>JAOXOE010000405.1:27407212-27420335 GCA_028565055.1 Phoeniculus purpureus | reverse complement strand
TACTGGAATGGGCTGCCCAGGGGGGTTGTGGAGTCTCCTTCTCTGGAGACATTTAAAACCCACCTGGATATGTTCCTGTTTGACTTGATCCAGGTGATCTTGCTGTGGCAGGGGGATAGGACTAGATGATCTTTCGAGGTCCCTTCTAATCGCTAATGTTCTGTGATTGTTTACAATATTAAAATAACTATATCCACTATAAAATGAGGAAAGCAGAGAAATTAGTCCAACTGTATTTGCTCTACGTGATTGAGGACGATAAACCAATGTGGACATGGTTTACTGAGAAAACATTTTATGTCAATTCTCTTTTGCTTTAATAAAACATGAGTCCCCATCCCTGGATTTGTTTGAAAGACGCTTACATCTAGTGTCGGTGGATCTGGTTTAGGGGTGAACTTGTAGAGTAGGGTTGATGGTTGGACTCTATGATCCCAAGGGTCTTTTCCAACAGATTTTCCAATGATTCTGCGATTTAGACACACATGTACATGCACACACACATACACCTTTAGTTATCTTCAAGGCTAATTTCTCTGACAGGAGTTACCACATTAAATTCAACAGCCACTCTGAAGAATTAAAACGTGAGTGCAATTAATGGTACTCTTCCAGCTTAACTTGAACTCCTCCAGGTGAGGGTGAGTTGCAAGCATTGCAGCTCCTTAGGTCAGCATTGAAAATCTGGTCACAAATACATGGGCCATGTGCGAGAGTGCATGAAACCAACAAGTTTCTTCGCTTGGCAGCCAGCCTGCTCGCTGGCCTATTGACCAAATATAGTTTAACATTCAAGAATGAAGAATCTTTAAGTCTAGGGGGTCTGAAAAGAAATGATGATGGCCTGGCAGTGACCCCATTTTTATTCTACCAAATAAAAAACTCTCTTAATGACTTTTTTGAAGCCTCTTGAATTGAAAGATGACTAAGTGTGCAAAATCTTCGGCTGAGGCATTAAAGGGGTACCCAAGTCTGTCAGCATGGCAGCAGCCTGCATCGATATCGATGCCGCATCGCAGCCCCGAGGTGCTAGCAGCCCATGCCCTGCAGCTGGCTGCCAACCCTGCCAAGCAGCCAGCTGCTGATACCGCTGCTGGAAGAAATGTTTTGTACAGCTGAGCAGCTGGGGCCCGCAACTGCCACGCAAAGGCTTGAAATAATAGTTTGAAATGGTGAGGGATGTGGCACAGGGAATTGAAAGTTGAAAAATATCTGTTACAAAACACAACAGGAAATGTTTACTCAAAGACAAATGACCTTGAAAACACTAAGCGGTGATTTGTTTGCCATAACAGAAGTTAGGAAGAATGGAAGCACTTCAAGAATATTCTTCAGCTATTTGCTGCAGAAAAGGTTGGGAGTAGTAGCTAGAGCACTTGAGGCCATGGTCTAAGGGTTAGGGAGTTCATTAGATGAGGGCTGGACTTGATTCTGGAGGTCCTTTCCAGCCATTGTGATTCTATGATTCTGTGGGGGTAGCTCAGATCAATCCCTAGTTTGTTTGGCTGTTATGTGCCAATAAACACAAAGGATCTAAAAATACTAAATATTATCCAGCTTTCCAGTGATATACTGATGCACTTGCAAGTCCCCCAGAAGTATTGAAAGAAATTCACAGCTAGATGAAAGTTTTGAGGAAGGATGGTCAGTGTTTGGTAACAGTATCACAGAGCATTAGGGACTGAAAAGGACCTCGAAAGATCATCTAGTCCAATCCCCCTGCCACAGCAGGATAACTTAGATCCAGCTGTATCTAAAGAAATTCACACCTAGACCAAGGTTTTGAGGAAGGACAGTCAGTGTTTGGTCTTAGGCCCAGATCTGGATGCTTGAAGCAATATTGAGTCACAAAAGTATAATTTACCAACTCAAAGTTCGAAACACCCCCCCAAAGGCTCTTCATTAGGTTTGTGTATGTTGGATTGCAAAGCTGAACTCCAGATTTATTTTTACAGGCTTCCTGCTTTTGGCTTGGAGGTGCAGCTGCACTCAGGAAATGAGGATGTAAAAATAGCATCTTCTTAGTCAAGGATCTGGCCCATATGAGTATGTATCTCTTCCAGCTCATAACAGTGTATTTCACTGATTAAAAAAAGGCATCAGAAAGCTTTTCCATTCATCTATCACATGTATTTAAGGGCAAATGTGCTAAATCAACACACACTGGTATATTTTCTGTTTGAATACATGGAAACATAGGGCTAGCTGAGCTATTACCTACAGGCATGCTGGAGAATACATTTTTATTTGCCTAGTTGTTTTTGGGGTTGTTGGTGTTTTTTTGCAACGAAGCTATGCCCTGACAGCGGCATTCCTTAGGAGCGATGAAGCAGCTGTCAATCATAACAGCAAAACCCATAAAAGCAGAAGATGGCTTGCTCAGCATCAGCACCCAGGCTTGGCAACTCATTACCAAGGAAAATTAGGATGACCACAAATCTCCCTGGCTTCTGAACTGTGAGAACTCACTTCCTGGGCTTAGGTCTCCCCTCTTCCACATCTTCAAATGAGAGTGAGAAAAAGGAACAGGAGAGAAAGAGACAAAAGGGAAAAGGAAAGAGAACAAAGAGATGAGGGAAGGTAGAGAACAATCCATTGCTCCTTAAAAGTATCCTTACTTAGGAGTAAAGAGCATGAAATATTACACGGGGAGAAATTTCATGAATTACTCCCCCACTACAAGGGCAAGTGCAGAGTCTGGCATCTGGGCAAGAGCAACCCCAGGACCGAGTATAGGTTGGCGACTGACCCGTTGGAGAGCAGTGTAGGAGAAAGAGACCTGGTGGTCCAGGTAGAGAGCAGGATGACCATGAGCCAGCAATGACCCCTTGTGGCCAAGAGGGCCAATGGAACCCTGGGGTGGATTAGAAGAGGGTAGTTGACAGGTCCAGAGAGGTTCTCCTCCCTCTCTACCCTGCCCTAGTGAGACCGCATCTGGAATATTGTGTCCAGTTCTGGGCCCCTCAGTTCAAGAATGACACAGAACTGCTGGAGAGAGTCCAGCGCAGAGCCGCAGAGATGATGGAGTGATTCATCTCCCTGATGAGGAAAGGCTGAGGGAGCTGGGTCTCTTGAGCTTGGAGAAAGATGTTCTAATGTTCTGTGATCACTCTCAGATTTTATCCTCCAAATACAATTGTATTCCAAATCAATTATTATTAAATAAAGAGCTTATTGTACTGAGCTAAACAAAGTAAACTGCTCAGCATGCAGATTTCCAGAATTTCACAGGCTTGCAGCAGGATTAGTGAAACACCATTATTTGTTTCATCGTCATCCCGTGCCATGGAGAAAGTGATTCTTTTTTAATTTGCAGTTGTCTGTTTCCTTCAGTCTGAAATGGAACATTTTGGTGTCAGTTTTATAAGCTGATATGAAGTTATTCACAACTTTATACTAAGTCAAACTAGAAGGAATGCCTGTAGCAAGTAAATAGAATTCTCATTGAAGTTGCTTTTATTGTCTGAATCACAGACCATTAAGGACTGGAAGAGACCTCAAAAGATCTAGTCTAATCCCCCCACCACAGCAGAATCATCTAGATCAAGTTGCACAGGAACACACCCAGGCAGGTGTGTTCTCTAGAGAAGGAGATTCTAAAACCCCCCTGGGCATCCACTTCCAGTGCTCAGTCACCCTTACCATGAAGATGTTCCTTCACATATTAATGTAGAACCTCCTCTGTATCATGGTGTGCACCTTCCCCAATTTAGGATTTTTTTAGTTTTTAAATACAAGTGTGATGTAAAAGCGAGTGCTGAATTCCTCACTGCCGCACTGGTAAGCTGAATTCTGAAAATCGGCACCAGTGTTCCCATGAAGAACTATAAACCGACTGTCACACATGATATTTGGAAAGTTGGTTGCTGGCTCGAGTATCTTATCATAAAACAGTTTTCAATTCAATATCCTGACATTTTAATTTGTCTGTTCTTTACTGCTCAGAATTAAGGAAGAGGCAGCATTCCAAGATTTTTCTCCAGTATCATTTAGGAGCCACATGTCTTTTGACCCCTGAATTAAGCTGCAAATCTCTTTGCATACACAGTATTTTGCAGTGCTGAGTTACTCCACACATTAAAATCTCCAGATGGCTAACTCTGCCACTGAGAAAATGCAACCACTTGTTCAGCAAAATATGGAGTACCGTGAAATAAATTAGTTTTTTCAAGGAAATTAAAGGTTTATGAAGCACCTTTATTCAAGGTAGAGCTTCTATTCTGAAACCCATTAATCAGCTTAGTACAAAGAATCTTCATTTTTTTAATTCATAAATATAACAAGAAATATCAAGGTCAAAGTTTCTTCCAGGAATAAAATGATGGAAATTGCTTAGAGTTTATTTACTTCTCAGAGTCACATTGAACATAGTCTATTCTGCCTACCATATCTGCAACCATTAAGCGTCTGACCAAAGCCCTTTCAAAACATCTTCATTTCTATTATATTAGGACTTAAAATAAATTTTATGGGAAAAAAGGACCAATACAGTGTGGTCACTGACATGTACAAACATGTCATTTCATAACAATGATGGAATAAAAAGGATTTGTGAAAATGTAGTAGAAGCTGGGGCAGGGAAAACAAAAAGCACATCTCATGGGAACTTACAACTCAAAAGATTTTTATAGTTATAGAAAAATCCTATAAAGCTTCAATGGATAGAGCCAGGCTCTGCTCAGTGGCATCTAATGATAGGACAAGGGGCAGTGGGTGTGAGCTGGAACATGCAAGTTTCCACATCAATCTGAGAAGGAACAGCTTCCCAGTGAGGGTGACAGAGCACTGGAAGGGGATGCCCAGGGACGTTGAGGAGTCTCCTCTGGAGACGTTTAGATGTTTAAGACCTGCCTGGGTATGTTCCTTTGCAACTTGTCTAGGTGATCCTGCTGTGGCACAGAGATTGGACTGGATGATCTTTTGAGGTCCCTTCCAATCCCTCATGTTCTGTGATTCTCCTTATATATACTATAAAACTAGATGTCTTCCAGAGGATATTTTTACTGAATATTGTACATTGAGCAAAAGTCTAAGTTAAACATGTTGTCCCAATATTAATTGTGACATTGAGTCAATGTCTGTATGCCAGTGTCTTAACAGTAGTATTTAGATAGTCAGTATGGGATTTCTCTCCTTAATAAACAACAAATAATTTAATGGATAAACATCAGTTCCTTAAATGAACAGATTTCAGGCAGGTGGTATTTGAGATCTTAATTGTCCTCTGGGTGAAGTGACATATCATTTTCTATCACCATCTAATTGTTCTATGGATAAGAGAATTAAAATCAATGAATGGATCTAAACATCTTTAACTCTGGAGCTCAAAATAAAGTCTGCACATACTAAATGATGCATTGCAAGAGATGCATAATGTCTCATCTACTACACTCACACAAGCTGCTTATGACTGTCTTACACAATGCACTGTTCTCTAACAAACCCACTGGGGTAAAAAGCCATCTGTAACTTGTCAGCATTCAGATAAAGCCAGATGAGTGATGTTTTGCTTACTGGTATGACAGGGCACTTTGCAGAAGCCTTTTCCTCATCAGTCTGTAAAGAGTTAACTCTGGCCAGTGGCTGCACCACACAGCCACTCACTTGCCTTCCCCCTTGCAAAAAGACAGGGGAGAGAACAGAAAGGACAAAAAAAAAAAAAATGGTAAAACTCACGGGTTCAGCTAAAGACCATTTCCTGCAAATTGATTAATGTTCAGCCAGCCTCCAAGTAACGAGTACCCTCCCCCAAGTACCCCATCTCAAGATTTTCACGGAATCATTCAGGTTGATGATCCCAAGGGTCTTTTCCAAGTCCAACAATCAACCCTAATCTACAAGTTCACCTCTTAACCATATCCCCCCCAACACTACATCTAAGTGTCTTTTAAACTCATCCTGGGGACTCAACCACCACCCTGGGCAGCCCATTCCAGTGCCTGACCACTCTCTCCAGGAAGAAGATTTTTCTTGATGGCCAGTGTAACCCTTCCCTGTTGGAGCTTGAAGCCCTTCCCTCTGGTTCTGTTGCTAATGACCTGTGAAAAGAGACTAGCACCAACATCTCTACAATGTGCTTTCAGGTAGTTGTAGAGGGCCATGAGATCTTCCCTCAGCCTCCTCTTCCTTAAACTAAACAGCCCAAACTCTCTCCATCAGATTTATTCTCCAGACCTTTCACTAAATTTGTTGCCCTCCTCTGCACTTCCTTCAGCACCTCGATGTCTCCCTTGTACTGAGGTGCCCAAAACTGGACCCAGTACTCAAGATGCAGTCTTTGTTATACACTACTCTGGTCAGTCTAATTGTGTCTTGGCTGCGTTCCTTTCAAACCCCCTGCTGAGCCTCCAGTCTACTTCCTATGGGTGCAAGCTGTGAGGCTCTGCAAACATTGTTTAGCAGTAGTCCAAACACCAGTGTTTTATCAACACTGTTTTAGTCACAAATCTAAAATATCTGCTGTAAGGAAAATTTATCCCTCTGCAGCCAAACCCAGTTTGCATTATTTCTCATTTTAAAATTAATTCTAATATTTAATCTCAGCATCTCCATGTGGTCCTTCAGCCAGGTTAGCACAGAAATGTGAGCATCCTAAAATGTTCCTAGGCCATCCTCACTTTCTGTAGCTATGTCTAGGTAAATTAATGACATCATCTGAGATGCACACCTTGATGCAATGGTTATGGAATTTGCATGGAGCTTAATGCAAATCAAATGGACTGGTAAAACTGCCAGATACCTCCAAGCAAAAGCAGATTCATCGGGTTGCAATTAACGGAAAAGAGGTGTCAGTAGGTTGCCACAAGGTGGAAGCACCATCCAACACCAACAATTTGGCCAGGAGCCACATAGCTCTGCTGGGGTCCACCTCCACCGTTAGCAGGGAGACTGGAAGTGCCCTACAGCAAAGGATGTGAGAGATTCAAACGAGGTTGCTGGGGTGATGGGGACATGAGGACAATCAGTCTCTGTTTCCCAGAAGCACAGAGCAGAGTGCCACAGGATTCAGAGCACCAGGCTGAGGGCAGCAGATGCCAAGGTGGGTCCTCAGGAACTGACAAGACTGTAGCACCTTCCCAGGGAAGGACAGTGTCTCCTGACTTTACAAAACCTCTGCGACTGCCTCAGTATAGAAGACAGTTGGCTTCTGGAATCTGGGAAGCCAAAAGCATCTGCAAATATCACTTGGGAACTCAAGTTTAGTTCCGTATTGGCCATCACCCAAGCCCAGTAGCATTTCATTAATCTGAGGTATTGGATGTGCATCTGAACCAGATATTACATTTAGCTTCCAGAAATCAATACAGAAATCAGATATGCTGGTAAGGTTCCGGAACTAACAAAATTAGACTGCAGCATTCTCTGTGCAATGCCCTAATGACTAATCGTAGCATCTCCCATAATTTGACACTATTTTTCTGTAACTGTTCAAGATCAGAGTCATTTATGAACTCTTCCAGGTTCAGGTGTTTCTGCTGTAGAAATAATCGTATCTGAAAGATTTCATTAGCTATCTAACTTCTCCATGCTGCCCAGTTGCTGAATATACCCAAATGGTATTTCTGGTCCTTTCATCAGACTTCTGAGAGTCTAGATACTTCTGAAACAAGACACACACTATGTGTCTTCCATATCTACCACTGTTTCATGGGAGTAACACGATAAATCTGAGCTCTTTGCCATTTTCTCACTAGCAGACTTCTTTGCTATACTTCCCTACATGCCTGTAACTTCAAAAGACTTTGGACCAATTATTCATTTTCTCCAAGGGAAAACAACAACAATACCCAATAGCTCATTTCTGTACCGATAACTCGGGAAACTTAAAGAATTGCTCTGAGTACTGCTGCTGACTGTAAATTTTTTTCTAGTGAAAGGATAGAAAGCATTTTGTATTTTCTTCTGTCCTCATACATGCTGTACAACATTCGATTTGCAGTCCTTTGTTTCTCCCAGTAATCCTGAAGGTGGGTCCTTGCAAGCTGTTTGCTACAGACTAACACAAAAGGTGAAACCTATGTAAAAATCTTCTGAAGTTTGAAGAGAGAGAGTCCAGTGCAGAGCCACAAAGATGATGGAGTGGAACATCTCACTGATGATGAAAGGCTGAGGGAGCTGGGGCTCTTTAGCTTGGAAAAAAGGAGACTAAGGGTGACCTCTTTAATGTTGATCAATATGTGAAGGGTGGGTATCAGGAGGATGGAGCCAGGCTCTGCCCAGGGGCATCTAGTGATAAGACAAGGGACAACGGGTGTAGGCTGGAACAGAGGAGGTTCCACATCAATATGAGAAGGAACTTCATTACGATGAGCGTGACAGAGCACTGGAAGGGGCTGCCCAGGGGCATTGTGGAGTCTCTTCTCTGGAGATGTTTAAAATCCACCTGGACATGTTCCTGTGTGACTTGATCTAGGTGATCCTGCTGTGGCAGGGGGATTGGACTAGATTATCTTTAGCCATCCTGTCCAATCCTTAATGTTCTGTGATTCTAGTTTATAATACTTATCTCAGCAATCATCATTTAGTAAATTTTAAAAGCTAATTCATTTTCTGTTATTCTGGGTGGAGGCTCTACTTTGCTTAGACACTTAAACCCTTCTATTCCTGCAAGTTGTCTTCTAAGTGGAAAAGATTCTTGGATTCAGGTAGTACCTTGTGTCTTTGGAGTTGTCATCTCACAGTAAGTTCATTAAAGTCTAATATCATATAATGAGCTACTTATACTACCAGTAAAGAGATCTAAAAATCAAAAGGAAGCAGAAATCTGAACAAGCTGTGTATAGTCTCTGCAAATATTGTGTTCTACTTCAGATGAATTTTGCTTCTGGTTAAGAAAATGTAGGGATCAGTCATCATTAAAATGACAGAAAGCAAGCTGAGCAAGCCATTGCAGTATTAGCTTATGTTCACCCAGCTGAAACCACAGCACTGCAGCTGCTGACATTCCTTTTAATTCATCTGGGCCACTATTACTCCTCAGCAGGCCACCCACAGCTTGCACATTGCTGTATATGCACATTGGAGATTATGCACTACCCTGCTCTATTCCTCTACATTTTCCTTTAAGTGAAAAAGCACCAAGGCTTTCTAGACACATAGCTTTCACCCAATATAAAGCTTGGATTAATGATGCCTATAAACTCATCTCTTCTTTGATAGGTGATTCTCAGTTTAACACATGCATCTTGACAAGAATGAGAAGAAACCTATTAGTTTTATTAAATAACCCTAGTGACTGAACAAGTGGTGTTTGCTAGACAGAAAGATTCAGACTATCATAATATTAGGATTGTAGTGAAAAACATTGAGTGTGTCAGACAATATTTTTTAAAATGAAGTTCCCCACCCCCCCCCCGCCATCAACAAGCTGTTAGCCTGGAGCAAGCATAGAAAAATCAGCTAACTGCAACTACTGATCTTCAAGTTTTCATGAGACAAGTAGTTAGGGTGACTGGTATCATGCTACTAATACTAATTAGCCTTGATTAAAAAAAGATTAAAACTTGAGCTACAAAGATGAAGGGAATGGAACATCTCCCTGATGACAAAAGGCTGGATCTCTTTAGCTTGGAAAAAAGGAGACTGAGAGTGACCCCATTAATGCTGATAAATATTGACAGAGTGGGTATCAGTAGGACGGAGCCAGGCTCTGCTCAGGGGTATCTAATGACAGGACAAGGGACAATGGGTGTGAGCTGGAACACAGGAGGTTCCACATCAATATGAGAAGGAACTTCTTCCCAGTTAGGGTGACAGAGCACTGGAAAGAGCTGCCCAGGGGTGTTGTGGAGTCTCCTTGTCTGGACATGTGTAAAACTCTCCTGGATGTGTTTTTGTGTGACTGGATCTAGGAGATCCTGCTGTGGCAGAGGGATTGGACTAGATGATCTTTTGAGGTCCCTTCCAATACCTAAGGCTCTGTGAGTCTGAAGAAAATAATGCAGGCTTAAAGAATAAACAATCAGCTGTATGACTTAAGAAATGCCATCTCTCACAAGGGCAACAAACGTGTTAGTGAAGTCTGGACAGTGAACCAGCCACCACCAGCATGCATTAGCACTGAGGAACAAGGACTGGGGTTTTATGTACTGGATTTTCTTATAGTCCACTTCAAACATATGTAAATATTATATAAATACAAGCCACATACACATGTATAAGTAAATCTTGCAGAATCCCTGTATGCCTCAGTGCATTGAATCCATCTTTCCCATACTAAAAGAACCTTGTATATCAGGGTTTAGGATGAAACAAGGTTCAGCTGGAAACAACTGACTAGGGTTCAGCTAACTAGGATTTGAACTACAGAAGATATTAGGACCATCTGCTTGATGTTGACTTCTCTGCCTTTTGGCTAGCGCATTTCTCTCATGTCTAGTTTAGGGATCACAGTCTTGCTTGTTTCTCCTTTGAACATTTGCAGCCTGAAGTATCAAAATGATGCTGAGCTTGGCTTTCTGGTCATGTTTCTCACACTAGCACTCAAAGCAAGCAAGGAGCTACAGGGTGACTATTGAGGACCCAAATCAGACTCACAATATCTGTACTTGTGATACAGACAAGTAAGCTGAGGTGCCTATGTCAGGCTAATGGGGGAGAAACAGACTTGTAAAGACACATTCAAGTTCATTCTTCTAATGAAGCTCTGGCTTTAAACATTCACCTTGGTACTCAGCTGGATATACAAATGCATGTGCACCTGGCTTGAGAGGCAGTTGATGTGTTGCCTTTCAGATTCTCTGACTCCTTTAACGTAAATAGTAATAAAACTAGCTTCTAGCTTTATTCACCAGAAAACATAGATGCTGTTTATTCTTTGTGTCTGTGCTCAGGATGTGAATCAATAATTGATTTATTTTTTCTAAACATGTATGTATTCCAGAAAAGTTAGTACTTCATTTAGAGATGTTGTTTTACATAAGACTGGAGTAGTTTTCTCATCACAGCAGGTGAGCAACTCTTTCAGCAAATGTGCATGCTTCTCCACATCATTCACCTTATATGGAGTGGCAGCATATGAAGGTATCAACATCCATGAGCATCTGAGCCACGCATGCCCTCAGGAATTTAATATATTGGGTTTTCTCCAGTCATTGAGGTAGCATTTCATTAACAACTTTAATCAAGCATATTTCAGAAAATAGACACACGTATTTATAGTGTGTAAGACTGCTTCAAAGACAACTCTGAAGGATTTTAAAGTTGAAATACTTGTGGTAGATTCTTACTTGTAGCTTTATAATATTTAGTATGAAAAGCACTAGCTAACAGATTGTCTGCTGAACTAACCAAAGTGTGAGGGAAAAAGTATCACAATGTAACTGATATCCTTCGATCGGTGATCAACACTAAGTTACTGTCCATAACTATGTCCTTCTGGAACTGAGGGGCCCAGAACTGGATACAACACTCCAGATCTGGTCTCACCAGGGCAGAGTAGATAGGAAGAACCTCTCTCCATCTGCTAACCACTCCCATTTCTAATCCACCCAAGGATGCCATTGACCTTCTTGCCCACAGGGCACAGTGCTGGCTCATGGCCATCCTGCCCTCCACCAGGACCCTCAGGTCCCTTTCTCCTGCACTGCTCTCCAACAGGTCAGTCCCCAACCTATACTGGTACCTGGGGTTGTTCTTGCCCAGATGCCCTTGCAGTAGGGCAATAGTTCATTTAGTGTCTCCCTGTCCAGGTCTTGCTGAATGGCAGCACAGCCTGCTGAGGTGTCAGCCACTCCTCCCAGCTTTGTTCCACCTGCAAGCTTGCTGACACTGCACTCTAATCCCTCACCCAAGTCATTAATGACTAAATTGACTAGTACTGGTCCCAGTACCGACCCTTGAAGGACTCCACTAGACTCAGGCCTGAAACTCTACTCCATCCCATTGACCACTACTCTGACTTCTATCCTGCAGCCAGTTCACCATCCACCTCAATACCTGATCATCCAGACCACACTACCTCAGTTTGGCTGCGAGGATGCTGTGGGAGACTGCCAAATTCTTAATTTTAAAAACACAACTTTGCAGGCCTGTCTCCAATTTCCACAGAAGTCATCCCATAAATCACCTCTAGCTCTTCTGGAGATTTTCCCCTCATGATTAAAATATGACTACCATATGAAGAAAAACAGACTATTAAAATGTTGTCATTGTCTCCCCTAAATTGTTTGACCCATCTGTATGGTTCAGACAGCACACAGCAAGAAAAATTCATCATGGATTTCTGTGGTTTGCTTCATAAAACTTTCAAGTTGTTTCTATCCTCCTAATACCAAAGTGAATAAGACTTGACAGGTGGAACTAGTAATAGCTAGTGTTCATTCTTTCCTTTTCAAGAGTCACTGAGCATTATGTATGCTTGGAATTCTAAGTGCCTAATTAACAGGATACCTAACCTTCTAATATCACCTAGACACAAGAGCTAATCATTTCTGTGCATTAAGGGGAACATATTAACTCAATCACCAGAAAAGTTAACGCTTACAAATGTTTCTTTTGCATCTTTCCAAGAGATGTGTTAGAGCATTATATCTTCTATAGAAAAAGTCTCCCTTCACTGAGACTTCCTAATCTCACAGACAGCATGATTTTTGTCATCTTCTATACAAATTTGATTCCATGTTCTTGAACATGTTCTAGACAAAATATTTGTTAACTTTAGGAATTAACTAGAGAAATAACCATCCCAACAGACAAGTGCAAAGTTGGAACAGGTGAAGGTTTTGTTAGGAACTGAAGCTTGGAAAGAAAGCTAATAATCTCCTAAGTCTAACTTCATGGAGGAAAAATCTTCAAGAAGGAGGGAAATAGAGAAAAACAGTTTAGGAATCACAGAACATTAGGGATTGCAAAGGAACTCAAAAGATCTAGACCCATCCCCCCACCACAGCAGGATCACCTAGATCCAGTCACACAGAAACATATGTAGGTAGGATTTAAACATCTCCAGAGAAGGAGACTCCACAACCCCCCTGGGCAGCTCCTTCCTATGCTCTGTCACCCTCACCAGGAAGGTCATTCTCATATTGATGTGGAACCTCCTATGTTCCAGCTCACACTCATTGCCCCTTGTCCTATCATTGGATGCCACTGAGCAGAGCCTGGCTCCATCCTCCTGACACCC
>JAOXOE010000405.1:27394755-27407112 GCA_028565055.1 Phoeniculus purpureus | reverse complement strand
AAACACCCCCAGCTCCTTCAGCCTCCCCTCATAAGACTTTCCCTCCAGTCCCTTCCCCAGCCTCATTGCTCCTCTGGACCCACACCATCCTCTCACTTTCTTGAAGTGAGGGGCCCAGAACTGAGGGGGCCTCACCAGTGCCCCGTACAGAGGGAGAATTACATCCCTAGTCCTGCTGGCCACACTACTGCTAATATAAACCAGAGTTTCAATGAAATTTGTCACTATACCCTATCCTCTGTTGAAGAAATACAGCAAGACCAATTTTTTTATCTTTATATACTAACCTGGCCAGCACCAGACAAAGCTCTGATTTTAGAGAAGTCAAAACCTGATGATTTCATCTTTTCCAAAGTCATATCCAGAGCCTACAAGAACAAAAGGAAATCAAGAATGACTGTAATGAGCAATCAAATTATGCACACTCACAATCTCTGGAATTAAACAGTGAATTCGTGGCATCACTGATAAGAGTTCAGTGGCAGATAATGAAAAATTAGCTAATGACTATGGACTTCTCGAGAAGCTGCATAAATTAATTTACTAAGAAAGAAAAGTTGAATCACACAGGGTGAAAAAAAGATCTTTAAACAAGCTGAATCACAAAGATCTGTTCTTTGAAACCTAAATAAAAGGCAAGAGCTAAAGAATTCAAATTCATTAAAAAGCCACTTTTAAAGAGTGCCAGACACATCTTTTACTTCTCTTTCTTTTGAAAACCTATGAAATCTTAACGAGGTGCACCCCGCGCTACAAGATTTTATGTTTCTTCAATACATCTGCCACCAGTGCCAACTGAAAACTCAGAGTTTTTTTACTATAAAGCTAATTCAAGTGAATTTTAGCACTTGAAGCACTGTAGCTGATTTAGTTCTGGTCACATTCTCCTGAAATTTAAAACCAACAATTAATCTGTCTTTACACAGTTTCACTCAGATCAGCATTTCCCAGATTATCGTGACAAAAGGACCACTGCAAGAGTTCAGAATTTCCCAAGAAACATCAAACACCTCTACCATCCCATTACTAATTAAATAGTTACAACTGCTCCTGTTCATTTTTGTTCCAGAGAGTGTCTGCAGGCTTATTTACCAAACCCCTGTTAACTACTGTGGAGCAGCAGGTGGGGGTTCTGTGACCTTTCAAACACCTGAGCTATTTAAATCACAGTAGTAAGATAAATTTATGTGACATCATGTGACAAGTGTTGCTGAATCTGCACAGAAAGAAGGAAGGATGTCTTTTTAAATAGTAAATAATGCGGTATTTCAAAATAAACACCAGTCTAAGTAACTGGGAATCACAGAATAAATTGTTCTTTAATGTTGAAACAGAATCACAGAATATTAGGGATTGGAACAGACCTTGAAAGATCATCCAGTCCAATCTCCCTGCCAGAGCAAGAGCCCCTAGATCAAGCTGCACAGGAACATGGCCAGGTGGGTTTTAAACGAGTCTCCAGAGAAGGAGACTCCACAACCACCCTGGGCAGCCCTTTCCAGTGCTCTGTCACCCTCACTGTGAAGAAGTTTCTTCTCAGATTTATGGGGAACCTCCTGTGTTTTAGCTCACACCCATTTCCCCTTGTCCTATCAAAGCTCAGTGCAAAAAACTAGTGCAAGTAACCTGGAAGATGGAAAGACACCAATTTAATTGATGCAAAGTGGCAGCTGCCCCTTCAGTGTCCAAAACAAAAAGATGAGGAAAAGAAAAACAGTCTTTTCTGTTTTTTAAATGAGGGAAAGTCAGGGAAGGATTCATGAGGAAAGGATTTATCACACATTCAATGCTGTAATAGTAGAGAGTGAAGAATCAAACAGATAAAATCCTCAAAATGTTAACGACTTCCTCTATATCTGTTGACAACATTAATACCGGCAGATCAACACAGAGGACTTCAAAGAAACAGAACACAGGCAAAAGCATGATTTGATCTGAAGGGTTTGAATGATGAGCTCACTACTGCTTAGAATTTTGGTAACAGCAAGGAAAAAGTTGAACTACTTAAAGCTTGTTCGTACCTTGACCCACATTAGCACAGGAGAAGTGACTGTCAGTCTGTCACTGTGAATATAGACTCCACCTTGAGTCCTACAGAAAAACAGTGTTTTCTCTTGGTAAATTGAGCATTTTTTTTCCCCAGCAACCATAATTATTCAAGTTTATTAATAACCAAAGGAGTGTGCAATGATTTTACATTAAAAGCAAGGATCCAAACTGTTTGAAAGCTGAAAAAGTAAAAGCCAGCTCCTACGAGGTGGCATAAAGAGGTCTGACCCAAGTGCAAAGTAAATAACTTCACACAAAAGGCTCCGATACTGAAATATCTGGCATAGATTCCAATGCTGCTACTGCTCCCTGCCCACTGGTTGTACATAGTTATCTCTAAGTTTTCTAACTGTCACGGATCACAGCTTGAACAGAGATGAAAAAATTCAATTTTTGCTGTTACACCATGAAGTAAACAAATGCACTTCACTGAAACTTGTGACCCCAGAGGATTACATTTGTAAACTCTAATCTGCTAAGTGAAGTAAACAAAAACTGTCATCCTACATCTTACGAGATGGAACGACTGAATTTGTCTCTAAACGACTTTTAGAATGGCAGAACATTAGGGATTGGAAGGGATCTCAAAAGATCATCCAGTCCAATCTCCCTGCCACAGCAAGGTCCCCAGATCAAGTCGCACAGGAACATGTCCAGGTGAGTTTTAAACGTCCTCAGAGAAGGAGACTCCACAACCCCCCTGGACAGCCCCTTCCAGCACTCTGTCACACTCACTGTGAAGAAGTTCCTTCTCAGATTGATGTGGAACCACCTCTGTTCCAGGCTACACCCACTGCCCCTTGTCCTGTCACTGGGTGCCCCTGAGCAGTTCCTGGCTCCATCCTCCTGACACCCGCCCTTTCCATATTGATCAACATTCATGGGGTCACCCTTCAGTCACCTATTTTCCAAGCCCAAGACACCCAGCTCCCTCAGCCTTTCCTTATAAAAGAGATGCTCCACTCCCTTCATCAACTCTGTGGCTCTGCGCTGGACTCTCTTCTCCAGCAGCTCTGTGTCCTGCTGGAACTGAGGGGCCCACAACTGGACACAATATTCCAGCTGTGGTCTCCCAAGGGTAGAATAGAGGGAGAGAAGAACCTCTCTCAGTCTGCTAACCATCCCCCTTCTAATCTACTTCAGGACTCCTTGGCCACAAGGGCACATTGCTGGCTCATGGTCATCCTGCTGCCCACCAGGACCCCCAGGTCCCTTTCTCCTACACTGCTCTCATACAGGTCAGTCCCCAACCTATACTGGCACCTGGAACCAAGAACATCTGTAAACATATATGGATTGGAACCATCACCTTGATGAGGTCTTCACTCATAACTTTCTACTGTCCACTTCCTACTGACTTTTAACTTTAAAAAAATGGGTAAAATATTAATATTCTGGTGATTATAAAAATTCATTCTACTTTTTGCAGAGGATATTATATCTCTCAATAGGTTTAAATTAATTATGTGAGCTGTAACTGAAGTGTGAAAAAATAGTTCTTTGTCAGGGTGTCTTTTTCCATTTCAAGGCAGAAATAGAAAAAATACGGTTCTTTTTTCACATCACTATACTTGAGGCAGTACCTTTCCAACAACTGTCAGGTGCCAGAGGAAAATCAAACCTCACATCTCTGAAGAACACAAGAGCATTTTATTTATGGTCCGTTACTCGTCATTCTTTTTCCTAGATTTCAATATTGTTGGAACAGTATCTCTGTGTTAGATGACTAAACTATTAAGCTGCTCATAACAACTCACAGTGAGTCAGCATTCACGATTTCTGACCTGTTCTATATTTTATAACTCGGAATCTAGATTTAAGCTCACATATCACAAAAAGCAGAACAGCAGTCTGAACTGCACAGTTCTCTACTGAGATGTTAAATCCACTTGGCTGTTTGGAGGACAGACAGATAGGATAATTCCTTCTGAATGGGGATACCGGTAGCACGTGTCAGCAGAACCTCCTTTACACTGCTGCTACCCCATCTTTCTGTTCTTTCTACCTGTTCTCATATCAGAAACCTGGAAGCAGACTTTTAGGGTAGGAGTCCAGCTTTAACATAAAGTGAAAGGACAATCACAGAACATTAGGGATTGGAAGGGACCTCGAAAGACCATCTAATCCACTCCCCCTGCCACGGCAGGATCCTCTCGATCCAGTCACAGATGGGTTTTAATCATCTCCAGAGAGGGAGGCTCCACAACCCCCCTGGGCAGCCCATTCCAGTGCTCTGTCACCCTCACTGGGAAGAAGTTCCTTCTCATATTGATGTGGAAATGTATCTTGTTTTATTCTTGCTAAAAGTGGGAATGTCTCCAATTTTCAGGTTTCTTTCAGAAGACGAAGGAAAGAAAACAGCAGAAGCTGTGCCAGCTCATAAAGAACTGGCTGTACAGGCAATCCCATCCTTCACTCCCTCTGCAGCTGAGGGGTTGTGCCATCTGCCCTTTCAGCCTACTAAGCACTGTGCCACTCATATGCAGAGTCCCCTGTTGCCAAGCCTCTGCAAACCAGGACTTACACAGGCAAATGTGCTAACCTCTAATATTCAGGGCATTCCTGATGAAAAGCTGCCCGTCTTTTATGTGGCATGTGTTGGGGTTTTTTTAGGGTTTGTTGGTTTTTTTAGGGTTCATGTGGTTTTTAATTTTCCACTGGAAAAAAACCCCAAGCAAAACAACCTTTCTGCTGGGTCACTGAAGAATTACACGATGCCTAATGGATTAGTCCATCATCTTGTTGGATCACATAGTCTTTAATGAAAAATTAAGCATCCCTATGTGACGTGGATAAAGAGAACAGTGACTTTAATGGGATGGGGTGGAATGCTAGCAATGGATTTATGGAAGCATGCAGGACACTAACAGTGCATAATACTTCTCTAGAACAGTGTCGAAGGTTTTGTTGTGACTCCTCTTCAACCAAATTGTTTTGATTGGAGTAAATATGTAGCAATGTATGAAGAAGATAAGGATTAAAGAAGTTTTCAGAGGAACTATGCAAGGGAGGATAATTGGACGTGACTTTAAAGAGAGTATGTGCAAAACTGAATGACTGTCAAAGTGATCTTCTCGGTGGCATCAAATGATAGGACAAGGGGCAGTGGGTGTCAGCTGGAACAGTGGAGGTTCCACATCAATATGAGAAGGAACTTCTTCATGGTGAGGGTGATGAAGCACTGCAATGGGCTGCCCAGGGGGGTTGTGGAGTCTCCTTCTCTGGAGATGTATAAAACGCATTTGAACACGTTCCTGTGCATCTGGATCGAGGTGATCCTGCTGTGGCAGGGGGATTGGACTAGATGATCTCTCGAGGTCCCTTCCAATCCCTAATGTTCTGTGATGCCTTTGTCAAAGCAAACTGAGTGTTTGCCTGTGCCTAAGATTTAATTGCCTCCCCTGGATGCCCTCTTCCCTGCAGAACCTTTACAAGTGAGAGATTCCATCTCCCACACCTCCATAGAGAGAAGGGTGTGGGCCCTCACTCCTGCACTCTGGGAAATGTAGCTGTGGCAATGAAGTGACCATTTTGCATCTGCTCTGCTTGTTTGTAAATAACAGAATTTAAAGTATGGGATTTTCACAATTAAGGTGATGCTTGCACTGCATCTTAGGTTCAAGAGATATGTTTTGACTAATGAACAGGATGCTTTAAATGCGATGCTCTAAGACCATTCCTGTTACAAAACGGAGAGTGCTGGGAAGTGTGTGTCACTGCCACTCTCACCTAATAGAGGTTAGGCGCTGATAGAGGGAACAAGGGAGCTGGCAGAAGCCTGTCTCTCACTGTCAGTTCCAGGCTGCAGGCTTTTATGTTCATTTGTAATGCAATCAATAAGGAATAGCTTAAATTAGGCTCTGAAAGCTTGATTGTATAGTTTGCTAAATTTCTCTTTTAAATCTGTTTAAAATAAAAGAGATGTTTCTATGGAAACCTTCCCTTTTATTCAAGAAAAATATCTCCGAGTCTCCCAGGCACTGTCTCTGCTCACACAAGCAGGGCTGGCTGGATCTGCGCCAGGAGCTGTCACACTCTCCCAACACGCCGTGCCGGCACAGCTCCGGGCAGCTGGCAAACACCTGCTGCTACGTCCATCATGAAATTAACACAGCCTTTTACATCATAAAATTAATGTGGTCTCCTTCATCACCTCGGACAGACTAGGAAGGTGATGCCTTTCTTCACACTATTCCCACTGACAGACATCAATTCTCTTCATTTCCCTGAACACAAACAACTTAGGGCAGTCAGCCTGCTTAGGCTTTCATGCAACTTGATCTAGGGCTGCTTAGGGTTTCATGCGACTTAAGCTAGGGGATCCTGCTGTGGCAGGGATGGTCTTTCAGGGTCCCTTCCAATCCCTGATGTTCTGTGATTCTGTGTGATCTCAGAAAACCATCTCATTATCTTAAGGATTTTTCCTTAATCCCTCTGCGGAGTAGCCAGCTCTGAATTCATTCTGAAGCTCACTCTAGCTTAGCTGGCATAAGGGTGATACTGAACAGGACTGCGCAACTCTTCTGACAACTGTGGCCAGGTTTTATAAAGTGAGTTTGTCAAGGAGCAGGTAACTACCAAACCATACAATATGCTGAGTCACTTGGGGCATAGATTCAACCTGTGTTCCAGCTGGACTGCATTGCTGTAATACATTAAGGGCTCCATTACATTGTGAGGATACCACATAAACAAGATCTGGAAGTTGGTGTCTTTCACAGAATCACAGAATATTAGGTATTGGAAGGGACCTCCAAAGATTGTCTAGTCTAATCTCCCTACCACATCTCTGCAGTTAGCAAAAGATGCAGTCGTTCTTTCTGCTGGATCTCTTTAGCTTGGAGAAAAGGAGACTGAGGGGTGACCTCATTAATGTTGATCAATATGTGAAGGGTGGGTGTCAGGAGGATGGAGCCAGGCTCTGCTCTGTGGCATCTAGTGGTAGGACAAGGGGCAATGGGTGTGAGCTGGAACAGAGGAGGTTCCACATTGGTATTAGAAGGAACTTTTTCACGGTGAGGGTGACAATGAAGCAAATAAATGGCAAATATTCATCATTATTACTAGCATAGTCTGTTATTTTCACTGTATTATTTGTTCATGCTGCTTTTGTGAATTTGTGATTAAAGCTGCCAGGAATGATGTTTTTTTAACCTCATTGTCATTAAACCTAATTCCAATTGTGGCATGTTAATTACAGATTATTTGAATTTTTATTAAAAGGAAAAAAAAAATCCCATGAGATAATGGTCAGAAACACAAAACAAATTGCTGTGCTTGTCGGTCTCACATCACAGGTACATTTAATTGGTTTTTGTCGTTTAGAGCCCCTAGATGAACGATCAAAACACACAGTTTCGTACTTCAAAGCCAAGATAGAGCGCTGGGATTTGTTGGGGTGAGTAAACAGCTTGAAAATACATGTATGATGATACAGAAAGCTGGTTATAGCCCAAACACAGGAAGTTTCAGAATACTGTTTGTTCCTGTTAGAAACACCTTCGATATTACAGAGGCAAAAAGTTTGTAAAGCATTGGAATGATTTATTCTACAACACAGCAAGGACAGAATCACAGAATCATCCAGGTTGGAAAAGACTTTGGGACCATCAAGTCCAACCATCAACCCTCCTCTAGAAGTTCCCCCTAAACCAGATCCTTTTAAACTTTTAAACTCATCCAGGGATAGGACTCAACCACCATCCTGGGCAGCCCATTCCAGTGCCTGACCACTCTCTCCAGGAAGAATTTCTTCCTGATGGCTAATCTAAACCTTCAGCTTGACGTGGACACCTTGTGAGCACCGGTTACAACAAGCTGGGATAGTTTATAGGGTTTCTAATTTACACATCTACTTGATCCATACTTATTATATTAATTCTAAATTCCTCTCCCTCCAAAACTGGCAGAGATCTGCTTGTCATCATCTCACAGAGGCCTTGAAGTTTGAGGTTTTTGGATAACATGCTTTCCCTCCTTCCCCGATGATTTACAGCTTGTCCTGATGATTTATGAGCCCCTACTACACGTATCTCTTCACTAACCTAAACATCACCCAATTAAGAAATTCCAACAGACCACAGTGATCCTCTTTCTCATCCTCCTCCTGTTTCTTTTCTCTCATCATCAGAAAAAGCATTTCCTTAACAGAATTTCTGCCTCTTCATCTTGTCAAAGGAAAACTGCACCAAAGAGTTAATGAACTTTGAATGATACAACTGTTGTATTATTCTATTAACCTTTAATAACAATCAAACTTCATTATCTATTCTGTTATTCTATTAACCTTCAGTAAGAATGTCATTTCCCACATTCCATTCACATGCCCTTATCACAGAATCACAGAACATTAGGGATTGGAAGGTACCTCGAAAGATCATCCGGTCCAATCCCCCCTGCCACAGCAGGATCTCCTAGATCAAGTTGCACAGGAACATGTCCAGACAGGTGAAGGAGAGAAGATGACTCCACAACCTCCCTGGGCAGCCTGTTCCAGTGCCCTGTCACTCTCACTGTGAAGAAGTTCTTTCTCACATTTATGTGGAACCTCCTGTGTTCCAGCTCACTCCCATTGCCCCTTGTCCTATCATTACATCACACTGAGCAGAGCCTGGCTCCATTCTCCTGACACCCACCCTTCACATATTTATCAACATTAATGAGGTCATCTCTCAGTCTCCTCTTCTCCGAGCTAAAGAGACCCAGCTCCCTCAGCCTTTCCTCATCAGGGAGATGCTCCATCATCTCTGTGGCCTGCGCTGGACTCTCTTCAGCAGCTCTGTGTCCTTCTGGACCTGAGGGGCCCAGAACTGGACACAAGATTCCAGTTGTCATGTCACCAGGGCAGAGCAGAGGGAGAGGAGAACCTCTCTCGATCTGCTAACCACCCCCATTCCCTTCTTATCCACCCTACGATGCTGCTGGCCTTCTTGGCCACAAGGGCACATTGCTGGCTCATGGCCATCCTGCTGGCCACCAGGACCCACAAGTTCCTTTCTCCTATGCTGCTCCCCAACAGATCAGTCCCCAACCTATCCTGATACCTGGTGTTCTTCTTGCCCAGATGCAAGATAGCAAGACTTTTGTTTTGTCTTGGCCCACTCCTGTAGGTTCCCCTGCTCAGATAACCCTCAGATCTTCTGATCTTATTTTACAGGCATCTCCCCAGCACCCTTCCAGCCCTTTAAACTCTTCCTGTACTCATCTTTGCAGATTGCCTCCTCTGATTAGACAACACTTGTCATAGGAAATATTATCTCTCTGCTGCAGTCCCTTTGTAAGGGCATTTTACAAAAGATATGTCTTTTTATGTGCATACACTTAATGGATAATGGCCCATTATCAAGAAGCTGTGACTCTGTGCATAGGTTTCATTCCAGCAGTGGAAGTCTTTATTGTTGTTAACACACAAATTTCTGGAGCATTTACATAGAATCAATTAAGGCCACATTCAGATGGGCTATTATTGTACCTAATGGGGACATAATGGGGACTTAATAGGTATTTAGGCTCCTGGTAGGCTTCCTGGTTCAAGAGTGGAATTATCAGGCTCTTTACCCAGGCCAGGCAGAGTAATTGTCATGATGATTAGGACTGACATCAGAATGCTCTATATTATGGGCTCAAATTCATTGTTCTAGGCAAAAGCATACAGGACTTCCTCTGTAGTTCCTCTAGTTCTTGCTCTTTTCAAAACATCTCTAGGAATTTGTGTAGTGCTCTGGACTAGGTCTTTGTACGTATGACAAGACCTCATGCAAGGAGCAATTGACTATCACAACATGTGCAGATAGGGTGCAGCCCACCACTGCAAAGAATCTTCTACACATTGATGAAGACTGGGTCCAGTTTTGGGCACCTCAGTACAAGGGAGATATTGAGGTTCTGGAGTGAGTGCAGAGGAGGGCAATGAAGCTGATGAGGGGCCATTACCAGCTTGTCATCTAGGTTATCCTGCTGCAGCAGGGGGTTTGGACTGGATGATCTTTCCAGGTCCCTTCCAATCCCTAATGTTCTGTGATTCAGATGTTAAGGAAGCTGCCATCCAGCAGAGCTACACAGAAGCTGCTCCACTGGAGAGCAGATAAACCAGAGGCCCTTGGCAATGGTCAAATTAGCTCGAAGGAAGCATTTTCATTGGCAAAACCCTAACCCAAGCGACCCAACCCCAAACCCAAAACTGGCAAGTACCCAACAGCACAAAGTGTATATTAAAGATGCAAAGCCAAAACAAAAGCAAATAAATCCAGAAGCTTTGTGAAAATAAAAATATCCATCCATTCCAGACCAATTTTAAACAAGCTCAAGCAAGGACTTGGACACTTTCAGTCCACAGGTGGAAAATCAGGCTCTTCTCTCTCCATGCTTCCCTTTGGGAGCAGCAGTGCCTGTGATCTCATGCTGCGTGTGCTGGAATTAGGGAACAGCAAGGATGATTTTTCTTGGAAAAACTGCAGAATTAATCCCAGCTGTGGGATCAGACTCATTAGGGACAGAATGGGGGTAACCTTTTTCTTAACTACGGTTAAAAAAACCTCGGTGTGGTTTTCAAGCACATCATCCTTACAGGAAACCATAGTCTTGATGATAAAATATTAAAACCCAGCTCTCGAAGGGACTCTAATTCTGCCTGTAGATCCCCATGAAAGCCTTTCAGGCATTGCAGATATTCTGTTAAATCTCCACAGCACTGGGTTTTACTGTCTTTTGGTGGTGAAACTCTACACCAGCCTTTTCCGATGCAAACTGAATCCCAGCAGCTCAGTGAATGATTTTAAAGTTAAAGGTGAAAAAGTCACAGTGCCTGATGCTCTGCTAACAGCTCTGCTTGGGCAGCTTGCAAGCCAGATAACCAGGACCAGAACCAAACCAGGGTGATCCAAACACCAGAATTGCTTTTGATTTTCCCTTCTCGCCTCTACTTCACAGAGATATAAGGCACAAAATCTCTGGGGTCAGATGAGTCCTGCTTCCCCCAGGGCAGCCCCAGGAGAGCTAGAACATTGCCTGTAGATACTGCCTTTGGCTTCCCCTCCACCCCCCACCCCAACGCCTGGTGGTGATGGTGTAGATTTTCAAAGCTGAAAACCCTTAGGGGTCTAAACCCCTCCATCACTGCAGCGAGGAAAGCAAAGCTCATGAGCTTCAGGATTTAAAGAAAGAAGTGCTTTTGCACCATATCAGGTTGTCAGAGAGTAAGTCTGAAGCTGAAAGTCTGAGTTTAAACATCTCCTAATTTCATAAATCATAGAATGGCTTTATGGGTTTGAAGGGACCTTAGAGATCATCTAGTTACAACCCCCCTGCACAGGCAGGGACACCTTCACTAGAGCAAGTTATTCAGGGCCCCAGCCAATCTGACCTTGAACCTGTCCAGGGATGAGGCAGCCACAACTTCCTTGGGCTTATCTCAAATCCTTATCACGGAATCACAGAATGTTACAGGCTGGAAGGGACCTCGAAAGATCATCTAAGTCCAAACCCCCCTAGCTGGAGCAGGGTAAGCCTACAGCACCTGGAGTACCCAGACTGTCTCCCATCCAAGTACAAACCAGGCCCAACCCTGCTTAGCTAATCCATCATTCCATCACTATGTCTCTTCACCCACTCCTCTCTTACCTCCACTTATTTCTGGCTTCTGGTCACACACAAGTTCTTTTCAAAAGTGAAAAGCATATTGACACAGGAACTAAAAGCTAGAATTCAAATGCTGTGGTCAGTAAATTAAAGTAGCTGTTTGTGTCACTCAGTTTGTCTAAGGAGAAGTGCTGGGGCATGGTTCCCAGGAAATATAGTGAAAGATCCAAAGCGCTCCCTCTTAATCTAATATATGATTAATTTTTCACTTCCTTTATACATTCATTTATGAGCATCTTATAAGCATTTAATGACAAATGTATAACCATATTGCATCTGTGCTTTGTTTTGGTGAAAAGTGAGCAAACATGCTGTTTCATTAATGTAGTTGAATTTTTACTATGAGCAAACTGGAAATTCAAGTAAATGGCTCAGCATAACTGACAGAAGTATCGTGTCTCTTATTTTCAAGCACAGTTTGAAGCTGTGTCAAATACAACTGTACTTGTCTGTGGTTTGTAGAGACTCTTCTACATATTAATTTCTGGCACTCACAGAATCACAGAACATTAGGGATTGGAAGGGACCTCAAACGATCATCCAGTCCAATCCCCCTGCCACAGCAGGATCCCCTCGATCAAGTCACACGGGAACATATCCAGGTGGGTTTTAAAAGTCTCCAGAGAAGGAGACTCCACAACCCCCCTGGGCAGCCCCTTCCAGTGCTCTGTC
>JAOXOE010000405.1:27352326-27369741 GCA_028565055.1 Phoeniculus purpureus | reverse complement strand
ACTGAGCAGAGCCTGGCTCCATCCTCTTGACACCCACCCTTCACATATTTATCAACATTAATGAGATCACCCCTCAGCCTCCTTTTCTCCAAGCTAAAGAGACCCAGCTCCCTCAGCCTTTCACCATACCAGCCTCTAACTCTTATACTATGAGAGTTTTAAAAAAAAACAAACCAAAAACCAACACAGGAAAAGAAAATTCATTAGTAGTAAAAAAAAGAAAGATGCAAAAGGAAAGAATAAGAAAGTTGAAGTTGCTCCACCACGAGCAAAACAACACTACTGTCAGCACTTGCAGTGCTCTTGACACTGTTCTACTGGTGGATTTTAACTGGACAAGCAGGCAGCCATAAACACTCAAGCAGGATGTTACTAACAATGAACAAGCTGCATTATGAAAAAGCAGATGCAATAAAACTCACACATGCCAAGACAGGATGCAAAGAACCCTGGAGAAAGAGTAGCATCCAGGACAGGGATAAAAAAAATATATAACATTTGTATTTTGAGTTTTCTGTTATCATTTACAAGTAGCCCGAGGCTTTATGCAATGCATGAAGTGTAAGAACTGTTCAGATACAAACAGCAAATACTGAGAAAGAGTTTTAAAGCACTGAACATTACCATTATGTATTCAACAAGTCTGCTAGCTTGGGTATGTTTGCAGGGAAAATGTATTCATGTGGATTTAATTGGATGTGTTTGGGAAACTCAGCATGGTGTGCCTGCCATTTCTTAACGTCCTGAAAGCCATATCAACATTTCAGGTTCAAGAGAAATAAATAAAGCAAATTACATAATTTATTCAAGCATTTTCAGAAATGCTGGCTTGCCCGTTGTCTAATTCATTCCGTTTCAGGCCAGTGGAAAAAGCTTAACCAAACTGTACTGAAATAAGCCCACCTTGCTTAACCCTCTCTTAATTCTATTTGCCTTGGATCATAAATGCATCATTAATGATCACAGAATCACAGAACATTAGGGATTGGAAGGGACCTTGAAAGACTATTTAGTCCAATCCCCCTGCCACAGCAGGATCACCTAGATCAAGTCACACAGGAACATGTCCAGGTGGGTTTTAAATGTCTCCAGAGAAGGAGACTCCACAACTTCTGGACTTACATTTGTAGGGAAAAGATTGATTAATCTTTCAACCTTAAGATGCACTAGCATGTGCTTTCATCATTATTATGGTTTTGTTTAAAGCAAAATAAAACTGAAGTTTGCACACTCCTATTTCAGCTGGGCTGGATTCTTTTCCAGGTGACTCATCCGCCTTTGCAGCTATGCAACACACAGGCTATGGCACGGTGCTAAGAGGAGCCTGCTTATACATACAGACAAGAAGTTTAATGAATCATGAAGCCACGATGCAGTAACAAGGGCATGTCCTCAAGCAAAAGGTACGAAACCACCAGTGAATGGAGTAGAAGCACTTAATTCCAATTTGCCCTGAAAGGAAACACAGATGTTTTTCAACCTAATTTTCCTTTGTCACAGAGCAGGTTAGTTGATAACAATCTGAAATGCCCTTCTTTGTTTCAGACTTGATCCTTTTCTTTTAGGGTTAAAAATCTGACTGGCTTTGCAATGAATCACATGTCACAAATGCAAATCTTCAAGAGACTCCTTGAGTGCACCACAATGACTTTTAGTAATGGAGTATTTCTTTAACAGATTTCCCCAAGCATCTACGCGCCACTTGCCCGGTGGAAACTGCTGACCTGCTTCCACGCAGTTTGAACGTTACAACCTGTCAGTTGGAAATGCCACTCTGATGTGACTGAGGGGTGACCTGATTAATATTTATAAATATGTGAAAGGTGGGTGTCAGGAGGATGGAGCCAGGCTCTGCTCAGTAGCATCTAGTGATAGGATGAGGGCAATGGGTGCAAGCTGGAACACAGGAGGTTCCAGATCAACATGAGAAGGAACCTCTTCACGGTGAGGGTGACAGAGCCCTGGAAGGGGCTGCCCTGGGGGGTTGTGGAGTCTCTGTCTCTGGAGATGTTTAAAACCTGCCTGGATATGGTCCTGTGCAACTGGATCTAGGTGAGCCTGCTGTGTCAGGGAGACTGGACTAGATGATCTTTTGAGGTCCCTTCCAATCCCTAATGTTCTGTGATTCTACCATTACTGAAACCCACCTTACCCTTGCCAATGTATGTTAAGGAAACATACTAAACAAAACTAGCATTTTGGAATATAAAATCCTTGGGAAAAGATGGCCTGCTGGTTACATCTCTGTAAGTTTTACGAGACACTAAGGCAACCACAGAATCACAGAATATCAGGGATTGCAAGGGACCTCAAAAGATTATCCAGTGCAATCCCCCTGCCACAGCAGGATCACTTAGATCAAGTCGCACAGGAACATGTCCAGGTGGGTTTTAAAGGTCTTTAGAGAAGGAGACTCCACAACCCTAGACCAAGTCCCACGATGTTGTTTCTGTACCTATTATTCCTAGGTTTGTCCACAAGATAACAAGTAGCTGTAATCTTCACCAAGTAAATGAGGTGAGGAATTAAATTAATGGATACATTCCCGATTGAAACTTTAACAACGTCTTTAAAAACAATGGTTCATCTCCTCTACGATGAAGCAGTAACATTATCTTGAACTCCCTATATTCATATAACAACCATACAGCTGTACAGTTATTTACTCTTCATACAGATAGAAATAACAAGATGTTTTGCTAGACTTCTAAAAAAAAAAAAACCAAAACCTTTTAGATTTAGTGTTTCCTGATACTAAAAGAAATAAACAGTGGCACCACATCTTGTGACAAAAACATACAACATCTTTTAAGGTTGACATAGCTTTTGCATGAAATATATCTGCAGAGAAAAAAAATTGCTTGAGATGTTTGGAATAGTCAACTACAAAACAGCTGGCCCAGATTAGGCCATGTCCTCATACAATCAAAATGTTTCTGTTAGAGAAGTTGAGATAACGAGCTTGAGAGCATTTACGTGTACTCCAGTGAGGGTTTTTCCCCCAATTTAATCAGGCATTATCTCACAAGATACGAATGCATTGTCCCCATTGAACTGAGGAGTTACCAAACCCACAATATTATGTCTATCTGCATATACATTTCGAGGTCCCTTCCAATACCTAATGATTCTATATACAAAAAACACGGTCAACAACCTGGTATTATTATACATACACGACTATCCAGCTGTGGCAGGGGGATTGGACTAGATGGTCTT
Organism: Phoeniculus purpureus; assembly: GCA_028565055.1. Taxonomy (NCBI): domain Eukaryota; kingdom Metazoa; phylum Chordata; class Aves; order Bucerotiformes; family Phoeniculidae; genus Phoeniculus; species Phoeniculus purpureus. The sequence goes on along the minus strand of JAOXOE010000405.1, from coordinate 27,366,522 downwards.
TCAAGGTCCCTTCCAATCCCTAATGTTCCAATTCTGTGATATGTAAGATAATATTTATCAATAAAATCAGACTATTTGGCTTGATTTTTTTTTTCTGTGGTGAATGACAACTTTCATTGACTTAATGCAAGACAACATGACGAAATCAACTCAGGGGAAGCAAGATATATAGCATGAATGCTATGGCTACTGATTCATGAGTGAGGCCAAGAGAGTGAATCACAGATAATTATAGATTAGAAGGGACCTTGAAAGATCTAGTCCAGTCCCCCTGCCAGAGCAGGATTCCCTAGATCAAGAACATCTTCCATATTTTATCTGAGAATTCGTACAACAAGCAGCTAGTGAGGACTACACACTTGTGTGTGGGAGGCTAGGATCACCTAGATTAAATCACATAGGAACATGTTCGGGCAGGTTTTAAAGGTCTCCGGTGAAGGAAACTCCACAACCCCACTAGGCAGCCTGTTCTAGTGCTCCATCACCTCACAGTGAAGAAATTCCTTCTCAGATTGATGTGGAACCTTGCATGTTCCAGCTCACACCCACTGCCCCTTGTCCTATCATTAGATGGCAGTGAGCAGAGCCTGGCTCCATCCTCCTGGCAGCCACCCTTCACATATTTATAGACATTAATGAGGCCACCCCTCAGACTCCTTTTCTCCAAGCTCAAGAGACCCAGCTCCCTCAGCCTTTCCTCATCAGAGAGATGTTCTACTCCATCCTCTTTGTGGCTCTGCACTGGACTCTGTCCAGCAGTTCTGTCTCCTTCTCGAACTGAGGGGCCAAGAACTGGACATAATACTCAAGATGTGGTCTCCCCAGGGCAGAGTAGAGGGGGAGGAGAACACCTCTCCATCTGCTAACCACCACCCTTTTGATCCACCCCCAGTGTCAGAAATGTATAGCAGAAAATACGCAGAAATACACCTGGGGAAAGATCCTGACTCAGCCTACAGTCAGTGCCAAGGCCAGCTGTAGAGAACTTACATTCACGACCCACTAGTCTCCCCAGAGAAGACCAGCACCAAGAACACAGCACATTTCAAGTACATTCAAGGCACTTCATAGTGAGTGGTGCTGGACCAGTGATTTCCTCAGTTTGAAGAGCAGGATATTTGGAATCAGAAAGTATTCTGTACTGTATAGAAATCATTACTCTCACCAAATACATCTTTTGCGTGGGAGAAAGATAAATGCATAATTGCTCTACAATTTTCAATGAAATGTTTATAATAACAATGAAACTGCAGATTGAGTTAAATCCTTCTTCCTCTGACTCATATCAGTGTGACACAAGGGCCAATACATCTGTTTCACTGAGCTATTGTGTTTATTAACATGAGCAAAACACTATTTGCCTTTTCTTCATTTAAAAATGCGATAATGGAGCTTATTATCAGGCCAAGATAACTAGATGACCGTAGGAGAAATCTGAGGCTGTTTGAAGTAACTGAGAGTTTGCTTGTATCAAAAGAAGGATTTTGCCAAGCTCATTTGCATCCTTCTGGGTATCACTGAGGGCAACCATGCCCAGGAGAAGCTGCCTCATTCTGAGAGCTTGTTTTCCCTCTTGTCAAGCACGCAGTTGCTTGGCAGATTTGTGTGCTTAGAAGAAGAATCTCTCTTAATGTGCAATTAAGTTCAGTAGTTATATTGATAGTTCTGTACCCAAAGGCTGAGCTCTTACACTATTCCTGAAGAGAGATGAATAAAAAGCTGAAAGGAACACACTTGCTTATGAGTGACAAGCAAATATACTGGAAAAACTGGCACATACCATCCTCAAACGACTGTATAGAGACAGACAGAAAGCACGTGCAAATGAGTACGAGCATAACGACAAGTTATTTCACGTGAAGCTGCTTAATTTAATCACAGAATATTAGGGATTGGAAGGGACCCTGAAAGATCTAGTCCAATCCCTCTGCCAGAGCTAAATCTAATTTTAAACCTGGGTGCTGAAAATACAGGAGACCCTTATTCTCCTGGGAATAAACTGTGAGTTTTAACGTGGAATGAGACTGTAATAAGCAGCTCTGAAAGAGAGTTTTTAAGGCTCCTAAGGAGCTTCCACACTACATACCATGCAGTTGCACAGATCCTATTAATAAAATATTGCAGTGCATCTTTAATACAGTTACCTCCACATTACACATAGCAAAGCACAATCACGGAACATTAGGGATTGGAAAGGACCTCTAAAGATCATCTAGTCCCATCCTCCCCACTACAGCAAGATCACCTAGATCCAGTCTCACAGGAGCATATCCAGGCAGGTTTTAAAATGGTGTTAACCCCATTTTTAGGATGTGTAAGTGAAAGGCAGGATAAGCTTTTTCCTTAAGCTAAAGCAGAACTTGACCTAAGCAACAGGGCTGGCCACACGGTTAAGTTCCCCTCTATTTTCAACCCCACATCTCTGATCCATCCCGGGAGCGGTAATATTTGGAAGTGTATTTAACGCTCTGGTTAGCGCGGTAACGACCGGGTTTGCTATGATTGTGTCTGTTGGGGGATGTTCCATCACTAGCTCTCATGTTTCAGGCTCAGTTCTGACAGTGTAATCAAACTGGAAAAAATGTAAATCGGGGTATTCTTGATATTTACTGAATGCTTGTACTGTCTCGCTACATTTACCAAGAGGATTTTTTTAACATTCTTCCTCTGTTCCCTTCATCTCTAGAGATTTCCAAGGCAGCTCTGTGCAGCTTTATGTTTATCAGACTTTTTTCCCCCCTTTTTCCTCTCTGAGACAGGAAGCTGAGGGTTTTGACCTCATCTGGATCTTTCCCAGTGTCAGGAGGTGGTCTGTTCAAAAAGATTCCGTGACACTGATCTCTTCCTGATTTATCAGATGGCAAAGTTAATAAATAAGGTCTCTACTGTTTTTTTCCACAGCTGTAAAATAACCAATGGACTCCTCTGAGAGCTAATTACCAAATGGTTTGAGTTTTTCTTTCAAGGAACAGGCGTTATCTTCCCAGTTAGTAAATTCCACTGCAGCGTACTTCAACAAGGACTGCCCAATTTTAGGAGCTTTGGCTCGCACGAAGCAGTTCATTTAAGTTAACACTAGAGATCTGTTTCTTCTTCATAAATTTTTCTGTCCTATCAGTATCGTCATGAAGTAGAGTTTCTCAGAGTCGTGAAAGTATTTCTACTGTTTATTAAAAGATCACAGAGCTATTCCATCCAACAAAGCCACCAAGAGAAAAAGAACAGGATACTTCTGTGTGATTTGTGTGGCTATGGATCGAGAGGTTACAGCAGTAAGTGACAAGCGGTCACTGTTCCAGCCTTGGCAATACACTCAGCCTTTGTGATGCTGTGTGATGTCCATACCCTGTCTCAGGTGAGGCAATTCACACAGAATCACACACACAGAACATTAGAGATTGGAAGGGACCTCGAAAGACCATCCAGTCCTATCCCCCTGCCAGAGCAGGACCACCCAAAGCTACACAGGAACACATCCAGGCGGGTTTTAAATGTCTCCAGAGAAGAACACTCCACAACCACCCTGGGCAGCCCCTTCCAGTGCTCTGTCACCCTCACTGAAGAAGTTCCTTCTCATACTGATGTGGAACCTCCCCTGTTTCAGCTCACACCCACTGCCCCTTGTCCTATCATTACATGCCCCTGAGCAGAGCCTGGCTGCATCCTCCTGACACCCATCCTTCACATATTTATGAACATTAATGAGGTCACCCCTCAGTCTCCCCACTTCTCCAAGCTAAAGAGACCCAGCTCCCTCAGCCTTTCCTCATCAGGGAGGTGTTCCCCTTCTCCCTTCATCATCTTTGTGGCTTTGCACTGCACTCCTTCCAGCAATTCCATGTCCTTCTTGAACCAAGTGGCTTGGAACTGGACACAATATTCCAGATGCGGTCTCACATAGACTGTTTTAAGCAAAAAAGCTTCTAAACTGATTATGCCTATACATTCTCATACTTTTAAAATACAAGTAGTGCATGGAAATAATGTCTACAGGACAGACTGAGCTAGAACAAATGAATGCTGATCTTATTTCCCTACACAGCATGTGAAGCCATACAACCACAAAGCGACCGTTCAGCACACCGCCAAAACCGATCAGAACCACTGCCACACGATGCACATGCACACAACATGGGGAATCCCAGACAAATGTCAAAGATTTTATGCTCTGTTCACGGTAAAGAAGGCAAATCTCACTATTTGTCATGGAGTAATGGCAATCACTCAAAGAATGACCAGCAAAGTAATCGAGTAGATGCCATAGATTCCTCTTGACACAGAGCCTGCTCATGCATTACTGGGTTAAGTCACAGTCCACATTTACTGTGCCTGCTGGAATTGTTGGTGTAAAATAAGAGAGAGCATCTGAATTAGACAGATGGCTCAAACCCACTATAAACTGTACTGACACACAAGAGAGGCTTTTTCCCTGTCTGTACAGAATTACACTTCAAACTGAATCCAAACACTCTATACCCCTGAATCAAATACACAAAGACAAGAAACTTAAAATAAACTTCAGACTATAATTTCCTCTGCATTTTTGATTAAGGCCCCTTACCCAGCTTTCTTGGGACAACCAATAGAGAAAAATGATGTCTAGCTGCTGATTTTTTTGTCTTTAAGAATCCGTAGGTGAACGAGGGGTGAAACCATCCCTATTTTCAGCTCCCTTAATACTTAGTGTTCAGTGATCTCATAAGCCTTTTTTTAGTGAAAAATGTGTTCCAAGAGTCAACAAACCAGCTGTTTCTGTTTTAGACTCATGTAGTTTGTGTTGCCCCTGTACAGACAGTCGAAGACTGAAGCTAACACTAAGGCAGTGTTGGGGGATACATTTGCTTTACAACAGGGTCCTCCTCTCAATGGAGCCAAGCAGTATCTTTCTACTACAGGCAGTAAATAAGACAAATAAAAGAAAGCTCGTTGTCTCAGACACTTAAAGTCCCTTAAGTGCAAGACATAGCTTCTATTTCTAATTCAAACACACACCAAGATGAGTTTAGTGCTCATACAGCATAACACTGGTTATTGCATCACTATCATTTATTCAGATTGCATCTGTTTATGCATCTGATTAGGACAGTCACAGTCCAGATCCCTAGTGGTATATCATTTTGCTTTCAAAAAAGTTTTATCTTGAAACAGAACAGGACAGAGACTTGTAAAACACTGAGAAGTGCACATCAGGAGGATGCATTCATGGAGAGCTGAACAGCTGGCCAGCAGAATGAACACATTACCACAAGACTACTGGGAATTAGTGAGGGAATTAGAAAGCACAAGTACAGGGGGAAAATATTCTTTACTAGTTTTACATGGGATCTGATAAATTTCAGACAGCAGGAAACAAACCTTTAAAAATCTAGAGACTGCCCCGTTGGTGTAGAGGTTAAATTTCAAGGTTGAATCAAAACCCCATATTCTTCTACAGAAATTGAACAAATTCAGGAGAAATTGAACAAATTCACAGAATCTCAGAACATTAGGGATTGGAAGGGATCTTGAAAGATCATCTAGTCCAATCGCCCCACCACAGCAGGATCACCTAGATCCAGTCGCACAGGAACACATCCCCGTGGGTTTTAAACGTCTCCAGAGAAGAAGACTCCACAACCCCCCTGCGCAGCCCGCTCCAGTGCTCTGTCACCCTCAGTGGGAAGAAATTCACCTAAAAGGAAATGGCAATATATGGATCTTTTAATATAAATTTGCCTTCAGAATATTTATTAGCAGGTAATATGGACCAGCCACAAAAATTATGGTATCTCCAGCCAGGTTGGTGAGAATAGAGAACTGAATCAGATGTCTTAGCAATGCAAGTGTTAAGAGTGTACAATATCGTGACTACATCTGATAACTGGTCTTTCAAGTCAGACCTTTTGCACAGTGCAGATTTGAATCCTTCTATCACCTCACAGTACCTCAAAATTTTCCCCTGTCCATTGGTAATCCAAAAATGGAGCTGTATTTTCTATCACATCTGCCATGCAGCCATCAGATCAACCAACTCACATCGAATCTCAATCTTATATCATTATAAATGTCTCTTTTCATGCTTCCTACCACACCAGTCAGCAAACTCACTTCAGAAGCATGCCCAAACTAAACCACTGTAGCACATACGTGTCTTTACCCACTAGTATAAACCTTACTAAAAGCTTCTGCTTGTTGCAGGATCACAGAACGTTAGGGATTGGAAGGGACCTCGAAAGATCAAGTCCAATCCCCTTGCCACAGCAGTTGCAGAGTTGAGAAATGAGAAGTACATCTGTATCCAAGGAAAAACAAATCAATTTCTCAAGTGACTATTTTTTTGATTAAAGTCAGTACTGCAACAATAATTACAACAACTGCAACAGAAATTAAAACAAGCACAAACTTCCAGCTACTGCGCCTGTGAACTCCTCCTTTCCCACCCTCAAGTGACACGCTTTAGAAACAGCAAGGTGACATCATTACAAGTCACAACCAGAACTTCAGAGGTTGACAGATGGGCTACAAATGAGCTACCTCCCTCCTTGAGAAACACAACAATTCCGTAAGGTTTTCACAACGGCAGTCTCTTAAAGCAGAGATTGGTGGAAAGCAAAGGGACGGAAAATCTGTTGCTATTTCAGTTGTGTATCTGGGAAGATGGAAAATTTTTCAAGTCTACACAGATGGTAAATAAATTTCTGTTCCATGAGGCAGTTCCTGGAATAAAGAAATTTTCTCAAATAACAAGTGCCAAATACTTTTTTTTCAGCAAGACTTATTTTTAACTTTCCCAGGGACTTGTTGAGAGAGCTGGAGAACTGTCCTTTCACCTTCAGAATCCTGGTCTAAGTCCAGAAATAGTCTCTAATGTCATTCTCAGCGTAGACTGGTTTTCTTTACACTTTAAAAGATGCTTCAAAGCAAAGATCAAAGCCCCACAACTATACTTTGCTGCTGGTAACCAGTCCCTCTGAACACACTGGCTAGAAAACAAAAGATGTTCCTGTGCAGCTTGGTCTAGGTGATCCTGCTCTGTCAGGGGATTGGACTAGATGGTCTTTTGAGGTCCCTTCCAATCCCTAATGTTCTGAGATTTCAATTGAAACCCAAAGACAATCATCAATGACTAACAGAGCTGATATTTAAACTGTTACTATTAGGCTTTGTAAGGCAACGCTGCTGACACTAGGCAGCTTGTCCTTCAGGATCGGAGCATAATGGAAAGCACAGAGAGGGAGCTCAAAATCAGTCACTGTACCAGTTAAGAAACTGGGAAAAAGGCACAGAAAGTTTAGGGTTTTGTCAGTCTGATAAAACAACCTGAAATTCAAAACATGAAAATCATTGCTGTAATATCACAGTTATAGGAGGACATCCTCACGTTCCTGTGAGCCAAGTTTTCATTAACGCACTGTGCATGAGTCAAGCTCTTCATGTTCCATCGTTTTAAAAACATTAGACATCAGCTGTGACAGAGTTATAAAGGAGAGTAAGGATCTGGTTTACATTTTCCATACATTTATGCAGCACACACAGACACTCATACATAGATTAAGAGAGAATCTATATGGCTGCCTGGAGTGGGTTTTTTTCCACAGGAGGAATAGTATTCCACTTAAATTTGAATTCATAACCATTTTAGGCCATATCCTCTGGAGCTTGGAATAGATTTTGGCAGCAGAAACAGCATTGTTTCATTTTGTAAAGCTATATTCAATATGCCCTATCTGTGACACAGACTCTTTTCTCTTTAGAGCTCCAGTGCTGCTGCTAAGAGAGATCAGTAAAATGACAGAAGCATGAGCAATACATTTTTAGGTGTTTCAATCATATGTACTACCCTGATGGGGAAAAACCAACCAAACCGGCACAAACATAAAAACCTTCAAACTGAAAACACTTCACAGAATCACAAAGCATTAGGGATTGGAAAGGACCTCAGAAGATCATCTAGTCCAATCCCTCTGCCACAGCAGGTTCACCTAGACCAAGTCACAGAATCACAGAACATTAGGGATTGGAAGGGACCTCAGAAGATCATCTAGTCCAATCTCCCCCCACAGCAGGATCACAGCTCCCACCCTGCCCGGCAGTTGAGCCTGTGGCAAGGTTTCTTGTTGCTCATTTGCTTTGAACTAGCGCATAGCAATTGGTCAGATATCTGAGGACTTAACCACCACTGTACTACTACTGCCAAATGCTTCTTGGTAGCAGCAGCAAAAACCTCACTTATGTAAAGACAGCCTCCAGAACTACCCAGGGTGGGGTGATCTGTGCCTCCTCCTGAGATACAGCATCACAAAGAGAAATGCTTTTGCTGTCAGCACGGTACTGATAGAAGATTCTGCTAAAAAAAGCTGCTCTGCCATATCTATGGCTTCAGAGGTTGTTTAATACAGCCAGGTGTGCTCTATTGCTGACTTTCAAGTCAGTACTTACTGGGGTTTGATTTTTGCACTCGATTGTTAAGTCAAAGTGGAAGTTAGGATTGTGAAAGCGGCAGACGAACAGGTCTAGGAGGCAGAGGTATTTTACAACTTTTTCTTTAACCAGAACAACGTTGTGGATAATTATATCGTGTAATGTAGAAGGGTTTGCTCAGGTCTTTTTCAACATCACTTCACATTTGTTGAATTTGGCTTCTGTGTACTCTGCCTATTCACAAAAATCACAGAACATTAGGGATTGGAAGGGACCTTGAAAGACCATCCAGTCCAATCCCCCTGCCAGAGCAGGATCACCTAGACCAAGTCGCACAGGAACTTAATCCAAGATAGCTTCCCTCAAAAACATGGAGTTAACTACAGATCTGGTGCTGTTTTAGGAAGTAGTCTTTAGCTCATCACCTACAGCTGATAAAGGGAGTGGAACATCTCCCTGATGAGGAAAGGCTGAGGGAGCTGGGTCTCTTGAGCTTGGAAAAAGGAGACGGAGGAGTGGCCTCATCAATGTTGATAAATACATGAAGGGTGGGTGTCAGGAGGATGGAGCCAGGCTCTGCTCAGTGTCATCTAATGATAGGACAAGGGGCAATGGGAATGAGCTGGAACAGAGGAGGTTCCACATCAATATGAGAAGGAATTTATAATCATAGAATCATTAGGTATTGGAAGGAACCTCGAAAGATCATCTAGTCCAATCCCCAACTTCTTCACAGTGAGGGTGACAGAGCACTGGAAGGGGCTGCGGAGTCTCCTTCTCTGGAGATGTTTAAAACCCACCTGGACATGTTCCTGTGTGACCGGACCTAGGTGATCCTGCTGTGGCAGGGGGAATTGGACCAGATGATGTTTCAAGGTCCCTTTCAATGCATAATGTTCTGTGATCATTTCTACACTACTAACACTATATAATTGGTCCTCAGCAGTCAGACTAATTTTAAAAACAAAACAAAAATGTGTTGGAGGTTTTCTTCCAGGCATTATTACAAACCCAGACAAAATCAGAAATTTCCAAGCATAAACTACACAAACCTAAACCTCTCTGCATTGGTTCTTGGAAACATGTAGTATCCTTTTGGTGACGCGATAGTATACAGCTATCAACCACACGTAAATACAAATACTTTCATGACCATTTTAGGTAGCCCAGCTTCAACCAACGCATAATTTGATGTGCAACAGTCCCTGGGTTTGCAGTCTAGACAATGCTGGCAGTCTTTAAAATCTATTGCTGAACACCGTCACAAAAATGTGTCAGAGTGAAATTTGCATAAAGGTTATACTGTAATGGCCTGGCAGCCGTCCCATCCTGTTCTGAGCTTGTTTTAAATACTTTGCAGATTGTTTGAAATACATCATACTTCAGTCCAAACACAAAGGAAGTCTGTGGGAAAGCATTCTTCAGCTTCCCAGATGGAGATAATATTTATGATACATTCTTTTCTGAGAGCAACAGAGAAAATTCATGGTCGCGTAACCACAAGAATAGGAGAGCTTTATGACCACAAACTTTGACTAATTGCAGCAGATAATATGCAAAATTTAAAAAAAACCAACTTAAATCCAACAGTCCATTTGTATTTTTGAACCACATTTCCATTATTAAAGGATAAATTTAGGAAGCAGGGTTTCGACGCAGAAAAGAGAAAGCAATATTCACGACAGCCAAGAAGGTTTCAGTTTTTCTGAAGAAATCGTAGTATTTGTTTTGCTTTACTTGTAGCTCTTGCCAGATTCTTCCCAAAGCCTTCAAAATTATGACCATTTAATAGCAATGTGCATATGCAGCAAATTCTTTGTGGTGAAGCTACCGTGAATTGCAGTAATAGTTGCCCACTGTCCTAATATTACAGATTGTAGCCCTGAGATGTGGGTAGGAACTAGCCTTTCAGAAAGCTGTTGTGGCTTAGGCTCTCTCATCAATTTTTGATGGTGTTCTTATTCACACTAAGAGCTTTAAAAAACAGATCCATGCTTTTGACAGGAGGATGAAGCCAGGCTCTGCTCAGTGGCATCTAATGATAGGACAAGGGACAATGGGTGTCAGCTGGAACAGGGGAGGTCCCACATCAATATGAGAAGGAACTTCTTCACAGTGACAGAGCACTGGAAGGGGCTGCCCAGGGCTGTTGTGGAGACTCCTTTTCTGGAAACATTTAAAACCTGCCTGGCCATGATCCTGTGCAACTTGATCAAGGTGATCCTGCTGTGGCAGGGGGATTGGACTAGATGATCTTTCGAGGTCCCTTTCCAATCCAATCTGTGATTCTGTGAAACACTTGCATCGAACAAAGCAGTGGGGTCCAGGTACTGCTACAAAGAGCTGGGTCACCCCAGGTAATATTGTACCCTGGTTTCTTTCTACATTTACTGTCATCCTTCTAATGAAGGTTTCCTTAAATTAAATTATTAGCTCATGGACACTGGCTGCTGCTGTCATGCTGACAATAGCTGTGTCCTTAGGTACCCTTTGCAAACCACACAATGTTTAATCTAGAGATCTGGATTAAAATAGTAACACCAGTGAGCATTAGGAAACAGCCGTAACTATTAGACTCTGTAGGAATGACTTTGAGATAGTAATGATGGTCTGAAACTGGAAAACTTGTAAGCAAGCCACTAGGGAGAACAGAAAGTAGTAAATACTAAATGTGAAAGTCCCATGAGAGGAGAAACTTCTATGTTGAAACTTCACGCTTTTTCCAGTGACACATTACCAACCTTTTAAAACATTTTTAATGCTACTGAAATACAGTCTGAGAAGATAATCTGATAAAAATCCATAACATATGCTCCACTAAGTTTGATATCCCAAGTAGCCCTCCCTGCAGGAAGGATTTTTCTGGTTATCTTCTGAATCCCTTTGCAAAAGTTACTTAGAGCATCTACCATATCCGTTGAGTGTTGATATTACCAAACAGTCTACACAAGGAAGCAATGACCTGCTGTGGCAAGGGGATTGGACTAGATGATTTTTCAAGGTCCCTAATGTTCTGTGATTGACCAGCAGCTCAGGAGGCTACATTGTCAGATGCTACTTTAGAGTGAATTCGTGCTTTAGAGAAACAGCTAGTGAAGCATCACAGGTGATAGAATCTCTACCCCTATAATAATTAGAAACCATTTTTATTGAGAAGCAAAAGAACTGGATGTCAAATGAAAAAAGGAGTGAATTAAACAAATACCAATTGGGTGTCAGCAAACTAAAAGCTGATAAAAGTCAGGCTTTGAGATTAATTCTGTAGCGTCACAGTCAGCATCCCACAGTCATCTCCCATTAAAAGCCAAGGAGAGCTTTGCCCCTTAAAAATAGATAGTGAAATGACAACCCTTTAACCCTAAGGGGAAACAAATAATGATACCCGAGAGCAGTAAAAAATGAAAACCAAGCCCACAGAAGACACTGACTAATTTAGCATTAATCAACATACATAAACTAAAAGACATCACAGAATCAGAATCATCATCATGGCTGGAAAGGACCTCCAGGGTCATCGAGTCCAACCTTTATCCTATTATGTAACTGCTAGACCACATCCCTAAGCGCCGTGTCCACTCGTTCCTCCAAAATCTCTTTTGAAAACATACCTAAGCTCTTTATTGTACTTTAGGGTATCACAGAATCAAGAGGGATTGATTACATGAGAGGGACTGTATGATATCTTCCAGATTTTCAGACCTTAGAAAGAGCTCCTGGACCCCAGTTGCTCTACAGACACATTTCTCTTAAAACTGTTTGAAGAAAAAGCTGCCAAATTAATGAAAACCAGATGAAAACCACTTTCTACCTCTAATCAATTAGTACTGGAATAACCTTCATAAGAAACTTGGGGAAAGCCTTAGAACACAATAATTTGTGGAGCTTATTAGCATCCTACCTTTCTTTTGCGCAGTTTCACTTGACTGTCTGGATGTTCTTGTGTGGTCAAATGATTCCTTACATGTAAACACTGGGTGTCTTCTGCTGAACTGACATTTGAAAGGCATTTGTTTTCAGGGGCCTCTTGAGGCTCTGTGAAACCACTTTCATCCAGACCATTTTCCACTGCCAGGACGTGAGAGCAAGTTGGAGATTGCATAAGGCAGTCACTAGATTCCACTGCTGAGCATAGCGGTCCATCGGTGCGGGTGCATGATTCAGAAGAAATCCCACTCTCTACCGCATTACACTCAGACTTTCCAAGGCCGTCTCTGAAAGCATCAGATTTCCGGCGCTGTTGTGCAATTACAGCGCTGTGAAGCAGCTGCTTCCCAGGGATCACAATTTCTTTCGCACTCGGAGAGTTAGAATCATCTTCTTTCTCTACATCTATTATTTCATTTAAACCTTCACAATCACAAAGCTCCAGGCTTTGGTCAATACTGTCACAGACATCATCAGCTTCCACCTCCTCTGTAGGAACTAGGTCACAGCCAGGCTCCTTACTTATATCTCCAATTATTTCATAAGCCTCAGCTGCCTGGTTCCCCTCTGTTATTGGTATCACCTGTGTTAAGGAGCCTGCTCCCTTTAAACTCTTTTCATCTTTGGGTTCACCTCCCACAGCAGTGATGTGGTAATTAACACTACCCAGGTGGAGCGCTGAATAATCATCGTCGCCATCTGACACGTGGACTAGAGTTTCTGTGCTGGCCTCCAGAAAATGCTCCTCATCCTCATGGTTATCGTTTTCATCCACCTCCATGGAAACATTTCCCAGCTGCTTTGCAGTGAAGCCAATCACTTCTCCACTATAGCAGCAGTCTGGAAATGAAGCACATTTTTCTTTCCGGTCCACATTCAAAACCTCATCTTTTTCCATACTTGTCTGCAAGTTATCAGCTACAAGTCCGTGACGACATGCTGTATTATACTCCACAGACTCCACGGCCAATCCCATCCACTGGGTCACATGCTCTTCCCAGCTTTTCTTTCTGATTGCTAGAGACATGTCATAACAGTTCAGCAGCAGGCTGTGACGTACCTTCCATGGAGGACCACAGGAGATGTCATGGCTGCTGTGTGCTGCTCCAGGGGGAGAGAGGATTTCATCATTTTAACATCTGCAAGAAATAAAAAGACTGGATTACTGAATCAACTACAAATAATTAAGAAAAAAAAAAGGGGGGAAGGAACAGTTTAAACAGAAGCGTAGACGTAAGATAAGACTGAGAGACCAGAATGACAGGAATTTAGAGGGCTTCCTTGTTTACAGTTTCAATACTTTTCGTACAAAACTTGACAGCAGTCATAATTCAGTAAAACTTTCTTGTGATTACTCTCCAATATCAAGTAAACAAAAATAATATAAACAGGCACATGGACAGGCAAGTAGCTCCAGAGCCAAAATTTGGCAGTAGATCTCTTCACTGTATCTGTCATAAGGTATTCACAGATCACAGAACATTAGGGATTGGAAGGGACCTCAAAGGATCAATTAATTTCCACTGGTGTAAATGATCTTGTGTCTTATGTTTGCTTTGCACACCAAGTTATTTTGTACTCATTCCTCATCCAGAGATACCTGCAGAGTGAAGAATTCTGGCCATTTCCCAAAGTGATAGAACAGAACTTGAGCTTAATTCCAAATTTACCAAAACGATAAAACACTTATGAGCAGGGGTGGCCTCATTAATGTCTATAAATATGGGAAGGGTGGGTGTCAGGAGGATGGAGCCAGGCTCTGCTCAGTGGCATCTAATGATAGGATGAGGGGCAATGGGTGTGAACTGGAACAGAGGAGGTTCCACATCAATATGAGAAGGACCTTCTTCCCAGTGAGGGTGACAGAGCACT
>JAOXOE010000405.1:27334834-27349992 GCA_028565055.1 Phoeniculus purpureus | reverse complement strand
GTGGAGTCTCCTTCTCTGGAGACGTTTAAAACCCACCTGGACGTGTTCCTGTGCAACTTGGTCTAGGTGATCCTGCTGTGGCAGGAGGATTGGACTAGATGGTCTTTTGAGGTCCCTTCCAATCCCTAATATTCTGTGATTCTGTGTATTTTTGCTAGGCGATACTTAGCTCTTCAAATGTGGTCCCAGATAAACAGGCTCTTATGAAACGATGGTTTATGTTCCCTTAAACCACACCACGGTGTGACACTCTTCACTATTTGTGCTTCTTTTTCAAAGGCGAGAGCACACCGAGTGCTGTAATGGCAAACCCAGCTCTGGGCTTGCTTGCTGCTGGATATAGCTGCACAAAAAATGCCACCCTTTGATGTTGTTTTGAAGGAGAGTTAGTTCCAGCACAAGGCTGTCTAGTCTTTGTATTTACATCTAGCGTAGCCAGATGAGAAGCATCGCATCGCTCAACACCCTAGTTAAACTTAGACACAGCTTCTATCAATCAGACCAATAACCATGTTAAAAGGCTGAAAACTGAAGTCAGCATCTATTAGAAAAACAGTAACAGCAGCAGAACTTCGCTGTTGTCAACCAGCAGGCTTCACCACACGTCTGATATAATGAAACCAGATGTGCCGACACTAGTGAAGGAAGTGGGGCACCTTTGATCTGCCGCTCGCTCACAAAGGACAGTTGCTTCCATTAATGAAGCTTTTCTAGTTTATTAGGTTCACTGATTTCATGTGCCCAGAGCAGGAGGGAAATTGCACGGCTCTTCAAGGAACCACTTTGATATCCTGTAAATACAGAGCTATAAAGCACTCGGGTCACCTACAGCCGCAAGCAGGGTATCTCTGCAAACACCCGGTGGAGCTGCCTGATGATATTTGAAGAGCGGGCACGGCGAGCGGGACAAAGGGGGAGCATTGTTAGATGGGCTGATATTTGCTTATCTGTACAAGGAACAGTGAGCTCAGGTGAGGGAAGAATGAAATCGTTCTTCAGAACGAGTCGGAAATCCTCAGAAATCACTTGGCAAAGCCCCAGAGTTTCACAAAGCGACTGTACTTTCTGAGAAACACTCGAAGGAATCACAACAGATGGCTGAATAAATGAGAGAAGTCTTATTTGCATAAGTCGAGAGGCTGCTGTTTACTCCCATGACACTTATCAGTGTAGTAGAGGGCACGTAGTTAGCTCACCTAGTTACACAGTTTAACAAGACCTACAGTGACCACACACAGTGACACTCCTGACCTACAGAGAAAAGGCTTCTGGAAGACAGAGCACCCAAACCCTGCTGGTTTTAAAGCTGGGAGTTTGAAAGAGGCTCGCAGAACTTTAGAGGTCATTCCCTCAGGAGAGCTGTTTACTGCAGCAGCTGCTGAGAATCTCTGAACGGTCATGCCAAAGACAGGTAAAATAAGATTCATCCACATTACTGTTTGTCTAGTTTACTAGCTGTTGCTGAAATAACCGGATTATTTAGATTCTTGGTTTTATTGCTGTTTCACAAGGCTTTACAGAAAGTAATAAATTAAATACTGAGCTCCTTTCATTCTCCTCGGGTGAATGTCAGTGCTGCACCATTTTTGTTCAAGTGGAGTCTCCTCTGGAGATGTTTAAGACCCACCTGGATATGTTCCTGTGCGACTGGATCTAGGGGATCCTGCTGTGGCAGGGGGATTGGACTGGATGATCTCTCGAGGTCCCTTCCAATCCCTAATGTTCTGTGATTCTCCTTCCCTGGATGCTGCTCGTGTTCCCTGGAAATGCTGACTTCAGAAAGAAAGGAACTGCCTGCGGTTCTTTTGAGGGTGAAGGTGGTGACTCGCACTGTGAGAACATTCAACTGTTCCCTTGACCAGAACAAAAAATTCCTAGATCAGAAGACTTCCTGCTCCTGATCTGTCCTAGATCTCAGAACTTGTCTAACTAACTAGAGAACTTCCTGTTGTCTGAATGCAATCCACTTGAGCTCAGAGCACAGCTGGGTTAGGACGGAGACGAAGCTGTAGGAAGCAGCCCTAGGCTTGGCACACCAGTGCAGATTAGGAAATAGCAGACGTTTTAAAAATGGGGTTTCCTTCCTCCCTTGAGTCGAGTGTGGGAGTTCAGCAGGCAGTACCAAATTTGGAAGTTACTCTGTGGGAGCGACTCCGTGAGTGAAGGGATTTCGTAGTGTCCAGCAGCTCGCTGGCCCCGCTGCACGTGCCTTCTCTGCACTCAGTCTGCGGTCATTTCTAGCTGTTCAGTGCCTCTGTTGAGAGTCTGCAAACAGTTCACCGGGCAAAACCAGATGTACAATGTCCCTCCTACCTACCCTTCCCAATTCATCTTCAATGAGCCCAGCACCAGCACCTTTGCAGGGTCCTTTCAGATAGCTGCAGAGAGCGATGAGTTCTCCCCTCAGCCTCCTCTTCCTCAGACTAAACAGCCCCAACTCTCTCAACCTCCCCTCATCAGATTGATTCTCCAGGCCCTTCCCCAACTTCGTGCCCTCCTCTGCCCTCGCTCCAGTCCCTCGACGTCTCCCTTGGACTGAGGTGCCCCAAACTAGATCCAGTCCTCGAAGTGGTGCCTCCCCAGTGCTGAGTGCAGGGGGACAGTCACCTCCCTCCTCCTGCTGGACACATTTTTTTCACCTGATGTGTAGCTCTGGCATCAGCTCGTTCATACTGTCCCTTCATTGCATCGATAGGGGTAAAGCAGCCAATGTTCTCACATGTTAGACAGTCCTAGAACGGCTGGGGTTGGAAGGTCCCTTCCAATCCCTGATGTTCCTATTCTGTGATTAGGTCTCTGGGGTCCAGTTCTACTAGCAGCTGCTTTAAAAACATTTTCTCTCCCTGTAATTCAGATCCATACAGAGGATCTGCAGAGACATCCCTGTTCACCTTGGACATTGATGTTGAATTACCTCTGTCATCCCCCCTAAACCACAGTGAGAAGGATTTCTGAGAGCAGGGCTGTGTGCTGCAGACTCGGAGCTGCAGGGGTTGGTTTCCTTGACAGCAAAGGGGCAGCAGTGTTTGTTCAAGGCTTTATCTCCTTGTGGCTGGTTGATAGCTCTCGGCCTCTCCTCTATTCTCGTGTAGGTATGAAGTAAGGTCTGCTGTTTCTCTGGCTGCCTTGCTGCTTTGCCGGGGCGCTGGTGTCCTCTGGTGGACTGGAGCAGTAGCATTAACCAAGTTGAACTTGTTCTGAAACCACTGCTGTGTTGGCAGTGAGAAATGGAAGGAGCCATGGGTTCTTCTTTTGAACCTGTTTGGGACCTTCTTTTGACCTTCCAGTGCCTGAGGGGGGCTGACGTGAGGGCAGGGGAAGGGCTCTTCAAGAGGGTTGGTGCTGGCAGGCCAAGGAACAGTGGATTCAGGCTGGGAAAGGAGAGACTGAGGCTGATATTAGGAAGAAGCTCTTCAATGTGAGGATGGCTGATGGCTGGAAGGGGCTGCCTGGGGAGGTGGTGGGGGCCCCATCCCTGGAGTCATTTCAGGTCAAGCTTGATGAGGCTGTGAGCAGCCTGACCTAGGTGGAGTTGTCCCTGTATAGGGAGGTTGGATTATATGACCTCTGGAGGTCCCTTCCAGCCTGGAAGATTCGATAATTCTATGAAGAGAGCCGTGAATGTGCACGAACTACTGTACAGAATGACCCCTGCCATGCTTGTGCTGTTTTCAACTACAGAGAGTGAGGCCAAGAAACGATCAAAAAGAGAACGAGTTGGTTATCTCTGTTCTGAGGAACATGTATGAAGAGAAACAGAAGGACCACGTTCACGTGGGAGAAGCCAAGCAGGTAAGGCGTCACTCAGGTTTGGCTCATGTGAGGAGCCAGGAGACAAAGCCCCTCTGTTGTGATTCCTTTCCAAAGGCAAGTGTCCACCTCTGGGAGCTTCACGCTGCAGGCAGTGGTGGGCATTGGTTTCGCTTGTGGTCCACAGGCTCTGCATTCCTGTTGTTTGTGGGGCGTTTCACGTTTCTGTCTCTGAACCCTTGCAGACTTCCCACGCCGCTGCTGAGGCTGCTGCCAGCGAGGCGCCGAGCAGTGCGCCGAGGTTCAGGCTGGATATGTTAAAGAACAAAGCCAAGAGGTCGCTGACGGAATCGTTCGAAAGTATTTTGTCCCGTGTAGGTATCTCTGGTTGGTGCCTCTGGTTGCCATGATGTCGTTTCATGTCTTTGGGTCATTAGCAAAGTAACTTCTGTTATCCATCCGTGTGGCAGTGAAGCGGCTGCTGAAGGCTGCAGTCCCAGATGTGTTTTGTGTGTGTCTGAGAAGAAGTGAAAGCAGGGCTTTGGAAGGGAGAGGAGCCAGACTCTGCTCAGGGGCACCCAGTGACAGGACAAGGGGCAGCTGGTGTGAGCTGGAGCAGAGGAGGTTCCCCATCAGTGTGAGAAGGACCTTCTTGGCAGTGGGGGTGCCAGAGCCCTGGCAGGGGCTGCCCAGGGGGGTTGTGGAGTCTCCTTCTCTGGAGATGTTTCCAACCCGCCTGGTCTGTTCCTGTGTGACTGGATCTAGGGGATCCTGCAGTGGCAGGGGGTGGGACTGGGTGATCTTTCGAGGTCCCTTCCAACCCCTAATGACTGGATCTAGGGGATCCTGCAGTGGCAGGGGGTGGGACTGGGTGATCTCTCGAGGTCCTTTCCAATCCCTAATGCTCTGTGACTCTGTGTGACCCCTTGGCCAGCGGTTCCTTCCTCTACCCCTGTAACCCCTCGGTTTCTCTCCCCTCTCCCCACAAAATCAGCAGCAGTCTGTGTGTGGCCTCTGTAAATTGTCCACCGGTAGCCCAAGCCGGTCTCCACAGAGCAGCCTTCGCAGTGGCCATCTGTCAGCGCTGGCCTGTGACAGCTCTGAGTGCAGTGGAAGGCTCTGCTATTCCCTGGAGCCGCCTCTTCTCTTCCCTTCCATCCCTCCCTCCAGGAAAACCAGCTTTGTGCCGCTGAGCCTTCAGGGACCAGTAATTGGGCTCTGTGAGCTCAGCGCGACCACCGCCTTCCAGCAGTGAGGATGGAGCTAATGGCCACTGAGTTTGAGTGCTGGGCATCGACAGCAGATGATGTTCGGCTCCTTTGAAGTTGTGGGATCAGAGCCCCGGGGCAGGGGTTGTGATCAGTCAGACCCCAGGGAAGGGGTCGAGTGCTCATCCCTGGCCGCATTCCCCGGTCGGGGAGATGTGGAGCTCGGGGCCAGGGTTTGGGGTTGGGATGGGACAGCTGGATTCAGGGGTGGACTGGGTGAGCCTGAAGGGCTTTTCCAGCCTGGCTGGTTCTAGGATTCTAAAGAGAAGCTACTTACGCCGTAGCTCGTGCTTGAACTACCCTGACGTACGGCTCGATGCCCGTCCCAAGGCGCCGTCCTCCTCCACAAGTTGGGCACCTCGTTGACCGTGAGTTCCCGTCGCCTGTCCTGGCTGAAGAGCAGGATCTCCCTCAACCCCGAGGTGCAGGGGCTGGCTGCAGGGTGCTGAGGGAGTCGACCCGTCGTGTTGGACCCGTCGGTTGGCCATGAATGTGAGCTCTGTTGTGGCGGGGAGGCTCCCGCCCCGCGGGCCGGTGAAATGCTGGGAAAATGGGGTTTAGCTGAAGCCAGGGACTATCTGGTTACTGGTTCCCTTAGTGCCCGAACAATGGGGTCTTTATCGCTCGGTAGTCTATGCTAATGCCCCCCTTCCCAAGTGATCCATCTTGTGGAGGACAGACTTGTAGAGGGGGACAACCTCTTCTCCCCAGGAACCAGCAACAGGACAAGAGGAACCGGCCTCAAGTTGCCCTGGGGAGGCTGAGGGTGGCCCTGAGGAGCAATTTCTGCCCCACAAGGGTCCCCCAGGCCTGGCCCAGGCTGTCTAGGGCAGTGGGGGAGCCTCTGTTCTTGGAGGGGTTGCAAAGCTGTGGAGATGTGGGGTGAGGACAGGGGTTAGTGGGGCCCTGGCAGTGTCTGGTGGGATTTGATGACCTCAGAGATCTCTTCCAACTTCAACCATTGGGGTCTGCTCTGGAGATGTTTAAAACCCACCTGGCCATGTTCCTGATCTAGGGGATCCTGCTGTGGCAGGGGGATGGGACTGGGTGGTCTTTCGAGGTCCCTTCCAATCCCTAATGTTCCATTCTGTGACTCTCTGTGCTTGGTGGTGGAAATGTTGGGTCTCCTAGACAGCAGCTCCTGGTTCAGCTCTCCATCCATGAGCTTCCGTGACCCAACTTGGCTATCAAAACTTCAGGTGCCGCCTTCTCTTTGTCGTGATTTGTGGCTCTTGAAAAGCCCCAGAAGATGGTGATGACCTTGAGGAGCTCAGCGAGCAGAATGAACCGCAGCTTTTTCTGTCAGGTTGGCCTTTGGTGGAACCTTGTCTTTAGTTGAGTCCTGGGGTGTTTTGGAAAGAGCTGAGGGTCCGCCAAGTTCTGCAGAGCTTCAAGCGCTGCACAAGCGTTTCATGATCACTTCGGTCACTGCTGCTGGAGCAGGAGGGAGGATGGAGGGAAGTGCTTTGAGAAGATAGTTCTTCTTATCTTGAAGTAGGTGCCTGTGTTGACAGATGTCTTCTACTTCCTTTGCCACCGGAGTGCGGTGGGATTCCCGAGGTGCTTGATCTGCACCACTGACTTGGGGTGAAATCCTATCACAGACTCACAGAGCACTAGGGGTTGGAAGGGACCTCGGAAGATCACCCAGTCCCACCCCCCTGCTGCAAGCAGGATCCTTGGCTGCCTTTTGGGCAAGACAAGGGTGAGACCCATCAGAAGATGGAGAGGGAGAGAGAACCTGTTGTGCTTTCATTCACATCTGCCGTCAGACCCTCCTCAGCAGCTGCCAACGTGGTTTTCTCTCTCTTAGGCTGAATTAAGGCTGGTGCTCGTCGTAGCTCTGGAGCCATCCCCAGCAGTCTGATGTTCACGGTGGCTGCTTCCTTCTCCCATGCCCACAGCTGACCCTCTCCGTCAGCTGCTGTTTCTCAGGGCAACGTGTGGTTTGAGACACTGGGTTGAACTGGTGTGACTGGAGCTGGTTACGGAGGTGGGACTGGTGTTTCTGGCAGTACAGTCGGTGTCCTGCGGGGACAGCTGTCCTCTTTCAGGCCAGAGAAGGGACGTGTGGCAGAGTCCCTCCTAGGCTGGCCAGTTAGGGACGAAGGCCAACGGTGTCCTGGCTTGGATCAGCGCTGGGGTGGCCAGCAGGAGTACGGAAGGGGTCGTCCCCCTGTACTGGGCAGTGGGAACTCGACCTCATCTCGAGTCCTGGGATTGGTTCTGGGTAGCTCAGTACAAGAAGGACACTGAGGGGCTGGGTCTTCTGACCCAGGTGTACCTGGTGGGTTTTGAAGGGGCTTTAGCCCCTTGGGAGCCGTGTGTTGGCTCAAAGCCTGGAGTGCAGTGGTGGCCTCTTTGTGATGCTGGTGGAACCATGGGGAATTGAGAAACCTCAATCCAAGCAGGACACTGAGGGGCTGGAGAGGATCCAGAGAAGGGCAATGAGGTTGGGGAAGGGCCTGGAGAACAAACGTTGTGAGGAGCGGCTGAGGGAGCTGGGGCTGGTCAGTCTGCAGAGAAGGAGGCTGAGGGGAGACCTCCTGGCTGGCTGCAACTGCCTGAACTGCAGGAGGATGGAGAGAGCTGGGGTTGGTCTCTTCTCCCAGGGAACACGCGACAGGACCAGAGGAAATGGCCTGAATCTGCCCCAGGGGAGGTTGAGGTTGGCCCCGAGGAGAAACTTCTCCCTGGAAAGGCCCCTCAGGCCTTGGCAGAGGCTGCCTGGGGAGGGGATGGGGCCACCATCCCTGTAGATGTTCAAAACACAAGTCGAGGTGGCGCTGAGGAACGTGGTTTGGTGGCCATGCTGGGGAGGGTTGGGTCGACAGTTGGGCCAGACCATCTCGTTGATCCCGTCCAACCCACCTCAACGATCCTCTGATTCTGCTCTGCACAGCCCTGGGTCTGCAGGACCTGAGACGTCGGCTGCGGGGGTTTCTCTTCCCTCGTCTCGTGGATTTCCTGGCTCTAAGACAGTTGGAAGGGTCCGGAGGCCCCGCTGCAGATTACCGCATGCCGGCTAGATTAGGGCTAATCAGGGCGCAGGTCGGAGCAGATGCCGCGCGGGGGCCAATCCTAGCCCTGATCACAGTCTCTCAGGAGTTTAATCGCCTCTGTGTCCCCCAAGGACGATCGTCTAACGCGCGGCAGACCTTGCAGCCCTCCCCTCCTTTGCTGTGCCCCCACCCCGGCAGGGCGGCCGCTGCGTCAGGCGCTGAGGCGATTTGCTCTAATCCCACGCGAACAGGGATCTGCACGCCCGGCTCTGGCCGGACCCCGGGGGACACAGCAGCTCATCCTTCCCACAGCAGGACCCCCCAGGGTTGGGTCTTCACACCTCTAGAGGTCCCTTCCAACCGCTCGGGTGCCGCGATTGCGTGGTCTCTTGTCCTTGGTGGCACCTCCGTGGCCTCGGGTCGCGCCATGGTCCTTGGGGCTGCGGCTCTGCTCGTTGGCTTGGCCACAGGCAGGAGAGCAGCAGGTTCTGGACGCTCCACGGGGCTCCTTCAGGTTAACAGGTTGTGTAACAGGACCCCAGGCTGGAGAAGCTCTCGGAGCTCAGCCAGCCCAGCCCAGGACCCAACATCACCCCAGCACCCACACCAGGGCACTCAGGGCCACAGCCAGGCTGCCCTTCAACACCTCCAGGGATGGCGACTCCCCCACTGCCCTGGGCAGTCCAGTCCAGGCTCTGATCACCCTTTCCATGAGGAAGGGCTTCCTGACATCCAGCCTAACCCTCCCCTGGAAGCTCCAGGCTCTACCCTCTCATCCTGGCGCTGGTTGCCTGGGAGAAGAGCCTGACCCCCACCTGACTGCAACCTCCCTTCAGGGAGTTGGAGAGAGGGGAAAGGTCCCCCCTGAGTCTCCTCCAGGCTCAACACGCCCACCTCCCTCAGCCTCTCCCCATCAGCCTTTCCCTCTAGTCCCTTCCCCAGCCTCGTTGCTCCTCTGGACCACCTCCAGCCCCCCCATCTCTTTCCTGAAGTGAGGGTGCCTGGCACTGCCCCCAGTACTCAAGGGGAGGGCTCCCCAGTGCCCAGCATAGGGGGACAATCTCATCCCCAGCCCTGCTGGCTCATGCATGTTTGTTTTGGGGTGCCATAGGAGGACATGTCCTGTCGCTGACTGCACATTGCCATCTCCCCCTGACCACACAATCACAGAACAATAAGAAGTGGAAGAGACCTCGAATGGTCATTGAGTCCAATCTCTCTGATCTGACGTTGAGGTTCCTGACTTTATGACCCTGAACACAGGCTGAGGAACCCAATTTTACTCAGTCCTCTTCAAAGCTGGATCCAGGCATTTTTTTTGGGGTGTCGCCCAGAAATCCCAAAGTCCCTCAGACCCGTTTTTAGACCTTTAACACATTTATTTGAGTCTATTTCAGCATCCTCCTCGCCGAGAGGTTTTTAGTGCCTGTGTGTAACCTGCAAGCACCCAAGACTATTCAGGTCTCTGATAGAAATCTCCCCTCTCTCCTTCCCACCCTTTTCTTCCACAGAAATATTTACTTGCCACGCTTTCCTTTAGGTTGCCTCTCGCTGCGGCTTCTTGTTGTGGATTGCATTTGAAGCAAGGATTGATGCAGTTAATTGATGGAGAGCTTTGCCTGTGAGGATTTCATAATCCTCCTGCTTTATCTTTGCCATAATTGCCGTTTGTGATGATTTCAGAGGGCTAAGGAAAGGCAGACAACAAGAAAACAGGCTCATCCGCTCCTGCTCTGCAGCTTTTCCACGCGCATGGGTGGGCTCCACCTCGGCAGGATGCTCGGCTCAGGGAAGGCAACCAGGCAGGGGGGGACTTCGTGGGGAAAGATGAAGACCTGGGGATGTGGGGTGGGCAGAGCTCTGCCATGAAGACCACTTAGGGTCTTGGTGGTGTGGTGATGATACGGAGAACTAAAGGGCATCCTTCTGGGGGAGAAGGGGGAATAGCCACTCTTGAGGAGACTTCAGCCACACTTGACCAGGTATCATAGAATCACAGAACATTAGGCATCGGAAGGGACCTTGAAAGATCGTCTAGTCCAATCCCCCTGCCAGAGCAGGATCCCCTAGACCAAGTAGATCATGATGGTTGGAAAGGACCTCTGGGGTCATTAAGTCCAGCCTTCAACCCAACAGTTAGGGAGCTGTTGGGATGCTCCCTACCCCCTAGACCATGGCCTCAAGTGTGGTGCTGGCCATGAGGCCACACTGGATGCTGGCCATGAGGCCACCCTGCTGTTCGCTGCGGGATGCTGGCCATGAGGCCACACCGGTGTTTGCCGTGGGGTGCTGGCCATGATGTCGCAGCAGTGCTCGCCGTGGGGTGCTGGCCGGTGCCAGCCGTGTCGGTGCTGTTTGCCCGGTGGCCGCTGGAGGCTGCTGCTGGCTTTGCAGTGACCCGCAGCCGGCGGCAGCCCGGGAGCAGCAGCAGCGGCAGCGGCGCCCGACCCGCACGGGGCACTCTCGGGGTGCGGGAGCAGGAGGATGGGGGCTGCCTCCAGCATCCCGGAGATACCACGATGGGAAGCATCACCTCTTTCTTTCTTTATTTCCTACATTGGAAAGACGGCAACGGGCCAGGAAGGGGTCCTAGGATTGGAGAGGGCGCCTCAGGGTGCTGCTTCTGCCCAGCTGCGGGTTTATAACGAACACGACTCCCTGAATTTTTCTTAGGTCTAAAAAGAGGTCATAGCTCTGGTATTATGGACAACCCTGATACAACGCCAGGGCCCTGAGTGTGCTAATACACCTTAATCCCCCTGAGCAAGAACCTTGGCTCACGCGCCCTGTTGCCCACAGCCTCAGCAGCTCCATTTAAACCCGGACCTGGGCATCTGCTCCTGCTGTGCTGTAGATGTGTTCGTGTTTCCTCTTGCCTCTCTCCTAGATCGATCGTGAAAGTCTCTGTATTAGGTTGTTTCTGCTCCATCTTCTCAGAGAATCTATGGAGGGTCCTCAGAGCTCATCCATCCCCTCATTGTGTCGGGGACTGTTGCTGGCACCGGGCTCTGTGCTGCTGAATCACTGCTCCTTGCTGAGTGAGGCCATTGCCTGTGCTGGGAGATGCCTTGGGCTACCAGCTCAGGCCACTCTACACAGCAGTAGTGCTGCCTAGTAGTAGGTGACAGCCTGATCGCTCCTACCCTGCTGCATGCAGCTTGTTGTTGAGGAGCCTTGTTTTCAACCTAAGCAGCTCTGACCACCGTGGGGCTAACAGGTGGGGAAGTTGATCTATATGGGACAAAGGCTGACAGCAACTAGATTTAAAGCTTGGATATTAGGCAAATTCCAAGTGGGACCTGGACAACAGGAAGAGACCTAACTTTCTTTGTGGAGTGGAATCACTGAACATCAGGGATTGGAAGGGACCTTGAAAGATCATCCAGTCCAATCCCCCTGGCCAGATCAGGACCACCTAAACCAAGTCATACAGGAACACATCCAGGTGGGTCTTAAATGTCTTCAGAGAATGGAATGACTTACAGGTATCCACAGACACTGTGAATGCTTTTTAGTGTGTTAGATCAAGTTATTGGAATAAAGTCCTTCCTATACACAGGCCCCGTGTCTAAAATGCCTTCAGTGTATGGAGTCTGCCAAGTCTAGCAAGTGCAGGTGGTGCTTCTTACCTCCTCCTAAGCATCTTATTGATTTCAGCCTCTCTGTATCACCCTGAAGTGGTTTGTACCCAACTCCTTCAGCTGTGTCTCATCTTTGCTTTGTCTGCACCTGCTGAGGTGAGTATAAAGGTAGTGGCAAGCAGAACCTGCCTCTCGGTTCTTCTGTGTGGTGGGACCATGCAAGAAGAGTTGAGAGCTCAGGATGCAGAAGGGAGCTTTCATCACTGTGAGTAGATGGGAACAGCTCCTAGCAATCTCTTACTGAGTCACCCCCTCCTCTTGCTCTTTGTCTGTGTGTTCCTGGTGCCAAACTCACAGAGGTGAAGTCTGGTGATGTGAGTGAGGGAAAATAGAGCTCAGCCTGATCATCTTCCAAGCCCAACTGCTGAAGGCTTGTGTTCTTCCTAAACCTGGAGGTGCTGGAATTGCTCAAGAAGCTCCTGAATTTAAGACCTGCCTAATGCCTGGGGGTGTGTGCATTAAAATCAGCTGCTGTACCTGGCAGAAAGTAGTATCAGCCTTATCTTTAGGTCCTAATCCTCTGGATCGCCTCTTTCAATCAAAGTAATGTCAGCACTGGGGAATGAGTTGGAGTCAACTGTCAGGCACAAATCCTATGGCTCTGTGTGAGATGGGACTAACAAACACTGCTCCAGCGAAGAAAACTGGGCTGTGCTTGATGTATTAGGGTGCCTCAGCCCTGAGCTTTGGCTGCCTCAAAGAAAAACAGGCTCTGGTGTGCTGTTGAGGGTGATGGCCTTGGATGACCCCTTCCACCCCAACTCACTGTACAAAATCCAATACTGGAGGGGTGGGAATGAGCACTGCAGTGGATTTGGGACAAGAGATGTGTTTTCTGTTTAAAAGGGGTGGTATTGGAAAGGAGACAGGTGGAGAAGAGCTAGTAAACAACCTGAGGTTCTTCTTTAGCTTTGAGAAGGACCTTCTTCCCAGTGAGGGTGACAGAGCCCTGGAAGGGGCTGCTCAGGGAGCTGTGGAGTCTCCTCCTCTGGAGATGTTTCAAACACACCTGGCCGTGTTCCTGTGTGGCTGGATCTAGGGGATCCTGCTGTGGCAGGGGGATGGGACTGGATGATCTTTTGAAGTCCCTTCCATTAGGGTTGAAACAATCCCTGATGTTCTGTGGTTCAGTTAATAGTCCCACACAATGGGCAGAAGTTTCCAAGGCTGATGACTCCAGTACCTCCCAGCCAACTGCAGGTGGGTCACAGAGGTGCTTGGCCTCTCTTGTGTCCCCTATCTATAAACTTCTTTCCAATACCTGCAGCAAAGAGATACCCTCCAGTTTCTGTGCACTGATGGTGGTCTCCTGAAGTTCTGGTGGTTCTCCCAGTGTTCATCCTGACTCGGAGATGACCAGAGAGGGATTTGATGAATAAGAATAAAATAGGCTGCTGGGGTTTATGCTGAGAAAGTGTGGTCAGGACAGAAGGGTAGCGGAGACTCATGGAGTAGCTCTGCCAGCTTGGTGGGAGGGACCTCAATCAAGTAGGAGTGATGATTGGACTCAATGATCCCAAGGGTCTTTTCCAGCCAGAATAATTCTAGGAGATACTCCTTCTAGCATTTCTGTCAGCATCACAACAACAGAACCAACCCTAGGCCAAAAACCAGCCCCCCCCAAAAACCCCTCAAACAAAACCCACCCACTTTTGAAGCAGCTTCTTTTGTGGTAGAGCTGATTTTTTCCTTCAGCTGGAGAAATTTAGATGTGAAGTGATGGATATGATTGATCCTGCTGTGGCAGGGGGATTGGACTTGATCTTGCAAGGTCCTTTCCAACCCCTAATGTTCTCTGTGACTCCATGCCTTTAGGTATCAGTGGTAATAGCTAAAGGAGATGCTGAAGAGAGTGGAGCATCTCCCTGATGAGGAAAGGTTGATGGAGCTGGGGCTCTTGAGCTGGGAAAAAAGGAGACCAAGGGGTGACTCCATTAATGTTGATAAATCATAGAATCATTAGTGGTTGGAGGGGATCTCGAAAGATCATCTGGTCCAATCCCCCAATAATAGTGGAAAAGATTAAGGAGGATGGAGCCAGGCTCTGCTCAGTGTCATCTAATGATAGGACACAGGTGGCCAGCAGGATGGCCATGAGCGAGCAATGTCGCCCTCTTGTGGCCAAGAGAGCCAACAGCATCCTGGGGTGGACCAGAATGGGGGTGGTTAGCAGATCAAGAGGGGTCCTTCTCCCCCTCTACTGTGCACTGGTGAGACCACATCTGGACTATTGTGTCCAGTTCTGGGCCTCTCAGTTCAAGAGGGATGTGGAGCAGCTGCAGGGAGTCCAGTGTAGAGCAACGAGGATGATGTAGGGAGTGGAGCATCTCCCTGGGGAGGAAAGGCTGAGGGAGCTGGGGCTCTTCAGCTTGGAGGAGACTGAGGGGTGACCTCATTAATGTTTATAAATACGTGAGGGGTGGGTGTCAGGAGGGTGGACCCAGGCTCTGCTCAGTGTCATCTAGTGATAGGACAAGGGGTGTGAGCTGGAACAGAGGAGGTTCACATCAATATGAGAAGGACCTTCTTCATGATGAGGGTGACAGAGCACTGGAAGAGGCTGCCCAGGGGAGTTGTGGAGTCTCCTTCTCTGGAGATGTTTCAAACCCACCTGGCCCTGTTCCTGTGTGACTTGGTCTAGGTGACCCTGCTGTGGCAGGGGGATTGGACTAGATGATCTTTTGAGGTCCCTTCCAATCCCTAATGATTCTCATAATGGTCCCTGTGCTGCTGCATCTTCCTGGGGTGTGCTTGGGGTGTGAGGCATGTTCTGAGCACCTCAAGGTTACAGACATCTGCCAGCAGGTTTTCCCTTCCCGGATAAGAGCTAAGGACACTGCACAAATGACCCAGACCATCACAGTTGCTGCACTGGGGGGACAAACTGCTCTTCCTTCTGTCCACTGGGGCAGCCTCCACTCACCATCTGTTCTGCTTGTGCTGTGGTGGGGGAGCAGCGAGGGAAATCTCATCAAAGACCTTGCTGTTGGGAATGTCTGGATGTCTCATTGGGGGGGGCAGAGTGACTTGTTTCCTCTCTCCCCACAGGTGTGTTTTTCCCGGGAGCTCCATGGAGGGAGTGAGTTCATTTAGAAACAAATATCCATGCCAGCGTGCCTGCGGGGCCACTCGCTTCAGCAGGAGGCTTCTAGCCCGGTACCCAGGGAAGAGCTCAGCAGCTATTTCTGAGAGGGAAGCATGGGAGGTGCTTGGCTTTGGATGCTGCTGCTTGGCTTGAGACAAGGCAAAGGATGTGCTGGGCGGGGATGATGGGGGTCATGTGCTATGGGGAGGAAGTGGGGAGGGAGAGTGGAAGAAAGGGGAGGAAACATGGAAGGGAGAGTGGAAGAAGAAGAGGGGAGGAAGCATGGAATGAAGAATGGAAGAAGAGGAGGGGAGGAAGCATGGAAGGGAGAGTAGAAGAAGAGGAGGGGAGGAAGCATGGAATGAAGAGTTGAAGAAGACGAGGGGAGGAAGCAGGGAATGAAGAGTGGACG
>JAOXOE010000405.1:27318210-27334734 GCA_028565055.1 Phoeniculus purpureus | reverse complement strand
GTTTGTCGCGCCCGGCCCCCCCCTCCCCTGCTCCCCACCGCTGCTGCGCGGGTCCCCCCGTGGGGGTGGTGGTGGGTCCGCAGGGAGCACGGGTGGTCCCGCTCAGGGGCCTGAGGCGCAGCGGGGCCCCCGCGGGGCGGGGCAGCGTGACCCCACGCAGAAGCCGAACCTGCGTGGGCTCTTCCGCGTGCGTGCGTGGCCTCCGCTTCCCCCGGCTGGGCTGGGGCGGGCGGATGGTGCGAGGCGGGTCGGGACGAGCCGTGAGAGCCCCGTAAGCGCCGCCGGTCCGGCGCGGGCGGAATTTTATCCGCGGCCACGGGCGGGTGTCGGAGCCGCTCCGGGAGTCTCGTCTTGAGCCGAACTCCCGCGGGCCCCGCGCTCCGTCCTCGCGCCGCTCTGTCCACGGCACTGCGCGGGAGCACCCCGAGGAGCTGGGGCCGCCCCGTCGGGGCAGGCGAAGGGGACCAAGTCCCGGTTAGCGGACGGGATGAGCTCAAACCCGTAGCACCCGGGGGGAGCCTTATTTTTGTTAGCACTCGTTATGGGGGGGTGGACCTTCCCCTCGCCGGGCAGCAGAATTCGGGGAGACCAAGCCCGGGCGTTTTGCTTTGCATCCCCACCCCCTTTTGTTTCTGGGGGTTTTTAGGGGGAATTTTTCGCGTGGGGTTTTGTTTTCCCCTAACAAAACGTTCGCCGTCCATTGCCAGGGGTTTGCCGTCGGGTCTGTGCTCCCCCACCTTCCCGTCCGTGGGGAAGGAGCGGAGCGGTGACAGCGGTCTCTGCTTCTCTCCCCTTCCAGGCTCTTCTCCACCATGTCCCCCCTGGGCAGCGCCTCCAGCGCCGCGGCCCTGCTGCGGCAACCGGCGCCGGCGGCAGAGGGCTCGGTGGGTTCGACGGGGCTGGGGGACCCGGCCAGCGCCGCCGCCGACCGCCGCGCCTCCAGCATCGCCGCGCTGCGGCTCAAGGCCAAGGAACACGCGGCGCAGCTCACCCAGCTCAACATCCTCCCCGGCAGCGGCGCCGGGAAAGAGGTCTGCTAAGGCACGGCCGCGTCCTCGGGGCTCGGGGCGCCTTCTGCCGGGGGGCTTTTAGCGGGGGCAGAGTTAAAAACACAACCACGAGAGAGAGTGAGAGAGGAGCGTAGGCGCGTGAATACATAACGGTCACCTCAGACGGCGCGAACCAAGACCAAACGGAGGGAGGAGTGATGACGATGATAGTTAACGAAAAAGACAAAAATCAAAACAAAGGAGGACCAGCAGCTGAGGCGGGAGGGGGGTTCCGAGTGGGGTTTGCAGGAGCCAGCGAGCGCCTGTCTCTTGTAGCAGCCTGCTCACGGGTGAACTCGCCAGCTCCTGCATTCAGAAACTCCTTGGCTGGTAGATCGCCGCGTCCGGTTCCCCTCGGGGGAAGGGAGGCTAATCGAAAGCCCCTAATAAAAGTCACGAGCTGTTAGCGTTACCCACGCTAAATGCTTTTTCCTTCTGTTTACCTGCGAACAGAAACCAAAACAAAGGACCCAACTAAACAAAAACCCGACCAAAAAAAACCCCAAACAAAAAAAAGAGAGAAACGAATCGAATTGTCACGAAGGAAGGAGGAATAAAAAGAAAACAAAACCAATGGAGCTGGCGGGGGTGGAAGGGAAGTTCCCCCACATCTTCCTACCAGCCCAAACCCGTGGCGTTCAGCTGGGCTGGTAGAAGCACCGGAGAACCACTTTAACGCGTGGGCGCGGTGAGCTGAGCGGCTGCTGCCCGGTGCAGCCCGAAAGAGCTGCTGCAAAGATCCCCGGGGTGCACTTGAGGGAAAAGGGAAAACAAACAAAACCAACAAACAAAATCAACCACTCCCCCCCCCGTCCCCCCCCCCAAACAGCTTTTTCTTGTTCTGTATCGCGACACCAACCAAGGTTTTATATCAAACCAAAGGGAAACACACCGCTAGGATATGGACTGTTGAGGTCACGCAACTGTGATTGTGGACCCTGTACATAGCCCGTTGTTATACAAAGAGAAGAGACAAAAAAGAACAGAGCTTTGTATATTTGAAATGTTATAAAACAATTGCACTCGGTGTAGTGTTGTAAAAGTTTGTCCTTCTGTAGATCCCTCTCGCTGTTGTAGATATCGTAGGGCTCCTAGGCAAATATTTATGTGCAAACCCTTTATTTAACTTATTAACTGTAGAGGTGTCGCGAACCCTCGAGAGGCGGACGGTGCCGTACTTCTTTCCCGTGTAATGTCGTTATTGTTATCGCTTCTCCTCGCTGGAGAAGCGCCACGGTCAGAAAAATAAACAAAAAAAATATATGTTTAACAAAAAAAAAAAAACCAAAACAAACAAGGAACCAACAGAAAATAAAAGGGAAGAGAAGCCCGGTCGTTGCGGGGCGGCGGCTGCGTGAGACCGGGGCCGAGCCCGGCCAGGGGCTGCGAACGACCCGCCCGTCCCACCGCAAGCCCAGTAACCACCTCAGGGGTTACGGAGCCGCGGGGCTCTTGGTTGCCGGAGCTGCGAGGTGCCGGGGGTCCCGTTTGCAGACGGTGCCGGGGGAGACACCTGCGCTCTCACTGCGCCGTGGGCAGCGCTTCGTGTCCACCCACCCGCGCCTCGCCCCGCCCCTGGCACCGCCGGGGTCGCTTCTCGGTGCCAGCGACCCCACGCCGCGGGAAGCCGCCCCAAGCACCCCCGGCACCTCCCGGGTGGTGGCAGTCCCTGGATCCGCCGCTGCCCGAAGCCGGGGGCGGGGAGAGCAAACCCCAAGGATTCGGGGCAGCGCTTTAGCTTCGCTCCCTCCCCCGCAGCCCTCCTGCGGGGCACGAAAGTTTCTCCGAGCCTGTTCCTCGTCTCTGCTCCCCCAGACCCTCCCCTCCTTCGTTCTCCCCGGGACCGACTTCTCTTTATTCCCCTTCCTTTTATTTCCTCCCGCTGTCGGCTTGCTTGTATTTCTTAAAAAACTCTTGGATTTTGTCTCCTTACTGTTGGACGCAGCTCGCCCAGCCCCAACCCACGGAGCAGACACGGGGTTAGACCCCACAGAGCGACGAACCCCGCTCTCCGCGCCCCGTTCTCTGCCCCCGATGGGCCTCGGCACCCCCGGACCAAACCCCGAGGGCGCCGAGCCGGACGGAGCCGTCGATTCTTAGGGGGATTTTCTGGGGTCTCACGTCAGCATCACCCCATAGCGGCAGCCCGGGGGGGGGGATCGACTACGGGACAAAGAGCCCCGAGGGAGCCCGCCCCGTCCTGCCAGAGCCGCGACCCGTCCCCGCAGCTTCCCGCACCGCGTTCCCCATCGCACCATGTGAACGGGGTAGGGGTCAGCCCCCAACTGATCCTGCTCTGGCAGGGGGAATCGGACTAGCTGATCTTTCGAGGTCCCTTCCCAGCCCTGACGTTCCGTGATTCTGTGTATTTTCGAGTTCTAAACCCAAGCCCGGGCGGGATGGGCGGGTGGAACAAGGTTAGTTCCCCAGCCATTGTTAACAGCGCAGCCTGAAACACACAGTTTTCGCCTTCCAGAAAAGGGGATCATTACGAAGCCGTTCCGCATTAAGAAATGTCATTCAGTCATTTTTATTCATTCCGCTGAACTCTTCGTGAAAGCCCGAATCATACTTCTTGCAAGCAGCAATTTCGTTCATCCAGGGGGTTATTACTCGGGTCCCTTATTAGGATCTATGCTGCTGCCAAGCAATCCTATAACCTTCTCAAAAGAAGTTTACCTCCGTGTTATAAAAGCAGTAGTGGTATTTATACTGCGCAATAATTAGTGTATTACTCGAATCCACTAACGGGTTCATTTGATCTCCGCACAAAACCCCTAGTCTGCTTATAGAAAGCTTGTGCCTCCTTTGGCGCTGCCAGAGAGGGGAACGAGTGAATGCGGGCTGGTAGCACTCTCTCCTTTGGCCGCGCCTTAATTCCCATCTCTTTCTGCTCTCATCCAATTAGTGTGGTGTATTAAGCGGTTTATCATCTCATAGTCAGCTATTGAGAGAAACAAGGCGAACACTTTGCAATAGAGCCTGCTCTCCTTTGACACCCTCAGGTACTTACATATTCCACTGTGCTGCGGATAATAGAGGAAGAATAGAGCGCTAATTCCCTCATCAAAGAATGCCTTGTCTGCTGCTTTGCTCAACAACACCATTCGGATCAAAAGAGAAGCAATAAAGCTTAGCATAACAAAACGAAACCTACTTATTAGCTTAGCGGTTAAATTAATGCAGAGCCGCTGCTATTGAAAACCGAGGTTTGGAAACAGCCTCCACCAACCTGATAATGCTGCCTTCGGCGTGGAGGAATTTTAAGCTGAAACTCGAAGCTGGCGCAGATGAGTTAATCTATTAAAGTGCTATAAGGAAGGAGGGGTTCGCGGGAGGACTGGTCAATTAGGGCGAGCTGGAGGTGCTCTGCGCAGGGGAAGGCGAAGGAAGGGTGCGGAGGGCTGGAACGTAGGATGTGGTGTCGGGGGGGGGGGTCTGGTTTAGGGGTGAGCTTGTAGAGTAGGGGTGATGGTTGGACTCGATGAACCCCGCGGTCTTTTCCAGCCCGAGTGGTTCTGCGTGAAGGAAGGAAGGAAGGAAGAAAGGAAGGAAAGAAGGAAGGAAGGAAGACAGATGCGCGGGGCTCCGCGCTGCCCCGGCCGGCGGAAGACGGCGGCTTTGGCAGCGCCGCGGAGCGTGTTCGCAGGGTGCGAACCGGGGCTTTCGTACCGCATATGGCAGCAGCGGAACCTGGCGACCGGCTCCGGCGATCAACACTCCCCTGGCCCAACCGCAAATAAACACAAATAAACACGATGCTCGGGGCTAACGGCGTCGGAAGGACAAGAGGAAGAGGGAGAAAAAGGCGATTCGGGCCGCAGCAGCCCCGAAGCGCGAACCTCCCGGACTTCTCCTTCTGCCCAAATGACTTCCAGAGCCGCGTTTACCAGCCCCGTCGAACACGAAACGCTCTCAAGATGATTTTGCGTTTCCCAGCGTTTCCTCTGGGGCCAGGACGAGGCACAGTGCCCGGAGCTTATTAGAGAGAGAAAAGAGGAGGGGGGTGGGAAATCCAGTTTACTCCTTGCCAAAGCGTCAGCTCTGA
The DNA here is from genome assembly GCA_028565055.1 of Phoeniculus purpureus. Taxonomy (NCBI): domain Eukaryota; kingdom Metazoa; phylum Chordata; class Aves; order Bucerotiformes; family Phoeniculidae; genus Phoeniculus; species Phoeniculus purpureus. The sequence continues at coordinate 27,329,637 of JAOXOE010000405.1, read as the reverse complement.
TGTGACCAACTCTGCCGAGCAGAATGGAAAATTGCCTTAATTCGGGGTAAAAGCTCCGTTTCCGATCCTTCTCCCCACCCCCAGCCGTGCCCGGTGCTGCGGGGTGGGGAGGGCGGCGGGACTTCGTCCCCCGCCGCTCCAGCAGCCGAGCAGGAGGTAGAACAGTCCCTCGCGGGGCTACTCTGTGCGGCTGCACCCTCACACAATCATTCCGCAACGCTCTCATTTAATCTAAACATCCCTAAACTTGCAAATTAACAGGCTCTTCAGCTGTAATTATACAGATACATACAAGTGGCACAGGGTCAGGTTATGCCACATCTATCCATTATATTTGTCTACCTTAATGCCTGCGGCAGGAAGTCAGCCCCTTGGCTCGCCAACGGCAGGCTACCCGGTTAGCAGCAGTAGGCTCGTCATCATCCTGATTGAGTTGGGCACAATAAAATCTAAGAGAGCCTGTGTGGAATTACAGGAAGGCCGGACGTTTCGAAGAGCCGCCTGTGTCACCAAGGCAGCATCTCCAGGGCCAGCTTCCAAAGCCTCTTTTGCCATAACTCCACTCAAGACATCGGGAAGAAACGAAGAAACGTCCCAACACAGAACCAGGGACTGAACAGGTTCGATTTTTCCCGTACTGTGAGGGAACGTGGGCACAAATGCAAGGATTTAGTCCCAGAAGCTGCTCAGCAGATGTGTACTCAGGGGTATCTGAACACTCACTGCCCGTACTGACCCGCAGCCAGGTTGGGGCATAACGGATGCCACAAGACACACTAAAGCAGAATCACAGAACATTAGGGACTGGAAGGGACCTCGAAAGTTCATCCAGACCAAGCCCCCTGACACAGCAGGATCCCCTAGACCAAGTCACACAGGAACATGACCAGGCGGATTTTAAACGTCTCCAGAGAAGGAGACTCCACAACCCCCCTGGGCAGCCCCTTCCAGTGCTCTGTCACCCTTGGAAGAGATTCCTTCTGACATTTCATAGAATCATAGAATCACTAGGGATTGGAAGGAACCTTGACAGTTCATCCAGTCCAGTCCCCCCACCACGGCATGATCATCTAGACCAAGTCACACAGGAACACACCCTGGCAGGTCTTAAACGTCTCCAGTGAAGGAGACTTCACAACCCCACTGAGCAGCCTGTTCCAGTTCTCCATCACCTTTACCATGAGGAAGTTCCTTCTTGTATTTATATGGAACCTCCTCTGTTCCAGCTGATATCCATTGCCCCTCATCCTATCACTAGATGACACTGAGTTCCAGGCACTAATCAACCTCTACCCACCAAATAAATGCTTTTATACAACAGGCCCTTTACTAGGGGCAGATTCCTCTAGTAAATAAATTCAACATCGTGGTGGTGTGAGAGGCAGAAAGTCCTGGTTATAAGCTAGTTCCAGTAAATGGTTTTATTTGTGCTGGTCAGCAGCAGTGTTTGCAGGAGGACAGAAACAAATTCCCCTGAGATTGCAGTTCTTTGGAGGGTTTGCAGATGCTTCATGAGAAATGTGGTGAGAAGTTACAGGCAACCAGGACAGTACATCCCAGTGAGGCAGATGAGATTCACTGTCGCTAGGGGAACTTCACTTCTGTTTCCCCTTTTTTAAGGAGTTAGCAGTTTCGGGTTCTGCTTTCTTCAAAAAGCTGTAGTGAAGCTCTTTTCTGCTAAAGGCACTGAGCTGCTTCTTCCATACCCCAGGAGGAGTCAGATGTCTTCCAGTGTGTGATAAGAGATGGCGGTTGGAAATCAATAACCTGAAACTTGCACACACAGGGTTACGGGATTTTTCTGCAAGAGTAATGTTGACCCTTCTTGCTTCCTGCTTCGAGAACAAAGTGTTTTAACTGTTCTATCCTCTTGGAGGATGTTACATCCTTAGAGAAGATTCCTCCCATTCAGAAAGAAAGAAAGAAGTCGGTTCTGCTCGTTACTAGGAACCCTCTGCCCTCAAGCAAAACTTCACCTACAGACCCTGCACTGAGTCACTAGGGACTGGAAGGGACCTCGAAAGATCATCTAGTCCAATCCCCCTGCCACAGCAGGATCCCCTAGACCACGTCACACAGGGTGCTCAGCACCTGTTCCAGGCACTGCATGAACACATGGTTGTTGTCTCTCCTTGTCTCAAACCATTTTGTACCTAACATTGTGAACTGGCCGCTGGCAAAAGACCGAAGGGATGGGCATGAAACCGTACGATGCACTGAAGACGAAAGAGGGATTGGAGTGAATGATCTTAAAAAAAGGGGGCAGAGAACAGTTAAATCCCTGTGGAGATTTCCCCAGGTGGTGGATACCGAAACCTCATGTTTGAAATTACATCTGGCTGTGGTAGCTCCAAAGAAATGGAACCAGATGTGCTCATCACTGCCCATCAGGCCACCATAGCAAGCTAATTTTGCCAAATAGCCCAAATATACACAAAGCCGTAATGACCTTTAATTCCTAACAGCTTCAGGAGATCTTATGAAAAGCAGTAGTGGGCTCAGGGATCAGAAACTACTGGTTTCAGCTTACAAGTGGGCTGGCTGAGGATGCTAACCCCCGTGACATTACAATATAAGATGTCTTACGAGCAAAAGGAGTATTAGAAACGCTACTAATTAAAATATCTAAGAAGGACATGGACTCACAAAGGAAGCAAAACAAGTTCCTCATCACTCATGTTTGCTTTTAGCAGTCTGAGAAAAAAATAGAGGAGATTGTTGTTATTTCTGTTCTTAAACACATAGATCTGATGGGATGATAGAAGAGTACAGGAACTCAGCTAGTGAGATACTGGGAAAGGAGTTGGGTTTCACGGTGACCCATAAATGCTGTGATGTGAAAGGGTCCAGGTTATGAGCTTTTATATGGAGGTTTGCTGAATTATTTCTACTTCTCATGGTAGCAGGCATGATCAGGGAATGTGGTCTATCTGGTTATTGATCTTTGAAATCTCAAAATGCCTATCTTTGACTTGTTCATATTTTTCTGTGGCACTACTTTCTTTCCTCAGTGAATTTAGTGTTGCTTTCAAACCGGTAAGTTTTCTTATTCCTAGTAGGACTTGGTCTAGGGGATCCTGCTCTGGCAGGGGGATTGCACTAGATGATCTTTTGAGGTCCCTTCCCGTGGTGTAGGGGATCCTGCTCTGGCAGGGGATTGCACTAGATGATCTTTCGAGGTCCCCTCCAATCCCTAATGTCCTGTGATTCTGTGACAAAATCTACTTAAATTTTCTGCAGTGACAAACTATTTCCATTTGAGCGAATCTACCTGTATTCCTTCACATTTCATAGCCACTACCAAACACTTACAAGACTTCACAAATCTAAGTTCAAGTTCTGCGTATCTGTTCAGCTGAGAAAGAAAATCTCCAGGTGATGATGCCACAGCTATAGACTCGGTGGTTTCAGCAAGGTTAAAGCACCATGGAACATAACCATGCCTGTACTTCGTTGCATGTCTATGTTTCTAACAGGTACAGCAGGAAGTTCCTTTTGAAATGATATTTTGATGATCAATCAATCAATCATTGATGCGTTCTTTTGTTTCTCTCTCACCGCCACCTCCCAACTCTATTTGCATAGCTGCATAAAAGGCAAAATGCAAGCTTAGTCAGCTCTTGAAAATTCTGTTTTCAGTGGGAAACTAGCCTCTGGAAAGGGTGGAAATTCTTGTAAGTGGAATTTTATCTTATAAAATTAGCAAACATATAAAACGTTTATTGCCACAGAGATACTGCAGATGCTTGGATCTGTATTTCTTTTCATACTCTGTTTATTGCCAACATTTTCCTTAAAAGAAATATTCAGCTGGTTCCTGATGTGTAGCCCACAATACAACTGGGCTTCCTCCTGTGTCTGCTGCAAGAGTGGCATTCCCTCTGAGTCACAAATATTCTCTATGTGGCAATTAGGTTTCGGCATGATCGTGAAAGCTAAGTTCAGGAGGCTGCCTTTAACATTATCTTATGTCCTTATTTCCTGTTCTGTTCATAACTCAACATGTTTACTCTCAAATTAGAACACAATTAGCAAATCATATAGCTCGTTTTACTGAAAATAGGAGCTCAGTGAAATGTTTCCTATCATCAGAAAGGGGCTGGTTAGCAGATCGAGAGAGATTCTTCTCCTCCTCTACTCTGCCCTAATGAGACCACATCTGGAGTGTTGTGTCCAGTTCTGGGCCACTCAGTTCAAGAAGGACATGGAGCTGCTGGAGGGAGTCCAGCACAGAGCAATGAGGATGATGAAGGAAGTGGAGCACATCCCTGATGAGGAACGGCTGAGGGAGCTGGGTCTCTTGAGCCTGGAGAAAAGGAGACTGAGGGGTGACCTCATTAATATCTATAAATATGAATGTGAAGGGTGGGTGTCAGCAGGATGGAGCCAGGCTCTGCTCAGTGGCATCTAGTGATAGGACAAGGGGCAATGGGGTGTCAGCTGGAACAGGGGAGGTTCTACATAACTATGAGAAGGAACTTGTTCCCAGTGAGGGTGACAGAGCCCTGGAAGGGGCTGCCCAGGGTGGTTGTGGAGTCTCCTTCTCTGGAGACATTTAAAACCTGCCTGTGCAACTGGATCTAGGCAGTCGTCCTCTGGCAGGGGGATTGGACTAGCTGATCTTTTGTGATCCCTTCCAATCTCTGCTGTTCTGCGATTCTGTGATAGTCCTGTGTGCATGTGAATAGAGTTAAAGGTCATGTTTTCCTCTTGGACTTTGCCACGTATGCGTTTAAGCCCATGGGAAGACAAGCAGGTGTGAATATAGAGATTAGCTATTAAGGTGTGATCTAGTCCACACAGCCTCAACACTGTAGTTGCTTCATTTGTGTATGTTTCTGTGTGCCTGGGAAGTGTGTGTACCTGTTACAGCTTATGTAACACAGGGGAATCATTCTTTTTCACTCCAGTCACTTCATATTCCCTGCACACTGTGCAGCCTCCAACCCCAAAAGAGGTCTCAAGCAACCAAATAAGTTAAACTTGATTTTTTTTTTTTCCACAACGTTTGAAAGCAAAAGTGATGTGCAAACTGGATTCCACATATTACCTTTATCCTTCAAGTATGTTTATGCTTCAGTTCAGGAAGAAAACATGCAGGCTTCTAGATAGGTTATAAAAGTTGGGGAGGGCATTTTTCTTGGTTCAGATGCAAAAGATCAGATTTGGTATTTTCCTCTGTAATACTGAGCCTTTGTGGCTGCAGTTTAGGTGCAGTTTGTTGTGATGAGGAACCAAGCAGGAACTATAGGTTCAAATCCCAACATGGTTTTCTTCTTCACAGCTTCTCCATGCCAAGTCCATCAGTCTGCAGCTGTTAAATAGTGAGATTAACCTACACGCAGAAAACATTGCCATTCTGCAAAAGGAAGAGCAGGGATTTAAAGCTCCTCAGATAAAGGAGAAACAGCCAGGCTCATTAGTGGCATCTAATTATAGGACAAGGGGCAATGGGTGTCAGCTGGAACACAGGAGGTTCTGCACCAATATGAGAAGGAATTTCTTCCTAGTGAGGGTGACAGAGCCCTGGCAGGGGCTGCGCAGGAGGGTTGTGGAGTCTCCTTCTCTGGAGATATTTCAAACCCGCCTGGACATGTTCCTGCATGTCTTGGTCTAGGTGATCCTGCTGTGGCAGGGGGATTGGACTGGCTGATCTTTGGAGGTCCCTTCCAATCCCTAATGTTCTGTGATTCTGTGAAGCTGAAAAGCATGATGCACAATACAGACATTCATAGAAGTTTTATAAGAAGAACTAAATCCAGTTTCCCATATTTTTCCACTGCTGGGGGCACCTTATGTTCCAGATGAGCAACAGCCTTTTTGTATGCAAAATCTTCATGACAACTTAATCTCTCCTGAGTCATGTGAACTTTATACTGTGGAGTTTTGTTGATTTGAATTGAGGCTTGCACTTTATGCATCTGGCCAGAGATGGTGCTGAGTGCTCAGGTACTGCAGGGTTAGACGCATTGGGAACACGAGATTTGGGGCATTAATCATAGCTACAGCTACACTTAGGTTCCACAAGTTACGACTTTGGGTGAGTTTAAAATTAGAGAAAAGCACCTTACTTGCACTACTCAGCCAACAACAACAAGTAAAACGACTTTAGAAAATGAGAAAAGGCTTGGGAAGCTGCAGCACTAGGAAGATGATTTATTTGGTTTTATGTTTATGCTATATGTGCCGATACTTTATTGCTCAGTGAAATAAAGGTAATCTTCTGGAGGTGAATTCATCTAGCCTTCATCAGATAGGCAGAGGAAATGAAAATAAGCTCAATTTAACACTAGTGCCTGTGGGCTGCAGCTCATTTCTTACCTTCTTTTCTTAATTGCTGTCTCGTTTCATATCTCTCTTTTATTTCAGGACAAAAGCCTGTGTGACACTTACCATGCATGAGGAATCACACCATAAGTGGAGGTCAGGCTCTGCAAACCTTTCCTTGGCTATGAGTTCTCATCCAAAGCTAACCCAATTGTAGTCAGTGCCGGGGTTTAGTGCAGTAAAGACCTCTGAGGCTTTCTGAGATGAGGCTGGAGAGTTCACCTGCCTTCCAGAGTGTATTGGCCTTTCTCAGCTCCTTCTTACCTGTGCATTTGTGCTCTGACAATGTCTTTTTTGATTAATGTGGGCATCATCAGAATATCAATGCAAAAAACAAACAAAATCAGCTGATAGTTCTCTTTCATGACCTGATTTGCTTCCAACTTTTACTCTGTGTTTTGCTGCTACTAGCAGGTGGCTCAAGCACTTCTGATGCTGGACCTATGATATTGCTGAGTGAAAATCTTTGAAAATAGTTTTCCTGATGAATAGAACAGTGTTGATGTGATAGAACCGTAACTTGTTTCTGCATTTTCTACCCTTGAATATTTTGAATGAAGGAAAGCCTGTTTTCATCAATGTTGCTTTTGGGAAAATATAGATTGTAAAGCTTTGTGGACCATTGAAAAGGAGGACTTCTTGCACAAACATCTGGGGTGTTGTGTCCAGTTCTGGGCCCTTCAATTCCTGAAGGATGCAGAGCTGTTGGAGAGAGTCCAGCACAGAGCCACAGAGATGAGGAAGGGAGTAGAACACCTTCCCTTATGAGGAGAGGCTGAGGCAGCTGGGTCTCTTGAGCTTGGAGAAAAGGAGACTGATGATCTTTCGAGGTCCCTTCCAATCCCCAGTGTTCTGTGATTCTGTGATTTCTAGCACTCTTGCTTGCACTTGTTGCAAATGCAGAAGTTCTAGAAAAATAAGGGTTGTCCTAACTCAAAGATGCTTATGAGGGGGACCTTAAATCAAGAAATATGGTACGTGATCACATCGTCTTGAATACACACATGACAGCGAGATTGTTATGTATTCACTCCTGAATCGTTTGCTTCACTGAGCAAAATGAATCATAATTGGGCAGGTGAATGAAGCAATATGATAATAGTGTGCCTGATCTGATCATCCTTTCTCTTGTGTATTCTGTCCTGCATGCCACGTGCACACAAATAATGAGATAGTAAGGTGTAATTACAACCCAAAGGGTCATGTTTTGTTGGCACAACATGGGGGGCCCTTTGAGGCTAATGAATAATCCAAATAATCTCCTACTTTGCCAAATAAGTCTTGACACCTTTGAAATCCAAGTTTGCATTCCTTGACAGTCACAGTACAGGGCACCAGATAAATAATGCATGAATCTGTCATGTTATTTAGACAAGTGTGAGATAGATTGGGATGTGGAAAGGAAATAACTATGAATTAATGTATTTAGTGCTCCACTGCATTCAAATAGAGTCTCCTTCTCCGAAGCTGTTTAAAACCCGCCTGGATATGTTCCTGCGCAGCTTGATCTAGGTGCTCCTGCTCTGGCAGGGGGATTGGACTGGATGATCTTTTGAGGTCCCTTCCAATCCCTAGTATTCTGTGATTCTGTGCTTGTCCTTGAAGGAGTTCAAAAAACAGGTAGACATGGTGTTTTCCGAGGTGGTTTAGTGGTTGGGAGTTGTAGGGGGGATGGTTGGACTTGATGACCTTGAAGATCTTTTCCAACCTTGCTTCTATGATTCAAGACACATCTACTTGAAGTCTAGTGACAAGAACCTTTATGAATGCGTAAGAGTCAGAGCAGTAGCAGGCAGCACAGTACAGTGTAAGTACCACATACAACGTTGTCCTGTGAATACGTACTGTATAGTGCCTTTCAGATGCACTTCAAAGACAGTTGGAGGAAATCTTAAAAGCTGAAAGAAAGGCTTCAGAAGAAAGACCTAATATGAGGCAGGAGTTTGAGACGTGATACTCTCAAACATGTGTGTGTCAGTGTCTTACAAAGGCACTATCGGGTTGCCTAGGTGATAGTCTAAAGAAAAGGACCAGGGAGGTAAGAGTTCCGTATCTCAAGTATAACATGATTATTTTTAAGACGCTACGGACCGGTTCTAAGAGGATGTTCAGAGAATACTTAAGAAAGAATTTTACTGTGAAAGCTCTCCACAGAATAATTGTGTGGAAACAGTGAGGGACAGGATGCCTCTAAGCACTATATATAGGGCATTTCATCCCCCAGGTGGAATAAAGTTGAGTTCAGCATCACATTTCAAGCCATATCCACGGGAATCTAATTAAGCTGAGATAGTGTTTTGACAGCATGTGCGTGAGCTTGAATATTCAACAACTTTTCCTGCCCAACCTACTGAAGGGCTGCAATGAAAAACTACAATTGTATTTAACGTGTAACTGCTCTCACCCAGCTACTATCTCCAATCAGTGCATGTGCAACTAGTGCGCAAGGAGCCATGAGCTAGCTGTTTGCTGTTGACAGTTGGAGGAGAAAGCGTTGAAGCTCTGAAGGAACTGAGGTGAAACTCAGTATGTGTTTATGTTGTTAAAAATTCTGAGAGATCACTTCCAGAAGGAAAACATAGTCGGATGTGTCCTTTAATAATGGGTGTCATTACAGACAGCCACTGCCGCTCCAGCTACATTTTATTGGGTGTTGGAAACAACTTTGAAGACACGGGGGCAAAATCTTTGTGTAGCAGTGGAATAGTTTACTTGCAATGCATTGGGCTCGACAAGAACGTGGGATAACTTGTGAGCACCGCTTACAACCAATTGGGATGTAGAATCACAGAACACTGGGGATTGGAAGGGACCTCGAAAGATCATCCAGTCCAGTCCCCCAGCTGTGGTGGGAGGATTGGACTGGATGATGTTTCAAGGTCCCTCCCAGTCCCTAATGCTCTGTGATTCTGATCTTTAATTAAAACCAAGCTGTTTTTCTTCAACTGGATCTTTGATCTCTGTAGTGGAAATAGTGTGATTTCTGCAGCCACTTTGTACAGCATTAGACACGGTGGAACTTCAATTCCTTGTGTGCGACGGTGAGGTTTAGTGAATGTGTTCATGAGTTGAAAGTCCCAAGAAAAGACACTAAATGGACATTACCTCTAGTCCAGTGGTGTGGAAATCCACTCTCTGAATTCCTGTTATTTTAGACTCCCTGTCCCTAGCTGAGAGATGCTGGAAACGAAAAGTTTTCTTCTTTCGTGTAGAATGCTCTTTTTTGCTGGTTTCCCTTGATGCTCAGAAATGAAGGTAGTAACAAAACTCAGTGGGATTTTTCCTACCTTTCAGTGACATGTCTGCCTAGTATCTACAAGGATTTCTTTATGCAGGGTAGCTCCTTATCTCACCTGGAACCCTGCATAAGTAATGCAATTTCTGGTAACTCACTTGGATTCTGAGGTGCAGCAGTTTGGTGAAGCTCCTATATCCCCCATTGTTTTCACGGCCATCCACATTACCTGCATGTAGATTTAAAGCAGGAAATTAAATCAACCTCAGGCTGTTCTCAGTGTGAAGGCAATGGCACTGAATGGCCTGTGTCCATGTCTTTAAACTCTGTTATCTCCTAAACTAGGTGACTGTATCAAAATAGCCTTTGGGAAGTTTGCTTTGACCAGTGTTTATGCCTCAAGCAGGTCTGAGAATAATTTGGGTATTTTTTAGCTAAAGTGGAAACTTAGCTGAAAACACGTGCATTCCTAACAATTTAAAGAGCAGAGGTCATGCGGTTCCATTGCCCCGGAGTAATGTCTCTGTTGATGTCGGTGCACTGTGTGCATGCAGGTAGGAGCTGGGAAAGGCAGTACCTTCTCTCTCTGTCAACCTGTGGAGTTAGATGGATGTAGTGGCACCGCACCCATGCAGCCAACAAGAAGTGGCTACTCTCTGCTGCTGGCGCCTGAGGGCAAGGAACCACAGCAGCCTCGCATGAATTAAGTGTGCTACCTAACCCAGTTCTTTACCCTCCACGTCCTCCTCTCCTTCATAATGGTCAGCCTTCTCAGACTGATGTGGAACCTCCTATGTTCCCTTCTTGTCCACTTCCTCCACACATCAAAACAATGCACAATAGCCTCCTGCTCTCTTTCCCGAGTTCTCAATAAAATTTAAAAAACCACTATTTTTCTATTTTTTTTCCCAAAAAACATTGTTAATTTAAAACTTCCTGGGAGCTAAATTGCAGCATTTTGCTCCAGTGATTAGTTCCAGTGACTGGACACAAAATTAGTTTCGCCAAACTTGGACTATTGGGTCTTGAAGGGAAGAGACAGAAGGAGCTTGAAACCCTGCTGGATCTGTGGGAGAATAAATAATTCTAAGACTCTGGCGCTGCGCACCGGGAATTTAATTGAACGCACCAATTGATCTCAGAAAGCGTAATAGGAGCCCGTGAGAAGGTAACACCTTTGAGATACACCTGTCAGGATTTCTAGAACAACGAGATTGCCCCCGGTCAGGATTGATCCTTTGTGGAAAAAGGTGTATGTCTGCCTTCTGCTGACTCTTTACCGTGCTTTCAACATATCTGCCTTTACACGAGTGAAACTGCCACGGTCAGAGTCAGAAGCAATTAGCTGATGCAGAGCACATCAGCAGGCTCCTAGATCATCTCAATCTGCTTTGCAGGGTGAGGTTTATTGTGACTCTTTTTTTTTAACCTCTTCTGCTTTGACTAACTCCTAAATGTTAGTATTTGGGAGTTGCTGTTTGTTTATTTTTATGATTCCTGAAAGACTTCTACCATATGTGATCACATGAAATACCTTGATTGGAAAAATAAACAGGACAAAAAAGAAGAGGCAGAAGACAGAGGTTGAAAACGGGAAGGAAAGGCAAAGGAAGGGGACAAAGTCAGAACATGAGAAGGAAAACTAAAATGGAAGAAAAGAAAGAGGTGAAGAAAGAAAACTAGATTCACGGAAGCACAGACTTACAGAACACGAGGGATTGGAAGGGATCTCAAAAGATCATCCAGTCCAATCCCCCTGCTGCAGCAGGAGCACCTAGATCCAGTTGTACAGGAACATGTCCAGGTGGGTTTTAAATGTCTCCAGAGAAGGAGACTCCACAACCCCCCTAGGCAGCCCCTTCCAG
>JAOXOE010000405.1:27304344-27314676 GCA_028565055.1 Phoeniculus purpureus | reverse complement strand
ACATTAATAGTTTATAAATATGTGAAAATATATAAATATATATTTAATATATGTATATAAATATATATTTATATTTAAATATACATTTAATATATTTATATGTAAAATATATTTATATTTAGATGTAATATATTTATATTTAAAAATAAATATAAATAACAGTCTCCTCTTCTCCATGCTCAAGAGCCCCAGCTCCCTCAGCCTCTCCTCATCAGGGAGATGCTCCACTTCCTTCATCATCTTTGTGGCTCTACGCTGGACTCTCTCCAGCAGCTCTGTGTCGTTCTTGAACCGAGGGGCCCAGCACTGGACACAATATTCCAGATGCGGTCTCCCCAGGGCACAGTAGAGGGGGAGGAGAACCCCTCTCGCTCTGCTAACCACCCCGCTTGACTTAGTCTATTTTCAATAACGTATCAATACCTCATCATTCTCTCCCTTGTGGCAAGCAGCTATTTTTAACGATTTTATAGTAAGCAGGGGTAAAGCACCAAACCTATAGGGGGTTGTCTCCAGATCGGGGGCCAGTGGTTTCCCAAAAATGCTGACACAGCCAAACAGTGCTATATCTGAAGACATATATCAAGCGGTCTCAGGCTCTGCAAAACATCACTTTTCTAAAACCTTATTCATCTCCACACGCTGTAAATCTTTCTCCCATCTCAGAACAAAGTAAAAACTTACAGCAGTGATTTCTCTTCTGTATGAGTATAAATTTTAGGGACTGGTAAAATGTAATGCAAAGCACTTTATCCCTAACCTGGGGCTTAAAAAAGTCCCGAAGATCCAAATTCCTTTCTTTTCTTCCTCTGCTTCCTCTACATAGCTATAGACAGGCCTGGAAGTATAAGCAAGGGCTGGGAATTGTTTAAGAATCAGTAAGCCCTATGTTCACGGATTTTGCAATCTATAAAAAGGCACAGAATCATTAGGGATTGGAAGGGGCCTTGAAAGATCATCTAGTCCAATCCCCCTGCATGTTCTAAGGCATCAGAGTTAAAGGGGAAAGCAGAAGAGAAAAGAGCAATTATAATCCTAATGGAAATGTAGAGATGCTGGTAATGGAAAACAAATAGGCCATCACGAGATGCTGGTAATGGGGAATAAATCAGCCATGAGGAGGAGCACATAGTGTGTCACGGATGCTCCCAGCGATCCTAAATAAGTGATGGGAAGCTTGGTATGGTCAGTAGTAATAAAGACTGAAATAATGGTATAATTCTAGATAATAATAATAATAATATATTAAAAATAAAGGTCAATGCAAAGGGGCTTGCAAAGAAACTCTTACTAAGCACACACAAAATTAACCCAGAATTTATTAAAAGCCATGAAAGATAGATAAAAGTTGACTGGTAAGTCTCCTGAAATGAATCTAAAGTACAGAATCATTCAAGTGATTCTGTGGCTAACACTACCTTCCTTTTGTGTCATTAAGAGGTAATGGAAAGGACATTTTCCCTGTCTACTGCCTTTTCAATCACAGAACATTAGGGATTGGAAGGGACCTCGAAAGATCATCTAGTCCAATCCCCCCAACCACAGCAGGATCCCCTAGACCAAGTCACACAGGAACATCTCCAGGAGGGTTTTAAACATCTCCAGAGAAGGAGACTCCACAAGCCCCCTGGGCAGCTCGATGGCTATATGGGATTACAGTGCATGACTTGCTATTTCTGTGTGCAGGCTAGCAGGTTTTTTTGTTTTAAAGGCAAGACATTTTTTGGATTGCTTCTCCCTGACTGTGCCACAAGGAATGCATATTTCACATTTTCTTCTCTCTTTTGCAAATATCTAGTGCTTTTTTAAAGGTGTGTCCTGATAACACAAACTGCTGATCCTAGTAGGTTTCTTATTTTAGTGTCATGACCCTTCTTCTCGCATGTTGAGGTAGTCAGCAGTTTAAACTGCTGATATTCCAGAGAACAAACAGAAGAGCAACACAAGTTGTTGCTGTTTTGCTTCTCTTCCTGAATCTTTGTTATTCACAAGTGTTTCTCAGCAACACACCCCGATATCTGCGCTGGCTGCCCACTGAACTGCTTCCTGGGGGTTTAGCCTGATGACTTTGCGACTGACAGCAGCCCAAACATACCGGTGGCCTGACAAGCCCAAATCACCAGCACAGCCTGGCAAATGGAACTGTCACGGCTTCTAAGGGTTCCCTAACATCTGAGCTTTGGTGTTGATAAAACCCGTGACAGCTCATAACCATCTGCCAAGCAGAACAAAAACATGCCGACCCTTATCGGCACGGCTGACGAGGCGAAAGGGTTCACGTTCACTCCTCATTTCTAGGAATTCCACAGAGTCTCGAGAAATATAATTAGCAGCTGTCTATCCCCCAAATACTTGCCTGTCATACGCAAGGTCAAATATATACGTTTATCGAGGCCTTTTTGTACCCTGATAGAACTGCATATTTTCATATGTAGGTCACATAAGGAGGGTTTAAGTTACACGCCAGTACAGACCTTCCTATGTGAACTGATGAGAGGAAAGCAACGTTGTAGAAGACAGTTGGTAGTAGTTGTGTTATGTGGACACAGGCCAAAGGTACTTGGAGTGTGCTGATGCAAATGCCATTCTGAACTTAACTGTAAATTAAAAAGCTTACTTCAAAGCAGTCACATAAACATCTCGAGCAGGTGGAAGAGAAATGAATGCCAGGGTAAACAAGTGTCCAGCTGGCCAGGCAACATGGAGATTAAACAAGCGCTGACTTGGCCCCACCAGCTTCCCTTTTATAGGTCTGTGTAAAGTCCGTGCCTTTTCACTCAGAATTCCTTTCCTTGCTGTGCATCTTCCAGTGAGGTTTCAACAATGTCCCAAGCATCAGGAGCTGTGTGTGACTGCTGCTCCAAGCCCCGCAGTCTTTAAGCTACTTAACAGGAGTTTTCTAACCCACCTTTGAGAGATGAAATGGACTGTGTGCATTGATCTAGGACATGTGTGACTGGATCTAGGTGCTCCAGCTGTGGCAGGGGTATTGGACTGGATGATCTTTCGATGTCCCTTCCAATCCCTAATGTTCTGTGATTCTGTGATCTGCCCAGTTCAGTTTGCCGTGGAAGAGAGGTTAATGTCTGGCACTTCCACAACATTGCCGTGTCGGTGACTAACTGCTGAGCACTAACATAAACATAACGTCCCTGTGAGTGGTGACCTCACTGATATTGATAAATACCTGAAGGTTGGGTGTCAGGAGGATGGAGCCAGGCTCTGCTCAGGGGCATCGAATGATAGGACAAGGGACAACGGGTGTGAGCTGGAACAGAAGAGGTTCCACATCAATCTTAGAAGGAACTTCTTCACAGAGAGAGTGACAGAGCACTGGAAGGGGCTGCCCAGGGGGGTTGTGGAGTCTCCTCGCCTGGAGAGGTTTAAAACCCACTTGGACATGTTCCTGTGTGACTTAGTCTAGGTGATCCTGCTGCATGTTCCTGTGCGACTGGATCTAGGTGATCCTGCTCTGAGGGGTAGACTGGACTGGATGATATTTTGAGGTCCCTTCCAATCCCTAATGTTCTGTGATCTCCTGTGGTCATGACACTTTACTGCAGGTCAGTGCTAAAACTGAGAACCATGAATCTCACTGTCCTTTGCTATCACAGAATCATTCAGGCTGGAAAAGACCCATGGGATCATCAAGTCCAACCATCAACCCTACTCCACTAGTTCACCCCTAAACCAAATCCCCCAACACTACATTTAAGTGACTTTTATACTCATCCAGTGATGGGGACTCAACAGGCACAGAATTTATCAAGCCATAGTGGTTTTTAGTCGTTGCTCTACATTAAAGCAGGTTTTTTGTCCTCTGTTTCTTTACAGGCCACTTGCTGCCTAATTAGAGGATGCAATCAATTTTGTAATCAACGTGCCATCACAAATATCTGTTATGCACTTAGATGCTCTTATTTCTCTGAAACATAAGTGCAGGAGACTGATGTGAAAGTTCCCCTTGCATTAGCAAGCCATGTGGTTCTGCCTTTCGCTCATCTCATCCCTGATCTTCTAATTATTCCCATTTCTCCTCCTTCCTTCCCTCCCCCTGCTCGGGCCAAACCGCCCCCACTGTAAGTACACAAACAAACCTAAGTGACCCTCGTGGCACATCACACCCACTGTGCATTTCTGCTGTCTTTTCTGAAACTTCTAAATGCTGCAGTAAGAGAAGTGAGAGCCCCAGCAGGCTGAGAGAGAAGCATCCAGTCTATCAGACAGATGATAACAGAAGAGAAAAATAAAGTGAGTGAAGTGATCTTCTCCTCCAGCCATCTATTACAGGACCACAGCACCACAGAACATTAGGGATTGGAAGGGACCTCAAAAGGTCATCTAGCCCAATCCCCCTGCCACAGCAGGATCACCTACATCCAGTCATTAGGGATTGGAAGGGACCTCAGAAGATCATGCAGTCCAATCCTCCTGCCACAGCAGGATTGCCTATGGTTTGCCTCTAGCTTCTGAGTATTTGCAAGGGAAAACAAAACCATGCACCATAACCATGGAGTTGGCTGGTAATTTATACCTCAGTAGCCTAGCTCTGGTGTACCTGACACTCACTTGGAGCTCCCAGCCCTGAAATCCTTGCCAGAGGAAATACCAGCAATTGCTCAGATATTCCAACTGACACACTCCCTGGCTGCAAAACACTCGGTAACGCAACTCGCTGGAGCGCAGCACAGCAGTAAAGCTCAGGCTCTGACCTAACGGCGGAATAAAACGCTTCAGCACACTTCAGTCCGAGGAGTTTGCGCTATAACACCAGGCTCAAATTCACGCGTGTTTATCTCATTTAGCCGGAGCGGCACACGCAGCCCCACGGCAGACACAGGATCGAAGCAACGTGACGCAGAAACAAAAGACCGGAGGAATGCTCTGAGGTGCCATCAAAGCATTATGCAAACTACATCACTAATTAACCTTCTTGATCACGGTCCCTTACAGACCTTAAAATACAATTATATAATGTCCTTCTCACCTGCTAGTCGTCTGTCTCTCGTGTTTTTCCAGATAACATCCAAGGCTCTAGCGGTGGAGTCCCTGATATGATCACTGAATGATCTTCTCAGAGGGGCTTTCACCGGGTGATGCATAATGCAGATCGATCACACATCCAGAGTCAAGCGGCTGTAGCTCAGCCCCGGTACCCAGGGCATTCTTCGCCCGGGATCTGCCCGAATTCCGGTTGCACAGGCAGGGAGGTTGTTACTTCATATAATTTGTCATCAGCCTTGTGGAGCTTTTGCTCGAGGAGTCAGGCATTGCAGTTCTCACTGCGGATGCAGGGAAGCTCAGACTGCAGCCAGCCTACTGGAAAGCTGCCAAAATCTTACATCTGGAACAGTTTACAAATGAGCTAACGATACAGACATTTAGATTTGGGGCTTTATTTGTGGATATCTATAGGATTCGAGCTTCCTGTTTAATCAAATAACTTACCAGGCGCATACTTGCGTGCTCATTTATTAGGATAATATTTCCCTGCTTAACTGATATTTCAGGTAATCTTTCATGCTTTGACATGAAAAAGGTAAGAAATAGAAAAGAGATAAACGTAATTTTTATTATCTGCACTTCGGGTATTTGATTCTGTTACCCTATTTTTCTTGCCTGTCACCCTGCCTGTGGCACAGAATGAGGCCTGACTCTGAGCTCCCTGTGGGTCGGACTTCATGCCAGGGCAGTACTGAAAGTATGGAAATGCAAACATGAGAGGAAAAGGGGAGAGAGAAAAAAGGAGACGGAACTAGGTCTCCACGTCTCTGCTGAAAGGGAAGATAAGGTTCCATATGTAAAAAGCCTGTGCATGTAGCTGAGATTAATAGTGACAGCAAATGAGCCACCTGATCTTGCTTGTTTTGACCTGCTACATTGATTCCTGTGTCCTGTGACATCCCTGCAGGAGAGAAGGAGGAATAAAGGGGGAGCTGAAACTCTTTTCTTTCCTAATACTATGTCTAATAATGTGTGCAGAGGTGAGAGACCACAGCTTAATCCCCTTTGTTATCAGTGACAGCCAGAACAGTTGAGTAAAGATGTTTAGATGGTTGGACTCAATGATTCCAGGGGTCTTTTCCAACCACAGAATCTCAGAACATTAGGGATTGGAAGGGACCTCGAAAGATCATAGAATCATAAGGGATTGGAAGGGACCCTGAAAGATCATCCAGTCCAATCCCCTTGCCACAGCAGGATCACCTAGACCAAGTCACACAGGAACTCATCCAGGTGGGTTTTAAACCTCTCCAGAGAGGGAGACTCCACAACCCTCCCTGGGCAGCCCCTTCCAATGTTCCAGAGTGATTCTGTGACTCTGTGAAAGCTGCCTCTGTGTTAATTCAAGGTGGAGTCCTTCGACTTTTACAGGAACTACAGCTGTTGAAGTCAGTTGCTATTATTTTATCAAAAAGTATTGTGTTATCATTAAAACTGATTGATTAACTTCTCATGAGGTTGGCACACACTGATCAAATTACAGAACCACAAGGCTCAGCCTGCGGATTTGCACTCCCTTTGAATTCCTTCCCAGGACAAAACAGTTTCTCTTTTCATTCCACACTAGATAGTTTATTTTGCACTTTCTTATTTGTTGTAAATCTTTGTGCCTTCTTGGTTCCCTTCATTTTCACTAGCTCCTGTTTTCTTCAAGACAAACCAGGGTCTCATTCTGACAACGAAAAGAAACTTATGGGATTTTCAATAGTGTAACTGGGGGAAGAGCTGGCTCACCATCTATTTAATGCAGATCACAATTTCCCATCTAGGCCTTTGTCTTTTATCTTTGTAGAGCATCTGCAAACACTAACGTCCTTTGTACATCTTTGAATGATCCAACAGCAGCAAGAGATCTCTTCAGTTTGCAGTTGCTTTCCTCACTACACCCCTCCCACTTCTGGAAGGAGGAAGAAGCAGCTGACTCTCTAGAGAAATTCAGTATGATTACAGACTCTCAAAACGAGTGCTGGTGGGTTTGGGGATGTTTTTAAATTATTCTGGCAAATTGCCCTTGTAGAGCAAGTGACAAACTTACTTAACACGGGCAAATGCTCTCATGATATGACTGTATTCCCTCTATGTACTTTGGAACAAGTAGGTCCTGTTCGGGTGACATCTGCTGCTGTTTCTATTAGTGACCAGCTCAGAAGAGCACTAGTTTGTTTTAAAATGAGGATGCAGTAACCAATATCTAAATCTGGAGCTGAATATGAATACCTCCATGTCTCAGCAGAGCACCACTTGCAGAACTTGGTCTAGGTGATCCTGCTCTGGCAGGGGGATTGGACTAGGTGATCTTTTGAGGTCACTTCCAATCCCTAATGATTCTGTGAGTCTACGAACAGAAGGCAACAAGGCAGAAAGCAGTCTCAGCAGATTCTTAACTACCAGTGGCTGTGGCTACCAACAATGTGGCCAAGAAAGGAAGCATTTATACAGCAAAGTGAGTGGTAACCAAAGTTAGAGATATGAAACAAAGGGAGGTGTTGGTAGAGCCTTCTCAAAACAAATACCCCGTCCACATCTCATAGTGGTATAACTTTGAACTAGGTCTGTCTGAGTCTTGAAATGAATGACTTGGTCTAGGTGATCCTGCTGTGGCAGGGGGATTGGACCAGATGATCTTTTGAGGTCCCTTCCAATCCCTGATGTTCTGTGATTCTGTTTGACTTCTCACTCGGGACTGGAGGTAGCTGGTAAGCTAACAAGCTGCATCTTCTGGCTTAGTTTTGTCTGCAAGCCATCCAGTTCATGTACTCTGAAGCTGCTTAGACATATGAACCAAAGGGAGGTGTTGGGAGATCCTTCTCAAAACTTTATCACAGAATCACAGAACATTAGGGATTGGAAGGGACCTCGAAAGACCATCCAGTCCAATCCCCCCACCACAGCAGGATTGCCTAGACCAAGTTGCACAGGAACATGTCCAGGTGGGTTTTAAAGATCTCCAGAGAAGGAGACTCCACAACCCCCCTGGGCAGCCCCTTCCAGTGCTCCATCACCCTCAGTGTTTGACGCAGACCCTACAGAAGTCACAGCAAAGTTCAAACTGGCAGCGTGTTTCATCAGCGATGTGTTTCTGGTTGGCTCTACGTATTTTGGATGCACACACCCTTGCAGACTCAAGGAGCTAGAGTTGCATATATCAACCAGAGACAAACATAAACACTCAGAAGTGAAGCTGATGCATTTTGAGGAAGCCTGGACAGAGGGAGGCTTGCAGAACCGTTTACTTCCTCAGAGCTGCAGGTTGCCAGAGCTGAAAATGAGATTATCATTCCCGTCCATCCTAATTTCTGATGCACTCTCTTTGCTCTGTGCACTGAAGAGGAAAAGGCACCTTTAATGTTATAGCTGCAGACTCAAGGACAGAGAGAACCACTGAAGGACAGAAATCGGATATGTTTGGCAAGCTAAGATCCTCCAGCTTGCCCTGCTGAGGCGGGGTGAGGTTATAATGAATTCCTCCCTGCCTTCTGCCCTTGGCTGGTTTAAGAATGATGAGCAGCACTTCGTAAGTAAGTTGATCCAGCCTTGAGAGGAAGATTGGAGTGGCGTAGCTTTGCTTATGCTAACAAGGCATTTCTAAAAATATTTCTGAAGAGATAAGTGGGAGAAGTCAGTTCCTGCAGTCCAGAGGTGGGCTAGGCCTGGGTAACAGGAACGTCCTTGTCCTGGGACCAGTGGTGAGGCCAAACGTGACTACTGGGAGGGCAGGGCTCAGCCTGGCTTCAAGCCGGCTGGGCAGGTGGGTACAGATCTGGAGATCTGGCCCCTGTAAATATTTGCCTCTGGAATTACAAAAACTTTTCCCAGGGCATGCTGCTCCACACGTGTGCACAGCAGCCTCTTTCCTGAGAGTGTCCTGTTACCTTTCTGCCCAGATGCTGGCTGCTGCATTCCCCGCTTGTCATCAACAGACTCCTTTCCTTCAGCTCCCTATCATTTGATTTTTAGACTAGCACCCATCTTTGTTGACCCATCCAGTTTACCTCTTGAGCATAAGGACCACTTTGGGTTTGCTTTGGTTTTCTTTTAATCTCAGCCATTGAACAGGAAATACGAATAGAAATAGACCTGGAAGATAGCTGGAGTATTGGCTGCATTATGACTGTGATCACCACCAGTAGTATTTAAATGCAAAACTGATGTTCATCCTCCTTAAGTTTCCAGAAACAGTGAAGCCAAGAGATTGAGCTACACCATAAATTTTACCTAGATGCTGGCTGGGGTGTAAGAACTCTGCACGTATTTTGCTGCAGCACCTGCACAGAGCTGACTGGATTTTAGCTGTAACATACGGAAGGGTTCACGGGCCATTTCCGAGTTAATGGAAGATTGTTGTTTTCAGGAGATTTTCCAGTCCATTTTCAAACAGAGCAACAAAACTTATTGCCATTTCCTACAAAAATGTTTTGTCAGTCCCTACGTTTGACCATTGAAGCCTTTTCCCTTTAGAGTCATTCCCAGTGCTCCTTAACTGTTTATTTTAACACCCTTCCCCATAAATTAATCGAATACATTTGCACTGACAGAATGTATTTCAAATAATAATATTCAGATTTCCTTCTTTGAGTGTAGATATTTGCTCTTAGCTCTGTTCTCTGTTAATTTTCTCCGTTAAATCTCACAGTCTTCATTAACTTTCTAAACTTCATGTCCTGTTATTTCCTACTCCTATTTCTAGCCCACCTACACCTAATTGTTTTCCAGTCCACGGTCCATTAAGAGTTTTCTGACAGCTAATTAAATTCCTCATAAAATCTCAAATGATCCATCTACATGTGTGGCAACATCAGACAAGCAGACTCCCTCAGCCATCTTCCTGCGCTTTGCCACTGTTTATCTTTACTCCTCCTTTGCCCTTTGTTGGGTTATTCTGACCATTTTCAGCCCGTTTCGCGGAACTGGTTTCACCAACTGGTTTAAGTATTTGGAGCTGTGCCATGTCTAGATGTGTAACAGACATCTTCATAGAGACTGATCCTGAGCAGCAATATCTATTGCTCTGCTTAATTTATAGGAGGTAGTTTAGCTGCTAAAAATCAATAAAGAATGGTGGGTGTGTTTTCACTGATGTTTTAGCCTGGACCGGGTGTACAGGTGACTGCATCTGGAGTATTGTGTCCAGTTCTGGGTCACTCAGGTCCAAAAGGACACGGAGCTGCTGCTTGAAAGAGTCCAGCACAGAACCACAAAGATGATGGAGTGGAGCATCACTCTGATGAGGAAAGGCTGAGGGAGCTGGGTCTCTTGAGCTTGGAGGAGACTGAGGGGTGACCTCATTAATGTCCATAAATATGTGAAGGGTGGGTGTCAGGAGGATGG
>JAOXOE010000405.1:27260346-27271882 GCA_028565055.1 Phoeniculus purpureus | reverse complement strand
GAGCAGAGCCTGGCTCCATCCTCCTGACACCCACCCTTCACATATTTATAGACATTAATGAGGTCACCCCTCGGTCTCCTCTTCTCTAAGCTCAAGAGACCCAGCTCCCTCAGCCTCTCCTCATAAGGGAGATGCTCCACTTCCTTCATCACCCTCGTTGCTCTTCGCTGAACTCCATCCAGCAGCTCTGTGTCCTTCTTGAACCGAGGGGCCCAGAACTGGACACAGTACTCTCTCTACCAATGCTGATGACTACAACTTCCAGTAGAACAGACAGTAAAAGCATTTGAAAACATCCTCTCCTTTACTTTTATTTCATTCTTTTTCATGTGAAGCAACGATACAGAGCATCTAAGAATTGTAGCTGCACGCCAGGTAGTGCTGCAGCTGTTTGTTAGCTGCAGTTGGGTTCTGGGGAGGTGTCTGGTGTTAATTTATTTGACAAAAGACGTTATGAAACACTCTGCACAAAAGGTATTAAGGCTTTTTTCCCCTCACCATTCTGTGTCTCTCAAAAGCAAACCAGACTCCTCACCCCGCCTGTCACCCAAACTGCACCAGGTGTCCTCTGCATAATTACACAGCGCTGCTCAGACGGAGCCTGGAGGAACTCTTTGGAGGTGAAAAGGAAAATTCTCTTGTCTTCGTGATCAGATGAGGAATCCACTTTCAAGAAGCAAAGAGAGAAAAATATTCATTTTTAAAGATTTAAAAGCTTTGACTCATTTTCCAATCAATCATCTTCATTAACAAGCGTGCTAAAATGCTGCTGCTATAGAAAAATACTTCAACCTGTCAAGGTCTTTCTTCCTTCCTGTCTCCTGCACCCAATTAAGGCTCCTCCTGCAGTTATTCCCCTATCTGCAGAAGGCTGAGCCTTTTTCAGACGGATCCTTCCCTGTGGAGAACTGCCATTTACTAGCGACTCTGAGGTACGAAACCACAACAACTCCTGTTTGAGAGCCACAAAAACCCTTCTGGAGGCAGAAGCAGGGCAAACACAGCCCATTAAACCAATTATTCCATCACAATTTGTAGGGGTAAAGCTGCAAAAAATTGTTCCAGCAGACTTGAAATAAACCAAATGGCACAAAACGAGGTGATCCAGGTACTACTAAATAGGTGGCAAGTCAGAAGCGCCTAGTAAACAGAAGAAGGAGTTCATGTATTGTACTCAGGTGGAATTGAGTCCCAGCGAGTGCTTTCCTGACGAGGAGCAAAGTGAATCAGAGGAGCATTTTCAATGTAAATTAGTTTAAAACTGACTTGTGAGACTCCTGCTTTATTTGCTTATTTGTAGGACCCCCAGTGCTTCCCGAGTCCTTAGCAGATGTCTTTATGGTTTTGACAACAAGAGAACCAATAAAGGGTTTTGGGCCAGTGAATCTCATTAAAGTTTGTGAAACTTTGCTCCACCAGCTGTCATGTAGCTCCTTCCCCCTGCTCTATTTGGCCAAAAAGATGAATTAATTAAGAATTTATTATTTCCACAATAATTCTCCTCGACTTTGCAAACCACTGAAGTTCTCTCCAAAGCCTCACAACTGTTCCCTTGGGTCCAACAAATACTCCTCAAGCAGCCTTTTTTCTGACTTTTCACAAAGCTTTAGCCCCAGTGAGAATGTTTAGCACCACCATCTCCACAGATGAGGAGAGAGGTGCTGAGGGACAGATCATCCTTTTCCTGGCTGTGCACAAGACCAAAAGAACCAGCAGAAGTTGGAAAAGATCTCTAAGATCATCAGGTCTAACTGGTAACACAGCACCACCAAAGCCACCAAGGGACTTCTTCACGGTGAGGGTGACAGAGCACCGGAATGGGCTGTCCAGGGGGGTTGTGGAGTCTCCTTCTCTGGAGACATTTAAAACCCACCCGCACATGTTCCTGTGTGACTGGATCTAGGTGATCCTGCTGTGGCAGGGGGATTGGACTAGATGATATTTTGAGGTCCCTTCCAATCCCTAATGTTCTGTGATTCCTACTTGTCTTTTAGGGCAATTTGTAAAGCAATAAAATCTCCTGACCTGGAGAAGAGCTATCAAGCCACAACAATGCTTGCAATCTCTCTCAAAAACAGACAGCACACGTAGCTCATCTGTCTATCCCAGCTACTGTACAGAGCACCAGCATCTGTCCCAAGCCAGGTCTCCTTGCACAACCAGCATGATTTCCCAGTCTAGGTGAGGCTTTGGGTGCTGATGCAAAGACACTGGGAGGGTCTGACCTAGTATTTCTCTTACTATCACTGAGATCACTACTTGCTTGTCGGAAGGGAAAGGCGGAGTGTAGAGCACAGCTGGGGCTGACTCTGTGACTGCTTTGTACATGCCTCAAAACTCTCTCTCTATATATATTAAAAAATATACATATTTATATATTAAATATATTTTATATATCTATATATAATATACATTTTTACATAATATGCATCTTTTATATATCTATATATAAAATACATACATATTTTTATATATATGTATGTTCAAGCAGCAAAGGAACTGTTCCTCTGACAGCTACCGTCATTTAGAGGTACAGAGCACCAAGACTGGTGCCCTTATGCATAATGGAGATGAGGCATAAATAGAAAAGGGATGGTTTTGTCTCCTTTGTTAACAGTCTCCATCTCTCCCTCTCCCCGTCGGAGTCAAGATGTCAGCTGGATAATTTATTAGAAAATATCACGGCAGTGCGATACGGTCTGTGCCGTCCTTTGGGGGAAGAAAATCAAATACTCACTTGTCACTGGCAGGGCTGATTTAATTGATACACATAACGATTCGCCCTACTGCTTTGAAGCAGCTACACGGGCTGTATTTTGCATCACAAGAAGAGGAGGGATTTAATCCAGATAACTGGGAGCAATCGCCACGTTGGCGTGCAATAGCTCACGAGCTCCAGACCCCAGTCACCCCTTGGTGCAGCCCTGGGACCGAGCGCATCTCTCACAGCTGCTGGCACCTGTTTGCCAGCCCATGGGATTCCCTCCCTCCTCTGGAATCACCAGCTGGCAAATGTCAGGACTGAGAAATTCCTTCTTGGCCCCATGGCTGGGGAAATAAGGGCAACAGGCCACGCTCCTGAAACTTGAGATTTCAGCTATACCCAAGGCTGAGAGCAAGCAAGACCTCCCACAAGTAGGCACAGCATCATTTGCTCTGCCCCAGCGGGGAACTTGGGCTTGGTGGGCTTTTCTGGTTTAATTATGGGGTTTTTTAATTTCCCAGTAACTGTTATATCATTCAGAAGGTAAAACTGCTCTTGCAGGTGTAGCCAGACCTCCCAGAGCAGAATTTACCCACTGAGTTTGACTCACAACTCAGCAATGTCCATCCACAGGGAACAACAAGTAGCAGAGAGGTCACAGCAATGGGTTCAGTGTTCCCATTTCCAGGAGGTCATTAATAATCCCTCTTAACAAGGATAGAGGGAGGAAACTGTGTTGAAAGGGTTTTCTTTAAGGAGGCATCTCCCTGCCAGCAGGATGGGCTTGAACTGGAAAATTGCCTTCCTTAATGCCTTGGATGGGACTAATACTGGGTTTCACCTGAGTTAGGACCAGTGGAGCCAGAACTTTGATTTGGCCTCTGACACACTCAGGGACTCCTGAACTGGGACCTGTTGGACGTGTTGTCTCATTAGAGCCACAAAAACATGTACTGCCAGGTTTTCAACTCACTGACCTTGAAAATCTAACTTGGGGTGTGTCTGTGTGTTTCTCCTTTAAGCGACAGCTAATCATAGAATCATTAGGGATTGGAAGGGACCTCGAAAGATCATCTAGTCCAATCCCCCTGCCATAGCAGAATCACCTAGACCATGTCGCACAGGAATATCTCCAGGTGGGTCTTAAACATCTCCAGAGAAGGAGACTCCACAACTCCCCCGGGTAGCCTGTTCCAGTGCTCTGTCGCCCTCACTGGGAAGAAGTTCCTTCTCATATTTATGTGCAACCATGCTTCCTGGCACAGAACTAGAACTACATTGTCTTGATACTACAAGTGGAACACCTCCCTTATGAGGAGAGGCTGAGAAAGCTGGGTCTCTTGAGCTTGGAGAAGAGGAGACTGAGAGGTGACCTCATTAATGTCTATAAATATGTGAGAGGTGGGTGTCAGGAGGATGGAGCCAGGCTCTTCTCAACGTCATCTAATAATAGGACAAGGGGCAATGAGTGTGAACTGGAACAGAGGAGGCTCCATATAAATATGAGAAGGAACTTCTTCATGGTGAGGGTGACAGAGCACTGGAAGGGGCTGCCCAGGGGGTTGTGGAGTCTCCTTCTCTGGAGACATTTCAACCCCACCTGGTAACATTCCTGTGCAACTTGATCTAGGTGATCCCGCTGTGGCAGGAGGATTGGACTAGATGACCTTCCGAGGTTCCTTCCAGTCCCTAGTGCGATTCTGTGAAGCTGCCCAAGTGGCAATGGCCACTGCACACAACGCCCGCTAAAGTGCTTCAGCACAAGCTTGTTCTCGCTGAATTTAAAGTGAAAAAGTCTTTCACTTCATGGAAGAGAAGATTAGGCCACAAAGGCCATCACAGGCGAAGATAACACGGGAGAGGCAATACACGTGAACAGTTTTTGAATACAGAAGATGGATGCTTTGTACAAAGAAGCAAACAAGACGATCTGCTTTAACTTGCTCTTTTCTAGAAGCTCTTGTACCCACAGACTTTGAATTAACTGGTGGCCGTGGACAGCCCTCGGATCAATGCAAATTCCTGGCATGCATAAGATTTTAAATTGGAGTCAGCCAGGGGCTGGGGTCCCCCTGGACTCTCTCCAAAGCTGCAGTCAGTTGATAGTGGCCGTGTGTTTATACTCCTCTCTGCAATTACGAGATGCTTCTCGTACACTCTGAAGTGTAGAGGCTTCATTCATTACCTACTTGGGCAAGGGCTCCTCACTGTGACTAATGAGACAGGAAGAGCAGCTCTTGCGCTGCAGAGCAGTGATACCTCCAGGCTCTCCTCCAGCCCACTCTTCCTCTCACAGGCTAGCAGCTGACGTTTTAAGAATGCCCTGTGAAGTCTCTACTTCGCTTCAGGCAAACAAACCACTCCTAGACAGCAGCAGCGAGAGCTCACGGATGGTACCGCACGTAGGGAAACTGTAAGGAGCATCTCTGCTAATGATGTCTGATGCATGAGCAATGCCCAAGGGCACAATTACACCGACAGCATCTTTTCCTCTACATACTGAAAGGGAATGATCCTAGGGCTGACAGATTTGGTCTTCCAGATATCTGGAAAATTTCACGTGGGAAGAATAAAA
Source organism: Phoeniculus purpureus (assembly GCA_028565055.1). Classification (NCBI taxonomy): domain Eukaryota; kingdom Metazoa; phylum Chordata; class Aves; order Bucerotiformes; family Phoeniculidae; genus Phoeniculus; species Phoeniculus purpureus. The sequence goes on along the minus strand of JAOXOE010000405.1, from coordinate 27,266,603 downwards.
CCAGTGAAGGTATTTTCATACGACACCACAAACAGCCTTGAGGAAACACTAACTGCCACCCAGCCTCACGAGTTCCACTTCATTTGTTTAGATTGCTCTGATTTAAAAACAAACACAATTGCACGACCCCACTGCAACTATTTGTGTGCCAGGGACACAAACAGTCTGTGTGAAACAAGTCAATTATTCATATTTCACCTATTTATTGATGCATAGTTTAGCTCCTGATGCTCTCTCCTAGGTTTCTGGGTCGGCACATTCCATCAGCTCGTGGAAATAACTGAACCACCACATTTATTTTTTATAAGCACACAGCAAGTGTCATTTGCTTTGCTTCCCAAATACTGCAGCTATTCTGTCCAGAAGGAAACCCACGAGTAGAAGTAAGCTTGCTTATTTATAGGGTTTCAGAAGGAAGAGAGGTGACTTGGTCTAGGGGATCCTGCTGTGGCTGAGGGGATTGGACTAGATGATCTTTCAAGGTCCCTTCCAATCCCTAATGTTGTGAGATCCTGCTGTGGCAGGGGGATTGGACTAGATGACCTTTCGAGGTGCCTTCCAATCCCTGGTGTTCTGTGTTTCTGTGGAAAGAGCCCCCTGAAACTGTGAAGGGATAATAATGACGGCTGTATGGTGAATGTGGTCTGACTAGGAAAAGAAGGAGCAGCGAGGTGTTCTCGATTTGCAAAAAGGCTAGTGCAGACACAAGGAAACACATGCTGCTTCTGTCCACACAAGTTTTCCTTAGTGTTAAAAAGTCAACAGTAAAAGAGAATCGGAACCGAGTCTGCCTGGTGGAACACAGCTGGTGACTGAAAATCATGAAGAACAGAAATGAAAGGTAATGTCCAGTCTCTGGGAGATCTGGGGTTTAGACCTGAAGTCAGCTCTGGTCTGACCTCTAACTGCAATACTGATCATTCCAGTGTTAACAGGGTTCAGGAACTAGGAGAAGAAATCTTCTGGCGGTCATAAACTGCAGTCCAGCTGCCTCCCCCTACTTTTAAAAGAGTTCCTACATACGTGCCTCAGAGTGTTATCTTCTGGAGCTTGGATGCCGGTTCCAACATACCGCCAACAGATAGGGAAAGAGGGGATTAATTCCTGGTAAACAAGCTCAGAGCATTTGTATGCATTCTTGTTAAGGGTAGGGCAGCATTGTATTGCCTTAGCTCAGGCATCTTTATCTGTAGCTGTCATATCCCAGGGGACAGTATCAACTGCTGATCCCTCCTAGGACACACACATAGTTTTAGGACAGCTATTACGTGGTACCTTGCTAGCAGACCTCAGCCTTCTCTCAGTACTGCCCTGCTGGAATTGCAGTAGGAGCTCTCTTACTTCCCACCATCCAGAGGGATCTTGATGGTTCAGGATATGGTTTTACCTCCTGCTGAGCTCCTGCAAACACACAAACTTTCTAATGCAGTCTGCAAATATCTCGCTTTAGGGTTGAGCTACATAACTAAAACCGAGGAGATGATGTGCTTCACCCTGCAAAGAATTAACTCTTTCGATTGCAGACCAAGCAGAGTCTAAGTGATTCCATCTGCATCACAATAAATTAATCACAGAATCATTAGGGATTGGAAGGGACCTCCAAAGATCATCTAGTCCAGCAGGATCACCTAGACCAAGTCGCACAGGAATAATACAACTTGAATGCGCTGGCAGAGACCCAAAATGATCCGGCTGACACCAAAGCCAATGTCCTAACACTCAGGTCAGCTCGCTGGGGCTGGTCAGGACCTTCTCCATGAAGCCTGTGTGCCTGAGCGAGGGTAACACCCTACAACACAGAGGACTCCACTTGCACACCGAGAAGCTGATGCACAGCGCTGCAACAGAAGATGTTAAGGGGACTTACCCTTTTCCTGTGGGGACTAATTTCTAGCTTCATCACTGCACACTTGTTTAAAGTATTCAAGCGCCTGCAAAGCAAAGGAAACTGGATTAAGAGAAAGCCCCAGTGTTTTTTGACACAGGCTACTTCAGTTCAAAAGCTTCCCCAAACTGCTTTGCATACAAATAGCCACAAGCAGAGTTTCAATTAGAGTCCTAATTACACTTAACCATTAACCCATTACACTTGGCTGTATTCTAACTGCAGAGGGAGGGATGGGTGGCTATTTGTCACAATCACCTGAAGCAAAGAGAAGTCAACTGAAACTCTTGAGTGAAGAAGTGCTTTATAGCCAAAGAATTGCAATAATTGTATGTGTTTAAGCAGCAGACATCCAAACCCTGAAACAGAGCCTCAACAGACTGAAAATAGCCCAAAAGACTTCTTGACACTGCTGTACAGTACTGTATAAATTGAAATTTTACTTTCAGAGAATCACAGCACATTAGGGATTGGAAGGGACCTCGAGAGATCATCTAGTCCTTATAAGGTTAAACCTCCCAGAAAAAACCCAACCCTTATTTTCTACTTATTAGGTGTCTATTGTCTGCGTGAACAATGATTGTGTTCTATACAGTCCGCTTCCAGCTAAAGAAAGGGTAGGCATCCCTAAAGCAAACAAACAAGCACATCTCTCTTCTTCCCTAAGCTGCAGGGAGCAGCTGAATGCAGAGCTGGCGATGCCAAACACACAGCTCAGTGGCGGCTCAGGCACAGCCACTGTGCTCTTCTGCTCTTCCCCCAGCCCTTGCACCTCCAGAAGCTGCTCTGGAGACACAGCTCAGATCAATCTACCCTGGTAAAGTGTGTTTAGAGAATCACAGAACATGAGGGATTGGAAGGGACCCCGAAAGATCATCCAGTCCAATCCCCCTGCCACAGAGGATCCCCTAGATCAAGTCGCACAGGAACATGTCCAAGCGGGTTTTAAACCTCTCCAGAGAAGGAGACTCCACAACCCCCCTGGGCAGCCCCTTCCAGTGCTCTCACTGGGAAGAAGTTCCTTCTGATATTTACATGGAACCTCCTGTGTTCCAGCTGACACCCATTGCCCCTTGTCCTATCACTTAGGTGACACTGAGCAGAGCCTGGCTCCATCCTCCTGACATCCACCCTTCACATATTTATTGACATTCATGAGGTCACCCCTCAGTCTCCTCTTCCCCAAGCTCAAGAGACCCAGCTCCCTCAGCCTCTCCTCATCAGGGAGGTGTTCCACAGGTGAGGCCAGGGGCAGGAACAGGCAGGGCACAATCACAGAACCCAGAACATCAGGGACTGGAAGGGACCTCGAAAGATCATCCAACCTAGTCCAACCCCCCAACCCCGGCAGAAGAGCTGAAGCAACAGCTTCGTGGAGACGGTTTGGTCCCTTGTGTTAATAACACCCTTGGCTTCCACGGCTGTTCTGTGGGTTGGATGAGGAGTCTAACCAAGCTGAAAAGAAAAACCCCAACGTTGCAGGGCTGAATTTCTCCCAGGTCATTTCCCTGAGCTGTGTGAAGAAGAGTGTGTGCGAGGGGCAGGCAGAGGAGCAGAGCCGCCCCTTTCCTTCAGCTGGAGCACAGCCCAAATCCAACAGGAGCAAAAGTGAGCTTTGAAAAGCCTAATGCATTCTGAAGGAAGTGGCATAATTTGCACAGAGCCCTTCTGAGCAAAGGACTGTAAGGAACAGCCTCTATCAGCAGCTTTGAAAAACGAAAAGAAATGCTGACTCGTCGTGTTGAGCTTCAGATGAATCTTTTCAGATTCATGAAACTTGTAACTCGAATCTAGAGAACGTGTGCACAGGAAGAATTAGCAGTTTCCTCTCCTTCCCCCTGCCTTTTATGCACAGGATTGGTTGCAGATGGTATTTACACAGGGCTTGATCCTGAGGCCATCAAAGAAAATGGAAAAGCTCCTCCTGGTGCTTTTGCTGCTGTTGTGAAGTGAAAAAAAAAAAACCCCTGCAGTTTGATCTATAATTAGACCCAGCCACAACACAGCAGAAAAATGAGGGGAACAGGAAGAACTGCCAGAGGTCAAAGAGTAGGGCAGCGGCAGGTTAGGAAAGTTATCCACATCTCTCTGTCTTTGCTCTGACGGTGAAAGGCAGAAGGCTCAGTCCTGCTGGCTGCAGCTGGTGGGTACTGGCACAAGTCTGGTGGATTTCAGAGGGACCATGCTTACGGCGTGAACATCCCATCCACGTGCGACACAACAAACACTTTGCTTTTGAAGAGGCCACGCAACAGCAAAAAGCCACCTCTTCTCTCACCTAGAAAAACATTCTCCTCTTACACTCCTGGACCTCAAGACTAGGAACTCCTGGACCTCAAGACCAGGGAATATGAAGCTGCCCTCAGCTCTATGTTGTGTCATGAGTGTTGCAACCTTTGACTTATGCAGAGGGGAGTTATCACCAAATCCCTGTATCAGGCTTTATCTAGTTCCAGCCTGTCTGACTGCTAATAAAGACTGTCTCTGATTTCACAGAGATTACACGTCCAGATTCTTCTCCTTCTCAAACTGAAACCCTAAAATAGGTGCAAAAGGGTAGAGCGAAGACCTCTGCTTCCACAGAGGGATGTTCTGTGATTCTGTGACTGGATCTAGGGGATCCTTCTGTGGCAGGGGGACCGGACTGGATGATCCTTCGAGGTCCCTTCCAATCCCTAATGATTCTGTGTTCCTGTGGGACTGGATCTAGGTGATCCTGCTCTGGCAGGGGGATTGGACTAGATGATCTTTCAAGGTCTCTTCCAATCCCTATGATCCTGTGAAAGCAAGTCCAGTGGTGCTTTGCACAATCACTACATGAAGCATCCTGGCAAATTGAGAGTCAGTGCTCTCACATTTTAAACCCTACATTTTATGGTGAGACCACCGAATGACATCTCTTAACGACCGATCTTCTCCTGTTACTGCGTGGCATATGCTGTCTCAGTAATACAAGACTCAGCCCATGTGTCACTTAACATTTCTCCAGAAAAAAAAGACCTTAATGGGGTGGCCATCGATACCTCTTGCATTTAGAAAGGAATTTGACACTTTACTAATAAGCTGCTTTCAAAGGTACATTAGTTCTCCAGCTAACATTACTAGATGAGAACAGCACAGTGTTCCGATGGAAACCATCACCTGAAACACTTCCATCTTCAAAAAAGTCCCTGACACTGGGATTTCTATTTTCAAAATACAAAATAGTATTTTTAAAATAGAATACAGCATTTTTACAACTGTTTCTTCACAGTACTTAGAACAAGGTAATTAGAACTGCTGGTAGAATCACAGAACATTAGGGATTGGAAGGGACCTCGAAAGATCATCCAGTCCAATCCTCCTGCCACAGCAGCTCTAGTTGCTACAGATAAAAGGAGATTCTCAGCACAACTTACAGTTTAGTTACCAACTAACTTTTTACATGTGGAACCTTATCTTTCATTCAGCAGAGGTGTGGAGACCTAGCTCACAGAATCAGAGAACATTAGGGATTGGAAGGGACCTTGAATGATCATCGAGCCCAATCCCCCTGCCAGAGCAGGATCACCTAGACCAAGTCGAGCCACTGCACAGAGAGTTCGTTCAGCTCTGTGCTGAAAATGCAAGTAACTCCAAAACTATCCTGATTTCCAGTCAAGAAGCAGCGATAGAATTACAGCCGTGAAACAGCTCTAAGTCTTTTCCCTGAGAAAACCCTTCCACTGTTTACACACCGCCCATGGCATGAGTCAAAAATAAACCCAGGCTTCAGGCAGAAGAAATGCAGCATTCCGAGCAATGTGCCTTCTCCACATTTTTTAAACGAGCTTTACAAAACTAAACAAGGAGATGTGAAAAAAACCCACCACGCCAAGCCAAAAGAGGAGGTGGTGTGTTAGCGCATGGCTTTTGCCTAACGCAAATGGCAAAGGGGCAAATGCAGACAACCGAGACAATTCACTGAATTACTTCAGTTGAGACAGAATCTGAATTATTCTGGAGCAACATATGCCTGGGGGGTTGGACTGGATGATCTTTCAAGGTCCCTTCCAATCCCTAATGTTCTGTGGCTCTGTGAAAAGGCAACTCTGACATACAAGGCACAGGCTTCAGAATGATATAGTTCAGCCTTTAAAATCGTCTCCATCTCAAGTTATACACTAAGACCAGCAGGTTCTTCTGCATATTGCACAAAAACCAGTTTGAAGATGGGAATGAATCACAGAATCACAGAACATCAGGGCTTGGAAGGGACCTCAAAAGATCATCTAGTCCAAGCCCCCCACCACAGCAGGATCACCTAGATCAAGCCACACAGGAACATGTCCAGGTGGGTTTTAAATGTCTCCGGAGAAGGAGACTCCACAACCCCCCTGGGCAGCCCCTTCCA
>JAOXOE010000405.1:27175092-27260246 GCA_028565055.1 Phoeniculus purpureus | reverse complement strand
AGAAGGAACTTCTTCCCAGTGAGGGTGACAGAGCAGTGGAAGGGGCTGCCCAGGGGGGTTGTGGAGTCTCCTTCTCTAGAGACATTTAAAACCCGCCTGGACATGTTCCTACACGACTTGGTCTAGGTGATCCTGCTGTGGCAGGGATCTTTCGAGATCCCTTCCAATCCCTAATGTTCTGTGATTCTGTGAAACCAAGTTGTTTGGTTTAAGTGAAAATGCCCTCAAGAATCACCCCAGTGTCTGTATTTGCAGCTCTGCTGAGAAACAGTACCTCTTTCAAACTCTCCTTGCAGAGAGGACACTGAGGAGCGTGGTCTAAACACCGTTCCAAGCAGCCTTTGCAAAAGGTATGTCCACACGGGGTTGTCACCGGCTCAAAGAATAGCCTGAAACAGAGATGCACCATGGCTAGTGTGTGTTTGCTAAGAAAGTCACAGAGCAGCCTCTTACATTTTCAGAACTAGTAACATCACAACAAAATTAACCCCGTGTCTCCTTATTCTCCCTTCCTCCCTGTATCGCGGTTGGTTTCCACATTGCATTGCACCACCCACTTTTTGTTTTCAGACGAACCTGGGCACGTGCCAGTACTCTAGATACCAAAACACGGATCCCAGCACACAAAGACTGTGGTGGTGGTGCTGCTGCGGAGAGATTCGCAGTATGCAAACGAAGTGATCCTTTGAGCTAAGTCAACAGCAGCATTACACCCCGGTAGCGTAACTACGGGGAGTTCAGCACACGCTGTACGTTTCAAGGTACTTACTCGGCAAACCGAGACAACTCAGTCACAGATTTGAAACACCATCAGCTGCGTTTCAGGAGATGAACTTTCTCAAGCATTTACACCTCACAGACAAATAGGAAGTTCTCAGGCTGCACTTCTAAGCATTTATCTCTCCAAAACAGCAAGTCAAACAGCTTCATTGACTCAAAAGATCCCTAATGTTGAACCACAAAGGAGCTTGTCCTTTCAAGGTTACCAGTTCCTGATGCCAAGTTTCATTTAAAAGGCAACTCGATTAAAATAACGCTGTGTTATAGAGCACAAATGATGCATTTAAAGAAGTACTGAACTGCAAGGATAGAGGAAAGCTGAAAATTGCTGCCCGATACCAGAACTCGTCAGAACCTACAAGCACCTCAGCTTAAGAGATCCAACAGATAGAATGTGTAACAGATGCACAGCCAAGCGTCTCTAAGAGAGAACTGAATCAAGCAGAGAAACTTACCTCATACACAGAGAGCACTCAAAGTCTGACACATCAACCAAATCCCCCGGGATTGCTCCCAAAGGCAGTGTCACGTCCCCTTTTGCACTTTCTAAGGAAAAGCAAGACAAAACACTCTTTCAAGGAAAGACACAAGGCAGCGAACACTTGAAATTTCAAAGTAAGTGTGTGCTCACCTCCTTGCTTTTTGTGTTTGTTTCTCCCATCTTCACACACAACCGTATCCTGTTCTGAAAAGGAAAGCTTTCTTTTCAACAAAGCACCTTTTTCTTGGCCAGAGAGAAGGGGCTCAGAAGACACTCTCTTTAAGCCATCTTCCTTGGCAAGGTCTTTTGTTGAGTAAAGAACATGGGCAGACTGTGCACGATTTAAGCTTCCACTGACAGGCTCCAGTACATCTGATGCTCCTAAACTCTATAATGGTAAGATGAACTGAACTGTACTTAAAGAGTCACAAAGCTAAGTGTGTGAACACACAACGATATAAAAGCCAAGTGGACACCCCAGTTAGTTGATTAGTTAACTAGAGAAATTTGGTAAACAGAGAGAGTACTCAGACTTGCTTAGCATTAACAAAGATCTTCACCTGCTTCAAAGATCAGGGAAGACTCTACTTCTCTTTATTTGGAGGTTTCAGTATGCTCTAACCATTAGTTCACTGGAATAAGGAGTCTTAACACTCCAAATGAAAACACACGACACCCAAACCACAAGTGTTTCCTTCCAGTTTAGTCAATTACTTAAAGCCAGCTTTTAGGCTGGCGAGTAAAGAAATTAGACAAAGAGAAAAGCTGTCCTATAGCTCGGGTTACCTGCTCAGCACAAAGCTCTAGGTTGCAGTAAGACTCAGTCACCTCAGAACCAAGCACAAAAGGTTTGTTTCGAGCATGTGGTGCACTCCAAGCAGATTCCTTGAGACTCTCTCCTATCTTCTCCGGTGACAGCACGTCACGCAATGTCTACAAAACAAACAGCTAAGTGTTCATAAGAATGAAAAAAGACCTAGACACAGCTTTACACAGACAGCTTCACTTAAGCAGTAACTGGAAAAGAACACTCACGACAAGCAGAAGCCTGCAAACCTGCATTACTAAAAAAGAAATTTACCTAGAAATCCTTTCTCCTACAAGCAAGCGAGCTCTGCGAACAGAGCCAGACATCATCAAATCAGCTGCATGTAGCTTTTTATCATCACAGACAAACTGTTGTGCTCTGGGCAAGAGAACATTCACCTCAGAATATTCCATCTGATGCACGCTCACCTGTTTTCTGGGTTTTTATTTACCGTGAACTTAAAACATTGACATTAGGACCATATTTTCACACAGTATGATTTATCTTGAAAGGAACTTATCTGCCACCTGAACCTTCTCTGCAGGAAGACTTCAGATGGTCAAAGTTTAAAGGCTGAGGGAGCTGGGTCTCTTGAGCTTGGAAAAAAGGAGACTGAGGAGTGACCCCATTAATGGTTATAAATATGTGAAGGGTGGGTGTCAGGAGGATGAAGCCAGGCTCTGCTCAATGTCATCTAGTGATAGGACAAGGGGCAGTGGGTGTGAGCTGGAACATGGGAGGCTCCACATAAATACGAGAAGGAACTTCTTCCCAGTGAGGGTGACAGAGCACTGGAAGAGGCTGCCCAGGGGTGTTGTGGAGTCTCCTTCTCTGGAGATGTGTTCCTGTGTGACTTGTCTGGGTGATCCTGCTCTGGCAGGGGGATTAGACTAGATGATCTTTCAAGGTCCCTTCCAATGCCTAATGTTCTGTGTAAAGGGAGCTTCACAAAGGAATCAAGTCAGAGACAGAAATCTAGTTTTGTAAACAAACTTACCCTTTCTACTTCTAGTTTGGCTGGAAGAAAGTCATCATCAAGGGCTAAGCACTGTAGGAACAGTTGTAAGGCATCCCCTACAAAGCCAGAGTCTTGCAGCACTTTTCCTTTGTGGAAGTAGACCTGAAAGACAGACCCCACAAAGACATTCCTTCAGCGTTCATCTCACCAGCATCACAACACCGTTAGCAGCAGAACACTCTGGTCAGAGGTCGGCAAATGAACATAGCTCAGCATCAAACTTCAGCTGTGCCCAGTATGAATGACCCATATGCCTTGCCTAACACACATTCCCCATGGTCTTTCAAGAGAGTCATGGTGTTACTGCCCTTACAATTAAGTTGTTCTGGTTTACATGAAGGGTTAAAACGCTGACTAGTGCCAACTGCATGAAAGGCCTTAATTTCCTTCCCTTCTCTGAGCCTTTGGAGGGGAAGAACAGGAACCAAAATGCAAACTGTTCCCTAACACCACAGAACAGCTTACAGGACACGCTTTATGCCCTCTGTTTCATTAAAACCCTTATGGTTTCAGCTTGCAGGAGAATAATAACTACAAAGAAAACAACCCAGAGGACCACGTGTCTCCTGTACACATCATCTGCATTTTAACGCAAAACAATGCGCTCGTGGAACGGCTTCCTCCCTCTGTATTTTGTTCTTGAACACTACCCAGCAGCTAGGAAAGAACACACACTTTTCTCTCTTCCAGAGAGAACAGTATACAAAGGGGGAGAGGAGGCTGCTCCATTTTGTTGACCCTACATATGACCGCTGACACTGGAACGACCACATGCCTCACTCAAGTCATCTCCATTTTTAAGAGTGGAGTCTGCAGTAATACAACCCCCAGTTAGAGAAAAGCAACGGTTATTTAAGCAAAGTAAAATTAAGCAGCAGCAGCATCTAGGTGTGCATTGGATTTTGGATAACAAGCTGAAAACTAAGTACTACTTAATGAAAATTAATGAATAAAGGAAATAGCAAAGCCCTGCTGTCACAGGTTAGATCACCTTAAACTACCATCACCCCAAGTACAGGAGACACTAGAAAAGCTCCAAACACAGGCTTAATTTTTTTAGCCAAAACCAATGCAAAAGAGTTTATTGGTTAAGTATTTTTTGACAAAAATGCTTCGGAAAAGAAAACTGATGTCCTATTTATATAGCAAACTGTTTTACCCATAAAACTCACAAAAATGGGAGAACCGCTGATTTAACACAGAGCCAACAACCCGAGTCCTGACTGGCAACACTCCTCACTCGTCCCATGGGGCGTTCTCAAGGACCAGATAACCCCTGCAGTGCTCTGACTTCTCCCCCTGTACTTGGCACTGTGTGCAGTTCTGGGCCCCTCACTTAAAGAAGTAGACTGAGGGGCTGGAGCAGGTCCTGGGGAAGGGACTGGAAGGAAAGTCCGCTGAGGAAAGACTGAGGGAGCTGAGGGTGTTTAGCCTGGGAAAGAGGAGACCGGGGGATCTTTTCCCCTCTCTCCAACTCCCTCAATGGAGGTTGTAGTCAGGTGGGGTCAGGCTCTTCTCCCAGGCAATTAGCCCCAGTACCAGAGGGCAGGGCCTGAAGCTGCCAGGGGAGGGTTAGATTGGATGTTAGGAAGCCCTTCCTCAAGGAAAGGGTGCTCAGAGCCTGGAATGGACTGCCCAGGGCAGTGGTGGAGTCCCCATCCCTGGAGGTGTTTAAGGACAGCCTAGCTGTGTCCTTTAGCGCCTTGATCTGGCTGATATTAGGTCCTGCTCTGGGCTGGATTAGCTCAGAAGGCTTTTCCAGCTTCAATCATTCTAGGATTCTGGGAAACACAATGAAAGGACAAACACTCCAGGGGAAGGCAAAGCTTCAAAAGCCCTAACTTGTACATAGTGTGAGAAAGGTTAAAACTTAATTACATCAACCTACCAAACGTAGAGGTCTCAGCTCTGCTCTCAAGCAATTAAAACTGGCTGCACAATTAAGCAGAACTTCCAGTCCAGTTACATTAAGCTCAAGTTATTAAATATTTACACATTACTTGGAACAGAACACACTGATGTGTTTTTATAAAGAAATAACAAGTAAGTACAGACAGCACAACAGCACTCCTGAACACTGCCATGAAGTCGCCTCTACCACACTTAACATGCCTCCCGAAGACACCCTCTCGTGTTGCGATATGAAATAAAGACACCTGCAGGTTTTTTACACAGGCAGCATTAACAGTTAAACATAGATTGGCCCATCAGCTCTAACCTGACAAACTCATTGTAAGATACCTTTGCTTAAGATAATAATTGCTAAGGTATCTGTCAGCACTTCGCCTGTCTTACAAGGGAACACTAGATACGTGACCTAGGTTCTTAACTCGATGCAAGGAGAACTTAGAATCACAGAACATTAGAGACTGGAAGGGACCTCGAAAAATCATCCAGTCCAACCCGCCTGCCACAGCAGAATCCCCTACATCAAGTCACATGGTAACACAGCCAGGCTTTTAAACATCTCCAGAGACTCCACAACCCCCCTGGGCAGCCCCATCCAGGGCTCTGTCACACTCCCCAGGAATAAGCTCCTTCTCATATTTATGTAGAACCTCTTCTGTTCCAGCTCACACCCACTGCCCCTCGTCCTATCATTGGGTGCTCCTGAGCAGAGCCTGGCTCCATCCTCCTGACACCTGCCTTCCCATATTTATCAACATAGGGTCACCCCTCAGTCTGCTTTTTTCCAAGCTCAAGAGACCCAGCTCAGTCAGCCTTTCCTCATCAGGGAGATGTCCCACTCCACCATCTTTGTGGCTCTGCGCTGGGCTCTCTCCAGCAGTTTCGTGCCCTTCATTTGCTTTACCAACATAGATTTTGAAAAACAAAGAGTTCATCTCAACTTACCTCTGGCCAATTTGGCATTTTAGAAATAACAAAATTTAGATCTTCCATGGCTGTTTTATGTTCTTGGAGGCCAAGATATGACTCAGCTCTGTAAATTCTTAGCATCAAGTCAGCAGAATCTGAAGGAAAAAAAATTAACATTTTTAACAATTCAGAGACTTGTAATTTTCAATCAGAAAGGCTTCCACCCAGTACGTGATAACCACCCTTTTTTGTGGTGTGCTTTCAAAATTACTAGGGCACATCGCCTCCCCAACCCCACATGTGGTAATGAGAGCGTCAGCAATTCCAGGCTCGGGTCTTTTAAGCTAAATAAATCACATTTTGGACCCTACAATGCGTTTTGCAGCAATAAGAAAATAACTTTTAGAAGATCAAACATCGATGCTGTCAGAACAAGGTACCACCTGGCACCCCTGTGACAAAAATCAAGGACTAAGGACACTTTAGCTTTGGAGTACACCACTGAGATCAGGGAACCCACTGCACTTAGATTAAAAAGCCTAAGTATTACAAAGTCCGCTTTCAAATATCCAAGTTTTTTCATTCTTACAATGCCTGACTCCTTTCCAGCTGTGGCTGGAGATACAGCTGCCACTTTCACCATGGTATTCATTATTTCCAGCATTTTAAAAGCCAGACTGGTCAACATTCCCCTAACTTCAATGTTGCTTTGCACTGCGATACACAGTGCCACGTGAGAAAAGAGCTCAATGGAAAGAAAGGGTTAAGAAAAACCAAACTTAACAGGCTTCACAGCTGAAACTGTCTGATACCTCCTTCTGATTTTAACTGTCTTTTGAACTGACAGTTTCCCCTTCAAATACAAACACTCCCAAATTGGGTTTGCATGGGTCGTATTTTACATTGAACATAATAATACATTTGTATTCATGGAAGCCTGGGAAGCCGATTAAAAGGCTACTTCTGCAAGCAGAGCTACTCTGAGTCCTGCTTCCCTGTGACTCCACGCTTTATGACTGCTACAGATTCCGTAAGATCAAGCTCCTCAGACTGCTTTTTCAGTTGTATTCAGCTCTTTGGTGTCCAGCAGAGTTAGTACAGATCTAAGTCCTTTTTGTCAGACCAGCAGAAAGAGCAGCTCTTTGTTCTCTGCTCAGCTACCTATCTGCACATCATCGCAGGGGGCTCAGCATCCCTTTCAGACTTCGGAGTGTGTACTGCCACCTGAGGAACTCAGCCTTCTTTTCCAAGAGGAGGATAGCAGTAGTTTGAAGATAAAACCCTGAGTTCAAGCCTACTGCAGGGGGCCATTTGAACATTGTTTTTTCAAAGAGAAAAGCGTAATTGCAATGGAACTGGTACCAAACAAAGGGCTAAACCAGAAGAGTTTAACTGGGACCACGATTCTGCTGCTCAACACACGTAAACAGCTCCAACAAATGATCAATACACATTTGCATATTTGCAAGACCAAAGGATCTAAACTTCATGTCTAGTTTTGCAACCCTAATCTAATTTTTAGGCTTTGTAATTGTGGAAGCATCATTTTGCACGGTTTCAGCACATATTTCACGTTTGCCACCTAACTGGAGAACACAAAACAACTACTTCAAATCCTTAAAGACTAAAAGGTGGAAAAAGCAATTCATGCTTGCAATGTTGCATTTCAGCAGCAAACTGTATTGTCACTCACTTCAGCACACCCAAGGGCAAGTGATTTGAATAAAGACATCAAGTCCTTGCAGTGCACAACTGCACTGTTAACTGCACACAGCAGTTAACAGGAAAGCAAACAAAGGTGTGCACGAAAAAAAAACCTACCCAACGAGCATCCTTTTCTCACGTTGCTCCCAAAGCATCTGCTCCTGGCTACTGTCAGCGTGAACAAAACTAAATGGCCCACCGGACCCTGCACGCTTTTCACACGGTTCTTAGTTATATATCAAATGATTCCAAATAAAAGGCATGCACATCACAACCACTACAAGATGCAGTATTAATACAGCACTATAGAGTCACCCCAGTGATCAGGCATTGCAACACAGAACACTTGAGAAGAGGCTGAGAAAACAGGGCTTGTTTAGTGTAAAACAATCCCCAAGGGCCCTGCAAGAACCCAAGAGCCTTCCAAATCCCAACTTGGAAGACTCTACTGAAGTGCACGGGGGACAAACAGGAGACAACAGTTATAAACCGAAACAAGGGCAGTTTGGAATTGAAATGTGGATAAAATGTCACTATATGGATAATCTGCCTTAGGTTGTCCTGCTGTGCTGTAGAACCTCTATCCTTGAAGGGTTTCCCGCTCCTGCTTAAGTGAACTGCTTTGAACTAACTCGGTGTTTATTCTCACAGGAGATAGATCGGTCAGCAGAGCTCCTAACGCCCACTCCAGCAGGAATGAGTCTGTGATTCAGACCAAATTCATGCCTATGAGCTGTGTGTTTTGGGATATGTGATCAAAGACAAGTCGAAAGTGTATTTTCATCCAAGAGCCTCACTTTAACTAACTAAACTATTCCCCTTTAACCCCAGCAAGGAACAGATTAGCCACACGGATGTCAATAACCCTCACCGTCTTCAAAACCCCTTTTTGCACCATGGCAAGGATTTCAAGACAATTAAGCTAAGGAAAGAGGCTGCCTGAGTAAGGTTTGATTCCAATGCCTTATTTGGGACTTCAGATTCCTTTTTGTACCAGTTCTTAATTCTGCTTTAAACAGAAACAAAGATGAAACTAGCACCGAGGAAACACTGGTGTGGAACATGAACGACTGTAAACACAAACACATTTATTTGCTGCATCTTTTCCACCGCAAAGTGTTTTCAAGACTCCTGCTCTGGAGGAAGACAGAAAAGTGTACCAGCAGCTATTAATTAGCTCTCTATTGGCCTGAAATCACCTTCTATTTGTAGCTGTGAGCTCACAGCTTTTACATGCACAGTTAATGTAGGTCTGCATTCTAATTCATAAAGTTCTTTAGTATCTTGAGCAGAACACTTGGAAAATTGATAGCTCTCAGGACTGGAAACACAAGAAATCATTAAAAAGGGATTTTAAACCGAGGTCCTTGCAGTTAATTTTAGCCTGTGTGCTGAATCTGAAAAACAGCATTGTGGATGAGCATCACAGCCGGTAACTCTTCTCAGATTTTTAAGCCTATTTTAAAACCAAAATTTTAACATGTAGCTTCACAAAAAGGAATCCAAATTCTGTCCCCAAAGATGTCTCAATGATAGTGCTAAATCCATAAAGATTAACCAGAGTCTGTAAAATTAACTTGCTCTTTCATTGTTTCAAAGCAATGCTAAAATGTGAAACAGGACCCCTGCAAACACTTCCCATCAACAACGGAGTCACCAGTTTGTACCCTGAAGGCCACAGAGTTTTGACTCCATTTCGTGGTGACCTGAATGAGTCAATACCGTACTTCAGAGCACAAACGAAAAAGGTTTCAAGATTGAAAAATATATCAGCCACTTTCTCAGGTCACACCTCTCCAACATCCTACATTTTGGAAACACCCTGGCAAATAACATAGACTACATGGCCACAACTGAACCTCTTCAAATTAGGTTGCCAAGAGGCATATAAAAATATACCTGAGATTTAATCCCAACTACACTGAAAACAGTTTATTCTGGAACTTGATGCAACATACTTCCCCAGAACAGATTGAAAGGATTAGACTTACGCAAAGCTTTTGGTTTGGGTTTTTTCCTGCACCGCAGACAACTATACAACCATAATGCACTTAATCTGCTGAAGTAGTAATCCCTATGTTTCTGACCAGAAATAAAACGACCCAAGTGAAAACAGAACCCCCCAGGTCACCAGGTGTAAAGAAAACCCACCGAAGGAATGTGTTGCTGCACCCACCGAGGTTATCACAAACTGGACTCCCTCTGCAAAGGCCAAACTCTGAAAAGCTGGCCGTATCACCAACGTTCATGGCACCACACGGTGCTGGGCAGGGTGGGTACAAGGGAGCCCAACAGCTTGCCTTTACCTTGCGTCCTCACACCCTCTCGCCACACTCTTATAAAACCCCAACCACACCCACCCATGATGTCACTGCCATTACACAACCTGTCCCCCTCCATGCCTGCCTGCTTATGCAACTGGGCCCGGCCTGCTGGGAACTGTCTTGGTGACACTTCAGACTGAAAATAGGTCTCTCTCAGGAAACAAGGTTAAATACAGCAGCGCGGCTCCTCTTGTCCGTGCGCAGCGACTGCTAAACACAAAACAAACTAAAGCCAGCAAACTCTTGTCTGCCGAAGTCCCACAAAAGCAGAGGGGCGTGGGAAGGCAAAGAATTGTTAGCAAAGTGCAGAAGCCCGCGATGGGCGCTGCTCTGTCCTCTGTGGAGGGTATCCCCTCGACCCCCGGCTTCAAGTTCAGCTCAGCCGCCTCCACCGGGCTGCGGGAGAGCTCCGGGAACCCTCTGGGCAAACTCCGGAAAACTTTGGATGTTCTTTACAGGTCCGTTTCCATCGCTGGCGGCCTCAGCACCAGGGCAGGAAGGGAGCGCACCCGCAGGCACCCTGCCCGCTCACAGCTCCCCGAGCTCCGCGACCGGCTCATCACACGGGCCCGCGGGACGGAGCCCGACCCCACTCGCCACGAGCCTTACCTGCCCGCAGAGCCTGGCTGGCGGCACCAAGCACCTCTCGGAAGCGGCCCTGGGCCAGCAGCTCCTCCAGCCGGGCGCCGGTCCTCGCCCTCTCGCACTCTCCCGGGAACCATTTCTCCGCTAGCTGCCCGAGCACGACGCTGGTCCGCAGCGGGGCCGCGCCGGTTCCCGCCGCCGGCATCAGGCGGTCCCGGCAGCGGCGGCAGCGAGCGCGCAGCTCCCTGCGCAGGCAGCGGCGGCAGTACGTGTGCCCGCACGGGACGGTCACCGGCTCCGCCAGGAACCTGCCGCAGCCGCAGCAGCGCAACGGACCCTCGGCCGCGCCCCCGCCCTCCGCCGCGGCCCCGCGGTCCCGGGCCGGCCCCTGCCGCAGGCGGTAGTTGAGCACCAGGCACTCCACCAGCGTCCCGAGGCGCTGCGCTCCGGCGAGCGGCCCCAGGCACAACGACGCCAGGGACGCGCCCACCACTTCCTTCAGCGGCACCTTGCCGGGCACCGCCGGCCCCTCGCCCGGCCGCGGCTCCTGCTCTCCATCCGCCTCCTGTCCCGAGCTCCTCCCGCTGCCGCCCGGCTCCGGCGACACCTCGGCGCCCAGTGCCACGGGGGACAGCGCCATGGGCGGCCCCGGCTGCGGCCAGCGGGTGGGTGCGGCGCTGCCGCTAGCAGCCCCCACTCCGGGCTCGGCGCGCTTCGCTCTGGCTCTGCCGGCGCTGGGCAGGAGGAGGAGAAGGAAGCCGGGCACTCGCGCGGTCGGGGGCGGGGTCACGTGCACGCCCCTGCGCGCGCGACACAGGGCCACAGTCCCTCCGCCCCTGTGAGAAGGAGGGGGAGGAAGGAGGCGGCGGTAGCAGCGCCCGGGCGCTGCCTCCCTTTTCAAACCTCTCCGTCGCGCGCCCTCACTCGCCCGCCCGCTTACATAAAGCGCTGCGTCAGCAGATAGGCACAAGCGCTAGCCACTGGCGAGTGGGGGACGCCGCGAGGAGGGAAGGGCGAGGCGAGTAGAAAGCAGGCGGAGCGAGGTGAGGGCGGCTGAGGGGGCGGAAGGAGGTTACAAAACAGCGTAACGGGGTGGGGCCGCCCGAGAAGTCACGGGAAGCGGGCGAGGGGTCTGTTAGCGGTGGGGTCGTTCCCTCAGCGCTGTCGTGGTTACCCTGGGGCTAGGAGAAAGAACGCGCGCTGGTGGGGGGGAAGGAGAGACCGACCTTTGGGTCCAGGTGGCCTCCCGGGTGTGTTTACAGCGCTGTAGGGGCAGGCGCGGAAGGATGGAGCCGGGCAGTAGTGGGGGCTCTGGCCAGAGGCGGGGGTGGGGCTGGAAGTTCTGCGGCCCTGGAAGGTTCGCTGGGCGGGTGATGTCGCACCTGTCTGCAGGCGCTTGGGTTCCCTCGTTTCCCACTTTAACAGAGGGCGCAACAAGGTAGAAGCTATAAGGTTTAGAAAAAGCTGTTGGTCTTTAGGGTTTGTGCATTTCCTCTTTCCTTGGGTGGCTGCAGCGCTTTCTGGAACCGGGCTGTGTTACCTCAGTTAAGCAGCAGCCACCGTTAGTGTCGGCGGGGAAGTGCTCAGGGTATCAGCCTCTGAAACCTTCAATATCTGCTGCTGTACTTCGTGTGTGATGGTGGAGGGTGATGATAACGGTTAAGGCTGCAGGCAAAGAAGCCGTGGCTGGAGTCAGGCATACACATCTGGGTCTATATCCAGATGTTTCTTCTGAACTCGGCCACCCTAACTCACATCCTTTGTAGTGTCTTTCAAGTTAGCTAAGTCAAAGAAAAAGAAAGGATGTAATGGTAATTGAAGTTAAGAGAGTACACGGGTGCATTTTTAAACAGGGACAGGAAAGGCACAGTTACTATGGAGTAATTAGTAAAAAAAGGAGTTGGGAAGATTCAGTCGAAAGATGAATGAGATACCTGTAGTGTGGAGTTGAATGGTGGTGAGATTAGGTAACATGTTTTGTATTGCTTATGAGTGGTTCTGATGGGTTGTGGAGTCTGCTTGAGACATGTCAAGTATGAGTCTGACCCTGCGTGAGGTATCAGGGAGTTAAACAGGGATGCAGGGCAGAAGTAAAGCTGAAAGTAGTGTTGTAGACCATCGTTAATGAGAGCAGTAGCTTATTAAGCATTTAGATTACCCATGGAAATGAAGAAGAAAAATGAAGGCAAAGTTGAAAGACTGCTGAGACTTCCTTAGAAAGAAATCGTTAGAATTGTTAGAATGCTTTGTCTACCATTCCCATTCTTTCCCATCAAAGTTTGTGTGTTTAGCAATTTTACTGATGGTTCAAGCAATATTGTGGGCGACAGTCAGCTATCTTTCGTAATTCCCTGTGTCCAGGAACAAAATACTCATGGCTTTGCAAAGTTGGAGCAAAATAGTTGTTTTTCCAATTGTCTTTCATTTGAAAGCAATTAAAAGAAACAAGGGAGTTGGGGTGTGATGGATTAATAGGTGGGTTGGGAGCCTGGCACTTCACACTGATTGTGATTGTAGAAAGGTGTTGAAGTTCATTAGATTAAAGATACAGAGTTCAAATTGTTCTCAAATGTCAGCAGTCTGCTGCAAAAATAGGGGGAGTCCTTTGGATATGAAGTACTTTTGGAGCTTGGCTCAAGAGGAGGA
This sequence comes from Phoeniculus purpureus, assembly GCA_028565055.1. Taxonomy (NCBI): domain Eukaryota; kingdom Metazoa; phylum Chordata; class Aves; order Bucerotiformes; family Phoeniculidae; genus Phoeniculus; species Phoeniculus purpureus. The sequence continues at coordinate 27,247,083 of JAOXOE010000405.1, read as the reverse complement.
AAGAATCCATTGCACAGGAATCTTCATAGAAAAGAAGCCATTGCACAGGAATTTCTTGAAGCAAAAGTGACTATTTGTGAGTTGCAGATGTGTGGCATCTGTGGGAATGTGCTCTGGCAGGGGGATTGGACTTGATCTTTCAAGGTCCCTTCCAATCCTGATGTTCTGAGTATGTGAAATTGGACTGTAGACTCACCTGGCTGTTAGCTACTCACAGAATCACAGAACATTAGCAATTGGAAGGGACCTTGACAGATCATCTGTGTTACAGCTGGAAATAGAGTACTGGGCCTAGTTAGATCTTGGTATTATCCAGTATGGTTGTGTTTATAGCTTTAAGCTACAGTTGATTCTTCTAGCTTTGGTTTTGGTATGTTATTTCAACTTTGGTTATTTAACTAAACAAGAAAACCCCTCAATTTTCTAACCTTTGCATTCCCATCAGGATGTGATAGTTATGTAAGAGTGAAAAAAAGACACACAACTTTTTACTAGATTAGATAACACTCCTATCCACCACCACGCCAGCAAAAATAGCACACACAAAAACCCAGGCTGCTTTTTTTCCCTCCTGCAGGGTCAGATAAATCAGAGTCTGAAAGGAAAGAAAACTATGCTGTTGCACAGTTCACATGGGGCACTCTAAGCGAGATGTCAGGGATTGTCCTTACCCTTCCCACTGTAGAGCAGCATTTTACAACTGCTTATGTAAGTCTTGGCTGTCCTTGTTCAGAAAGGGACCTACAAAGTGCTCAGCCTTCACTACATTCCTTTCTTATGCTATTTAAACAATCCATTGGATGCTTCCTTATAAGAAGAGTGTGCGCAAGTTAAACAAGAAGTGACAGTAAAGCAGATTTAAGTTGTGTTTAATAAATTACATACAATTCTCTGGATTTTAAGATCTTCAGGAATCAACAGCAGTACAAACAAAATGCAGCAAACCAACCAAGGCTAAGAGAACAGGCAGTGAACCTATAAATTAATACCCATGTACTGGAAATCTGCAGCTGAGCCCCATTTTTACAGTCTCACTTGGCATATATCCCAAGAAAAAAGTTGTTAGCCCAAAGAAGGTAGTTAAATTCCAAGAGAAATGTGGCTTTCTGGCTGTTTTCCCTCTGTTTCTTTCAAGCTATCCAGCTCTTGCAGTTTTTTTGCCAATGTATGTGTAGCAAAGGCAAAATGAATTAGAGACAGATTAAGCAAATAAAAGTCATACTTTAAAAAAAACTACAGGCATATACTGTTCTACTGAGAAACTAGTAACTTCTAGAAAAAGCAAATATAAAACCTCTCAAATCATATTAAGAAAAAAGCTATTGAATGGTTTTCAAAGACCTTAGCTGCTGTTTGAGTCACTTCAGCCCTGGCTAAGGCACTCTGAGTGCTCAGAGCCAGCTTGACTTTGTTCTGTTTTGGTTTGTTCTTTGTTGCTTGTAGTAGACTTTTGGGGCTTTAGTGAGGTTGTTCTGGCAGGCAGGCTATTAAATGGGCATACGCATCACTGTGGAAAAACAGACTCTGGCCTTTGTGCATGTGCTGTTGGACCAAACTTGCCTTTGAGCAAGTTTCTTTAGGTATGAGTGACTACAAAGATACGTAGAATCATTCAGGTTGGAAAAAACCCTCAGGATAATGGAGTCCAACCATCATCCTTATTCTGCCAAATTTATCCCTAAACCAGATCTCCCAACACCACATCTCAGTGACCTTTAAACACCTCCAGGGATGGTGACTCAAGCCCTTCCCTGGGCAGCCTGTTCCAGTGTTATTTGCAGCTTGGTTGCAAAAGCTGGTTAACGTAAGCTGCTACCACTGTCTCTGGCATTTCTTGTACAGCACTGCTGTATGGCTTTTCCAGGGGATATTAATTCTCCCTGAGAAAACTGGAACTCTGGGGTCTCAGTAGTTTTGAAATAAGGCTTGTGTTAAATAGTAAATCATTTAATTGCATTTATGTATGTACTAGGGAATATAAAAACCCCCAACTACACATCAGATAAACAGTTAACTACATGTTAGAAATATAAGGATCTCATTAAAAATAAAAAGGAAGGCAAAACATAATAGGATCTAAAATGCTTAGCCAGGTAAAGACAGAGTTTATTTGCTATATCCAATAAGGACTTAAGTACCTAAAGCAGGATTTAGGGAGAAATCGGGTGCCTAAGTCCAAAAATGCGATCTGAGAAATCTCACACAGCTGATGCCTAACCCAGGAGATTCTTAAAATCAGAAGACTCTTCATCCTAATTTTTATCTCTAGAGTCTTTAGGTTTTTACTTCTGTGTGCATTTTGTGTGCAGCAGCTCGAGCAGTTCAGCACCTGTCTGTCATTCAGGTATTTCAAATCCGCAGCTTAAGTGTCCAGGGGCTCTGCTTCTTCAGTATTCTCAGGCTACACCAAGCACTCATTCATATTCAGATAGTTTGGTGTAGCTGCTCACTTTTAACATTGGGATGGGGGAACTGAATAACCTTTAACCATGTATCTTTTGGATTACTGATATAAGAGTTGAAAGATTCTGTTCCTGAGTGTGTCTTCTCTCTGCAAGTAATCTGTCTTAAAGAGTGACTGCATGGATTTAAACTGTCTTGGGAGGATTTGTCACTCCTTGCTAAATGCCCCATTCTTTGGGATAAATCTCACACACTGTTTCTATTCCTGCAGAATTAATTGTGTCATGGTGGCACAACTTCAACAGTAATGGAGCGGAGTCATCGTTGTTTTCAGTAGGCCGATCTCTTGCTGGGTAGGATCACTTTTTGCCCATATGTTGACTTTAATCTTTTTTGTTTAATGGGAATACACAGTAACAATGGGTTGCTGTAATGGAGGCGTTTGTTTTCACACTTCCTTCTGTTACCCTGGCTGTGATTTAATAGAATACAGCCAGCCCTACTCCACAGGTTTGGTTTTTTAACAGAATGGTAATTTAATCCAACAATTTAAGATAGGAATTGTTGAATTGTAGCACACTGGTGTCTCTGTCTTGGCCTGAGTGACGTTTCTAAGGAGCTGCAATACCACTGCTACATTTCTTGCAGAGCAGCATTAGATGACCATGGTGCCTCTAGGCAGAACCAGGTTTGGGAAATCTGATTGTTATACTTGGGAATAGTGGGAGCACACTGGCTATCCTGGAAACACCAGTGGCTGGAGACACTAATTTTCCTATTTTCATGTTGATTGTGTTTTTTCTTTTTCCATGTATGATGACCTGTGGTTGTGCATTCCAGAAGATAGCTGAATGTTTTACATGTGTAGGACAGAAAACTTAATGTGATCGAGAAGGTTTTATTTTCAGTTTCTCCAGTTTAAGAAAAAAGCTAGTTTAGCTGCAGATATGACATTACTTGCTCCTGTTTGCCTCTTCTTTAGGAATAGAATCACAGAACATTAGGGATTTGAAGGGACCTTGAAAGCTCATCTAGTCCAATGCCCCTGCCAGAGCAGGATCTCCTAGACCAAGAGAATCCTCAAACTCATCAGACTCCTTCCTTCTGCCATTGTTGCCTGGTAGGAGAGTTGCATATAATCTTAGTGATTTATAAAGTAGCTGGATAGTGAGTGGAATATTTGCTCCTGTTACTATACCTGGTAATTACTCAAATAGTAATGCGCTTACAGCATGAAATACTGAGTTTCAAGAGAGCTCTGAACAATCAGTTGTTCTTGAAAGCTCTTAGTATAGGACTGCAACTGAATAATGAACATAAAGCAGAACAATAGCTAAGGAAGTACTAAAAAGACTTCCATTAACTTCATTTAAGGAAAATTGCTTGCTAGAAGTGTGCAAAAAGCAAATAATTCAGCAGTTTTTCAGTTTATCAGGATGTTTTCCTTCAGCTGAAAGCTGTTGACTGTAGCAGTTATGTTGCATAGACAGGTGAGGTTTTTTCCTGGGTGTTAATGTTTTTACAGTAAAGAAAAAGTACAAGCTGATTATTTCAAAGCAGGTATATAGTGAAAGTAAAAGGTAATGTTTTCTATGTTCCAATGTTATGTTGATTTTGGTATCTCGTTTTCCTGGGCTGGTATGGTTAGATCACCTGAGAGCCCAATCTCACAGCCAGTTCATGCCACTGAAGAACTGAAAACCTGACAAGCTGTTGCTGTTCACAGAATCACAGAACATTAGGGAATGGAAAGGACCTCAAAAGATCATCTAGTCCAATCCTCCCGCCACAACAGGATTATCTAAACTATGTAGTGTGAAGTTTATGAAATACAGGTGCTTGCATTGCAGACCACAAGTTACTCTTTTTCTCTGTGTATCATCACATAGTTGCATTTCTGTCTATGCTCTGAGTAAGCTCTTTCTTCACTTTTCAGAATAAGATGCTGTTTCCTATGTTGAGTCTCATACTTAACTGGATTTATTGTCTTACATGCAGTGTGCTTTTATTTCTTTGGTATCAACTTAGGGTTACATAAAATCCACGTTAAAATCAGTTGTTTGAATAGCTGTTCCAATGAAAATCTTTCCCTATGACAATCTGTTTTCAAACACTTCCAAAACACTTAGCTGTTAAATGTTTCTTTTAAGGAGTTGCCTAAGCTTTTCCTTTGAATATATTAGTTTCTGTGAAAACTGGAAGGCAGCTGGCTATTTCTAACTATTCATAGAATGGTTTTGGTTGGAAGAGACCTCAGGGATCCACCTAGTCATGGGAAGGGACACTGCTAATCAGACCAGGCTGTCCAGAGCCCCATCCAACCTGGCCTTGAACGTCTGCAGGAAGAGGGCATTGTTTTCCTTTGTGACATGATGCAGAGTTGTCTTGTCACAAAGCACTTGGTTGGCCTCCTGGGGCTCTCAGCTGTGGAGATTTGATAGATGGTTCACTGTGTGAAGTTTCATCACTCCTAGTATTTCATCCTCCCCCTGGTACTGCTTTAAGGCCCTGATTCCTGGCCATAAATCTAAGCCAAAAGTTAACTCTAGACTAGATTCAAATATTATTGATTGGAGGAATAGAAGGTGAAACATGTGTTATTGTATTTAAATGTCTATTTTAAAATAATTACCCTCTGAGCTTTTCCTTGGTACCTGGATTACCTTGATAAAAATAGTGAGTAGACTACTCTGGTGTTTACGTCTCACTCTAGAGTGCTGCAACATCATTAACTAATGTACTAGTCTGGCCAGTAATGGCCAGGTTATACTGTATGTAGGGCTGATTCTTATCTTAGAGAAAGCAGCTGAATTAAGAAAGCCTCTTCTACTGCCAGGCAGAAAGGATGTTCATGTCTCCTGGGATGCACTAAAGGTAAGTGTGGCCCATAGGTTGAGGGAGGTTCTTCTCCTCCTGTACCCTTCCGAGTTTGTATTGTGTCCAATTTTGGGCTCCCCAGTTCAAGAGAGATAACTACTGGGGAAGCTGAGAGGCCTGGAGAAAACTGAGAAGGGATATTGTCGATGCTTAGAATAAAGGGCAGTTGTCAAGAGGATGAAGCCAACCTCTTTTCAGTGGTGCCCAGCCACAGGACAAGGGGCAATAAACTAGAACACACTCCTAAACATAAGGAAAGACTTCTTTATTGTGAGGGTGATGGTGCACTGGCACAGGCTGCCATGAGATGTGGAGTCTCCTCTGGAGACTTTCAAAACCTGCCTGTGCACATTCCTGTCCAACTGCTTTAGGTGAACCTGCTTTAGCCAGGATGGTTGGACTAGATGATCCCCAGAGGACCCTTCCCACCCTTAACTTTGTGCGATTTGTGCGATTGTTTCCAACCTTTCAAGTAATTCTTTAGTGTGCGAAATTCAGTAGTAAAGTTTTTAAAACTTCCTGTTTTTTTTTTATTGAGGAAATTCAGTTTTGAGAGCAGTGTAGTTATTGAGAACAACAAAAAGAATAAGGTAATTTTTAGTAAGAGGGAGCAACAGATTCATTTTTTAACAGTTTTCATTCCATGATGCATAACTGTTACAATGAGGCAGGTATTTTAATCACTAACTGCAAGCTTATATTGGATTTTATATTGGATTTATATTGGATTCTTTTTGACTGCTACTGGGAGCCGTCACTGCCTGTTCTATGTGTGCCGAAGCTGCAACACTGTGTTAGCCTGCAGTCCCTTCTTCCTGCTGTTTTGCTGATGTTAAGGGAGAAAAATGTTGGAAAGCACAGAATGGTAGTTACGGTGAAGTCATCCGTGGCTCTTCTCAGCCATTAGCTGCATGCTCTCTTGCTTTTTCTCCTACTTCACGCATCACGCAACTCTAGAAGTAAAACTTATTTTCCAAGAACTGTCTCAGAGTTTGTAGGGACAGCTCATTTCCTCACCCACCTTCCACCCCTTCTTGTACGACAAGCCCTCTGTGGTTTCTGGAACCTCAAATGGAATAGAAGTGTTATGAGATAGATCTGTTTTTAGGGGAAAACTGCTTGCAGGAGTAATAGTAGGAAGTGCTTATGTAGGAGTATGGTGGGAATTTAAATTTGCTTTGACACACTAGTGATTGGCAAGGAATGGTATTCTGAGTGAACTTCTGTACAGCCCAAGGGGAATCATGCTGCTGGCTTTGCAACAGTGGAGATTCCAAATATTCCCCCAACTAAAAGGTGATGCCACCAGAAAGAAGTGAGAGAAAGAGACTCAAACTGAAATGCTTAAAAATAAGAAAAATGTTTTACTATGAGGGCAGTCAGTCTCCACAACTCTGGAGTCTTCATCCTTGGAAATACTAAAAACCTGAGTGGATATGGCCTGAACAATCTGCTCTGGGTCGGCCTCATTTAAGCAGACAGTAGACCAAAGACCTCCAGCCAACTAGTCTGAACCAGTCTGTTACTCTGTTGTAAGGAAAGCATGCAGTAATGCTTTTTAAAGTGGAGTAGTAAATCCCTGGAGTATTGTTCTGGCTTCCCGCAATTTGTAGTTCAGAGACTTCTTCCCCCATTATGTTGTCACTTCAGGAACCCCTGCTGTACAAAGAAACCTCTTAATTTCTGACGTTAGAAAGTGGAAAACACTATTCTCTTGTTTGATAAGCGAAGCTGTTTGTCTCCAGAACAAGCGTATAAGCAATAGAATAAACATATTGTCTTGCTAAATGGGTGGTTTCAAGAAAAGAGGATTAAAATTCTTGGAAAATCAGCAAGGCAGCTACAAGTGTCAGGTGATTAGATGGCCTTATGTAAGCGTAGTGTTTGGTGTCCATCCAAGTACTTCTAAAACTTATAGGGCAGCTTCTTTTCACAATCATGCCAGCATAAATCTGAAAGTTCCTGAAAAGAACCATCACAGAGCAGTGTTTGCTCCTATGTTAGGGCTTTCCTTTTGCAAAGACAAAAAGTCCGTATCAAAAGAAATTCCTTTACTAGAGGCGACTCCTAAAGAGGATGATGAGCTTAGAACAGGGGCTTGCAAGAACCAACATTTATCGCTGCCATTCTCTTCTATCTCGTGCACTGTGTGGAACAGGCCGTCTTGCTCAATTCCTGCTCGTTTTCTGTATTGACCATAGCAAATGGATTATGTTCATGTGTATCTGATGTTCAGACAATGTAGTGTGGTTGGTAGCTGTGTTATGGCAGTGTAGTAAAATGGTTTTATTTCATGGAGAAAATCTACTTGGAACAGGGTAAAAAAAAAAAAAAACCCTGTAAGGTGGTAATGTCTGCTCCTGAAGTGAACTCACTCTAAATAGTTCACTTGTAGTATTTGGTAGGTTTTTTTGATATGTAGTAGTGTTTAAAAGGTAGGGCTTTCCCTAAGATAGCACATAGAATGCAAATATGCATTCCATAAGGTTATTTTTCATGCATATCCACTCATTTTTATCCTGTGCTTAGTTTTTGTGTGGAATCTATCATTTTTTCACTTTGGATTTCAAGTGTCTTTAAACTTGATGAGAGCTGCAATACCATTGAATAATTGTGTGTCTCATGCAAACCTTTGGATAGTTAGAATTAGAAAAGCAAGATCTGACTTACATTGGTAGAACGTTGCTTGAAGTGCTGAGGATGAGCAGCTAAATCTGCTGGTGAGTACTAGTTAGGTAAAACATGTCAGTCTGTCATTCAGTCTCTCAGATGTTCCTGATCACGTACTGAACATACACAGAGCAAGACAGTAGATAGAGTGAATTAAATAATTGTCTTTGGAATGATTACAGAATGGTTTGAGTTGGAAGGGACCTCAAAGATCATCTAGTTCCAACCCCCTGCTATGGGCACAACAACCAGAACAGGTTGCCCATAGCCCCATCCAGCCTGGACTTGAGTGCTTCCAGGGATGGAGCAGCCACAGGCTCCCTAGGCAGCCTGTTACAGTGCCTCAGCAACCTCAGAGTGAGGAGCTTCTTCCTTATAGCTGATCTAAATCTTCCCCCTTTAAGTGTATAGCCATTACCCATTCTCCTATTACTGCGTGCCCTTGTAAAACCATCCTTCATCTGCTTTCCTGTAGGCTGCCTCGAGCTACTGGAAGGCATTTGCAGAGAGACATTTAAGTTGGGCTTCCAATGAAACTGGAGTGGCTGGAATGTCTTTGTGCTGCTCTGTAGGGACTCTTCGGCTGACCTGTGATCCCTCTCCAGACTCTGAGCATCCATTGCAGGCACTGGCATCTAACTGGTAGGAGCAGGATGTATTGAGGTTCCCCTCCCCCAGGAACTTCCTAGCCCTTTACACCAGCTTGGCAAGCCCGTGGCTAGTGATCCTTGTTTCGGAAGAGATTTATGAACCAATGTTCAAGCAGAAGCATTAAGTGTTTGCAGTTACCATGGAATGAGAGGGTGATCCCAGGGAAGGAAGTCAGAATAGGCAAGACTGTGTTTGGAAAAGTGTTAGCTTTTACTGAAAGTGCGGATTTGGCCATCAGAGAAGTCCTAGAATGCCTGTCAGGCCATATTCTCTGTCCCCACTAGTGGCTTTTAGAACTTTAGTTGCCCACCAGGCAGCATCAGATAAATCATCATGAGAACCAAACAACAGTTTTACTTCAGAGAGAGAACACAGAACACAAGCCCTTGCTGAGACAATCAGCTGCCATCTGTATGTTTCTCTGGTGAATGGCATTAGCACATATTTTGGTGCCAAATGAGTGAACTCTTTTCACCACACAAACTCTGCCTGCTCCAGCACATATTAAATGACGACTACCAAGCACAAATTCCAGGATGCTCTTTGCAGTGGGAAATCACTGTGCCAGCTGGAAACTTGTCCTGTGAGTTCTGGTTGGAAAACTAATGCCAAAAGGAGCGTAGGCCTGCAATGAACCACTGGGTCACCCCAACAGCGCAACTTTCCAGGACCTTACAAAATACAGCTGTGTTCATCGCTGCCATGTTAGTTAGGGGTTTGTTAGCAACCAGTTACAGGGATATGTGTGCGCTGGAAATGCTAGCAAATGAAAGTGTGACAGGAAATAGACGGTGTGCAAGAGCGTTTTTGTGAAGAATTGGAGCAGAATGAAGAACTAAGATGTGGAGATACTCTCTAGTGCTCTACAGGAACCTGTCTTAGTTTAAGGGAACAGGCCTGCCCCACCCTGCCTGTGCCACTGACCTGGCACTGACTGCTGCTCTGAGATGGGTCACAATCTTCCAAAGGGGAAATTCATAGAAATTCAACTTTCCTTATTAAGTGGAGGAAACTAATTTACAGCACCAAACCATAAATCCAGCCAGAGTTATCATTGTAAGGTGAGGGTATGAGGGAAACGTGACAGTCTTGATGTGTCCTTCCTGATCGTAGTGGTGGTTGGTGTTTCTGTCTTCCACAGCCCTGTTTAGTAGTAAATGGTGTTAGCACATTCTTCTTCATAATGCTGGTCAGTGAAGCTTTGAAAAGTGCTGCCATTGTGGAGTGATGTAAGTAAGATTGACTGTGAGTACTTCTGTTCTGCGGCTTGCAGTGGTAGTCCAAAAGGAGTTTGTGGAATTGTGTTGGTGTGACCTCAGTTCTTTGAAGACACAGCTAGGATTTGGGTTCTGCTTGTAACAGTGCCGACTGCAAACGGTTGACCAGAAGTTCTCCACTTCTTTTCCTCGTTCCTATGTTTAAAATGTGCATTTATCCAGTGTTCTATACACATCTTCTATCTTGAGAGACCTTGAATAAATAATTTCTGAAGCATCAGAGGTGTTTTGCCCTCACTTTTGGGTAGAACAACCTGCTGTATGACAGTAGTGAGATTTGTTAGGCAGAAGTAAACCACAATGTCTGGTTGATACTGCAGTGTAAAGATTTGAGAGTCCAAAAAAATACACCTTTAGGTGAGATTCACCTCTTGAAATTGAAAGGGACATCTCTGCTCTTGCAGAAACTCATTACAACTGACAGAAGTTGTTAGGACAAGTATCTTGGTCTCATCTATAGTTGGGTATGTGAGCAACTGTTCAGGAACAATAGATAAGAAAACAGGAAGATGAGTGGGTTCCTGTTCAAAAAGAACAAACAGTTTGAAGAGCTTGAAATTTAATTAAATGTTGAGTATTTCACCTTTGGAACTAGTAAAGCTAATGTGATTTTTTTTGTATGTAGTGATTTGTGTCTTGAGAGGGAGAGAGCCTTTATTTTTTAAGCACTTCCTGATAGTATCTGCCAAACTCTGTGAGATGATTTACTGAGAGGTTTCAGAGCTCTGCTATTGTACAGTCTTCAGTGTTAACAGATCATTCTTTCATTTGGAGTGGAATTACCAAGGAAATTATTTCTCTTGATATTTTCTTGGATGCAGTAATGATTTTTTTGTGTCTCTAGCCATGTGAATTCCATGGTGATTATTTAAATGTGGTTTGGGGTTTTTAAAAAATTTTTTAATCCTTTCCACACAATTTCTTTGTCTTTCACAAGAACCTCTAATATTACCAGTAGTATTTCTGTTTCTGTGTCATCCATTGTGCTATTAGTTACCTCACTGGCCGCAGGGGGAATCACATTTTTCTTTCAGATTACTGGTTTTTAAAAACCTGAGCAAAATAAACTGTGTCCATTTGTCCAAACCTGTGTTTTTCCTTTCAAACCCCAGCTGTGCGTCCTAAGCTTCTACTTTGTTTCCCACTACATCCAGTGGTCTTGCAGAAGATAGTATCTGTCCTGCAATCCTTACCTTACTTTCCTGTTGACAATTTGCATTCACTGGTGCGATGGTAAGACTGAAACATGGCTGAAGGTGGAAAGTGTACAAAGAACTAGTGATTCCAGAGCAGTTGATACCGGTTCTTCATTACTGGGAGATGAGTGGAAGCTTATGTTTGATAACACTCTGCTCTGCAGTCATGGAAGACAGGTCTTCTTCGGGTCCCATAGTACCTTTGTCTGCCATGCAAGGCTCCACTTGGTGTTGAGTTTTTGAGCTTCAGTGTCCCTGGATGAGAGTCGCAATCTGTGTCTTTGAGAAGTTGTCCCTTAGCACGAGTCCAAATGTATTTCCAGTAGACATCCAGTAAGTTGAAGTCCCCCACAGAGAATAAGGGCTAGTGATTCTTAGACCTTACTCAGCTGCTATAGAATAGTTCACCCATCTCTTTTATCTCTTCATATTGATTTCCTCCTCATGATTATTTTGCTACCATCTCCTTTGGTTTGTGGGGGGTAAAACAATTATGGGTTGGGGAGTAAAAAGCCACGAGGAGGGGATTAGTGCAATCAGTATTACTTTGCCGATATCTGTGCGCCTTTTCCTTTGTGAATCTGTCACTCTGTAGTTCATGTTACCTTTTCTCTGTCCCCATTTTGCATGTATTTTGCTGTTATAACCTATTTCTTAGCAGGTACCATGTTCCAGAGCCATGCAGTATCATGGGGCTGAGCACTAGTTAAGTTTTGTACTGTTCGTTCTAGTATGTGCTGTGCGCATAGAGATTCATCATGACCTAAAATATTTCATTGCTTTAAAAGCAGACAATATAAGAACACTTCTTGGATATTGTGCATCTGAAGTCAAAGTGGAATTGGTGCTACATCACTTTATAAATGCTGTGGTTTTAGAACTGCGGTTGACAGCTTGTTCTGATACTGGCATTCTGCAATAAAGTTAGTGTTTGAGAACAGGGCGGTATGTTCTCAGCCATCCTGGAAGTGAAGAACGTGGCTCCAGATACTGGGAGTTCCTGCCAGACTACACAATTTGTTTTAAACCATCCAACCCTTATGTGGGTAGTTTGTTGCAATGGTCCTTTGCTCTGTTCTGCCCTGTGTAGAGATGGTTAAGAAAGATTTGTCCTTGCAAGAGAAGGTAAGTAGGCTAAACACAGTCATCCTGATTTACTGCTGTAACATCAAGGCACTGTAAAATCTGCAAACAAAGCAGATGGGAATCTACAGCTTTCCTAATCCACTTACATAACTTCAGCTTTTCAGCTCCATTTTTATGTAGGAAGAGGGCACCTCATCACTTGTACATACAAACTCTTATCTTTCCCATGCACGCAGCTTTAGAACTGTTGAACTGTCAGAATGCCTTCACACTGCTAGTTATCTTAATTATTAAATCCCTTTTGACTGGTTGAAATTAACCTCCTCTTAAACATCTACAAGTAATGATGATTATTAGCTAATTTTTTTCATCATTGTTGATAAACCAGCAGATAATGAATGATCAACCAAGTATTGCAATATTCTGTCAGTAATTATTTGTTTCCTGAAATGAGAAGTGATAATCTAGGATGTGGCCTTATCACATGTTATCTGCTCTGCTGTAAGGCACCTCTGGGGTGGTTAAGTCTCTGTTTCTATCTTTGTTAAATGTTATTAAGTATGGGGGAAGAATTGCATTGTATACAACAGACCTTTGATAAACTCATACTTCAGATTACACAGAGGTAACATTTTGGAGTTAAAATGTTGAGCATTTGTGTGGGGTTTTTGTTTTTTTTCAGTTTTGCCAAAACCCACAGTATCCCAGTCATAACTCTGGAGAAGGCTGAGAGAAGTTAGGTATACTCTGAAACCCTGCTGCAGTGCTGAAGGGGCATAAGCATAAAGCAGGGAGACAAAATAATACCAACCAGCAGATTAGCAGCCTCTGGCTCAGCCCAAATTTCAGCTGTCTTCCTATCAGACCTGTGAAGCAAGCAGTAAGAATTACCTTCCTCTAGCCACTAGGCAGCAGATTCCAGGTCAGCTTGCTCTACAATGCCTGCAGAAACTTAGTGGAAACAGCAGATTTTATCTGGCCTGGGGATTGTAATCTGCTGCTGAAAAAGATCGTGCTGACAGCCTGCTCACTATTAAAAATGCAGTAGTACAGTATATAACTTACATAATCACCCGCTGTAAGAACTGCTATAGCATTCCCCACAGCATGTCTTTACCAATCTCCTCTTCATAAAAGCAGGGACAGTAGCCCTAGGGTTTATCTGAGTACATCTGAAGAACAAATTTTGCTTTTAGGATATCTTTGCCTCATCAACTTCACTCACGTCTGTGTGTAAAATATGCTGGTTGAAAAGTATTCTGGCAACTGATCCCCTTGTGCTAGGGACTGCATTGCCTTGCACTAGAAAAAACCTACTCCTGGTCTTTTTGGGTATCAAGAGACTCACAGAATCATTTAGTCTGGGAGGCACCTCATAAGATCATCTAGGCTAACCCCTGTAGCAGAGTCTGATAGAATTGTTTGCCCAGATAGAGATTCCACAGCCCCTCTAGGCAACCTGTGTCAGTGTTTCACCACCCTTAAAGTAAAAAGTGTCATCTCTTGTTCAGATATATAAACATCTCTGTGGTTAGATATGAGAGATGCGTCAGTCCATGAATCTTCTTTGTGCTGGTCTTACTCTGTTAAGTCCATGTCTCTCTCTCTTGTATTTGGGAGTCCAGACCTGGCCATAGTGTGCTCCAAAGTGTGGTCTCACCAGTGCTGAGCAGAGGGGAAGGATCACTTCCTGTAAGCTGTGAGCAATAGTCTTCCTGAGACCTTCTTTGTGAAGATGCATTGCTGGTTAATAGCATGTTCTCTACCAGGGCCTGAAGGGTCTTCTGTGCAGAACTGCTCTCCAGCAGTTCAGCCCTCAGTGTGTATGGTGCCTGGTTTATTTATGTCTTTGGGACTTTGCATTTCCCCTTATTAAACTTCATGAGGTTCTTCTCGGTCCAGTTCTCCACCTTGTCAAGTTCCTACAGTGTGGTAGTGCAGCCTTGTGGTGTTTCAGCTACTCCTCCCATTTTTGTATCGTCTGTCACATCACCAGATCATTAGTGAAGCTGTGGAACAGTATTAGCCTCAGAAATAATCCCTATGTTACACCACTTGTGACTCATGACTTAGTGCTGCTTGGCACCACCCTCCAAGCCTGGCCATTCAATTTTTAATGTGTCCCACTGTGTCATTTTCTAGCCTTTAATTTGTCATCTTGGGTGTGAGGAAGTTCCAGAGTCACTCTTACTAAAGCTGAGATAACTAGCATCAGCTGCTCTTGCCTCATCCCACAGGTTAGTCACCTTGTTGGACATGGTTATTACTTTTGTCAAGTGTAGTTTCCCCTTTGTGAACCCATGCTGATTGCTGTCAGGAGCCTTCACATGTCTGAAAAGGGTTTGAGGACTATTTTCTCCATCACCTTCCTGTGACTATAAATTGTTGCTGCATTGTTTTCCTGCAGTTGCAGAGCTCAGATAATAGTTTGTATAGCACAGCTCTTCTCAGTTGGAAGAAATTCATGGGGTTCTGTCCAGGGGTGGATGAAGAGAGAGTTGAGAGTTTGTAGATGCGGGTTAAGGGGCAGGCTGGCAAGGGCGACCCTGTTGTGGGTGTCTATAACAGGCCACCAGATCAGGATGAGGAAGTTGATGAGGCTACCTACATGCAGCTGACAGCAGCCTCACAGCTACAGGCCCTGGTTCTCATAGGGGATTTTAGCTACCCTGATATTTGCTGGAAGACACCCATCCATGGTCCAGGAGGTTCCTCCAGTGTATTGGTGACAACTTCCTGATGCAAATGGTGGAAGAGCTCACTAGGAGAGAAGCCTAGGGATTGGAGGATAGTAAATGTCACTCTAGCCTTCAAAAAGGTTAAGAAGAAGGACCCAAGTAACTTTGCACCGGTCAGCCTCATCTCCATCCCAGGAAAGGTAATGGAACAATTTGTCCTTGACGCTGTCTCTATGCACATCAAGGACAAGAGGGTCATTAGGAACAGTCAGCATGGCTTCACCAAAGGGAGTCATGCTTGATCAACCTGACAGCCTTTTTATGAGGGCATAACCAGGTGGATAGATGATAGCAAAGCACTAGATGTGATCTGTCTTGACTTCAGTAAAGCATTTGACATGGTCTCACACAGCATCCTTGCAGCCAAACTGAGGCAGTGTGGTCTAGATGATTGTGTAGTGAGGTGGATCATGAACTGGCTGCAGGATGGAAGCCAGAGAGTAGTGGTCAATGGGACAGAGTCTAGTTGGAGGCCTGCATCCAGTGGAGTCTCCCAAGGGTTGGTACTGGGACTAGTATGATTCAGTCTGTTTGCTAATGAATTGGATGAAGGATTAGAGTTCACTGTCAGCAAGTTTGCTTATGGCACAAAGCTGGGAGGGGTGGCTGACACTCCAGCAGACACTGCTCCCATTCAGCGAGACCTGGACAGGCTGGAGAGCTGAGTGGGAAGAAATTTAAAGAAATACAACAAGGCCAGTGTAGAGTCTTGCATCTGGGCAAGGACAACCCCAGATACCAGTATAGGTTGGGGACCAACCTGTTAGCAGCATAGGAGAAAGGGACCTGGAGGTCATGGTGGCCAGCAGGATGACCATGAGCCAGGAATGTTCCCTTGTGGCTGAGAAGGCCAACAGCATCCTGGGCGGATCAGAATGGGTGCAGTTAGCAGATGGAGAGAGGTTCTGCTTCCCCTCTACTCTGCCCTGGTGAGATCACATCTGGAATATTGTTTGTTTCCAGTTCTGGGCCCCTCAGTTCCAGAAGGACACAGAACTGCTGGAGAGAGTCCAGCACAGAGCCACAGACATGACGGAGTGGAACATCTCCGTGCTGAGGGAGCTGAGTCTCTTGAGCTTGGAGGAGACTGAGGGGTGACCTCATTAATGTTGATAAATATGGAAAGGGCAGGTGTCAGGAGGATGGAGCCAGGCTCTTAGCAATGCCATCTGATGATAGGACAGGGGCAAATGGGTGTAAGCTGGACTAGAGGAGATTCCACATAAATATAAGAAGAAACTTCTTCCCAGTGAGGATGACGAAGCAGTGGAAGGTGCTGCCCAGGGGGGTTGTGGAGTCTCCTTCTCTGGAGATGTTTAAAACCTGCCTGGAAGTGTTCAAGTGTGACTTGGTCTAGGTGATCGTGCTGTGTCAGGGGGATTGGACTGGCTGATCTTCTGATGTCCCTTCCAATCCCTAATGTTCTGTGATTCAGTTAATTTTCTTTTGGATGCCTAAATTCTGAAATCCTTAGATCTTCGTTTTTCAAAAATGTCTCTAGATTGGAGATTAAACTGAAGTTATGTTGCAAGCAGTGACTAGGAGAAGGCAAAAAGAGAAGAATTAAGTAGAAATCCTGTAGAGCACTTCAGGCAGTGAGGCCTGGGGGCCTTGAGGGAAGAGTTTGCTTGGGCTATGTGGACAGAACATTGTGTTTGCCGTGAACACAGGACCGTTTTTCCTGTTTATTTCTATTAGTGCAATGCTATGTCACAGTTGACTTGATATAAGAAAAAAGATGTCAAACACTCCCAATTAATGCCTGCATGGGGTTTTTTTGGAGGAAGGCATAATGAAACCCTCAATAGTGCCACAGAGCCAGTGGCTTTACAAAGCTGTGGGTAGAGTGCATAAAACGTTCTTCAAAATTAGTTACTTCTATTTTGGATTTTCGAGATCATGGGCAGACCAAAAGGAGTGTGTGAGGCCAGTTCCCTTCAGCTGGATCATTGCCTTCCCAGGAGTACATCTGGAGGACATACTGGTGGTTTGTGTGGGCAGGTGAGATGTTGCCTTCCAAGCTAAGCACGACAGAGAGAGAACTGGAAATCTCTCTGCAGATGCCTCAAAGCCATGCAGATTCTGATGGCTAATTTTCCTTTGCTTGCTCACTGAGGAGGATAAAGTCACTCCTGCTACTCAGACACTCCTGGTTTTTTTCTTCAGTCTTTCCTTCAGACAACAGTGTCTTCTCAGTTTAGATGTGGGGAAGTCAGACACAAATCTAAGTGGAAAGGCAATCAGGCAAAAGGCAAAGATGAGGCTTTATAAATAATACTGGATTTGTTCTACTGAATAAACTCGGACAAGTTGTGTGATTGTAAAGGCATATGTAAAATTCAATGTCTAAGATAAAAATTGAAGATGACTGTCAGAAGCTTTTTTGCTCTTGTGATTGAAGACTAGAAAAACCATTGAGTGTTGAACAGCCTGATTACTGCAACAATTAAAAATAATATTACTATGAAAACTAGCTGGGCTAACCAGATAGAAAATGAATTTAGACTTTTTACCAGGGCCTGTCTGAGCTAGAAAGAATTCACTCCAACTCTTGTGAGAGCAAAACCATCCAACTTCCAAATCCATTCTTACTTTTTTTTTTAGTATTTAGGTCCTTCCTTGCAGTTTAGAATTTGGTTAGGGAATTGGTCTGTGTGTTTTCAGAACTGGCTCTAAAATGTCTTTATCCTATTCTGATCATTGTCTTTGTCTTGCTTGTTTTGCATTAGTTCATTATTTAGCTTGATATTGCATTTGCTCTCACTTTTAATGACATTGTAGTAAGCATTTTCCTATATTATGAAAATGGTGTAATTTATTTGTAATGCATTTATCATGTGTCCCCTGAACACCTCATGAGTCTTCCACCTCTTGCAAAGGAACTACAGTCACAGGAGTGGAGAGTTGGTCAGTCATGAGGAGGGTCTTTTGAGACAAACATCTGAGACCAGAAGGCTCATCTGTTATGAAAGTGGTTTAGCTGATGTTATGAGTCACCTAGGATTTTGAATATGGAAGAGTGACTGGTACTTTGAGGGTATGAAATTCAGTGACTGCCAGAGAACGCCTGAAACGTACAAGTCTCCTTCAACTGCTTTTTCTGTTTGTGCTCAGTGCTGCTCTGTTTTGAAGAGTGTTAAGGCATCTGCTACTACACACTTCTCCAACTAAATAATACACCAAGTTGGTAGTCTGAGGAACCAGCTGGAATGGTACTGGTGGATTTGTTTGTCCTAAGTTCAGAACTGGCACAATGTGCCTGAAGTGCTGATGTTTCTGAAAGCCTGGCTGGTTTGATTGAACACAGTCCTGAATCTTACAGCTTGTGACTACTGTCATACTTGCCTATCACTGACGTAACTTACTTCTTCAGAAGCTGCGTGTCTGTTTAGTGTGGGTGGGGTCTGTTGTCATTTTAGCAGCAGAAAAAATGAAAGAATCATTGTTTTGTGATGACAGGACAAGTGGTGGTGTTTGAATTCCTCCTCTTCTGTTGGAAACCTAGGAACAATTTTGGAGATCTTTCTAGTTTGAGAGTTGTCTCCACAGATTCTCTCATTGTAATAATGTTCAGCATTTTGATTGCCCACCATCCAGGTAAAGCACTGTGTGAATAGATCTC
This sequence comes from Phoeniculus purpureus, assembly GCA_028565055.1. NCBI lineage: Eukaryota > Metazoa > Chordata > Aves > Bucerotiformes > Phoeniculidae > Phoeniculus > Phoeniculus purpureus. The sequence goes on along the minus strand of JAOXOE010000405.1, from coordinate 27,228,563 downwards.
TTGGGATAGAATTTTCTAACTGTAGGGTGTCCCAGTTTGTAATTTCAAACATAATGAAACTGCCGTCTGGATCCATTATCTGCTTTGGCTGGGAAGCACTCCTGCTTTTATTTTCCCATGGAAAGATTCTGATCTCATAGTTCTACAGTCAGTTCTGGTTTGGCATCTAGTTTGTGTTTCCCCAGGAGACATAGTTTGCTTTTGCTCATCACCCCTCGTGGCTGGAGGAAAATGCACTGTACCTTTGGAGACGTGTTCCTGAAAAGCAGCTTCTGTGGCACGCGTACACAAGCAAGCTGTGGTGTACCCTTGTGTCTTAAAGGCGTTTCTGGTTTGCCGTGTCACTTGCTGGTCAGCTGTCACTGACCGTGACACTACTGGGATTGTTTGATTCTTCTCTTCATTATGTGCTGCAGTCTCCTCTCTGGATCCCTTTGTGTTTGTAGTGGTTTAGGGAGATGCTGTTTCCAGACATTCTGCAATATTTTTCCTCTTGTGTCTAGGCATCCTCACAAGACAGTGTTTCTTTATACAGTGACTGGACAACTGCATTCCTCACTGTCTCTGGAGTACTAGATCCTTTGGGAATTTTTCTAATTGCTTATCTCTGTCTCATATGCTGTCTCCTTTCTGCTAATGCTCTTTTGGTCTCGTAATCGCTGTGCAAGATGAGACCGTAGAGAGCTGTTCTGAAACTATTTGCTGACTCACCTTTGTTTAGCTGTGTGAATGCGATTGTGGCTTCTCAAAAATCATCCCACAATGTGCATGAGACTTACTTTTTCACTGCATAGTTGTGTACAAGCAGGTGGAAGCCTTCTGGAACAGATTATGTCCTTGCACACCCCATTAGATACACCAGGGTATTTCTTTGTCTCTTGCTGTTGATCTAAACCAGATGTAATCCCTAGGATCTGCTTATCCAGTGTGCTCATCACTCAGGAGAGAAGGTAGCTAATGTGGCTGTTCCTGTTGTTGCTGCCTTTGGCCAAAGTTGTGTCACTCTGTAAGGAACCAAACTGCTGCTGGCTGCTGAGTGTGGCCTAACAGCATGCCTGTGCTCGCCGTTTGGTGCATCCTTGCCTCACCACGTTGTTTTTTCTGTGAGCTTTCTGTGTTTTCGAGCCTGTTGTCATATTACTGTTTAAGTCCTAGGGCTATTGTAGCTACATTGGCACTCTAGATTGCCTGTTTTTTCTCCCATTTTCTGTTGTTAGAAAGTCTTGTTGACCTTAGATCCATATCAGCTCTGATTTCTATCACCAAATGAAGATTAGAGGCTTGATTTTTCTGGAGTTAGAGCATTTCCCCTTCATTAATCCTCTCTAATGTTAGTCCTGGACAGTGGACTCTTCACAGTTAATGTATTTAACTTTTCTTTGGAAGCCTGATTAGTAAACAGCTTGGATTAAAACCAAATGACAGAAAGGAATAAAGGCAAATTTAGAGCCAAATTACCATTCCCACTCCCATCATGGGTTTGCTGTCTCTTTTAAAGCACACAGCTTTCAGGAGAACTCTGAGGGAATGAGTACCTTGCAAAGTCAGCATGCAGATGGTGGAAAATGCGTCTGTTTAGCTGTTACCGCACCCGTGTTCGGAGACTGCTTCCTCTCCTCTCTCCTTTCAGTCAGCAATGGCTGTGCCAGATTATCAGTGGTTTCAGGTTTTTTTGGTCAAGGGAGCCCTGCCTTTGACACTGATAGCATTATGATTTTATCCCATAGATTTCAGAAAAACATGCCCCGCAAGTGAACTTTGCCTTACTGTTTCATTATTTCTTTGAGAAACTTTCCATTTAAATGGAAAAACAGATGCATATTTGTCCAGCTGCTCAACCTTGCTGTCAGGGACATGTCCCAGAGATAAGCAGGATTTAGCAGAGGTTAAGGGGGAACACTTGTACAAGAGCTACTTGCTAATACATTAGTGACAACACAGCACAAGAAGATTCACTTCAGACAGGAGCTAAGTGTGGGCTTGACAGGTCAGCTGATCTCTGATGGTCAGCTGCAATCTGAACAATCTTTGAATCTGAACAATCTCTCAATCTTTGAAGGTTCATCGGTTTCTAGAACAATGTTGCCTTTTGAAATGTTTAAGTAAATATCTGCCCTGATAAAAATGTAATTCACAGTCCTTTTTTTACCTCAGGCAAAGTGTAGTTGAACTGCAACGTTAGCTTTTAGTAGCCTGATGCTTACTTCAGAAATACGATTTCTGTGGCATTGGCACTCAGCACTTAACCTGTGTCTGTTATGTCCTGTGTATTAACTGCTAATGGAAGATGAGCTGTAATGGAACACAGAGCATATCTGAATTAAATTTGGCATTGCTACAGGAAAGAGCCAGTTAATGTCCTTGTGTAATGCTTATATAATAGATTAGATTCTCTGCTTGACTATTCTAGTTGTCTCTGGTGGTATATAAAAAGCTTGCCACCTTGCTAGTACTCAATTAGCTCGTTCACCACGAGTAAACTAGTTTTCTAGCTTATAAGACGAAAGCACTTCCAATCCTCTAATTGGTTTATGCATATAATCTTGTCCACACACCAACAAGTGCAAAAGTTGACTAGCTAATAGAATCAGATATTAACGTGAGGAGGGGAAGATAGAAATCTAAAGCTCTATGGACAGCTTGTACAGTAATAGCACCATTGGTTATCCTTTCAGGTCTTTCTGGTTACTTGAGACAACAGGCAAATCTTAATGTAGACAGAAAGGGTTCCCAGTCGTCTAATGGATAAAAGGGTTGGATTTTTTTTTAGTTGCTTTCAAACCATCTCTATGGTGTTTGTTACACTGATGTTCTACATTCTTTATCATATATTTGAAGGATGCACATAGGCTTTAGTTACTACCTGTTACCAGTTTGTAATGGGAAGTTATACATTTCATGAACCTTAGATCACAAATGTGGTAACAGAGGAAATCCTCTCTTCAGAAAATACTCTTAGAAAAGCCATGACACTTGTCAGTTCGGGGTCATTGGGAAGTTATGCAGTATAGCCTTGCTTATGGCCTAGAAGATGATCTGTCAGAGTTTTCTCTAAAGATACTAATCCAAAGATGATCGTTTCAGTGGATCTACTGAGCAGGGGCTCTTGAAACAGAATTTCTTCAAGCCTTTAACCATGGTCATCGTCAGGACACAGGCAAGGCAGTGCTGAGCCTTTATTAGCTGCCTGGTTCCTAACAGGGCAGGAGCTGTGAATGTCAGAAGCAGAAGCACTGTGTCTGACAAGAAATGTCAGTGAGTGCGGACGTACACCTTCCCAGCCTCAGCATCTTCCCCAGCCTTTCTTAGTAGTCTGTATGACAGCAGAAATGCAACAGTGATCTTCTAGGGTTAACCGTAGCTGTGGTGATGCTCCACAGGAGATTTTGTTCTGCAGCCGCATTGCCTGACTCTCCGTTGAGAGACCTACCATGAATACAACTTAGGAAGTTCTGGCTCTGAAGTGTTAACCTTTTAATACTAAGGAAAGCCTGGGTGTATTGGAAAGCTGTTGGTAACATTTGCTTCATGCTCTGTTTTATTTATGTCAAACAGTTCTTAAAACAGAATAATCTTCTTTAGAGATGCTGAGATGTTTTATAATTCTTCTGCATCTAAGTGACATCATCTAGCTCTCTAATCTCATAACTGTTACGTGTTCAGACACGTAACATCGATTTTTTTTTTTTTACATGTGAGCATAGCAAATATTAGATTTTTTTAGTTTAAGAACCCATTTGAGAGTAAATACTGACTGAAGGCTTAATTCTCCTAGCAGAATTTAAGCAGCTCCTTGCCACACGCAGAAGAGAAAATATTTTCCCTCGAGACTTCCAGTGGGCTTTCTTCTTTAATAATAATAATGATTTGAATTTGAGGAATCCCACTGAGATGCAGTTGAAAAGCTTTGTGTAGGAAATGAGAGGCATGCTTTCACTTGACCTGTGATTTTAGCTCGTATTAAACTTGCAGAGAATAGCTCATAAAAGAGTTTGAATTATTAAAGGCCTGAGTGCATGAAAAAATACATTGTCTTCTGTTGAAACATGAGCGGGTACGCTTGTATTCTGCCACAAGCTTTGTTGTGGCTTGTCTTAGTGTGGCCAGCAAGATTAGTGTTCTTGTCACTGGTGAGGCCAGGCCTTACCACTGAGGTGCAGGAGTAGGTCCGAAGAAGGGCAACAAATATGGAGAAGGGTCTAGAGAGCAAGTCTTAGAAGGAGCAGCTGAGGGTGCTGGGGTTCTTTAGTCTGGAGAGAAGGAGGCTGAGGTGAGACCTTACAGCTCTCTGTAGCTTCCTGGAAGGAGGTTGTGGTGAGGTGCGTGTTGGTCTCTTCTCCCAAGTCACTAGTGATAGGACCAGAGGAAATGGCTTCAAGTTGTGCCAGGGGAGGTTTAGATTGAGTATTAGGAAAATTTCTTCACTGAAAGGGTTGGAAAGCACTGGAACAGGCTGTTCAGGGAAGTGATGGAGTCACTGTCTCTGTAGGTATTTCAAAGATGTGTAAGTGTGGTGCTGAGGCAGTGCTGGATTAATGGTTGGGCTTGATGACCTGAAATGTCTCTTCCAACCACAATGATTCAGTGCCAGTGAGGTGGCTCTGTTTGCTGGCCAGAAGTTTTCCCACCCAGGAAGTTTCTAGAACTGCTTCCCAGGGCAGCCAGGGTACCTATGAAAGGACTGAAGAAACTTCGATCAAAGAAGCTGGATGTATTGGTTTTTCCCAAACACACAGAGTTCCTGAGACAAAAATCAGTGGCACCTTGTAGGATCTCTTTCTGAAAAGACTGTCTATGGCACTTGGTGCCGTGATCTAGGTTGTAGTGCTGTTACGTCACGGGCTGGGCTTGATGACCTTAGAGGTTTTTTTCTAGCCTCAATAATACTGAGAGTCTGTGAAAGGGACTCAGAACAAATAAATCTGACAGCTTCCCTTCTCCTTTGAAACTGCAGCTGTATATGTTTTCCACAGATAGAGATGGTGACAGAGCATGGTGATGATCTTAATAGCACTTCTCTTACTGTGCTCTGTTGCTGAGGCTCTGCCGTCCCATGACTCACAGTGGAGGAATTCATTAGGTAGGAGAAAGCACAGGGAAGAGGAGGGAGGCTGCCACATGCCAAAGAGTTGAGAAATTTGCACTCTTCAAAAATAACTCCTGAAATGGCTGGCCAAAGTGGGCTTTCTGGGTATGGAAAGGATCGCAAGGTGATTGGAAGAAGCTTTTTTGGATTCACAACTGTGATTTTTCTTCATCACAGTGTTACATCCTCAGAAGAAGAGGAGCTGGAAGCTCCTTCATCCGAGGAGTTGGAAATATGTTCCCAAAAAAGTAACAAGCTACAAAATGTTAGATCACTGCATTTGTACAAATGATTTCACCAGTAATTCTCTCCAGTTCGAGTCGCAGAAAGTGTGCCCGTTGGATTCCACTTGGATTAAGAAGCCACAAATCCTATTTTCATACTTTGTTCTGCTGTTCAAGAGCAACTTGGCCATTTTGCATCTTGACCAGCCAGCTACAAACACAGGCCAGAGTCTTAGACTTGATCTTTCTGTGAAGTTGTCATCCTTAATAACTTAGTGATGTGTTTGATGTACAGTCTCAATTAATGAGAGTGTCCAGGAGCAGCGAGGGCTGCCTGTGGGATGAACCTCACTAGCCAGGGCACACGACTGTAGTACCCTGGCAAAGTGAGCAGACCTGCTCAGGGCACCCAGGGTACAGCACAGCCCAGCAATCACCAGGCAAATCCATAGTGATGAGGCAGGGCTGAAGCCAGGCCAGAAAGTCAGCCTGTGTGTCAGGGGCTGGCCAGGAGTCAACAGGGCTGATGGCCAGGTGCAGTCACAGTGGGAGCGTAGCAGGATCTGTAGATCATGTGCAAGTGGCATTGTCTCAGCCTCAAAATAACTTGCATGGGAAAGAGGACTCAGCCCTGGCAGAGGTCTCCCCATAGCACTGTCTGGAGGGCTCTGTTATTGTCACCAGCAAGAGGGGGACCTCCATCAGTTGTGCTGACTAAGCTGGCTGCATGCCCAGGCAGCCAAACCTCTGGGAGAAGAGGTATGATCTTGGGACCCATACAAAGAGATAGAAACGTGTCTCTAGCAGAGCACTGCCAGTGACAGATGTGCCTTTCTGTGCAGTGTCCAAACCTCAGCCCTGTTTAGCAGTTTTCAGAAGTGATTCTCTGCTCAGTTCACACATCTGCCTGAGGATCTGTTCGTTTCCTGGCTGTGGCAGAAAATACCCATCGCTGTGACAGGATGCTTAGGAGAAAAATGAACTCTTGGGTAACTAGGACTTGAGTTTTGCTTAGGGATTTGGAAGAAGCATTTGGTAGACAGGTTTCAGTTGTCTCTTCATCGCAAGCTGTCTGCAGTCTGACGTTTTATGAATTAGCATAAGTGATCCACCATTGTGCGATCACTTCAACAGCATATAAAGGTTAAATCATGAGATCTGATGTCACACATTGCTTTATCTGATGCACAGTGTCTTGCAGTAATGCTTGTCAGAAGAAAGAGGTTGGATGGATTTTATGGGCCTGTGTTCTGCCAAGCGTTGTGAAGAGCTCTCAAAACTGACAAACTTTCTTGGGCTGCCAAATGTTTTTGGAAGGTCCCACAGCCTCTCGTACTGTCACACTTCATCTCCATCTATCATAGTTTAGCGGATAGTAGGTGCACGGTGTGATGTTTATCAAGAAAAACTGTTAAAATACATTGAATTATCTTCAAATATTACCTTTAAATAATTAGTAGGAAAAACACCCAAGTAAATTTGTGAGTTGATGATGCAGAAATGCCTGTGGTGCTCCTGTATGTTACAGAAAGGGTGATGTGAGCCTCAAATTTGATCCTCTCTTGTCAATCTGTTGTAATTTATAGATATTTCTTTGAGGAGAAATCAAACTTACAAGTTCAGGCTCCCCTTTGTTCAGTAGTGTCTGTGCCCTGAAGAAAGGGGTTGGCATCCATGAAATTTTTGAGCAACTCCTGACAAGGAGAGCCAGAGAAGACAGATTTGCTAACTAAAAGGGTATTTATTGTTTATGACAGAGCTTTGCTTGAAATTCTTTGTTGAATCCCAGTGGAGAACTTTAAGCAAAGTCCTACATTTCACAAATGTAAAGGAATAGAAACTTAAAGTAGGTCAGATCCTATGGAAAGGTGCTCTTCGTCTTTAAAAGGACGTATTTTAAGATAAAGATACTTGCTGTTAGCCAGTTGGAAATGTTTTCTTGGAATTAAGGTTTCCCACCAGCTACAACAAGCTGCCATCAAACTTGGCAAAGAAAGCCACAAGATCTTTTCATGATGTTCAGTCCTTGCACCATAATATAAAGGAGGCTTTACCCGTGAATTACTGTGCTTCCTGTGTGTCCTGCCATCCTTCTCGTGACTGCAAAACATGGCTTAAACCACTGGATGAAGAAGTGAAATGAGCAGTGGCCCAGTCTCATGGAGAGTACAAAACCCAGTCCCAAATTCCTGCAGAGCTAGCAGTGATCAGATTTGTGGCAAGTGAGATAGGAAAGGCCAAGGTGAGGATTTTCTGTGTGTCCTTAAATATCCTTAAATATACAGCTGTGTCCTTTTACCCCACATTGTTGTTAATTCCTTCTTGAGAAGATAAAGCATCTGCCGGTATGCGTGTGCGGGGATTTGTGGATTAACAATTTACTAGCCATGCTTTTCGAGAGCAGAGTATTTGCAGCAGCAACACTCATTCCATCGGATTTGTATTTCTTTGTGTGTCAGACACCTGAGGGTTAAAAATGTGATCAACTTCCAACCTGGTTTCTTTCATCATGCCTGCATTAAAGAGGAACTCTTTACTCTTAGCCATGTTTTTCTGGTCCTTTTCTCTCCTCTCTCAGCTGATGGTATTTAGCCAGTTTACACTAGCTGTTCAGTTTTAGATACTTGTAGACCTCTAAGAAGGTCCAGTGTGTTGTAGCCAAAGGATCAGTAGAGTGGGTTAACATATCCAATGTAAATAGTTGAATTAATTTTCAGTTGAACACGTCTCTGTTATTTATCCTAATTAACAGACAATCTGTAGGATTACCAGCAGTTGAATAACTATGGCAACAAGCATGGGGAAGATGGAACAATTTCTTTTCAGGGTATAATAAGCAACAGAATTGCAGAACATTAGGGATTGGAAGAGACCTCGAAAGATCATCCAGTCCAATCCCCCTGCCAGAGCAAGATTCCGTAGATCAAAATCACACAAGAACATGTTCAGGCAGGTTTGAAATGTCTCCAGAGAAGGAGACTCCACAACCCCCCTGGGCAGCCCCTTCCAATGCTCTGTCACCCTCACTGGGAAGAAGTTCCTGTTTGTGGGACCTCCTAAATAGCCTACAGAAGATTTGGTGGAATCCCAGAGGACCGTTCCCTGTGTATGTGGTTGAAAAACAATGAAAACGAATCGTTAAATCAGTGCCACTGTAAGCTTTTACAGCAGGGAAGTAATTATATTTTTCCTAGCAATTAGCAATGCAATGTTCATAAATTCCAAGTTATTTTTATGATAGTTATAACAATGTGTAGGCATTTTCTCTATCTTCAAGCATTAGAATCAGTTTCTCATTGAATTGTTTGTGAGGCTGATGAATCTTTAAGCCCTTTATTTCTTCTCAGTGTGATTTAGCATGGTTCTCGTCTTCTCTTTTCAAGATGTTTTTCCTCCACTGAAATATATGTTCTGTATGATCTGGATTTCTCTTGATGTTTTCTGCCATGCACCTAGGTGCTCTGGAAGCCATGGGTAAGTTCTTCAAAATTAGTCTAAATTAAAAGTGAATATAAATAGATGTGCTTCCTAGAACTGGGATGATAAAATGTATAGTTTTGTGCTTTTGATGTCTCTATCCTGAAATGAGAGAGATGACATATTTAACTAATACCTTTAAATAAAAAAATAAAGGTTGCTGGCTCTTCTGAAAGCCCTGAGCCGTCTGTTGAAGCTTCCTAGGAGCCTGCCCTCTCAGCAGAACTAGCTGTTTCTTGTGGAGAAGTTCTGACTTGTGCATTTTGTTTGCAGAGTGACAGCATTGTGTCATTAGAAGACATTTTTATGAGGCTGTGTCCTCCTCCTGAGAAGATGCTACCTTGGAATTGAAAACAGACCTTTGGTGATGGGACCCAAAGTCCTAGTACTCGTGCAGAAGTGTAATCATCTCAAGGTTAGCAGTCACTGTTGAGGAAAAAAGTTTAAACTAAAGTTTAAATTAAATCAATTGGTGCCAGCTGGCTGGGCAGCTGCTGCCACCCGCCGGGCATGGGGCTGTGGTAGCAAATCTCAGGGCTCAGCTCTGCTGTTGACTTCTGATTAATAGAAGGGAATGTGGTGTTGTCAGGTCTTGAGGTGAAGCCAGATAACTGAGATACAAGTGGTGTTTTGTGAAGCTGTGCAGAAAACAGCTGTGCTTTACCTAACATCTATAATCTTGTCTGACAATTGCCACATTATCAATCTAAACACTTAGAGCTAAATTATTTGATGTTTACTTTTTGTGACTCTGTTCTTTTTGTTGTTAGCACTACATCTTTGAGAGTATTCTATAGTAGGGTTTGTGATAGTTCACTTGCAAAAAGCTTCTCACGTGATTCTGTTCACTATAGTTACATATTTATATCTACTATATATTATCTTTTACATATGTTTAGTTGTTATGTTTATAAAATCCCACTCTGCTGTATGAAAACCCTATCAGCTAATACCAGTTTAGAGAGCAACAAGAAGTACATCCCAGAGCAAAAAAAATACCACTGAGACCTAAGGAGGTTATTCCAGCTGTTACTGAGACCTTCTGCCTTGCAGTTTACCCAGATCCTTCAATCTCTGTAACCTGATCAGCAAACACATGAGCTTGGGAGCATTTTTCTGAAGGCAAACATGTTTTGAACCTCTCCAGTGAAAGTACTGCAAACTCCAGACCCACTGCTATCGAGCTTTTTGCCAGGATCTCCCAGTATTGGTAGACTGAGTAAGATTTTCTGGGCACTGGCCTCACTGTGGTACGATGCCTCTTAGAAACACTTCAGGCTCTAATTTATCTTTAGGATGTTTGATTAGCGTAGAGATACAGTTTCATACAAAGATGCACCCTCTGTTGAAGCTCAGCATGTGTGTGAGCTTTGTGGCTCTTCTCTGCCTGTTGTTTAACCTGCTTTGAGATGCTGCTTTGAAAAAAAACACCAAAAGACTGTTATGTTAGGATACCGACCACACAAATAGAAAGTGTTAGGTACCTCAATTACTGACAGCCAGGGGTTCATTAGCAGCCTTAGGCCATCTTCTACTTTCTTGCACTAAACATTCCAGCTGTTTCCAATGTCTCAGTCTCAATGGGTGTCTCCTCAGTCCTATCTTCTGCCCCAGACAGAAGTTTGTGTTACAGGCGCCCAGGTCTCTCTCATCTTACAGGAACTGTTAAGGAAGGAGATAGGTAGGAACAGTTCATTTCTCTGGAAACTAGGAAGGAGTATTTCCATACAAGAATAGACTGGGAAATCTCATTACTTGCAGAGTGACTCTATTTTCTGTGAAGCTTTGATCTAGTAAAGAGTAGAATGACAGTAGCATCCAACATCTCTGGGAGTGAATCCTTTTTTCTTTAAGGAGCTTACTGTAAGGTTGAAGCTACTTTATCTTCATTTCTGGAAGGTAACTGAAACAGAGGTGAAGGGGAGTGGACTAATAACTGTATTTTTAACTTAGTGTAAATAACGTCAGTTTCGTATGACATGATCCTTTGGCCTCATTTCAGTGTGTTGTAGACAGGGAGTTTCACATTTTCTCAGTGTATGAGTAGAAGAGTCCAAGAAGGAACTGGGCTGTGAACTGTCTTACTACTTTCCCAAATAAATTGATCACATTCTGTTACATCTCAGTGGGAAATAGTTGATCCTCTATTCCCACACAGAGTGGTACTGATCCCACTGGGACTCCTTGCACCATTTCATCTGGCTGGTGTGCAGAGAGGCGATGAGAAGGGAAACAGTCCTCATGTTATCACATGTCAGAGCGTGTGCCCTGCCAGGCTGTGCCAATGGAGGGGAAGAACACAGTGATAGTGCTTCCTGTATGTTTAGTTCTGGTCCTTGGGATGGTGGGTCTTGCAAATGCTGCAGTGCAAGTGTTTGGAAGGCAGAGATTGGTGAGGGGACAGTTTAGAATCAGTATAAAGATCACCCTTCTTTTTGTTTGAAAAGAAGTGGAAGAAACAACTCAGAAGGAAATAAGAGATGGAAGAGTAGAAGAAAGTACAAGCTGATAGTCGTATGCTCTGGTTTGCTGCTGAAAAGATGCACCGTTGCCTTTCTCCCACAGTGTGGTGCTGCTGAGAGAAGCTGCAATCGAGCAGAGGCCTGGGGATGCCAAACTGTTGAGTCTTGTACAGGTTACAAGAGCAGGAGCATCATCTCCTTGCACAAAAGAGCAGTTGAATGCTGATTGTTGTGACAGACTGAGAGTGGGAGGGAAGAAACTGTGCAGCCTCTTTGTTCCTTTCTCGTTTCTTGCATGTTCACAGGGTGTATTAGCAGGCACGGAAGAAATGATTTGCTATAAATAGGCTGAATGGATTAGCTCTTCATTCTTTCACTTGAGCTATTCCTTCTTGGTAGTAGATTATTCTGTTAGGTTACGCATCCTTGAGCAAAGGGCACTGCTGGCAGCTGGAGCAAGGCATGGGTGTATACGGTTTTTATCTTTTCAATACTATACATCAGTATAAGTAGTAAATCTAGGCTCACAAGAGTGACTAAGAGTTGTGGGACACAGGTGTGAGGCTTTTTGATAGTAGTGGCACTCTGTGATCTTCTTGTTCTTGTTGTGTTTCCTTCCTTCCAGTGACAGGCCTCTGTTGTTTGATGCTTTAGTTTCTGTCAGGCCAAGACTGTTTCTTTACAAATTACTTTAAACAAGGCTGATCGAGTTAGTTACCAGCCCTGGCTCCCTCCCAGCTGTGTGTTATCACCTCCCTGCTGGCCATTACCACCCAAATGGCTTATGCTGCTACAGTAGCAGTGCACTCCATTGCTCTCTCTGATAAAGTTTTGGAATAAAAACAAAAAACCACTTTTTGTTACCCTACATAGCTTTTGTTACTGTTCTGTGTTGACATTTAGGGTAATTCCATGGGTCTGTAAGAGGGTGGTGAAAGAAGTACGAATACTGAGCAGAACTGCTGTAACTTCAGCAGCGTGTGGAAGGGTGAATTATGTGATAAATGGTAATGGGACATAAAGGAACATTTCTATTCCCTATGTATTACCCTACATTATTTCCTCTCCCCTACTTACTGAAGTCTTCTTGACCAATAACTTTGTACTCTTGTTCGAGGCCAAACGTTGGTGAAGGAACCTTATAGCTCTTTGCAGGAGTCTTTTTGCTGCCAGGAATCACATTTTTTCACTGTCAGGAGCTGCTGTCTCCATGGGACATGATGTTGTGTCCCCATCTTTTAAGCCCCATGGTCTGTGTGTCTGATCCACTTGTGTCTGCACCAGTGGATGGTTAGGCTGCACATTAGGAGAAATACTTTCACAGAAAGAGTGCTCAGACACTGGAACAGGCTGCCCAGAGAGGAGGTTGAGTCACCATCCCCAGAGGTGTTTGAAGGTCATTTTGATGTGGTATTGGGGGATCTGGTTTAGGGGTGACCGTGCTAGAGTAGGGTTGATAGTTGAACTCAGTGATCCCAAGGGTCTTTTCCAACCTGAATGGTTCTGTGATTCTATGCGGACAGGAGACTGCCTTTCTAAGCAGGTGGCAGCACTGACACACTAGTGCTGTTCTTCAGGAACCACGAGATACCACTAGAACTTTTACTGTGTGGAAACTGTATTAGAGAGCAGTATGAAAACAGGTTTATGACAAACACCTACATGTGGGGTCAGCATTGAGTGGTGAATAACTAGGTACTCCTCTGCAGTTTTGATCCAAATAACATTGGCCATGAATACAATGGCTGAATTACAGTTGACCCAAGGTTTTAAATTCTGAGTAATTTTTTAATTTTGTATGATACTTTCAGATGAGACCTTTGGACGTTGTGATAATTCTTAAAAAAACTGTGGATTTTCTTCAGCTCCAAGTTAAAAAGACCAGGCAATGAGTCCTGAAACAAACATATGAGTAGACTTAACACCAAGATGAGAGGGCAGGGCATGGAGCTGCCAGGGGAGGGTTAGGTTGGATGTTAGGAAGCCCTTCCTCCCAGAAAGGGTGATCAGATACTGGAATGGACTGTCTGGGGCAGGGGTGGAGTTGCCATCCCTGGAGGTGTTGGGAGGACAGGCTGGCTGTGGCCCTTAGTGCCTTGGTCTGGCTGCTGTGGTGATGTTAGGTCCTGGGCTGGGCTGGCTGAGTTCAGAGGGCTTTTCTAGCCTCAATCATTCTGTGATGGTGTGATCTGTACCTGGACAGCTTTCCAGCAGGTGAACGTTCCAGTTGTGCTGGGGGATGGGGTTGTTCCCAGGACCCAGAAGCGGCTCAGGTGTATGAGCACCTGTAGCGATGCTCCCACACGCCCGCCTAAGGATTCCCCTTATCGGTGCCTTTGCTCCAGGAATTGTTCGGGTCGGTTTCTGTTTCCCCGTCGAGGTTCAGTTTCGGTTTTGGTTCCCGGCCGGGGCGGGCCCTTCCCGGGGCTGTCCCGAGGCTGTTCGGAGCGGGGATGGCGCCGGGAAAGCGGCGGCGGCGGCGGGGGAGAGCGGCAGGTACCCGCAGGGAATGGGGAGGGCTCCGGGGGGGAAACTCGGCTCTGGCTGCCCTGGAGAGCCGGACACTGCCCGAGGGTCTTCAACACAGCCCAGTGCGCTGCAGCGGGGAGGAGGGAGAACTTGCCAGGGAATAGACAGGGTTTTCCAGGAGTGAATCCTGGCGGGAGTTAATGCAGGATTGCAGTAGAGACTGGGATCCACCAGGCTGGGCAGCAGCTCTGTGGAAAGGAACCGGGTGGATGGACATGTCCTGGTGGACAACAGGCTCAACAGGAGTGACCAGTGAGCTACTGCAGCGCAGAAAGGCAGCGGGATGCTGGGTTGCATCAACAGGGGCATCACCAACATAGATAGAGAAGTCATTATCCCACCCTCCTTAGCAGCAGTTAGGTGACACCTGGAGCACTGTGATCAGGTTTAGTCCCCACTACTCAAGAAGTAGTGGACAGGCTGGAGAGAGGCCAGAGAAGGACCATGAAGGTGGTCAAAGGACTGGGAAACTGCTAGGTGAAGAAAGGCTGAAAGAATCATAGAATCATCAAGGTTGGAAAAGACCTTCAAGATCAAGTCCAACCATCTGCCCTACAACCCTCAACAACTAAACCATCTCCTGAAACACCCTGTCTGCCTGTTGGTTGAACCCCTCCAAGGACAGTGCCCCCGCCCCCTCCCTGGGCAGCCTGTTCCAAGACCTCCCCACTCTTTCTGGAAAGTTTTTCCTAAGATTCAATCTGAACCTCCCCTGGTACAACCTGACCCCATTTCCTCTGGTCCTTTTGCTGGTCCCTAGGGACAAGAGGCCAACTCCTGCCTCACTCCAACCTCCTTTCAGGTAGTTGCAGAGAACAGTGAGATCTCCCCTCAGCCTCATCTTCTCCAGGCTGAACAGCCCCAGCCCCCTCGGCCTGTCCTCATCAGACCTGTTCTCCAGACCCCTAACCAGTCCAATTGCCCTTCTCTGCCCCCTTTCCAGCACTTCAGTGTCCTTCCTATACTGTGGTGCCTAGAACCACACCCAGTACTCGAGGTGTAGCCTCACCAGGGCTGAGTATTGGGTTTGTTTTATCCTCGAGGAAAAGAAGATTTAGGGAACACCTTTATCACCATTTTTCAGTATTTAAAGAGTGGCCACAAAGAAGGTGGAGACTCTCTTTTTATAAGGAGTCATATGGAAAAGACAAGGGATGATGGGTGCAAGTTAATCCTGAGAAGATTCCTATTAGACACTAGAGGAAAACTTTTCACAACAAGGACAACCAGCCATTGGAACAATCTTCCCAGGGCACTGGTGGAGTCCCTGGCACTAGACAAAGTAGATTCAGCCAAACAGGGTGCTGGCCATCTTACCTAGACCATGCTTTTCCCTAGAAGGGTTGGACTAGATGATCATCGATATCCCTTCCAACCTGGTGCTCTGTGAGTCTGATTTGTTTGTAGTTACAAGCTGTGATTAAGCTGAGGAGGTGTGAGGTAAATTGGGGCAAGTTTGCCAATGACCACCTTGCACTGTTGAGCGCCCTGTCTCTCAGACACTGTGCTGCAGTAGGATGCTGCCAATAGCTGGGTAGATTTGGTGACTCAAGGTCAGTAAAGCACCTGCAGCTCCTCAGCTGCAAGAAGGGACATTCTTCTGCTGAAGCAGGCAACCCATGAATTTTCCACCATTGCTACTCCAGTGGCTTGTAAACCATTGGAGTTCAAGGTACCCCATCCCCGAGGGTCTAACAAATCTTGAATCATCAGAGAGCTTGGGAAATGCTTTATCTCCCCAGGACACTCTGCACAGCTGTGTCTCTTGGTGAAAGCAGTAGCGCACAGAGATCTTGGGGAGGGAGCCAGGTTGGTTGAGCTGGCCGCTGTTGTAGCGTGATCATCAGCGTGATGGGCTGTATTGTTCTGCAGAGCACACACAGGTGCCAGGGAGTGACAAGGGGCAGTGCTCAAACCATTATGCAATGCAGAATCCTGTTGTCTCTGCTGAGGAGAAGTTCTCTGAACCATGGACTACAGGTATCACAGACTGCTCTAAGGCAAGGTAAGAAGCTGTCATGGGGTGAAGGAATGGATGGTAACAGTCAGATAATTTGCCTCACTTTTCCTAAAGGTGATGTCTGCGAGTCTGGGCTGTGTTCCTCTTCTGGAGAGGGAACTGGAGCACACACATTCCTAGTACCCACAACTTTGAAGTCCATCAAAAAGTGTATGAATTTTGAGGATAATACCAAGATTTGACATGCTTGTTATCCACAGAGCCATGCTTTGCTTAGGCTTAGTGAGGATTGGGTAGTACATTGCAGAGTCATGCAGATGACTCACAAACCACACAGGAACACAGTGGGTGAAAGACCCAAGCATAGCTGAACTTTGCCACTTCTGATTAAGCTGAAAAAGGCTCAGCAGTTTGCTGTGGGACTTTCTGTTGGCTTGCCCAGGGCTGAGCCTGATTCTCTTCCAGCTTACCCTGGTGCAAACGGCACTGAAAGTAGTTAGCCCAGCTGTGGCAGGCTGGCATAAGAGCGGGGTGATCTCTGTTCTTCCACATAATTTCAGTTAAATGTGCTAGGGCCTGCTGAGCACAAGATCTTCCTTTGCTGTGCCACAAGACAAAGTATCACAGAACATTAGGGACTGGAAGAGACCTCAAAATATCATCCAGCCCAATCACCCCACCACAGCAGGATCCCCTAGATCCAGTCACACAAGAACATGTCCAGGCGGGTTTTAAGCCTTTCCAGAGGAGACTCCACAATCCTGCTGGACAGCCCCTTCCAGGGCTCCGTCACCGGGAAGAAGGTCCTTCTGATACTGGTGTGCAACCTCCTCTGTTCCAGCTCACAACTGTTGCCCCTTGTCCTATCATTGGATGACACTGAACAGAGCCTGGCTCCATCCTCCTGACACCTACCCTTTCCATATTGATTAACATTAATGGTGTCACCCCTCAGTCTCCTTTTTTCCAAGCTCAAGAGACTCAGCTCCCTCAGCCTTTCCTCGTAAGCATCTGTCTGTTTTGATGATCTTTTTCTGATCTTATTTCATTAGGCTGACAAAAGAACTGGGAATGCAAGATGTTGTTCAGATAGCATGTGGGGACCAGCACGCCATTGCACTCTCCAGAGGTAACCTCTTTAAAGTTTGCTTTTCCTCCCAATAGGAGTCCTGTTATGGCAGGCTTGCTCTCAGAAGGGAATGCCTGCACTCCTCCCAGTAGCTGGTGACACCAGTAAAGTGTCAGTAGGTGAGGTGACATAAAGTGCACTGGCTACCTGTATTGCCATTTTGCTCACTCTTTCTCCAGTCCCTGAGTACTAACCCTTTCAAAGGTGGACAGTAGTGGGAAGCAGATGTGGCTGCCCCACTCTGCAGTCACCAGACCTGCTCATTCTTGTAGCTCTGGGTGGTTGTTTTTTGCAAGTATGTAGGCTCAGGACAAGTAGTGAGACTGAGCCGTTTCCTTTTGTTCTGTGTGTGAAGGAGGCGAGCTCTTCACCTGGGGCCACAACACCCACGGACAGCTTGGAGTGGGGATAAAAGGTACAGTCATCCCCCAACCACAGCTGCTGGAAACACTGAAGGGCATCTCCCTCGCTCATATTGCTGCTGGAGGGGCTCACAGCGCTGTCGTGTCACTCTCTGGAGCCGTGTGGAGCTGGGGAAAGAATGATTTTGGACAGCTGGGACTTGGAGACACAGAAGGTAAAGGACAGCAGTCTGTGAGCTTCCTGCAGGCACAGGAGTGGCTCTAGACTTTCAAACCCCTTTGAAGTAACACAGGACAGTAAAGGCTTTTGAAGAAATTGTATCTGGAGAGGCTATTTGTTGGTGAGCTATTGTGTCCAACCAGGAAAGGCATGCAGGGGGAAAGAGATTTAGGGGTTGTGTTTCTACAGAGAAGTTCCAGTTGTTTTATGTGGTCAGCTGCATAGCATGAGCTCTTAGAACTGTACCTTTCAGAGGTCTCTTTCCACACTCATTTACTCTCCAGGCATATTGGAATTTATTATTTCACTCTTTGCCACCTTTAATTCCCTGTAAACCCAAAGTGAGAGAAGAATTAAAATCATTTAATGTCTGCAAACCTAGAAAGCTAGAGAAGGGTTGCACTAGCCAAACAGAACTTGAAGGCAACAGGATCTAAGTGAGTCTACACTCTTGAAAGTTGGATATTCTCTGGGGAGATTCAAATCCCAGCTGGATGTGAGGATGTGTGCAGCCTCCTCTGTGGGATCTTGCTCTAGCAGGGTGGGGTTGGACTAGACGATCTCCAGAGGTCCCTTCCAACCCCCACCTTCTGTGCTTTCATGAAAGTGCTATGAAAAAGACAGAACGTGCTGAGAAGAGCAGTAAACAATTCAAAGCAGACTTGTAAATGCATGAGTTACTGCAAAAGAGGACTGAAAAGTGCTTCAAACCTCTGTTATCTAAACCTTTCTTTGTGTGAAACCCTCCCAGGACTCTCTTACTTCAGCAGTGCTCTCTTCTTTGCAGACAGGGACTGCCCATCCTATGTTGCAGCGTTAGAGCATTGGAAAGCTGTATTTATCTCCTGTGGGTCATATCACACTGCAGTGCTCTCTAAGGTGAGTCTGGGATGGAAAGTCAGCATCCGAGACCTAGCCCTGCAAGCAAAGATGTGCCACTGAGAGTCAGCACAGAGAAGCTGGGGTGGCAGGGGCTGCTTCTGGCCAAGTCTGGAGACAGTCCCCAGCTGTCAACATCCTGATTAATCAGAGAAATGAAAGGGAGTGACTTGGCATTGACCTGCTTTTGGTCAGGGGCTGCTGGCTAACAGGTTCTTATCATGAAAACTTTTGCAGGGAGATGGTGAATGGGAACCCTGGGGCAAAGAGGTGCAGTTCAACTCTCAATACTTGGAAAAAAAGCACATTATAGCATATTTGGAACTTCAAGAGGTGTGAACTACTTCACTAGGGTTAACTCATGCAAGTAAAATTCTTTAAGCATCAAGGACCTATTCTCAGGAGTTAAATTGGTTTTCTCAAGACATTACAGTGTAGGATTAGACTTGCTGGGAAGCAAACTCTAGCTGCATTTGAAATAGGGAAGATTTTAAGTCCTATAACACATCCTGTGTCTTGCTGGCTCTGTGCCATTCTCTTTGAGTGCTGTTAGTAGTACAGGTATTCTGTTGTTTGCTTCTTCATCTTCAAGGATGGGTTGGTGTGCACCTTTGGAGCAGGAGAGGCTGGCCAGCTTGGACACAACTCCACCCGGAACGAACTCAGGCCTCGTGTGGTGGCTGAGTTGTGGGGAGCAAGAGTTTCGCAGGTTGCCTGTGGCAGGTGGGACAGTACCAATAACATTCCTTCTAATGCCCGGGGCTTAGGGGAATCACTGAAAAACAGCAGGGAGGGGATCCATCAGTGCATTCAAAGCCCTGTGTCCTAGTAGATTGGCACTGTCAGAATATTGTCCGCTAGCCGTGTGTAAGCCACCGTCCTGACACTGCGCAAGTGAAGTCCTCAGTCCATGCCAAGTAGAGGGAGAGGGCTGCAAAACAATACCAGAAGCCCTGGGTTTTTGGTCTTTTAAGAAATGAAGGGTGTACTGGCTTCCAAAGGTCAAAAGACTGTCAAGAGCCTGTGTTAGGAGAGTCACTGAGTCACTATCCTCTTTGGCAAACTGGCTTGTCTTTAGAAAGAACCAAAGAGTGGTGGCAATAATGTGATTCCATTCTGCCTTTCTGGAAGTGGATCAGAAAAATTCTATTGACTACCCTGGGCTTTGTATTGGGCATAGCAGCATAGAAAAACTGGAAGGAGTGGAAGCTAGCAAGGCTAGCACTTTATTTTTTTGTATGTGGAACCAGGATAAATCACAGACGTTGAACGATAGCCCAGAGAACTTGAACCCATTTGTCTTTTTGTTGCTGAATGTTTATGCAAGAAAGGCACTGAGGAATAGGTTTGGTTAAAGGGATCCTCTAGCTGGACTGTGAGGACTTAAAGACAAGCCTCAGCTATCTGCTCTGAAAATGTGTCTGCAGACTTTACCCTGACTAGTCCAGTGCTGTTATCTTGTTTTAACTGTTCTTTTTGTCTGAACAGACAGCACACCTTGGTCTATGTCCCCTCCTTGGACCGAGTCTACTCATTTGGTTCTGGTGAAGGACAGCTAGGAGAGGAGAGAAAACTGAATCGATTGATACCACTTCCCATCAATTCACCAGTGAATACTGGAAAGTCCTGTCAGAGTAATGACCATTACAGATGTGTGCAATCTGCATTTGTTTCTTCCAGTGAGATGTTTGCCACCTTGATTTCATGTTTACACTGAGAGATAAACATTGTCTCATGCTTGCTTGGCTATCCCAACAGAGAACTCTGTTTGCTGATGAATTTACCATCATGAGTAGTAGCCACATAAACCATAGAATCGTTCAGGTTGGAAAAGACCCTTGGGATCATAAAGTCCAACCATTAACCCTACTCGTCCAAGTTCACCCCTAAACCAGATCCCCCAACACCACATCTAAATAATCTTCAAACACCTCCAGGGATGGTGACTCAACCCCCTCCCTGAGCAGCCTGTTCCAAGGGCTGATGACCCTTTCCACAAAGAAGTTTTTCCTCATGTCCAGCCTGACCCTCTCCTGGTGCAGCTTGAGGCCCTTCCCCCTTGTTCTGTCACTGATTATCTGTGAGAAGCAGCCACCTCTCTACAACATCCGTTCAGGTAGTTGTAAGAGGGTGATGAGGTCTCCCCTCAGCCTCCTCTTCACATTTAGACAGACAGCTACTGAGGGAGGTTTTTTTTTTTAATAGTCTCACATGAATGCATGTGAGCAACCTGAAGATAAAGACTTGTGTCTTCAGACATTCCTTTGAAAAGCTTTCCTTTTCTTTCACAGAAAATAAGAAGTCACAAAAGGTGGTTACTGCAGGAGGAAACCCAAGTCTTGCCCTTTTTCAGGAGAATAAAGTATGTGCATATATGCTTATGGCTTCTCCTTTTATCATTGTTCTCAATACTGCTAGAAACAGCTGGATGTTTCATCCTGCTTTTAGCCCTCCGGGTTCATATTTATGTTTATATTCATATATGTGTCTGTGTGTGTCCTGCAGTTCCCCCCACGCTTACCCAGAGACTAGCTTGTGTTGCAGTTCTCAATAGCTGTTCTGTACTTAATGCATTTGAATCACACAGAGTGACCATTAATTTATTGATGCTTAGGCTGTAATTTTCTTGTGGTGATCGGCTTGAAAAACACAATCCCATCTGCTAGACCTGTAATCTCATCAGTATTTGAATGCATTTCACACAGAAATCCTGTTTTGATGGAATTGCCACTCTGAAGGCTAAGGATGTGGGCACATGGATTTCTAATTCCAGTTCACAAGCTTGGGAGAGTATAAGGAAGTAAGTCAGAAGCCTGCTGGTTTTTTTCCCTGATACATGATTTTCTCTAAAACTGATGATTCTTTGGAGACTGTTGTAGGAACTGTTGGTCAGTAATTTAGGTGAGAGTATCTTGTGGCAGCACTTCTTAGTGAGGTTTGTGCAGGATAAGCAGCCTTTTGAGAACAGGTTTTCAGGAGCAGAGCAGACACACTGCCTAGCTTCAGAAGCCTCTTCTCCTCCTCTTGCACAGATAGGTGATGAAGAGCCAACAAGTTAAATCAGCAAAAGGTTTGGTCCGCAGACCAAGGCCTTGAGCAAAAACTAGAATGTGGGGTGTGTGTCAGCACTTACAAATCAGTGATCCTTTCTCCATTTACCCCTTTTCAAAGCAGTAAGTAGACACTACTGTGCCTTATGCTTGCAGCTGAGAATTAAGATTAAAGAGTCTTTTTTTCAGGGTTTACGTGGGAGGTTGTTTTATTTGGGAAGTCTGACTCCAGAGGCTGATTTGGAGCACTTAAAACTCTCAGCTAATTTCAATCTTAGTATTTCCCTGTCTGTGATTTGGATGATAGGGCAAGTGGTTGTTCAGAGGGTGAGAGAGGGTTCTTTACAGAACTCAATAGGGGAGGGCCTGTCAGCAAATTGGTTAATAGAATAGCTGCTTCAATAAGGAAGTTACAAGAGTACATGTAGTGAGGAACTCCAAACATGTCTTCAGATGCTAGGAACCCAGCTTTCGTGCAGCAGCAGATAGATAACCCTGATGGAATTTCTCTCAGTGTGCTACAGAGATCCCAGTTTAATGGAGGGGTTCCTCCTCTCTCTCCCGTGCCAAACAAAACCAGGTAACAGCCTAACTTGTCAGGAGAAGACACCTCCCAGCAGCACACAGCACAGGCTGGCATTGGGTACTTTAGTGGGTTCCCAGGACCCAGGAGAACAGAGGTATCGCCCCAAATATGGAGTCTTCTGCAGTGCTCTCAGTAAATAGGGTGGTGCCAAGAAAGGCTTTGTGCTGTCAGGTGTTGTACACATGGTTTTTGTTCTTTCAGAATTCAAAACCTAAAGTTGCTACTCAAGTTGAAAGGGTTCACTTTGGCTTGTTTTTTACTATCAGGACTATCAGGCTGATCTTCTCCTCGGAGGCTTGCATCAACGGAAGTTTCCTAGAGAAAAGGTAGTGTGTGCTGCCTTAGATATAACAGAGTGCATTGGCTGCCTGTAGAGTGACCACCAAGTTTTGACTGAGCCCACACATGTAGAGATTAGCTGTATCTGAATTTGTAAGAAGCAAGTCTGTTTTTCAAAGCCCAACATAAAATGAAATTGTTATCCCCCCCATTCCTCTTGAAATTTGCTGTAGAAGCCACGTTCTAGCAGATTATCCCATAGTGACATTTGGCAAACGATGATAATCCCTTTAGGCAATGTTACAGCTCTCCAAGGATCCATGGAAGCTCCTCCTAGCACTGAAATGTGAGTCGTCTAGGGTGAAATGCTAAAAGCTTCTGATGAATGCAGCACAGCTACACAGGAAGGCCAGTGTGTTAACCAGCTCACACCCCAGTGAGAGCATCTCCTTAGAAGAGATTAAATCATACCCACTGGAGTCAGGGCTGAACTCTGAGTATTTTCTAACGGTAGGATGCTTCCCTATTCAGTCAGCAACTTAACCCAGTGTCTCACATCACTTGGTGTTGTTTTTAATTACCTTGTGACAGGGACAAACATTTCAAAACGTCCAAAGAAGCCTCAGGGGTAGACCTGTCAGAAGTGCAACGATTTTATAAGATGATCAGCAAGAAGCCAAAAGTCTTCCAGGAGGTGAGGATTTGATATCAGGGCTCTTCCTATGCAGATACTGAGAAGCTCTGAATTGCATGAAACACCTGGGTGTTTCACCAGCCTAATTCATGATGATTTTAGCAAAATGTAATTGCATTTTTAACCCTTGTCTCTTGGGTTTTTTTGTCTCTAAAGGTGAAACAGGCGATTGAGAAGTTACTGCTGTCATTGTCTTCCTCTCCCATCTCACCTGAAAATTTCAGAGTCTACCTGATCTTGCCTTTCCTTCTGCAGGGAAGGGATGACAGCTCCTACTGTTCTGTCAGGCTTCTAGCACAAGCCATCATGAAGCTCCAGCCAAAGGACCTAGGAACTCTCGGTAGTGTTTTATGATGATAGATCTGAATGCTGTAGTGTCAGGGATGTAATTTGTGGCAGAGTTCAGCCTGGAAGGATTGCTTTCCATAGGAGTAGAAATGTGTGGACCCCACTGTAAGACAGAAGGAAATAAAATCATCTCTGTCAGGGGTTTCCTGACTGTTGCAGTGCACAGTCAGGCATCTTTCTGGGGTTTCATTCATTTGATGAAAACAGAAAATTCATTTTCCTCCACAAAGGGCAGCTATTTGTATGGTGCTAGTGACTGATCCTTCACGAGCTGTTCTCTCTACAGAATGCCTGTGGTCAAATCTAGAGACATCCTTTTTCAGTCAGCTGGTCACTCTCTATCAGAGGGTTTCCCAGCAAACCCTCTCTCCAGTTGTCACAGAACTCAAATGTGGGCTAAGAAAGCCCCTCATCCTGCACCCACATGAAACAGTGACTCTGCCAATACTGCAGAGACTTTATCAGGTGAGAAAAGACCTGGATTTGGGTCACATGGGATCTATCAGTGCAACTTAAAGAGTATTTTAGCTTTTTCTCCTTGTACAATTCACTGGCTTTCCTCCTTTTCTTACAAGGGAACATAGAATCATGGAATGCATTGGGCTGGAAGAGACCCTTAAAGGTCATCTAGTCCCACCCCCGCTGCAGTGAGCATGGACATCCTCTAAATGAAAATAGCTTTTCAGCTAGTCGCAAGTGGCTTTCTGAGCCGCCTTCTTGCCAAGTGCTGTGATCTGCTTGTAGCACTTCTGTCACTCCTGCATGTCTTCGCAGGGTGTGTCTGCAGAGAGCCTTGTTCCTCCTTCCCCTTGTTCTTGCCACACAGACCCGTAGCTTGCAAGGTGCACTGACACCCTGTGTGGTATCACTGCAGGTGAACTCCAGAACTGGGTCCAGAGTACAAGAAAACAATTTCTACGTGCCTCAAGTGAAAGCTATCATCAGCTGCTGTTGGTTCTTTAATGTGGAAGAAGTAAGTATGAAACCTCACCAGTGCTGTCAGAGGTTTTTCCTGGTGTATTGAATTAATGTGTATGAAAGTGGGGTCTGAGAGCTAGAGTCTCCCCCAGTATCTTAAGCAGCTCTTTTTGCTGTGATCAGGGTGAAAGGAGTGGTTGCTACTTGTCACTCTGGATTTTTAATTCTGTGTTTAATTAACAGAAACATTGTTAAGTCTCTTTAGACTTTTAGACTTTAATGTAGAAACCTCACTGAGCATTTCAATTTCTACTAAAACCAAAGCCACAGGAACAACGAATGTCCTGTGGACTAGTTCCTTTCTTGATGACGTGAGGGAGTGAAGATCAGCCACCAAACGTCATCAGTGTCACAGGAAGCAGCATGGAATGGAAATGGAGATAGCAGGGGCTTCCTTGGGCGGAACATACACTTTGCTGGAAACGTGTCTGGAATTTGTAGGGCAACAGGTCATTATTTCACAAGCTTTTGTTTACTAATGGACTGATTTTGGACCAATTAACTAGAGGGGAGTTTGAGATACAGGGTAGGATCAAAAGGCAAATGGGACATGACCTGAAGTTGCTGCTTTAGCACCCTAGAAGCAGAACACCTTGAGTTAAGATTATCCTGCATGTACCAGTACCTGCTTTGGGTATCACGGGTAATAAACCCACTGGCTTTAACAACAATCTCCTGTAACCTGGGGATCCAGGACATTTTTAATAGGTGTGTGGGTATTGCTAAATTATGGAGGATGCTGTCAAAATCATGCTCTGCTTTATTCTTTGGGCACTGTGACACAAGTGTCTGCTGCATAGACAGTTCCGATGCCTCTCAGTCAGGGTTTCCCCCTCACAGAAGTCTTCAGAAGCTGCCTTTGCTGGGTGTGCCTCTGCTGGGGTAGTTCCATGTCCACAGCAAGGGCATGTTCTGGAGATACAGGGATCTGACAGGGTGCAGGCTGGTGGATCAATACGCACGAGTACTCATGGACTCTGCTTCAGCAAGAGAAAATCAACATGTCTCCTTTCTTGTCATTTCAGACAGCCTTATGGGAGCTGACTAAATACCCCTGCATCTTTGACATACAGGACAAGATCATCATTCATCAAATAGAACGCAGAGCTCTGTGCAGGCACCATACTCACGTGAGTGCAGGCACCATGCTCGTGTGAGGCATGCTGGCACCATGTTTGTGTGAGTGTAGACATGGGTTTTTTTACGGTTTAGAAGACAGAAACACACTGCTAACAGACGGTTACTTCCATCTTCAGGTCCTTTTAATGCTTGTGGTCCAGGAACACTGGTTCTTTCCTGTGAGAAGACAGTACCTTCTGCAAGACATATGGAGAAATTTAAGTGAGGTAGCAGGCGAGCAATTCAGGAAGACCCTGAAGGTAGGATACCAAATGCTATTAGTTGTTTAGCTCTGAATTTATTGCTGTGGTGGTCTTGGATTTCTAGTGTTACTGAGATATTGGTAGAAGGGCTTCAGTATTCACTGAGCATCCAACAAAGCAACTACTCATCATTTATTATACAACATGTTCTGTGGGAGATGCAGAGTAAATCTGGAGGGCAGATTCTTACAGTCTTATTCAAGGCAGCCATCAAGGTTTGTTAGCAGAAGTGAAATGCAAGTGGCAGTACTATCTACTGTGCAGTTGCTTTGGGGTAGTATCGCGGCTGAGTGGCAAAATCCATTGCTTTTACTGCTAGGCTGACTAAATATAAAGACTCTAGGCTAACACTGCTGTACATGAAGTGGTTGGTGGCTGTGGAGCCAGCCACAGAGGCCAGCATGCGAGACAGCCACAGCAGCCATTTCTCCCGTGGAGATGCTGCCTGAAGAGAAAGGAAAGGGGTAGTGCCAGCGAGAAAGGAAAATCTGTTTACAATGCTGCTGTCCCTGTGTGGCTTTAGTCTGGTTTTCACCAAAACTCAAAGCGGCTGGCAGCTGTATTGCCTTCAGGTATTGCAGCGTAAGCCTTGCCCTGCCAAAGCCATCAGATAGCTGATGGGGGGACAGATGGCCACTGCCGACAGTGGAGCTCAGCATAGGGATGAGTGACTAACACCAGGGCTGTCAGAGACCGGCACCATCCCTGTGCATCAGGAACCACCAACCGCAGTGCCCTGCTTCCCTCTTTCCACATGAGCCTTCTTGCCAGTCAGAGCTGCCACAGCTTCTCCTCCCCATACACTAGAGCCTATTGTAATGGCTCCTAGAGCTACCTTTCCCCCCCTCTTCCTCACTACATTCACTGCTAGTTGCAGCAGTGCTTGTGCTCTGTACTGTCCTCTAGCTCTAGAGTCCCTCTCCACTAGTTGCAGAGGTGCCCCACAACCTGCTGCGCTCCCCAGTCACAGCTCTTCCAACATACCTCTTGCAGGCACTGCTTTCACACTGTGCATTGCAGCAGTTTGCCCAGCAGCAGCAGCCGCCTAATCAGACTGGCTGCACTGGTAGTATCCCACCATGAGAAGTATCTTCTGGTCCTCCTCTACTGAGGAGAAAATAGTGCTAACAGGAGAAGATTCAACATTCTTACACAGTGCTTGTAGCTGCTGCCTTGGCTACCTCACCCTGGGCTCAGCTGGAGTGATTTTGTCTGAGCTGTCAGGGGATGCTCAGCAACAGAGGTGACCCAGCCTGGGCACTTAGGTACTGTTCCACATGCAGTGGACATTGATCTCCTTAGCACACACTGCTGGAATATCAAAAGACCAGAATTCACAAGAACATTTTCCCTGCCCCACTGCCACCTCCCTGGTTGTTTTTCCTCAGAAGAAACAAAAACGCAAGTAGACAGGTACTGGACACAGGCATCATCCAAGTAAAGGTCTTCACTTAGCTCAAGCTTTTTATTAACATCAGCCTGATTTATCATCTTCTGACAGCGAGACAAATAGATTCCAGTGCACCCCAGAGTTCAGAACAAACCCAGAGATTCACATCCCTGCACAGTCACTGCTGATTACAGATCAGGCTGAGGGGTCTTCCTCAGGAAAACAATCACCATGCAGATTTTCACTAGTGTCATTAGAATGCTCGCTCACCACTTGTTACGTGATACAGTAGAAAGAGTTAGTAGTGCTTGTTATTCCTCCTCTTTATCTGCCGTAGCAGCAATTAAGCAGCAGCCTACAGTTCCAGGTAAGAGCAGGAAAGCTGAGTCAGTTCCTAGTGGCAGACTAGTGGAGCTCTCTGAAATCTGCTGCAAGACCTGCTGGCACTAAATAAACCCCACAGCTTTAGAGAAGCCATGGGGTTAGCAGACGCATCGCACTAGTTGTGCCTGAAAAGCTTAATTCCCATCCAGGTCCACAGGTGGAAAAACACATAAACCGGGATGGTGAGGGGAAGGAGCAGACTGTAGAAACACAGGCTGCTGGCGCTGGTGCAGCCCTGGGGGAAGGTTTCGTCCACGCTGGCCGAGTAAAACAAGCCGGACAGGGAGAGGAGGGGGACGAGGACGGTCAGGGTGGGCAGGGAGGGGACCATGGCGCCTCTGGCCATCCGTCCCAGGTCACTGCTGACGCTGCGGGGTGGCTCAGGGCTGCTTCGGCCCCTCGGCTGGCGGCTGCTTCTGCGTGGAGCGGGCAGCCTCGGGGATCATGTTGGGGATGCCGTCGATGACGGGGTACGCGATACCTAGCTCTTCGTTAACCAGCTCGTTGGTAGCCTCTTCGTACCTGCGCGGGCGAGAAATCACGGCGGGAGGAACAATCCGAACGGGGGAGGGAGCCGCTGTCCCACCGTCACCCCCCCCGACCCTCACCTCAGCGGCCGCTTGGACAGCGGGCACACCAGGAAGGGCAGCAGCCACGGCTCCAGACGCTGCGCCGAGCCCTGGGTCCGTTGCCCGGCTCCCTGCGCGCTGCTGCCGCCGCTAGCCGCCCGCCACAGCAGCGGGACCGCGCTGCGCCCGCCGCGCAGCAACATGGCTGCGGCCCCCTTCCGGTGCAGCCGGCAGCCTCCCCCCGCTTCCGGTCCTGCCGGCAGCCTCCCCCCGCTTCCGGTCCTGCCGGCAGCCCGTCCGGGTGGGGCTGCGGAGCTGCGCGGCTGTTCCGCTTCCCGTTAACCGCGATGGGGGATCGGGGTCCCGCAGGTGTCGTTCGTGGGGCAGCCGGCGGAGGACATGGGCGGCCCCTGCCGGGAGCTCTTCAGCGCCGCTGCCGAAGCCCTGTGCCAGCCCGGTACCGGGGCCTTCGTGCACCTCGCCTCCGGCCTGGTGTGGTTCCCCAGCCAGGTAAGGCGCTGGCCGGGGGGAGGCGGGGGCCCGACCCCCGGGGGAAGGCGGCTGCGGTTTCAGCGCGTTTGTTGTCCAGCAGGCTCCAAGCTGCGAGGTCACCTTCTCCCGGATCGGCACCCTGTGCGGAATGGCCCTGTACAACGGGTGTCCGGTGCCGTTCCCCTTCCCCAGGGCTCTCTACAAGAAGCTGCTGGGCCTGGCCCCCACGCTGGAGGACCTGGAGGAGCTGTCGCCTGTCGAAGGCCGGTACGAGCCAGGCACAGCCCCAGCTTCTGCTGGGAAGCTGCCGGCAGGAGGGTTCCCACCTTGGTGATGCTCACAGAGACCTCCAGAGCCGTATTTGGGGTTCCCGTGGCAGCTGCATTTGCTGTTGTGGAGCTGCGCAGGCATTTTCAGCTGTAGTTCAGACTTGGAAAAACGAAGCACCAGGTCACTGTAGTTGTTCTGTTTCTCTGCTGGTTACTAATCAGCAGTTTCCACAGTGCCCTTATGCACAAGCACAGTGCTTCTGTGTGCTGTACTTCTGCCAAAGCTGAGGACCCAGATGCAGGGGGATTCCACATTTCAGGCAGAAAGAACAGGGAGAAGTGCTGCCACCAGCAACACAGAGCTTCTAGGCCACTGAAGCCTGGCTTTCTGTGCAAGGGCTGTACCCAGCCCAGGGGGAACCCCTTCCCACGAGCCAGTGACTGTGTTGAGGTACAAACAATGCCTCCATGGCCTGAAACAGCAGGTTGTCTGCAGTATTTTGAGAAGTGCTGCCCCCAAAACAGCTCTCCCAGATTGGCCTGTTTGTCCGTACTTAATTTCTCAGTAGACAGTATCTGGAAGAGCAAGGATGTGGGGATGGGATTGCCTGGAATCCTTTGCAAAAAGACTTTTTCTCTCAGCTCATGGCAGCAGCAGGACATGAGCGTGTAGGTCCTTTTAGGGCTGTATATGAAGGCGCTGTGTGAGTACAGGTATTCTGTTTGGATAGGTATTCAGCTAGTGCTTGTCAGAGGGTGTTTTTCAGTGCAGTGTGAGAGTGCAGTGAAAGGATGTGTTTCTCTTATCTTTTTTTCCTCTGTTTTTTTGTAAGGAGTCTTCAGAAAATTTTAGATGAAGAACGTGATGATGTCCTTGACAGCATGGACATGTTCTTCACGGTAGGACATTACTGTACCCTTCAGATATGCTGGGCATGCAATCAGGCAGGAAAACGTTCTGCTGCAGGTGACACACTTGTCTCTGAACTTGGAATGCTACGTCTGACCCTGCAGAAAGAAAGAATCACAGACTCACAGAACATTAGGGATTGTAAGGGGAGGGACCTTGAAAGATCATCTAGTTCAATTCTCCTGCCAAAACAGAGTCGCTTAGATCAAGTCACACAGGAAAAAGGCTGACGTAGCCTGTGTATGTCTGCCCTACACAGGTAGAGCATGCAGTGTTTTTGTTTATTTACATAGACAATGGAAGAAGGAGAATCCATGGCTCCCATTGAACTTAAAGAAAATGGTGCCAACATTCCTGTCACCAGAGATAACAAGTGAGTTTTATGTTACTGTCTCGTTACGAGTGTATGAAGTGACCACATAGTCTTAGAGAATGTTGAACATCAGCTTTGTGCTGCTGGTCTTGTCCTGATGGTTGTGCAGCCTCACCAGTGCTGAGTACAGGGAGACAATCAGCCATGCAGATACTTATTCTGGTTTCAGAGTAATTCCTGAGTGTCCTATGGGAGTTTGGCTGAAGTGCACTGTTCAGGTATGCTAGGTTGCCTCTGGTGAGTGCAGTGTCTGAGGGGGTTTTACTGCAAAGCTCACATGAAGGACAAGGAGTGCTATCCATGTGAGTCCAGACTGGCCAGCAGTTTCTTTTGTTTGCGATGAACCTCCCAGCTTACTCAGTCCACAGGTGACTGCTCTCAGGAGAGATTTATTCTGAATGACCTGCTCTACTGTAAATAATCAAGGAGTAAAGTTTCTCTGTAATTATCTCTTTTAAAAAAATCCACTTCTGCCTTGCATGTTTGATGTGGAATATCTTTGCAGGAAAGAATTTGTTGACTTGTATTTGGATTACATGTTCCACAAATCAATACGAAAGCCGTTTAAGGCCTTTATGAAAGGGTTTCTAAGAGGCTGCCCGACTAAGAAATGGAAGATGTTTCTTCCTGCCGAGCTCCAGATTGTTCTGCAGGGACACACAAAAATTGATTGGCTTCTCCTGGAAAAGGTATTGGTTCCAGGCACAGTGTGCTTCTGCTCTGTCTGCTGAGAATTAACTCCTCCTGACCTCTTTCCTGAGTGCACAGGTCGTCAACAGGAAAACAAGCTCAAAGGACTTTCTCTTGGGTTTGTTTTGTGTTGTTATTTTGGGGTTGTTTCTAAACTACAGAATCACAGAATGCTTGAGGCTGGAAAAGCCCTCTGAGCTCATCCAGCCCAGCCCAGGACCTATCATCACCACAGCAGGGACACCAGGGTACTAAGGGCTACAGCCAGGCTGTCCTTCAACACCTCCAGGGATGGGGACTCCACCACTGCCTTGGGCAGTCCATTCCATTCCAGGCTCTGATCCCCCTTTCCATGAGGAAGGGCTTCCTAACATCCAGCCTAACCCTCCCCTGGCAGCTTTAGGCCCTGCCTTCTCATCCTGGTGTTGGTTACCTGAGAGAAGAGCCCAACCCCCACCTGACTAAAATCTCCCTTCAGGGAGCTGGAGGGAGGGAGAAAGTCCCCCCTGAGTCTCCTCCAGGTTAAACACCCCCAGCTCCCTCAGCCTCTTATCAGCCTTTCCCTCTAGTTCCTTCCCCAGCCTCAGTGCTCATCTGCACCCACTCTGTACTCCATGTATCAGGTACACAAATAAAGGGCACTGAAAATGAAGTTGTAGCTCAAGGGTTGTTACATGAATCCTTTGAAAAACAAAGGAAACAAGCAAATTCCGGAGGTGGAGAGGATGTGAATGTGTGAACAGGGTTTTTAACATTTATCAGATAAACTGTTGTTGCTTTAAATAAAACTGGAAATAGTGCAGATTAACAGGCTGTTATGTTTTTATCTCTTTGACAGAACACAGTGTACCTCCACTATGATAAATCAGATCAAACCATAAGGGATTTTTGGACGGTATTCCGCGGACTTCCAGAAGAAAAAAAGAGGAAGTTTCTTGGTAATGTAGCAGACACTTTCAAGTTCCCATGGATTTTTTTTTTCTCCTCACAACACACACAACACACATTTCAGTTATTTTTACGGGAAAATACTTCTGTTTTAAAGGATTTTGGTTAACTTCTCTTCATCCCTATCCCCAGCACCACACTTTTTAGTGAAAGCTACAAAGAAGTGGCACAAAGAATTGCACAGATAGAGCCATTACCCTGCTCACATCCCTTGGTGTGTATCTGACCCTAGTGGCTCACATCCCTTACCCGAGTGTTATCTGACCACCTCAAACCTTGCAGTTACTTTATTCCTTATGTTTGTGGTTGTCGGTCAGAAAACTTGTGTGAACAGGCTGTTGATGGAAGCAGTTCAGCTTTATGGAAGGATGGCAGAAGCCAGCTCATCCTTTTTAAGCATAGAAGGTCAAGCCTAGCCTGACTTTTCTCATCCACAAAGTCCATATATGTGTGCACTCGCAGTGCAGAGAGCCAGCCGTGTCCTGGGCTGTATCAAAAGAAGCACTGGTCAAGGGAGGGGATTTTTCCCCTGTACTCTGCACTGATGAGACGCCATCTGGAGTATGTACTGGGTCCAGTTCTGGAGTTGTCAACGTCAGAAGGACAGAGAGCTGCTGGAATGAGTCCAGAGGAGAGCAACTCAAATGACAGAGAGCTGGAGCACCTCCCCTGTGAGGACAGGCTGATCAAGTTGGGGTTGTTCAGCCTGGAGGAGGCTCCCAGGTGACCTTCTAGCAGCTTTCCAATCTCTGAAGGGGGCTACAGGAAAGCTGAGGTAGGGCTTTTGACATGAGTGGTAGCAAGAGGACAAGGAGAAAGGGTTCCAGACTTGAAGAGGTTCCTCTGACCAACAACCGCAAATGTAAGGGATAAAGTAACTGCAAAGTTTGAGGTTGTCAGATAACACTTGTGTAAGGGACGTGAGCCACTAAGGTCAGATACACATCAAGGGATGTGAGGAGGATCACAGCTCTGTCTGTGCAATTCTTTGTGCCACTCCTTTGTGGCTTTCACTAGAAAGTGTGATGCTGAGGACAGGGATGAAGAGAAGTTATCCAAATTGAGATTGAGGTTGGACATGAGGAACAAATTCTTTGCTGTGAGGGTAGAGAGATGCTGGAACAGATTGCTCAAGGCAGTTGTGGCTGCCCCATCCCTTGAAGTGTTGAAGGGCAGGTTGGCTGGGGCCCTGAGTAACCTGCTCTAGTGAAGGTGTCTCTGCCTGTGCAGGGGGGCTGGGACTAGGTGATCTTTAAGGTCGCTTCCAACCCTGGCCATTCTATGATGCTATGTAACAGTAAAAGATGACTTACGGTCTTTGGGAATCAGCAAAAGACTCTGTTATGTTCCAGTACAAACTCAGCAAAGCAAAGCAATGAGCCTATGGAAATATTTTATGCAGATTCTCCCCTCAGGATTCCTCCCTCTATGATATTGATGTTGGTGGCTGTTTGGGTTTTGTAAGTTTGCTAACTTGTTTTTCTGTTCTCCCTTTCAGCTTTTTTGTCAGGATCAGATCGAATCTCTGGCTTTGGACAGGAACATTTTAAGTTCTCTATTGCAGATCCTCAGGAAGTAAGTCCAGATGAGTTCTATCCTTTCGCCAACACCTGCTCCCGCATTTTGTTCCTCCCCAGATACAGCAGTAGAAGAATACTTCGGAAAAAGTTGCTTGAGGCCATAGAGTGTAACAAAAATTTTGGCTTGCCATGACTTCCAATCAGGAACATTCAAAGCAAAAGTAAGAAAAAAGACTTTGATTCACTTGTATTTTTCTCCTGAACACTACTGTTCACTTGTTCCTACCCTGCCTTGTTTTTACTGCACTTTATAAATACTAGACTTTGCCAGAAGCTGTAGTTTCAAAGCATTGATGGACTTCTTGTTCTGTACTGTGATAACAGTGGTGTTTGTGACCCTTTGGAGGAGCTGTTTGGCGCTTAAACAAAACAAAATGTTAGACTTGCAGAGCAGCGCTGTCTGCAGAGCCCTGTGGACATGATGCTTGCTGGAAGCTCATTGCCAAACCAGTGTGTAGCACTGGCAGGATAGTGACAGTGTCAGGCAGAGTCTTAAGGCAGGGCCTGTCATCCTCTGTACATTTGGCTTTGTATAAACAGTGAGAGGCAACAGTGATGGTTTCTCATCAGCCTTCTCTTTGCATTGGAGTATTCATGAGTCAGTGGGCACAATGATGTAAAGAAGAGTTTCCCTGCGTTGAATTACAGGATTGATCCAGTTTCCACACCTGTAGTTACGTTCTGACTGTACGTGGTGGTGTTTGTGTGTCCTGTCCTTGCTGATGTGGGAAGCCACGCACAGGAGGAGTCAGGCTGATGTGAGTTTCAAATGGGTCCACTGCACAGGCTGTACAAGTCCAACTCTTTCCATTTAGTGCAGAGTATGCTTCAGGTGAGGGCAGAATCTGAAAGTGAGATGGCAGCCTGCTCTGTCTTGCCTTTGTGTTGGGTATCACCCCTCTTGGGCCAGGGGGCTGCCTCTGTGGCAAGCCAGAGAATCACACAGACCCTTTAACTGTCAGGCTAGTGATAGTTTTTTTCCTTCAGGAAAGTTAAGCGTTGCCTAGGAAACACACAGGCAGTACTTAGGAATTCCCAGCTCAGTAATAAGGATGTTATTTCATATTCAGAGAAAGAAGGTTTTCTTTAAGTTGCGGTATAGTAACAGGTACAGAAGAAACTTCCAGTGCTCATCTCAAGCTCCAGGGTGGTGCAGGCCAGCAGCTAGTACAGGAAGAGGGAAACCAGTGTCTGGGGTGGATGCCAATTGCCAGCCAAAGGGCATGAGAGGGCACACACCCTGGACCCTGCCCCTACCTGGGGCAGACAGGACACCCTAGGGAAAGCTACCATCCTACTGCAGGGAAAGTTTTGTGAATGAGAGAACTGGCAGAAGCCTGAGCTGTTGTCCCCATTGAGCTGGAGTGTCTCCATCCTGTGCCTGGCTGGCACTGCTACCTGTTGTCATGCAGCTTACCTGCTGCTCTTCAGCAGCCTGCTCCTGGTGGCTGCTTTACGTTTTGCTGTTTTCCGAGGCCTCTGCTAGGGCTTGGAAATCCGAAATCCAGAGTGATCTTGAGTGCACAGACTATTATTCAGTGTGGATTTAAAAATAACCCATTAGAGATTAAATGATAACAGGTTTATTAAGAGCCTGGAGGAATTTCCTTCTCAACATCACATGGGAGATTAGAGCTGGGAGTAACTTAGGAGGCTATTTTTAATGTGTCCTCAAATAAGCTCTGTTTTTAGTTTAAAAATACCAGAAACCAAATTCCAAACCTTTGGAGGGAGCAGACTAGAGTGCTCCCTTGTCATCTTCTGAAATGAATTTGAGCAAACTGTGACTACACTTTCTTAGCCAGTGCTTGTTATAAAATAAGAAGGGAAATACAATGTGAACGAGCCTTGCGCTTGCCTGCGAATCTAAAAGGCGTTACAAAGGCAGCAGAGGGATATGGAATCTGCAGCGGGATCATCTCACCTGAACATCCCTAACAGAAAAGCACGTGAGCCTGGCAGAGCAGCTGGTGTAACGAGCACAGGTCTGAGGTGACCAGCACACCCTTCCTGAATGAGAGAACGGCCAAGAAAGAAAAAAGAAGAGTTAACTGCATCCAGAGCAACGCAGTGAGGTGCTGGCATCCACAGAAGGATTTTTCATACAGCATCTCTGGCACGGATGTCTGGGCTGTAGACTTGTCCATGCAGCAGTGTCCCTGTGGTGCTGTGCTTTGTGGTAGGTTTTCTCCTCTCCTTAGGCTGCTGTATCGGTGAGAAGCCCAGCACCAGGCAGGACTGGCTGGGCCTAACGCATCACCACCCCCATACAGCCCCAAGAAAGGGTTTGTGCCATGGCCTGTTGGAGCAGAAGGCTACCAGCAGCACCAAGAGAAGGATTCTGGGGCAAAGTACCCACTGGAGGAGGGTTTCAAAGGCCACATGCTGGCTGCCACTGTGTCTTCCTTTGTGGGTGTCGTGGGTCAGAGACCCGAACTGTTTTTTAACGAAGAGCTTTTAGCTAAAGTGTCAGACATAAAGGGAGGATTTAACAAACCAACTGATGAATCTGCAGGCAGTGAAACAACTGACTCAACTGGGGGGAAAAAAGGCACCAAGACTATTAAATTTATTATCCCACTCTGTCACATCAGCCAAAACCCCCCCCACCGACACAGACAGATGGAGTTTCCTTACGCTGCTCCTGCACTGAACTGAGATAAAACATCCACTGCAGACAGATCCTGCTTCTTTCTGAAACTGCAGCACTTGTCTGGCTTCTGAAATCTCGGTGTCCACAGGCATTTTAAGGGTCAGTCTGGATCTTCATAAATCTCTGAAGTGCGGAATTCTGACAGACTCTCTGAGCAAACAGGGATAACTCAGTAGCCCATGACAGTTCCTCCTGCTTTAAATCTTCAAAAGCAGGGAGTGTTTTCTCCCAGCAGACAAGGTGACATCCAAGATGAGGAGAAGGTGGAAGTTGCCGAGGGGGGAGGGAGGAAACTTTTCAAACTTTTCACCCCCAAACTTTTCTGCAGAAACCACGCAAATTAAACTGAAGAGATTCTGCTCAGCTTCTAAAGCAGAGCAGTGGGCTTAGCTTGGGTCACCGCCAGATGATCGTTAAGGTCTCTTCCAGCCTAGTCCGCTCTGTGATTCCGTGCGAGGTGACAGGAGCGGGGGCGCAGGAGCGGCTGTTACCGCTGAGCGATTGTTCTTGCTTAACGAACCCCAGGGAGCTGTCGTAACCAGCGGAAATGCGGCTTCCCCTGGGTGCCTCCGCTTCGGAGACCCGAAGTTCCTGAGTGCTTGTGTCTCCGCGGCTGCACCAGGCCACCTGCATGCTGCGGCCCCCGAGGACCCCGCTACCGCCCGCCGGGAGCTGTCAGTGTGCGGGGCGGGGCGATGCGGGGCTCCGGCCGCTGATCGGTGCTGGGGGCCGGCCCGCGCTCCCCATTGGCTGTCCCGCGCTGTCACTCTCGCCGGGGGTTGGACTTCGTCGTCGCCGCGGCGGGGCCGGCGGCGGGTGAGTGGCGGTCGCGGGGGTTGGGGTGGGGGGTCGTCGTCGTCGGTGGCTGCTGGGTCTGGCCCTGGCACTGGCTCTGGCCCTCTGAATGCGGGCAGAACTGAGAGGAGGCAAGAGCTGGGGCAGGGAGATCCGGGTTCCCGGTGAGGCCGAGGCCGGTGCCGCTGGGGCTTCAGGCGGTGTCGGAGCAGCGCGGCGGGAGCTCTGGGCCCTCTCGGCTCCACAGTAGGACGCGAGGCCTCCTCGGGCGGGAGCGGGGCTGCGGCACAAGCCCGTGCGGGCTGCCGTCGCAGGGTGCGGGGCGGGAGGGCGCAGGGTTGAAGTCAGGGAGGTTGTGCTGCCTGGGGCTGCAAGATGGAGGAGATTCTGGCCCTGATGCTGGTTCTTTCACTGCTTTTTTCCTCGGAGGTTTCGAGGGCAAAGCCGGTGACAGCAGAAGGGCGATGGGCACAGGCTGGAGCACAGGCAGCTTCGTTTACGTTGAGGAGAAATTTCTGTGCTATGAGGGTGCCAGAGCCCTGGCACAGGCTGCCCACAGAGGCTGTGGAGTTTTCCTCTCTGGGGACATTCAAACCGGTCGGGATGCTCACAGGAGCACTTGTCCTAGACGATGCTGCTCTGGTGAGGGGGTTGGACTGGATCATATCTAAAGGTTCCTTCCAATTCCAACAATTCTGTGATTCAAGGTGAAGGGCCCCTCACTACAAGAACGATATTGAGGGGCTGCAGTGGGTCCAGAGCAGGGTGATGAGGTTGGGGTAGTCTGGAGAACAAGCCTTGTGAGTAACAGCTGAGGGAAAGAAGAGGGACAACTTATTGCCCTGTAGCTGAAAGGAGAGTGTAGAGAGGTGGGGATTTGGCTCTTCTCACAAGGGACAGAACAAGAGGAAATGGCCTCAAGCTGCCCCGGGGGAAGTTTAGGTTGGACGTTAGGGGAAAAATTCCTACCTGAAAAGGGGCCTCAGGCCTTGGAACAGGTTGCCCAGGGAGGGGGTTGAAGCACCGTCCCTGGCCATGTTTCACAGTGATGGAGATCTGGAGCCCAGGGACAAGGTTTAGCGGTGGATTGGGACAATTAGGATAACGGCTGGACCTGGTCTTGAAGTTCTTTTCCAACCTAAACTGTTCTGTGGTTCAATGAAGGCAAAAGAAGATGGTGGGCTTGGTTCAGTGGCAGAAAGAAGCAGTAAATCCCTTCATTGCTGGGCAGTGCTGGTAGAAGGAGTGTGTTTGCTAGCTGAAATCTCACAAACAACAGGGAAGGGAAAAACCTTGTTGATTCATGCAGTGCCAGCTGACAGACGTCTCTAGGTTGAGAACATTCAGCCTTGAGTATTTCTTGTGGCAAGCACAATATTTATGTGAGCAGCTTTCCCAGAGAGGATACAGCTGTGGTCACAGTGATTGCTTTAGGTTTGTACCATGGCTTGAAAAGACCATGTATGTTGTGGTGGATATAAGAAACAAGGAAAAGAAAGAAAATGACAAAATAAACCCCATCCTGTCCTGATTTTACACAGATATTGTGAAAATATTCCCCTCAGTGCAAGGTTTTGCTCTCTGGCTGTGCTGTGTTCACTCTTTTGGCGCTGGATTATTCCTGGAGCGTCAGGGCTTGAGGATGTTGGGTTCAACCTCTCCCCAATCATTTTTTAGTGTGCTGTATGGGGAGTCTGCAAATGACCAGCTTTCCTGCACTGCATCTGTCCTTACCCCTTGAACGTGAATCCGAAGCTGTGAAAAATAGAAGTAGGTGATCTGGTTGGGTACTGAAGCTTCTGTGTGTTTTGCAATCCAATTTTTAACTTCAGTGCCCTGGTAAAATAAAGCACCTTCCCAAAGGGTTTATCTGCTGAATATAAACATTCAGCTTTTTCAAGGTGTATTGAGCTGAGCCCCAGGAACAATTAATCGCTTTTAAGTTCAGATAAGGGAATACATGCCTTCCCTGTGTTTCATACACATGTGTGCATGTCTGCTTTAGTGCAGCCCACACTAGGAACTTCTTGTAGTGTAGGAAGAGTATGCAGCTTGCCGAGGTAGCCTGCAGTGGTTACATACATTCTTATTTCCTCCACAAACCCCAAAGAAGAGCAACTGCCTTAACCAGATTGGAAACAGAGCATAAAATAGGCATTTGAAGCCTTGTTGTGTTTCAGGACACAGCTCCTGCTCGAACACACCATGTGTGAAGACTTGCAGCAGCCTTTCTGGGTGGAGAAACACCCCCCCACAACCCCGCCAAACATTGTGGTTGTAAAAATGTGCTTCCAAATAAATAAATCAGCAATGTGCCTTAGCAGGCTGTTGGAAAATATTTGTCTGGGAGGAGTCTGTGTTGGTTTTCACTCAGTGGAAAGTGCTGCTTGGGGCCCTTGGAGTAGGGCTGCACAGGGTGTTATCAGCAGAACGTTTGGAGGATGAGGGGAAGGATCCAGAGGAACTACTCTAAAAAAACCTGACTGAAAATCTGGCTAAGAGCAGGCTTTCTAATGGGTCTGGTGCCTTGGTGTTTGCTGGAGGAGCTGCCCACTAAGTGTGCGTGAGGGTTATCTTCCCAAGATGCCACTCTAGGGTGCTCGTGAACTACTGGGTTTTTGAGCTTTCCCTGGTTTAACTAGTGTTTTACCCAAAGAAAGGCCTGTCCCTTACCAATCTCATCAACACCCACATCCTCACTACAGCAACTTCTTGTGTAAATTTCGAACACAAGGAAATTAATTAAAATATTTTTAGCATTTTAAATGAAATTAGCGCTAGGAAAGATGACTGTAGCCTATGGGGAGCTGCCTCACCAGGTCCCATTTTAGAGAGCTATCCCAAATGAATCCAAATGAATATTTAGCTCACAATGTACAATGTCACTACAGTTCCAGTTCTACAGTGGTGAAATGCTTTTCAATTCAGAGGTGGCATCCTGGCAGAGGATGTGATCTTTGGATCTGCAGGTTTGATGCTGTTGTACTGCTTGTATCTTCAGAGTAAGGTCATTCCCTAGGCTGAGGGAACCATCAGTCCCATATTTCTGCTGGTTTAGATGTCAGGTGTGAAATGATTCCCTGCCTTAATGTTGCTTATGCTGGTTTGTTGGGTTTTTTTTTTTGAGAGAGAACACACAGTTCACTATAAATATAGCAGCTGTGTCATTTAAAACACATGCGTGCGCTTGGGTTTGGCTGCATCCCACAGCGTTCCTATTCTTGGTGCAGTCAGCATGGAGGGTGTCTTCCATCAGGGTTTTGTGCTGAGGGCAACCAAGTACAGAGTGTGAACATGACTGATTGGACTAGACAGCCCTGCAGCCGCCTGCTTTGAAGTCGAGAGGCTTTGGAGCCGGCCAGTGGTAAGCACACGTGTCTGGGAGTGAACTGGATTGCACAGCAAAGGAACGAAGGTCTCTTGGGGACAGATGGAATTGCTAGTGTGCTTCAAAGTGCCTAATAAGAGATCCCAGTAAGTGGTTTGTGGTAGGAGATTGTACCACTGATAAAGTACCACTGGAAAATCCAATCCTCTCCCTCCTCCATCCAGCTCAGCCCTGCCTCAGTGTTAGAGACCACAGTGGACAGGCAAGGGTACAGGGTAAGGGATCAGCATCCCTCGCTTAGGGCTTAGATTAGGAAGAGCTTTATTGCTAATACCCAGAGCTGCAATTAGCACCAGACTTTGGAAACAAGCAGAATGCGTGTGTTTCCTAGCTGCTCCAAGTGGGAGAAGGAATCCTCTTTCCTTGAGGCGCTGCAGAGGTTACCTTTAGCTTTACGTCAAGGGCTACGGTGAATGCTGCTGCTCTGAACATTGCCTGGGTCTAATGTGCTGGGCGTGGTGAGTCATAAGACTTGATGTCTTAGACCTTTCATTTTCTTGTCTTCTTTCTTAATCCCTTTACAAAGAAGCTTTAATCTGTTTCTAGTTCGAGCAGATGAGTTCTCAGTGTCTTGTTAGTACAGCATGTTTAGCAAATAACCTGATCCCCTTGAGATTAGGAGTGACAGGGGTGTGTTCCTGAAATCATAAACGTGCTGCTTCTGCATTGAGAGCTGTTTCCATCCTCCTAGCATCCCTTTGTCATTCCTGAGTAATTCTTTGGGCCTTTTTATATTGCTGTTGGTTTTCTTTTCCCTTCCTGTGTTACCCTGCTCTCTTGAAATCCCTGACTATCGTAGAGTGCTGCACAGGTGACACCTGACTGCTGACAAGTCATATCAACGTTAGCTCTCCAGTGCACTTGGGGCCAAGCTGTCAGTGGGCTGCTGCTCCACGTGAATGCTGCTGGGGCAAATCTTGGTGCAGTTTTTGAACATTTCTTGAAGCAGTGGTCCCAGATATGACCCTGTAACTGTAAAAGTTCCATTGGGATCTGTTAGTCTCAATAATTTTGCAGTTGGTTTGGGGAGTTGGTTGATTCTGAAGCAGTTTTTGAAGCAGAGTGACTTTGCTGATGTAAACTCCTGTCTGCTGCCTTAACAGATGGGGATGGCCAGAGTAGGAAGATGCTGAATCAGTACCTGAGCTAAGCTGTCTGGATTCCATTTTGTTTGTGTAATGGTTGAAATCCTTTCTTACTGACAGTCCAGAGGCCTCACAGCCATGCAGGAAACACCCTGCTTGGCTAGTTCAGTCTCCTGCTCCTCAGAGCAGCTTACCTCTGTAGGATCACGCATCGAGTACTTGCTTCACTCACGCTCCTTACTGCCCTTCTCTTGCCCAGGAAGGATATATGACCTGCTGAAAAGAGAGAACAATGCTATGCTGGGGATACTCATCTTTTGGACAGCCTGGCATCGGTAACAACCTCCAGGTCATCATTCCTGAACCACAGGTGTATGGATTCATTCATGACAGGAATGTCAAGGAAGTGGCATGTGGAGGAAACCACTCTGTGTTCCTGCTGGAAGATGGGGAGGTGTATACCTGTGGCTTGAACACCAAAGGCCAGCTGGGCCATGACTGTGAGGGCAGTAAGCCAGGTAAGGCTGCTTTTTGTGTGTGATCCAAGCTCTGGAAGCTGTTGGACTGATAAAGTTATGGGAACTGCGTAGTGTTGCTTGCTGTGGAGCTGGAGCAGCTCACAGAGCTGAAGGTCGTGTGTGATTACACAGTAATGATGCTGAATAATATTTGCTGGTTCTGGAAAACTAAAGCTGAACAGCATGGGTGGGGAGGCAGGTCTGCTCAGTTTGTCTGGGAAATTCATCACAGCAAAGGCGAGTGCAGATGGTTCAGGGCAGATTTTGTTATCTGGCATTATGCTGCCCTTTTACATAAGCGAAGAGAGAGCCATGAGTCACAAGTGTCTTCTGCTTTGTCTTTCCAAGTGTCCTTATGCCTAACTCTTGTTCATTTTTTACTGGGAATTCTGTCATTGACATCAAAAAGAGGAGATCTGTGAACACAGTTGTGGAGAATAAGCGGGTTTGTACATTTTGTTTGCCTGTCCTGAAATCTCTCATTGCCTTGTGCCTTTGCCCCTTGATGCTTTATTCATCTCAAAGGCCATTGCAGCTTGGTGTTTCCCCGGATTCAGAATGCATTTTCTTTACTCTGTGTCAGTGGGCAGAACCTGGCTGTGCAGAGCTGTGGCTTCTTCAGATACAGGTTCTGTGGCTGCTCCTTCCCAGGGTGAAGGAGTGATTTAGGTGTTTGTTATTTTGAGAAACTCTGAAGACTTTCTTGTGAACTTCCTTTTGAATAGTGGCCTTCCAGTTCCCCTTCCATTAACTGCTTGGGTTTGGCCTGTGTTAAAAGATACAGGTGTTTGTTTTGGTAATATTAATCAAAATCCTTCTGAGGGTAATTAGAGCAATAAGACATCTTTCCTCAAACTGTAGGCTGCTCTCTCTAGGGCTTGACCTTCTATAGTGCCCTCTGTACACCACAGAGAGATAAGTACAAAATAGCCCCAGTTCCCTGTGTAGTTAATGCAAATCTCCCCTTACTGCTTCCACTGCTCCTTTCTTCTGTTGTTGGGAATTTTTGTCTCTTTCTTTCAAAACAAGGTGGTAGATGTGGGGTACTGGATGTCTGTGGAGCTGGATTATTGAAGTTAACCTATGAGAGATGAGTCTGTGCTTCTGGATTGACGTTGAATCTGGCCTCTGATGCTTTTCCTACAACTGGTTTCTAGACAGTTATTCAGAGGCTAGGATGATCAGGATTGCTCAAGTCCTCTGTGCATAACCACTGCTTATGTTCTGAGGACTTGTCAGTTTAGACCCTGCGATAAATGAGACACTTGATGAAAAGAAGCCAAGCCTAGCGAATGTTGTTCCCAGCCTGATACGGATGCTTCATCCTGCAGAGCACCTAACAATAGCTGCATGATTCTATTGCAGGAACTCCTGTAAAGATCTGAAGCCTGAGAATAAAACCAGCGTGAAGTAATAATGGAAAAGGGAGGCTTCACAGCCAGTTAGAAGATGTGAGCCACAAATGGATCTTAGGAACTTGGAAATGTAGACCTCTTGCAGTTAGGTCTCCTGCCTTCAACTAGGGCTACAGGACAGGGGCAGTCTGAAATTTGGAAACAGAATTGTTGTTCTCTGGGCTATATCCCAGGTGTCCTTCTACTCCTTAAATGAAGGGACTGACACTGAGAAGTGACACCAACTCCCAGTTGTCCTGTGATGTTTCCTTTGTTCTGGAAAAGTTTCTGAGATGCATGTGACAATCACACGGAAACCAGGGTTCTCTGCTGACACAGCACCACCAGCTCTGCTTGCAGTTGGGTTTCTGCTAGCTGGGGCAGGTGAAAGAGATGTGCTATAGGACAAGGAATAGCTTAACTTTTTAGCTCCTGTTGTACATTCACATCAGTCTTCATGGTAACAGTGAACTGGGGGAGAGTCCCATCCCACACACAGCTTCATGTGGGTCTGCTTTGCCTTGTGGCAGTGCAGACTGGATTTTGAAATTCTCTGTAAGCAGAAGAATCAAATCCTCCTCTTTCACCCACACCTCCCTCGAACGATGTAAGGATGGCCTTACATCTTCTGCACAAAAAGGCATCCCACAGTCACGTTTCTC
The DNA here is from genome assembly GCA_028565055.1 of Phoeniculus purpureus. Classification (NCBI taxonomy): domain Eukaryota; kingdom Metazoa; phylum Chordata; class Aves; order Bucerotiformes; family Phoeniculidae; genus Phoeniculus; species Phoeniculus purpureus. The sequence continues at coordinate 27,184,818 of JAOXOE010000405.1, read as the reverse complement.
AGTCTCTATTAGTTGTGCAGCTGTGGGTGAAGCCGTATGTGGTAGGACGTGAAGATAGGGTCCTGAGCTGATGAAGCTCATGGAGAGAAGACTGTCAGGAGGTGTCTGAGGTGGGGAACCGGAGAAAAGCCTGGAATTTGCACTGTTACAGCTGGATCTGTACAGCCCGTGTTGGGCAGGGCAGTGTGGGCTGAGGCCTCGTGGTTTTACTGCTTATGGCTTGATTCTGCCTGGGCACTGAAAGCAACTGGGAGTGCCTGACCTCTGCTCAGCTCTGGAAATGAGCCCCATCTCCCGCTCTAGGACACTGGAACACGATACTGATTTTCCCCTCCACGCTGGCACTGGAGAGCCCCGTCTGGGCTTCAGAAATATTTGCAGTGGCCCAAAGAGTGTCTTGGTCGTGTTTGAGAGTAGCATCAAGACAAGGAAATACACAGGGGGTCTTGAATCTTTTGACAGCTAGAGATGACTTCAGAGGGATTGAGTGACCCTCCTGCTGCTGAAATCTGAGCTTGTAAGGAGTAACTCCCTTTTCTCTCTCACACTTCTCTGTGTGTGTGTATGTGTGCTGCCAGTGTGCTGAAGGTTTCAGTTTGTGCTTTCAGAACATATGGTGCTGTTACTCAGAGATGGTGGTTCTCCAGGACGATGTCTGTGAATAAAATCCTGGGACCTTACAATGCGCTGAATGGGGAGCTAACCCTGCTCTCCCTGCAAAGCTGAAAGGGTTTGGCAATGGCTTCCAGTGCAAGAAGAGTTGTTTTATTTGCAGTGAGTGCTTTTGCTGACTGCCTCTCTTTCTTCCCTTCCTTTGGCCTAAAAATAATTGTTTTTCTCTTTTTTGCTGCCCATTTACCGTTGTCTGTATTAGGAGGATTCAGTTTTGCCTCTCGTTCATGCTGCTCACCAAAATGTCAGCCAGTGGCCCAGAACTATTTCTTAGAGGAAACCCTTAGAGGGCACAGTTTGAGATGAAAGCAACTTCCTGATTAAGAAGTAGTGTTTGCTGTCACATCACAGCTGAGCTTGTGGATGTAATGCAGAGGCAGGATAACAGCCAGGGAACAGGAATTACTGGGGGAGTGCATACCACTGGAAGCGTGAGTCCAGAAATTTTCCATTTCTGGAAGTACCCTTTCCATGGATTCTACATCATGGTGCTAAAGTTAATTTTTAAGATGTCTGAGAAGTTCACCCTAACTGAAAGAATGTTCAGCTAAAAGCTAACTGTCATTTCCAACTCCCCACTTCTGATCTAGGGTGATACTGGGTGTGCTGCTCCCATGGACTGCCCTAGGAGTCATCTCTCCCACACTGTTGTGCTGCTTGCTGCCTTCTGATTGCTGTGGTGGTCAGCAGGCTGCTGGAGGAGTGCATCCTGTTCAGGATGGATTCCTGACTTGGGTGATGGTGAAATGGTTGCTGCTCGTGGTACTGCTCTGCTCTCTGCTGCAAGGGCATCAGCAGTTCCTGAAATTCATGGAAGGATGACCTCAAGATTTGTGAATGGGACTTGTAAAACCCAGCTTCCTCAACAGACGCAACAAACTGCGGTTGTCTAAAGTTAGAGGAGGTTCTGCACTGGTGTAAACATTTGCTTCTTCCACACTTCAGAGCTGTTGCCCTGTACTAAGAGAAGTCAGAGTAAGGTGGGCTGTGGGTAAGAACAGCAGGCACAAAGTGAGTGCAGCTCTTGTTCCGGGAGGATGTGGTTTCCCCATGGGGTTTTCTCTTGCAGTCCTGTGCCGTGCAGTAGCAGAGTTTGGTGTTGCCCACACCCTGGTGCATGTTGGTTTCATGCAGCCTCAGCACAAGCCACAACAAGCATTAATGCCTTCTCAGCAGGGCTTGGCAGGGAGGAGGGAGGTAGCAGCAGCAGAACAGTGAGGCTGGTGTGGTGGAGGGTGGCTCCAGCAGCTACATGCTGTGCGTGTCGTATGCCTGGCTGTGCCAGAGACTGCAGTAGTCACAGAGGTGTGTTCCTGAACGTGTCCAGCAGCCCTTTCTTTCTCCCTGTGAGCCTCTTCTGGTGATACTGCTGACAAACCACAGCCTGCAGAGGTGGTGAGAGTGAAGCCACAGGAGTGGTTTTAGCTGGCTGGATCAGATAATGTTTTCAGAAGCACCTGATAGCTTTGGAAAGGCTCTGTTGTGCTTAAGTGGTTTCTAGAGACTGATTTCTTCCACCTAGTCACAGAGTTGCCTGTGGAAGCTGTGAGCATGACACCTAGGTGGTCCAGAGGTGAAAGTGTGCAGAGGGAAATTGGAGGCTCATTCCTGGGGGCTTTAAAGGAGAGAAGAGGCAAAAACCCCCTCACAATCAGCATTATTTTCCTCTCCCCAGTTACCAGTTTCCAAGTGGCAGAATCACAGTTCCACTGGGGAAGATGTTTCCTGGAAAAGCTGGTGAGTGTACTCGTACTACTAGTGCTGGTAAAAGCATCGAGTAGCTGGATTGTTGGAGCTATGTTGAGAAATCAGGAGAAGCCTCCAGAAGGGGAGGGAGAACTCCTGGGTCTGGTTCTCTCTCAGTGCACTTTGGGTTGGAAGCGTTTTGGTTACTGTTTGTCTCCTGTCCTCTTTCCAGTTTCATTCAAACACTCAGATATGTTTTAATGCTCAGCTGATTTCGTCAGGCCTGAAATTGTGAATCTCATAACAGCCAGGATGTCTGTGTACAGATACCCCTCAGGACATGCTGGTGGAGACTGGGGAATCAGCAGTCAGCTGGTTTCCCACTTAACTCTGCTCAAGTTGTTCAGTGATCCCCATTCCTTGTGCTCCCCGTGCAGTGCCTGAGTGAAATGCTGCTGAATGTGCCAAATGTGGGCCATAGTGTTTTCCTCATGTTCTTGTAGGACCTGGTGAAGACAGTAGCAGATTTTTCAAGGAGCTTTTGTCTGTTGGATCACGATTTGTGGCCCTTAGTGCCTTGGTCTGGCCGATGTGATGTGAGGTCATGGGCTAGGCTGGATGAGCTCAGGGGGAGCCTCAGCGATTCTGTGATTCTCTAAGTGCTGATGCTGTCAGTGTCATCTGAACAGATGGTTTAGTGTGTTAGTGTAATTTGTTTCCAGAAGGAGAGAACTCAGTTCTTTCCTTGTAAGAATGAAGGGTTCTGGGTGGCTGGAGAATAGAAGGTCCATCTGACTGGAGTTTAGGTTGCTAGTGGTGTCTGATTGACTATCCAGCTGCCTTGTGCATTGGAGCATTGTATTTCACTCCTGGATTTTAGATCTCCAGTGCACAGTGCTGAAGCTGCCTCTCCATTTGAGATTGGAAAGTGTCACCTCAGGGCTGATTGTTTCTGTTTCAGCTTCAGGCACTAGAAGCCGTCTGGTGCTGTTTCTACATCCCAGTGTACATATGACTGAAGGGGTCTGCCACGTCCTCAACAAGAGCTGGAAGCTCTACACAGAAAGGGAGTACCAACTCTCTGATAGACTCACCAGGAGCAGGAGAGCTAATCAGTCATTCATTGTGCATCTAATCAGTGCAGTGAGGGTGAATGCACTGTGACTGCTGACCCTGAAGATCTTTCCTGTAAGGCTTTCAAGCACTGTGGGGACAGCAGTGTAAGCCCTGCTTTACAACTAGTGAAGCTATGGACTGAAGGTAGGGTTTCCAGGGCTTTTCATTCATTGTCCAGCTTTACAGTCACTTCCAAACCTTCAGGGTAAACGCGCTGACCCTGATCACAGAATCACAGAACATTAGGGATTGGAAGGAACCTTGAAAGATCATCCACGCCAGTTCCCCCACCACAGCAGGATCCATGAGATCCAGTCGCACAGGAACGTGTCCAGGCAGGTTTGAAACTTCTCCAGAGAAGGAGGCTCCACAACACCCCTAGGCAGCCCCTTCCAGGGCTCTCTCACCCTCACCATGAAGAAGTTCCTTTTCAGATTGTTGTGGAACCTCCTCTGCTCGAGCTCACACCCATTGCCCCTTGTCCTATCATTAGATGACACTGAGCAGAGCCTGGCTCCATCCTCCTGACACCCACCCTTCACAGAGTTATCAACAATAATGGGGTCACTCCTCAGTCTCCTTTTCTCCAAGCTCAAGAGACCCAGCTCCCTCAGCCTTTCCTCACCAGGGAGGTGTTCCACTCCCTTCATCACCTTTGTGGCTCTGCACTGGACTCTCTCCAGCAGTTCTCTGTCCTTCTGGAGCTGAGGGGCCCACAACTGGACACAGTATTCCAGATGTGGTCTCACTAGGGCAGAGCAGAGGGGGAGGAGAACCTCTCTCCATCTACTAACCAACTCCCTTCTGATTCAACCCAGGATGCTGTTGGCCTTCTTGGCCACGGGGGCCCATTGCTGCCTCCCAGCCACCCTGCTGTCCATCAGGACCCCCAGGTCCTTTTCTCCTACACTGCTCTTCAACAGATCAGTCCCCAACCTATACTGGTACCTGGGGTTGTTCTTGCCCAAATGCAGTACTATGCCCTTGTTGCAGTTCATCCAATTTCTCCCTGTCCAGCTCTCCAGCCTGTCCCGGTCACACTGAATGGCTTACCAGGGTTAACACCAGAAGTCGTCAAACCTTAAGGCTCCTGTTGAGGTTAGATCTGTGAGTTTGTGAGTAGAAAAGATAAATGACTATTGGAACCCTGTGGCTATGAAGAACTAGTAACTGCCTTCCGAGTATTTGTGCTGTTTGGAGGCAGCTGGTAGCTTCAGCAAGACCAGTCTGGGTCACTGTGTGCTTCTTGGAATCTGTGCTTTTGGTTGGGGGGTGGCTTTTGAGTTTGAGGACATGTTGAAACGCTGCATTGCATAAGTCCTTCAGCACTTCCCGTTGCTTTCAGGGAAGTTTGCTCTCTGCAGGTTTATGTGTAACTGTGTCTGTTAGCTCCCTTTGACTGGGTTTAGTCACCAGTTACTGAAGACAACACCAGGAACAAACCTCACCCTTTGCATCCTTCATCTCAGTGCAATGAGGTCTCTTTTTTCTAAGAGACTGATGTTGTTGTGAGGACCTGGAAGTTAAATAAACATCTTCAAACCATTAAAACACCTTGCATTTTGATATGAGGGAGATGTGGGAGGTCACCACTGATAACACTGGTGGTACGTTGATTGCTTGGTGAGATGTGGACTGGAGCCTTGCTGGACTGCCTGGGCAGCCTTTTTCCCCAGAGCAAGGCTGGCTTTTTCTCCTTCTCTTTCCAGAGATGTGTGTGAGCATGTGAAATGGTTTTGTGTTTACGTTTCCTCATGACTTTGCAGGCCAGCTGTGACTTGACAGGGTCTGAGGATATACTGGGGTGAGCTGTGTGCATGTTTCAGCTGCAGTGTGTGCTCTGCCTGGTCATGCAGCGAGCCTGGAGGCTGTGCTCTGCTTCTAGGGTGAGCAATGAGGTCACTGAGGGCTTTCAGTGCCACAGGGCTGCCTTTCAAAACCAGTCTGTATTTATGAGTCCCCTGCAATGGCACATGGAGCAAGGGAAGGTTTGTGATGCCAAATTACACTTAAGGTGGTGTCTGTGGAGACTGAAGCAATGACTCTGGGTCCTTAAACCTGCTGGTTGTCCTCTGAGTGTCCCAATGTGTGAAGCTCTTGCTGTGTTGGTCTCCTGACACCTCAGGGCACTCTTTTCCATTTGCGGTACTGCTGTGGTCAGTCCTGCCTGCTGCAGCTTCTGATGGTCTTCTTTGACCACTGGAGCCTTCTGTCACCTCAAGATGCCCGATGGCTCAGGAGCAACTCACAGTAGTGCTTCCACAGCGAATGAGACATGTGCTTACTGTTGCAGATGCTGCTTACCCAGGGAAGGAATAACTGTGCAGGGACCAGCATTAGAAGCAGGGCATGCTGCTGACATCAGCCAGCTCAAGAGCTCTGAGCAGCGGCCAGTCCCAGCGCTCCCCAGTTAATAAGCTTAAAGCAAAGACATGGGTTAATGGATTAAAGGGGTTTCCTATGGAGATGAGAATGGCTTCATACGTCTCATCTTTTGACAGTGGGATTCTCTTCAGCAGAAGCTTTAGTTTCAGACCTTCAGATCACAGAACAAAACTGTGCTTGGCTGCACCCAGCTGGAGTGTTGGGCACATTGCAGTGGGTGGCTGGCTGAGGCAGAGACTGGAGCCACCTGTGCTGTTGAGGGGCCTTCTTTGTTGCCTGTGGCTGACCTCGACCAGCCTGTGTAGCTGCTGGTTGGTGGAGCGCCCAGGCTGCTAGGTGGTGTGATGGTTGGGGTTTTATGGGCCCAGGCATGAGTTTCCAGCCTCAGAACCAGGGGCTGGCAGTAGGACTGGGTGAAATTAGTCCTGCTGGACAAAGGTGGTGTTAGATAGCAGGGCCAATCCTCAAGTGCTTCTAGATGCTTGTGTGTAAGTGGCATCTTCTTTCTCATGAGTTATTCTGGGTGCAAAGAAGTGTGTGTGCAGCCACTGCTAGAATGCACACTATCACCTTGCTCTTTCATAGCATCCATTGAAGATTCTTCTTCTTGTTTCCGTGCTTCCAGACTCAGAAGGGAAGCCCTCCTAGGATGCCTTCCTTCTCAATACATTTAAGATACTTGATTGGATCGCTCTGCAGCTCTTGGTGCTCAGTGTGTCTCTGGTTTCTTCATGCCCTGTCACATACCAAGCGATAAAGCAAAGCGGGGATGAGTAGATTGTGTGAATGACTCATCCTCTCTGGACACAAGAGCTGTGGAAGGTCAAATAGGTTTTGTAGCATCTGACAACGTCAAGACCAAGTGAGACTAGCTGGGAAGTCTTATTTCTGAATAACCTGGTGGGTTTCCTTGTGTCTGTGAGGCTGTGTAGACTCCCAGTGTTCAGACACATGTACCTACCTTTTTCCTATGGTTGGCAGACCAAGCTTTCTGAGGAGCTCAGCAGCTACACTTTCTCAGTAAAACGTGGTGCTTTTATCTTTATGAGGTGTTTTAAAATGGAACTGGGAATCAGTGTCCCCATCTGAATGGCTTTGTGTGGAGATTTGCCCAGAGCTGATGTCTGCCTGTCACTGAGATGAATGTCTGTTTCCCTCAGAGCAAATTGGAGCCCTGGCTGGCCAGCACATCGTGCACGTGGCCTGTGGAGAGTCTCACAGCGTGGCGCTCAGTGACCAGGGCCAACTCTTCTCCTGGGGGGCTGGCAGTGATGGGCAGTTGGGCCTCACCACTATAGAAGATGCAGTGACAGTACCAAGGTAATTTTTTAACAGGTTCAGATTTCCTGAAAGCAGCTGTGGAGGTGATTCTTTACAGGTTGGTTGCCTTCCAGCCTGGACTCAGTGGGAGGGTTGGTTTTCTCTTGGAGGGGCCGTAATGTGACCCCTCTTATCTAGGGAGGTGAGGGTGCTTCCTTCTGTTCTGTACTGGGGCTCCCTGGGCTCCCCTGGGGCTCAGACAAGTCCTTAGGAGATGTGGGGAGGGCAAGTCCTCTGTCTGTGGGTGCTTGGGGCATGGCAGAGGAAATAGGAGCATGCTGAGCTTCCTCAATGCAGGAGTGGCACCCTGGCTTGTACAGAGCAAGGAGGTACCTGGGGGAGGACCCAAAACCAGAAGTAGTGTGCGTGACACCCATCTCTGTTCCCATCCCTTGGAAGTGCTCTGCGACAGGAGATGCATTCCAAAAATGGGAGGAGAAAAAAGGCTGCAGCAACTGGCACTTCAGCTCCAGATCCAGTGCAGGACACAAGTTGGGTTCCTCTGTCTAGGAATTGAAACATTCTAGTTACTGAACTATTGAACATCTAGTTGTTGAAACATTATTAAAAGGGTGATTTTCAGTCACAAAGCATTAATGTTGGATCTGAAGGGCTCTGTGGGAGGACAGTCAGTAGGTCTGCTGTCACAGACACAGGCTCACATGGCAGCGTGATGGGGCTGTTTAAAAACCAGCATTTTTGTGAAATAGCTGGAACCTTTGGCTTGCTGTTCTCTGTGAGAGCACTGAGGAGGTTATGGTGCTGTAACTCGACAGGGACTGCTACACCCCGACAGTGTGAAAAATGCTAATGCCTAGTGAGAGACACACTCGGAACCAGCTATTTCCATCATTTCCAGTTGGCTGGATTCAGCTTTATAGCAGGAAACGAAGCTGGAGTTGTAGTCTAAGTGTCTAAAGGTCTCCACATGTTTGCATCTATTGTGTGTGGATCTCTATCACGATTAAGAACCTGTTCCTCAGCCTCCAGACCATAGTGCACATATATATACGCACATATATGTGCGTATATATAGAGTGATTATCAAATGGAAATGATCATTCCAGCCTGAGGTGACAGTGTGCTCGTGGACAGACGTTCTGAAACGGTGGTGTTGTCTTTAGGTTGATCAAGAAGCTGAACCAACAGACAATACTGCAGGTTTCCTGTGGGAATTGGCATTGCCTGGCTTTGGCAGCAGGTACTGTAGCACTCACTGTTTATTACCAGGATTGGGACTGTTACTGTGCACAGTGTCCAAGAGAGGGTATTTCTGCATAATAAACCAAGGCCATCCCTATCCCAGTTGCTTTCACGCCAAAGGGGGAGGCTGTTAACCACCAGGTGCCATGAATATTGAAGAAGAGCTTTGCCAACTGCTGTCACACAGGTGAACTGAAGCAGGAGCGCTTCATAGCATTCCATACTGATGTAGGAAAACATAAGTCATTGATTTCTCTGTGTTGAGATTGTCCTTGGCTAGTACTCCCCTGTATGCAGCACACAGACTATTCCTGTTATGCTGTCACGACAGCCTGACTTTTGCATTTTGCACTTAGTTACATGTTAGTTTTATTTTCCTGATGCCTTCAGATCGTGCTCTTGTTTTAGTGAAGGATGTCTTGCTTGGTTTTTCCATGATGAGGCTTGGGTGGGCAAGAGGACCCCAGCACCAATTCTGGTTTCATTGTTGACTAGCATTTACCTGTCAGTCTCTTTCTTTCTTTCAGATGGCCAGTTCTTCACGTGGGGGCAGAACAGCTATGGTCAGCTGGGCTTGGGCAAAGAGTGTCCCTTCCAAGCCAGTCCACAACGTGTCAAGTCACTTGATGGCATCCCTTTGGCTCAGGTTGTTGCGGGTGGAGCCCACAGTTTTGCTCTGTCTCTCTCGGGAGCAGTGTTTGGTTGGGGGAAGAACAGCTCGGGACAGCTGGGACTGAGTGATGAACGAGGTATTAAAACTATGCTCCTAGGTAAAAGAAGGGTGGACTTCTTTGGTCTGGTGTTGATTTTTGCATTAACAGTGTATTTTTACTGCGTGATGTGTGACTTCCAGTGGCTCCTCTTGGGAGGAGAGGGCAGAGGAACAGTCTCTGATAGACTATAGGTTTTTTATATTTAGTAGGACCAGAAACACTTCCCCTCCACACTTTTTCTCCTTGAAAAGACTTTCAAGAGTCCAGCCATTAACACAACTGTTCCATGGCCTCCCCTATACCCTGTCTCCAAGCTCCATATCTGCATGGCTTTTAAACATGTCCAGGGATGGCAACTCAGCCCCCTCCCTGGGCAGCTTATTCCAAGGCCTGAGGACCCTTTCAAGGTCAAGAGAGTCCAGCACAGAGCCACAAAGGTGATGAAGGGGGTGGAACACCTCTCTGATGAGGAAAGGCTGAGGGAGCTGGGTCTCTTGAGCTTGGAGAAAAGGAGACTGAGGAGTGACCCCATTAATGTTGATAACTCTGTGAAGGGTGGGTGTCAGGAAGATGGAGCCAGGCTCTGCTCAGTGTCATCTAATGATAGGACAAGGGGCAATGGGTGTGAGCT
>JAOXOE010000405.1:27163247-27174992 GCA_028565055.1 Phoeniculus purpureus | reverse complement strand
GGCCTGCGCGCGGCTCCGCCTGCCCGCCCCTTCCGCCCGCCCCGTTTATACCCCGCGGCCGGGCCCCGCGGCGCCCTCAGCCTCTCTCTTGTGTCCCAGGTGCCCGCCGCTCCCGCCGCCGCAGCCATGGCCCCCGCAGCGTCAGGTAACGGCCGCGGCGAGGGCGCTGGGGAAGGGGGGGGAACTTTTACTTCGCGAGTTGGTAGTCTCTCGGTAACTTTTTGGGGGGCCAGTGCTTGCGATCCTCCCCCCATTCCCCGCCCGCGGCATCGCGGATGCTCCGGGCGGCGGAAGCTGCCTTCGGTCTCCTGAGCCTCGGAGCTTAAAGAAGAGAAACAAAAAATGGGGTGAAAGCGGCGCTTCCCGCCGGGCGGAGGGGGGCGGGAGCGGGGCGACAGTGGCCGGGGCTTCCCCGCTGCTGCTCGTTTCAGGGCCTCCCGGGGCTGGGAGGGGGGCTCCGAGCGGGGCCTGTCGCCCTCGCCGCTCCCCCTGGGCACCCACTGCAGCGCGGGCGGTGCTGCTGGGCCTCTCGATGAACCACGCGAATGTGGAGGGGTGCGAGCAGCGGGAGCAACTGACTCTCAGCTCCAACGTCCTCGTGCTGTTCGGGTATTCTTTAAACTTACTTCTCTAGACCTGAAACTCGGTAAAAAAGTGAACGAAGGGAAGACGAAGGAAGTGTACGAGCTGCCCGACATCCCGGGATGCGTCCTCATGCAGTCCAAGGACCAAATCACGGCGGGAAACGCAGCCAGGAAGGACCGAATGGAGGGGAAGGCTGCCATTTCCAACATCACGACCAGCTGTGTGTTTCAGCTGCTGCAGGAAGCTGGTGAGTGTGCTTTCGCAGGTAAAAGACAACCCTGGGTGGTTCACATGGACCAGCATTGGTTTTGCGTATTGGGTCCTTCTGCCCTGAAGCTCTCATGTTGGGTTTTTTTGAGCGGCTTTTCGGTTTTAGTTGTGCTCTGCTCTGGTTACAGCACAGGCAGGTGGGTGACTTGGCTCGTTGGAGCATGTGAGACTAGCTGAAGGAATCTTGCATCACAGATAACACTCCAGTAGCTTCTTCTGCTTGCTCAGACACATCTCTCTGATTGTCAGCTCTTCCCTACCCCCAGGCCCCTTTACTTGTAGTGTGGGGCTGCGGGCATCTGGCCTCACCTTTCATCCTCCCCTCAGCCTGTATAGGCCCTGCTGCTGGCAGTTCCAGGCTGTGTGTCTAAGCTGTGTGGAATTTGTGAGTGTACAGAGATGAAATGAGAGTGGCCTTACTGATGTTTTCTTGTCCCCTCTCAGCTAGCTGTGTGTGCTGCAGAAAGGTGAGGTTTATGGTTTGTCCTTAAAGCACAAGGACAGCACAAACACGTCAGTCTGTGCTGAATGTATCCGGCACTTCCAGAGTCTCAAAAACTCTGCTGCTGGAGGGCAGCTTTCGTGGAGAACGTAACTAACCTAAGTCACTCAAGTAGTTGCTGCACCACACCACTAAGAATAGAGCCAGTGTCTTTGCTTTGAGAAAGCTTTGTGAAGTGATTCTGACTGAGAAGACTGCAGGTAACACAGAGAAGTTTGTGCTGGTGTTGCCAGCTTGAGTCTGTGAACAAGACTATAGCACGGGCTCCAGTAAGCTTGGTTGAGGCCGATTGGAGCTGCGTGCTTAGTCTACTGTGAGGCTTCGGGTACCAACAGAGCTACTGTAAAAGCTGTGCTAGCTGTTACAAGGTTTAGTGATGGTTTTCACAGAACACTAGGGATTGGAAGGGACCTCAAAAGATCATCTAGTCCGATCCTCTCTGCCACAGCAGGTTTCAGACAGAGAAGCCATAGTGTGTTTCATAGTGTGTGAGGAAGAGAAAGATGTTTTCTGGAGTGTTTTGTCCAACTGTGTTGAGGAGCAGCTGAGGGAGCTGGAGCTGGTTAGCCTGGGGAAAAAGGAGGCTGAGGGAGACCTTATCTCTCTCTGCCACTATCTGAAAAGACATTGTAGAGAGGTGGGGGCTGTTCTCTTTTCACAAGTAACAAGTGCTATCACTAGAGGAAATGGCCTCAAGCTGCCCCAGGGGAAGTTTAGGTTGGCCATGAGGAGAAACTTGTTCCTGGAAAGAGCCCTCAGGCCTTGGAACAGGCTGCCCAGGGAGGAGGTTGAATCATCATCCCTGGCTGTGTATCACAGTCATGGAGATCTGGAGCTCAGGGACAGGGTTTGGGGTTGATTGGAACAGTTGGGGTGATGGTTTGGCTCGACAAGCCTAAAGGTCTTTTTCAACCAAAACAAATCAATGATTCTATGCAGGTAGTTCTTACAAGACAGGACAAAGCAAGGACAGATCAAGTCACCCAGTGTAATTCTTGGTCACTGGCTTTTTGGGGAGCCTTGGAGTGCATTACAGTGCAAAGAAGTCCCTGATTACATTTGCAGTTGATGAGATGTTTTCCCTGATTCCCAAATGACAGCAGTCAAAATACTCAACATCCTACAGATAGGAGCTCTTGCATGAAGCAGCCATGTGGGAGACCTCTCAGAAATCCTTAAACAGCTTGTCCCCCGTAACTTCACATGCCCTGGAACAGGCTGACGAGTCAACTGCAGCTGCTTTTGAAAGCAGCTAAAGAACTTTCCAGGTTCTGTAGTTTGCTGAGTCGACTGGCATAAATGGCAGAGATGTGAAAACCTTATCGTGGAAGTAGTTTGTTTGCTTTATGCAACTCAACCTGCTCTGTTGGAGGTGATGATTTACAAAGCTCTGTTAAATTTTCTCTCTTTTTATAGCAGAGCTAACGCTGGCCCCTCAAAAGTATACACCAGCTCTGGGGAGAAGCGCAGCCATCCACACAGGAGCTTTGGTGCCTGGGGTCAGAAGTGCCTTAGCCTGAGTTGATTGTTTAAATTGTTCTGCTCATGAGGGCAATGCAGCAAAACCCAAGGGGTCCATGTGAATCCCGCGTTTCACTTGTTCTCTATGGCTCTGGAAGTGGAAGGGAATAGAGCTGTTTCCTGGATTCAGCTCCTTCGCTTTCTGTTTGTGACAGATGCCAGCTGGGCTTGGCACTTGTCTGGCTCTGGTGGGGAGAAGGGTAGGACTTTTCTCAGCAGTGAAAGAGCAAAAAGAGCAGGCTCCTACAGTCCAGTGTGAACCTCCTCTGAGGCTATTTCTTCTCACTCTATTGCTAGTGACTTGGGAGAAAGGACCAACCCCCATCTCTCTACCAGAGAGCCTGCTTGGGTGCTTGATCAGTCATAACTTTTGTTTAAACCCAAACCCTTGGGAGGGGTGGATTTGTTTTAAAAGCCCTGAATAGAATTATTTGTGAGAATCAAATTTTTGACTGGAGCGTGAGGCTCTGAGCCACAAGGAAACGCTGTGTCATAAAACTGTGGAAGGGAACCGCGTTGCGTGCCTTTTGCGAGGCCACAGCAGACTTAAAATGCCCTGAAGAGATTCAGCGTGTCCCTTAAGTCCAGAGGAAAAAGAAGTCTCGGTTGTGCTTGAAGTTAAAGGTGCCCATTACCCTTGTTTCGGGGCGGCGTATGCCTGGTGATGGAACTCATCTGCCGCTTTTGTATTCGTAGGAATCAAGACTGCTTTTGTGAGGAAGCAGAGCGACACAGCGTTCATCGCAGCCCACTGTGAAATGATCCCAATAGAATGGGTGTGCAGGAGAATAGCTACCGGCTCCTTCCTCAAAAGAAACCCTGGTGTCAAAGAAGGGTACAGGTTTTACCCACCCAAAATTGAGATGTTCTATAAGGTAAGGTGCCTTTGCTGGGACACGAATCCAGCTTGAACAGGGCCAGAGCTCTCTGTTTCCTTTAAAACGCTGGTAGTGCTGACCAGTCCCTCTGGAGAACAGCCTCATGTCTTCGTGCACTTTTTTCCAGCTGCTGTTTTATCTGCAGTACTGGCCTGCAGCACCATCACAGAGTAACAAGCCAAACTGTAGGTGAAATAGAAACCATTTGTAAGGCAGGGAGACGTTGCATGCCAGCGTAATGAGTCAATGGGAACAGATGTGTCAAAGACACTACTCTCGTGGTGAGGGCAGGCAGCTAGCAGGTCCCTAAAGGTTCTGAACTTCTTTTGTGAGAGCTTGCTGAAAGAAGTCTGCTGAACTATGACCTGCAGTGGTGTCTGGAGCGTGATCAGTTGTAAAGGTGCCCACGTGTTGCTGCAAGTGCTGGTGATGCTGCTGCCCCTTTTTTCTTGCAGTGCTAATTGTGAAAGCACTTGAAGGCTCTGTTTGTTCCGGAAAAACAAACACAACCCGCTCTTACCTTCTGATGGTTATTTTCCCCTTGCAGTGAGCTTGCCTTATGTGCTGTGTGTGTTGTGTTTCTGTTAACAGGATGATGCTAACAATGATCCCCAGTGGTCTGAGGAGCAGATAATTGAAGCGAAGTTCTGTTTTGCTGGACTGACTATTGGCCAGACTGAAGTGGACATCATGGCTCGTTCTACCCAGGCTATTTTTGAGATCCTGGAAAAATCCTGGCAGCCCCAAAACTGCACTTTGGTAGACCTGAAGGTATGGGCATCTGTTTGATTCCCAAACTGGTTCTGTCAGGAAATGAATCGGCCGCACAGTTCCTCAAATGTTCTCCCTGCTGCCTTCTTAGATTGAATTTGGGGTTAACATTCTGACAAAAGAAATTGTTCTGGCTGATGTTATTGACAATGACTCATGGAGACTGTGGCCAGCAGGAGACAGAAGCCAGCAGAAGGACAAACAGGTAAGTGTTTTAATCTTTAACTTCTAAGTTAGCTGGAAAGGAGAATGAAAAAGTAAACCCTGCAGTAAAACAGCTGCTCTCGGAGGGGCTGTTACCAGTTCTCGTGCAGATAGTAAAACAGCAGCCTGGGAGGAAGAACAGAGGCTTTGGTTCCCAGGGCTACCTCCATGTCTGTCTGTTTACTCGGTGTTGTATCCTCTGCTGGCAGAGATATGGTGATGGATAAGAGGCATCTGCAGGGAGGGTGCTTTTCTCTGCTATTTATTTGGCTTAAGCTGGAACTGTCAGGTGTTACTGCCTGTGTCCACATTTGAGGGCTGCAAACACAAGTTTCAAATCAAACCTGTCCTGTATTTAAACCTGTTGCAGTTGTACTGGTCTGAGGTCTCTGAATGGCCAGAGGAGCAATTATGAAAGAACCCTACTGGGAGTGCTGCTGCCTTGGAGCCTCTGTGATGGTCTTTGAGATGAGTAAGAGAGCCCCTGAGAGAGAAAGAGGCTGTAAGCTGCAGGGGCAGACTCCCAGTGTAACCAAGGAGGGCTGCTCCCTTGACAGTAGGAAGCAGAACTCCATGCTGCTCATCTAACCCTAGTTATGCAGTAGTGTGGTTGAGTGAAGGGCTCTGACAGTGCTTGCGCTCAGCCCCCCACAACAAGGTACGTGCTAACACCGTGCAGAACTCAGGCTGGCCAGTGCAGTGCTGCTGCAGACACTGTTGTTACAAACCCAACTTGTAAAAAGCAGTGCCTTCCCTTGCGCTGACCCTTTGGGACGCTTTTCCCGTTCCAAATAGCCATAGCTGTACGGCACAAGGTGGGTGACGCCTACTGATGTGGGTTGTATTAGCGTTCCCTTGTTTCCTTATATCTCTATCCAGATCACTTGCCCCACTGTATGTACAAATCTGTTCTCCTTTCTGTGGAGCTGCTAGAAACTGTGTAACTCTTTTGGGGTGGGGATAGTCCTCTAAACTGGGGTCACAAAATGAGCACTTCATGTACCCCAAACACATTTACTTCAGTTGTCTGGGGGTTTTTCTTCCCCTCTTTTCAGTCCTACCGAGACCTGAAAGAAGTGACTCCTGAAGCACTACAGATGGTTAAGAGAAACTTTGAATGGGTTGCAGAAAGAGTGGAGGTAGGTGTGTGCATGAGGAATGTGTCCTGACCGATAACTGCGTGCCCTGGCTCCTGCTGACTGCTGCTCTTTCCCTTGCCCCTTCGCTCTTCTCCCTAGCTGCTTCTGAAAACAAAGAGCCAAAGCCGAGTTGTGGTGCTGATGGGATCTCCTTCTGACCTCAGTCACTGTGAGAAGATCAAAAAGGCGTGTGCTGCCTTTGGAATTCCCTGTGAGTTGAGAGTGACCTCTGCTCACAAAGGGCCAGACGAAACCCTGCGGATCAAAGCAGAATATGAGGGTAAGCGCCAAAGAACTGATTTGAACTGATGCGGTATCGTGTCCAGAGTGACTGGGCAGCCTAGGGAGCTGGGGGGGGGGGGGTTCCCCCCATTGCTGTTAACCTTGCTGTTTCACACCTGCTGATTACACAGAGACTGCACTGAGCAGTGACAGAGCAGTGTTGTCCTGCCGCCCAGCCACAACTTCATCACTCTGAACTACTGGGCGTGAGCCTCGTTTGTGTTAGTGAAGCATCTAGCTGGCCCTTCTAGGTACCGGGGGAGTAACACTTGTCTAGCTGACCCTCTGTGTTCCGTGCCATTCACAAGGCAGATTCCTTGTGGAACACAGGAAGCAACACAGGTTGCTTCCACCGTGTTTTCCTCCCTGTTTCATAAAATCACAGGCAAGAACATGGGGGAAAACAACGGATTCACATTCTTCTCTTGTCTAACAAAACTAGACAGCACTTGAAAAGGTTTATAGCCAGGCAGAGGAGAGATGAGAACTCTTTATTCTCGTGGGAGTACACTTTCTACTAGGTGAAACTGCAGGTGTGGTAAGCCTGCTTGAGAAGCACTTTGTCTTGAGATGAATGGTCTAAGGTTTAAGGAGAGGAACAAAGACACCAGGTCACTTCTCTACAAAGCTAAGCACCATCTGTTTCTGTGATACTATGGCTTTGCCTCAGAGGCAGTGTAAGACTTGCTGACTTCACTGAGGGTAACTGCTATCTGGGATTGAAGGCTGCAGGATTTAGAAGGGAAGAAGGGCAGTCGTTAGATGCAAAATTCCAGTGCAGTGTAGTTGACAAAATGATCACAGACCGAATTGTGGACTTGGGTGAAGTTCCTCCAGAAGCAAGAGGTGGAGAACAAGGTGCACTCTGCTTATTTCCGGATGTCTTCCTCCCTGCCAGGAGATGGGATCCCAACAGTGTTTGTCGCGGTAGCTGGCAGAAGCAATGGTCTGGGGCCTGTGATGTCGGGTAACACAGCTTATCCAGTCGTCAACTGTCCTCCCCTCTCAGCTGACTGGGGTACTCAGGATGTCTGGTCCTCTCTCAGACTTCCCAGCGGTAAGATGACCTTCAGCTTGTGCTCTTGCTCTGACCTAGCTCTTGGTTTTGGTTCTCCTAGCGCACAGAAACACAGAGCTGACCTCGGGAGAAGCTGCAGTAGTACTGAAGGAAGGTTTTAGAAATACCTCATTATACAGTCTCTAACTTTTTGATGGCAAAAAGCCCAGCAGACAAAGGCTACAAATGAATAATCTTTAGAAAAATAGAAAACTTGGCTTCTCCTTGCTAAACATCCCAGTTTGCACTGGGATTAGTGGGGATTTAAATAGTTACACTTTGTTCAGTTGACAGATTTGTGTTTTCCTTGATTGGAGATCAAATGTGTTCTCCAGCACTGAGGGGAAGAGCTCAGCTCTTCCTTCAGAGCATTGCTAGACAAATGGTTTTAAACTGTGTGAGCAGTGCCTTGAATGGAGGCCCTGAAGGTTGTCACGTCTGTAGAATCACAAAGTTAGGGATTGGAAGGGACCTCTAAAGATTGTCCAGTCCAATCCCCCTGCCAGAGCAGGATCACCTAGACCAAGTCACACAGGAACATATCCAGGTGGGTTTTAAACATCTCCAGAGAAGGAGGCCTTTGGCTCAGAGTGCCGTGAAGCCAGTCCTGTTAGAAGTACTGGAACAGATGATGCTTCACTGACTTGAAAACTAGATCATGTGGTTTGTGCAGGCTGAAACAAGCAGCGTCTTAAGTCGTTCTTCAGCAGCAGTGCTCTGTTTGCCTAGAACGTGTGTGTTGGTAAGCAGCACTCTCTTCTCTGCAGGTCTCAGCTGTCCTACTACTCTGTCACCTGAAGGAGCTGCTCAGTTTGCTGCCCAGATATTCGGCTTAAACAACCACCTGGTGTGGGCCAAGCTGCGGGCCAGCATGTTGAACACCTGGATCTCCCTGAAGCAGGCTGACAAAAAACTGCGCGAGTGCACCCTGTAAGTCCTACTAACACGTAACTCATCAGTTACACAGAGATAGCAGCTTGTGTTGTCATTGACACTAGGATTCACACTTGGATGAGCTCAGTCCTGCATCTTTGCTGACAGAAGAAAGCATTGCTAGAGCAGCAGACCCAGTCTGTCCCCTCATCCTTCCCTCATGCATTTTTTTGACGATAACAACTTAGTGAAAGATGGGGAAGTAGTATTGTAGGCATCTCTGTTGCTCCAAAATGGTGCTGTTCGGCTTTTTAGTGTAACCTGTTGACTACAGACTCCGTCAAGAGTGATTCGGTGCAAACCTCAATAGAATTCAACTAGCCTTCTGTATTTCTGTAACAGTAATACTCACCCCTAGTAATGATGTGTCTGAACCCTGTAACCTCAGCTGTGCTGCTGCCTGCAGCCAGTGCTGACGCTGTTGTGCTTGCAATGACGGAATGCTTTCTGTAGCAATAACATGGCAACACGTGCTGTAACCATAGGAAAACATGTTTTAAGAGCCTGAAATAAATACCTGCCTTACGTTTGGGTTCTTCAAAAGTGTGTGTGCTCGTGTATATACAGACCCCATCCATACCGCCTGGAATAAAGGGATGTAGCTGACGCCAACTCTCTTGGTTGTGACCAGCTATAAATACAAATGGCCTGAGTGAGCTGTGAGCGGACTTGTTACAGCCAGCGGGCAGCTTCTGCCTAGTGCAGTCTTTGCCTGGTTAAGTACTAGGCACATCTCTGCTATCAGTAGTTCAAGAGCCAATGCGTAATGTCAGACTGTCTCCACGCACTTCAGTAACTTCAGCTAGTAATTACCTGTGTGTCCTCACTTTGTCTGTGGAAATGTTACTGGTCTGAAGGGGAGAGTAAAAATAGAGAAGCAAGAACCTACTGGGGCCCATCTCTCATTTCTGCACACACCAAGCTGCTGCGTAGGTACGATCCCAACCAACGTGTGATTACTCACTGTACGTAACGCCTACGCTTTTACAATTACAAATAAACTGTTGAATTAAATCTGCTTCATGGAGGTTCATTGAATCTGCTGGAACCACCTCTTGGCTGTGGTACCTACCTAAAACGTTCACATAGTGACCCACACACAGAATAGTGTTGGGTGACACCCTCAGCACCTGGAGTAAATGCTGGCTGCCTCATTCACTGGAGAGGACCAGGTCTTAACCATCTAGTTGCATAGAAGGGCTCTAAGCCGTGCCCTCTTCTGGAGCGAAGCACAGGGGTTGTTTTTACTGGGTCAAAGTTTACACCAACTGGAACTCTTCTTTGTCTTGGAGGTGGCTGCTTCCTAATGAATTTCTAAATAGCGGTAATGAGGGCTAATCTAGGGGATCCTGCTATGGCAGGAGGATTTGGCTAGATGATCTTTCGAGGTCCCTTCCAATCCCTAGAGTTCTGTGATTGTGCAATTATGGTGTTGAAATTCCTTGGTGACACCAAGTGGGCTGATCCTCAACCCTTCACCTGTTCTTTAGCTAGAAGCTTTTCACCAAGGTTGTTCTCATCTGTATGATCCTGACAGCTTGCTCAGACAGTTGAATGAACTTCAACTAGCACTACAGCTACTGGGTGAACAGAGCTGAGTGCATGTTCTTCGCTGCGGGTTATAATCAGACCTGGAACAGTCAACAGCAGCAGAGTCAGGCACTTCTTTATCCTGGTGGCAGTGCTCTGCCAGCTCAGCTCTGTAACAAGAGGGAGCCGGAGGGTGAAGTTGCATAAGAGGTGAAGGTGTCACTTCCCCATTCTTCCCCTCCCTACCCAACACCACACTGCCTCTTAACTCTGACATAACCAACCTGACAAGCTTATTAGTCACCTGACTGCCCAGCATCATGGTGAGACAGGCACTGCAGCCAGCCCCTGCCTCCTAGCACCACTACTGCTCTGCTGCAGTGTGGTCTCTGCACAGTCTCCCCCCGCCAATAAAAATCAGTAACTGTGAAGTGAGGTTACACCTGGGATATGCTGAGCTGTCTCCAGTTTCTCCTCACCAATCACTTGCACCCTGCTTATACCAGCTTTGTTTGTAGAACTGGCAGTTTGCATGGGGCTGGCCTACACCCAGTGCTGCAGTTGCCATGGCGATGGTCATTCTTCAGCTTCTGGATGGGGCGGGTGCTGTGGGGTGTTTTGTGTGCGGGCTGCACTGAACTCTCAGAAGCCCTTGCCTGAGCAGTTGCCTTGCAACGAAGCACTAAGGCACAGCAGCCAGCAAACTGGCAAAGCCTGGTATCCGCAAGGACTTAACACAGTTCTGCCGAAGTGCTGCGTAGCAGCTGCTTTGAGGTTATTTAGCCAGAACGTCTTCACAGAGACCTTTGGCTGTGAAAGGAAAACAGTCCCCCTCACACTACTGCAATCACCTGACAATTTCCTCATGCAGCAATTGCTCCTGTAGCATCTGCTGTTTTTATATCCTGTTTTAAGAACTCTCTCAAATAAGTTCTTAAACCAGACACCAGTAAGGAGCTGCTGACACTTAGCAGAGGGACATGCTAAGGGGCAGGACTTGTTTTCCATCCTACACTCCCACAGGTGCAGAGGTTTCTGAATAAGCAACCAACCAAACCCTACATTTCCTGCAGAGCTGAAGTGCCTCTGGAGTTGGGTTACAGTTGCAGTTCCCCAATCTTTGTTCATGAAAGAGAACACGAAAGGCTAACAGTTCCCCTGACTGCTACCCATCGTCAGGTAAGGTTAGTCATTTGACAGGAGCTTTTCCTGTCCATTCATGCCTGGGTTGTTCATACTCCACTCAGGCTTCACGTTCCCTGGATTGTTCATACTCTACTCAGGCTGAATAACATTGACTGTCAACTTTCTTGTAAGTTAGGGTTCGTATAATCATAAAATTGCTTAGGCTAGAAAAGACCTTCACGCTCGTCAAGTCCAACTGTCCCAAGGCCACTGTTAAACCCTGTCCCTGAGCTGCAGGACTGTGAAACACATTCAACCCCCTTCCTGGGCAGCCTGTTCCAAAGCCTGAGGGCCCAATTTCCAGGAAGAAGTTTCTCCTCATGGCCAACCTAAACTTCCCCTGGAGCAGCTTGAGGCCATTTCCTCCTATCCTGTCACTCCTTCCTTATGAAAAGAGGTCAACCCCCACCTCTCCACTACCTCTTTTCAAGTAGTAGAGGTGACAACATCTCCTCTAGGCCTCCTCTTCTGCAGACTAAGCAGCCTCACCTGCCCATCAGTAGCTTAAGAATCCAGCATGGGGGAAACCAACAATTAAAGCAGGAAACCAGAGTCAAACTCCCCACAGTCAAACCAGAGTGCCATGGACAGCATGGTGCCCCTCTGCCAGGTGTCTGCTGACAGTTCAATACCCACACGCAAGCAAGCTGCTTGCTCTGCCCCATTCTAACTGCACACAGTGACCCAATCTGGCCATAAAGCCATCACCTGAAAAATCCCAACGTAAAGATCCTCCTAAAAACCTTGCACAGAACAGTGCAGGTATCGTGGTTTGAAAATTAGTAGAATTTTCAGACTTACAGGTGTGTGGTTTTATGAAGGAAAGAAAACATCCTGTTGCTTTGAGAGGCTTCTCTTCCCCGGAACTGTCCCAGGGGAAGTGACCTG
>JAOXOE010000405.1:27148208-27158592 GCA_028565055.1 Phoeniculus purpureus | reverse complement strand
GCTTGAGCCAGTAAAACCAGATCCTTTCATCTCGGCGGAGCTCGCTGACAACCAGCCGGCTGGTTTCCAAGGAAACAAAATCTTGGCTAGAAATAGTGAATCATTTCCAGGTCACTTTCAACATGGAGAGTGGAGCAGGCAAGCACTGGACTGAGGAGGAGGTGAAAGCCCTGCTCAGCGTCTGGTCCGAGAGGAGCATCAGGAGGCAGCTGCACGGCACCCTGAGGAACAAGGGCATATTCATCTACATTGCCAAGCGCCTGCAGGACCTAGGGGTGTGCAGGGACTGGAAACAGTGCCGTGCAAAGTACAAAAACCTCAAGTACGAGTACAGAACGGTTAAATACGCCCGCAGCTCTGGGGATGTCACTAAAACCATGAAGTTTTTCCATGACCTGGATGCCATACTGCGATACGAGCCTGTCGCACACTTAGCCGCAGAAGAAAACGGCAGGTGTTCTGCGACTGAGACGCAGCCCAGCGCCACCGACGGCACGAAAGGTAAAAAAAAAACCCCAAACCTGTTTTTGCTTCTATTTCTCTCTCTCTCTTTGCTTAAAAGCCCAAAGGGAACAAACCCAGAGCCGGAGCGGAGGTTGCGCAGCCCCGACAGCGCTGCTAGGACTGACTTGACGCGCTCCCCGCGCAGGGGAATAACATGTTAGCACCCACCAGTGTCGGAGTCTGTAAATACAGCGTGATTCTGGCAAAATTATGCTAACTGCTTGCGCTGCAGCCTCAGTGAGCGCTCGCTGCTGTCGAGGCTCCTGCAGCGGGGTCGAAACGGTCCGTAACGGCAAGCTGCGTCCTTTCCCTTTGCAGCACTTTGGCAGCTGGCTTTGTGGAGCTCCAGTTCAGGCGAAAACTTAAAGGTTGAAACTGTGGTAATTTTTTTTTCAAAGCAGTAGTTTGTGATACAACTGAAATTGAGGATTTTCATTCTTGATTCTCTGGACCTGAAAATTTAGGTAATGGTGACTAAAGGTAGATTATTTCATAAGCAACTGAACTTCAGTGGTTGTTTAATAACTTCCACTGAAAACTGTGATGTAGTGAGGAAAGTAAAGACCATTATGTTTATCAGAGTGTTTTGCCACAAAGCAAATGAATCTGCTTTTGTTCTGAAGGGGTTTTTTTACCGTATTATTTGCATTTCCCGTTTTATTCAGACCTCTACATTTAAGCTGTGCTTAGCGTTTCATTAGGGTCAATCTGCCATTTGACATCACTCAAATCTCCTCGTCACATCCTAAAGCGCCACCGAAGCATAAGCCCCCATAATAGTTAGACGAACCGAAATAAAATGGACAGAGAAACGCAAAGCGCAGCCTTTTGTTCCCACAGTATATGACAACGTACAGTTACCAGGACTGTGAATATTTTCTACAAAAACAAGAAACTCGAGGTTAGTATCAGGGGAGGTTCAAAAAGGCACAGAAAGGAAACAGGCATCTCGCTTGCCATTGTACCCTTCCTTCCACATTTCCCTCTCTAATGATGTTTTACAGCTCTGAGGAAAAAGATTTGCCATTTCTCCTGCCACTGTTTACCTTAGTGAAAAGCTTGACCTTAATTTGTCATTGCTAGGAGAAAGCCTCTGTTCTGGCAAAATGACTTTATGGCAATATTCTACAATTCAAACCTGTGCTGTCTGCACTGTCTTGCAACCCCTTGTTATTTTTAAACTTGCAGAACCAAGACTAATACAAGCAGTTAGGCTGCTGAGGACTACGTGGAACTTCATCTGAGCATCTGCCCTTAGATTACCCTCCATGTTTTCATACCATTTGTACTGTTACATTTAATTCTCACCTGCCTTAGACCTCTAGTGAGTTTAAATCAGAAAAGGTTCATTTCAGTTGTGAATCTCAAACTATTGATGTTTAAAAAGTCACTCTCATTTTGAAGCAGTCTGGTTTTAAAGGTGACATAATTAAGGGTATCTCTTAAATACATAAGCATATGTTAGTTCCCTAGAAAAAATAAAGCCAAGCAAGTCTTAATGGATAAACAAAAGTTAAAGACAAGTAGGTGCAATAATGCAGTGCTAATGGCAGGAACTAAAATGCGCAGGTTTTCACAACTATAACTGAGTCCCAGAGAAAACAGGCTAAGACAGAGCTGTGTCCTGCAACCATGCAGAATGCACACAGCCATGGTAAGGAGCACAGGCCAGCTGGGAGAGCATCAACTCTCTTCGTTTAGGAACACAAGTCAAGCAAGTAACGCTGTGCCAGAGGCACAGGCCTCTTGCTACTGCAATGGCTGCCCAGCTCAGGGCTTTGCAGAGTGGTTGTACTGCTGAAATGGCATCTGTGGCTCTGCAGCTGACGTGCACAAGTTTTCTTTTGTGGGTGCAGATTTGTCAGTGTCACTCCCACCTAAGGAAATGTGATTCCCAGTGCAGGCAAAGGTAGTGAATGGGCCAGCAGGAGGAAGGGCACTGCTCTCGCATGAGTGTCCTCCTGTCCTAGACACACTAACCACAGGTCATGGCATCCCCTCAAGTCCCTTCCTGGGCTTCTCCCTTTCAACCACAGTGTACAGTTACAGGAGATGAGGGGAAAATGGTCCCTCCCCACTTTTTGTTTAAATAGAGGTCAAGAAGCCTTTGACAGAGCTGGAGAAACCATGGATGTCTAGGCTTGTGACCTGGGTAGCAAGAGCAAAATGTTTAGAACAAACTAAAACCTGTGACAGATAGTACGTCCACTGTGTACCTTATACCTGAAAAACCTAGCAGCCATACTGATTTGTTTTGTTCTCAAAGCATGACCAGGGACAAGCTCCCCAAGAAATTAAGGTATTTCCTATGGGTATTAAGTGGGCTGTAGACAGCTCTGAATTTGAAGATCTACAGCTGTGCCTTTGAAGTAGATGCAAACTTTGAGGAAACTGAGGCACCAGAGAGGGGAGCCTGGTAAAACTTTGTATTTTTACTAGCAGTTCACTAAACTACTAACAACTACTAACCAAAAATAACAGTTAGAAAGTTGCTGGTGTAGGCAAGAGACCCTATAGAAAGGAGCTCAGTGTAAGTTGAAGATGATGGAAAATGGTTGAGTAAATCGCTGAATGGTTGGAGTTTAACAGGATGAATGAAAACCATAATTAAAGTGGGACTGGCTTGTGAGGGCATATGCATTGTTATGTGTACACCGTGTTTTATGCAATGCGTTCAGCGTTTCATTGACAGGTCTGTGAAAGCCACACTTGTTATTAAAACAAAAAGAGGGAACTGCGGTGGCATGAAATAATGAAGAAGCAGAAACACAGCTGCAGGTTAGACATCACAGCTAAGGAATGTAGCTAGCTGGTAAGAAGAACCAACTGTGATGGTAACAAGATAACGGAGAAGGCCAGAATGTAGTTTAGAGCAAAAATAGAACCAGGCGGATAGATTAGATAAACTGCTGAAGTGAACTATTGTGCAAACTGCCTGTGCAAACTGTCTGTATAACCGAATTGTAGAGCTTCCAAGTAGCTTCTGAATATGGCAAAAATGAAGATGATTGTAGAAGGCAACTGTTGGAGAATATCGTATGGTATATAATCCCAGCTATTTTGTAGAATAAACAGCTTCTGATGCATCTCTATCAGTCATCCCTGCCTCGTGAGTCCTGACAGTTTCCCATTCTACTTAGACCTCTGTCTAAATATCGACACCCATACTTGATGTAACGCTGCAGAGCATCTATCTGTATTCATTTATCTCAGCTATTAGGAGACTGCTGGGGAGAGGGAGGAATGGAAAGGAACTAAAAAAAAGGAGACTGCTTTTATGGGGTTGGATGGTATTTTTGTAGTTTTGTTCTTCTATTGTGAAATCAGTTTTCTTTTGACAGCGTAATTGAAGAAATGAGTGCTGAAAACCACAACCGATCTAAGTGAGAGGTGTCTCCATTCAAACTTGGTAGCAACACGTACTCCTCAATTCCCAGCTTATTCCTGGGAAGGTGACATGTTGCCTAAGCACATACAGAGAGCAGGGCAAGCTGGTGATGTTTGTGTTGTCCTCCCTGTGTTTCCAGGGCAAACACAGAGCGTAGCTTAAGTGCTCATTTCTCGTAAATGTAGTGTGTGTGTTGTCCCAGCAATCAATGGAATCCATGTAGTGACTGATGAAAAATGGAATAATTCATTAGCCTTCCAACGAATGACCTCATTTTGTTAACTAGTTTGGATTGATTAGAGTTAAATTAAGTGTTAATAAATCAAGTCCTTGATTTAAAAAAGTAAAGCTCACCTAGTAATTTCTGTTGTTTCTCATGCTTCTCTGTATTTCTCTAATGCACTGGCAGCTTCCTTGGCCTTTCACTTCACCAAGGCAAATGCAGATGGTTTTTTTTCCCCATCAAACATTCTAACATCTTTTTGTGTTAACTATTCCAGATTACTGAATAAATTCTCTTTAAAATGACAATGTAAGTGAAGATGCTTCTCCCATGGCACTCTCAGCAGCCTACTGAGAGAGGATTTCTTTCTCCTCTCTGTGGTTTGCTTTGCCGCTCTTTGCTGGTCTTGATGCTGGAGGCACGGGCACACCTCTGCCTGCATCAGCCCACATGAAGGGCTAGAGAAGCTAGGCTGGCAGCTAGGAGCAGCAGGAGATCAGGCCACTGCATCTATGAGTCATTCTGAGCTTTGCTCAAAGTCAGGAGGGTTTACGATGCTTTCAAATGAATCCCAATACAGTTTCCAGTTGCACCTAGATCAAAGTACCAGGTTGCATCCTAACCGCACCTCATTCCTCTGCCGTGTGAGGAGCTACAGCAGTACATTTAGGAGGCAGCTTTGACCTGTGTGACCTGCCTTGCTGGAGCTGACAGTAGCTCAGTTCCCTGTGCAACAAAT
This sequence comes from Phoeniculus purpureus, assembly GCA_028565055.1. Taxonomy (NCBI): domain Eukaryota; kingdom Metazoa; phylum Chordata; class Aves; order Bucerotiformes; family Phoeniculidae; genus Phoeniculus; species Phoeniculus purpureus. The sequence goes on along the minus strand of JAOXOE010000405.1, from coordinate 27,153,738 downwards.
CAACGCTTAACCCTCCTGTCAACATGGAGCATTGAATACAGCCTCCTAGCATAGAGCAACTTAAGTCTGTCCTCTGTGACAATGAAGCTGATTCAGAGCCGGCCTTATGCATGCTGCTTTCCCAACTTACACAGCAATTGCTATCATACTGCTTTTGAAACAAATACAGGAACCCTGCGCTGTGAAAAGCCAGACCGAATGCTGTTAGCCCAAATGTGTCTGTTCCCTAATGGCAGCACTCTCCCTGTTTTCCCTAGGCTATTAATGAATTCCATAGGTCTCCAGAACTCCTAGCAGAACAGGCTTGTTTTCTTCATTGCCTTCTCTAAATCCTCTTCTTGTTACATAAATGCATTTGTGGTTTTCTGAATCCATGTGCAAAGTCCACTTCTACTTGTATGTCTCTAAGTTTTCATGACATACTTTCAGACTACCCTCTCAGTTTGCTATCCACCCCAAAAGACTGTGTAAGAGATGCACATGAATCACTAGAATCGGGTTGCTTTCTACAAGAATTTAAGAACACATTTTTCACAGGCTTCATATCCAAGACATAATTTACCTCCTATAGCTCTTGTCACCTTGTGGGCACAGGCCAAATGAATTTTAATTTTAATTTAAATACAAATTAAGTGTGGAGATGACAGAGTCATTCATTTTCTCATTGGGTATGGACATTTTCGCTTAAACTAATTTAAGTTAATTTAGTCCATACCTATTTTTCATCTCAAAACTCTTTCCTTCTCAGGTGAAATATCAGTTTCTTTAGAAGATGATGAGGATGCTCCAGGAGACCCACTACTTTTTATGTCCCACGTCAGACCAGTTCAACTAGGTATAGTATGATAGCACAGAGATCAAAAAGCAAAGCGCGGCGTGGCTGTCAAGCGCATCTTCTGATAGCTTCAATAGGCTGTCACCCTGTTTCTGACCAACGTTGCTTCAAAACAGCCACACTCTGCATCATCTCCTTCCCTGCTATAGCACTAAGCAGCCTCACACATCACCAACCACTGACTGCTGCATATGAAGTGATATCTGCATGACCACCGTTCATATTCAGAGCACTCTAGCTTAATTATATGGACCTCATTAACGACATTAATTTTGTTAGGTGTCAAACAGTAGTGTGTGATATCCATTTCAAGATGGGGATTTTTTTTTCTAACTCAGGTACTTTCTGCTTGATTAAAGCAACCTGAGTTAATGGGCTGAGCCAGGAGCAATACACAGATCAGACTTGCCCCACCATGCCGTCCAGATTTGCAGTGGTCTTCACTGCATCATCTCCCCAGTTCTTTAGTCCAACCAACTACACAACAACTCATTTGGAAACTGTCCTACGTTAGCAGTTTTGTTCAGGAAAGTCATTACAGGCACAGCTCTGGCAAGCCAGAAGGAGGGAGAATAGGTGTGAGCCCCTCCAGGGGCCTGCTAAAGAGATTGGAGAAACCTGAACACATTGTAGGCAGAATTAGGCAACCAATGAGCTGATTCCTTGCCTGTCCTGAATTTCCTACGTGCCCTTTCCATTTCTCACCCCTAGCACACCTGCCAGTCCAGCTGCAAGAACTTCCACTACAGACTCTCTAAAGGGGCATATTCAGGGAGGAAAAAAAAAGATTTAAACGGGTGTTAGGAAGAAGTTCTTTAGCAGGAGGGCGGTTGAACACCGGAACAGTTTGCCCAGGGAGGGAGTTGAGGCCCCGTCCCTGGAGATAGTCAAGGGGAAGCTGAACAAGTCTTGAACAACCTGATCTAGTTGAGGTGTTCCTGCTCACTGCATGGGGGGTCGGACTGGATGCCCTTTGGAAGTCCCTTCCAACCCGGGGCATTCTAGGATGCTTTTCTTGGGGCCTTTTCTCTCAGGTCTCAGTGACACTCTCTAGCAGTGAAGAAAGAACCACCCTGAAAATACAAATAGCTGCAGTACTACTGGTAACACTGATCAGAACCTGCATCAAGCCTGTCTGATGGTAGTTGTCAGCTGTGGCAATTCCTACGGTTGCATTCACAAGGAAACAAACATTTTCTGTTACTCTTGAAAATTGCCCTTCTCATCACAGTGTTCATGAACTGTCTGCTGCAGTGTCATAATTACACTGTACTAAGGGGAAAAAATGACATGTGTTAGTACAGCTTTGTCACAACCACAGTGAATTAGACAGTAGCACAGAATGCCTCTGTCTGGGAGCTTTTTCCCGACAGGTTATTATGCACAGGTACGCTCCACTGGAGCTGTACGTACAAGCAAAGGTCACTTAGTTTTGCCATCACAAAAAGTGACTATAAAGTACCCAATCCCCCTTCCCCTTTCAGAATAAGCCACTGGCAAAGGAATTTATCACTTCAGTCTGACTGCAAAGAGCTGTCAGTTACCGCGTGCTTTCTCTTCTGTTTGCTCTCTTTGATGAAGCACTGGAACTGTGATGGTTTTTTCATGTAGTTATTTTTTGCAAAGATTTTAAAAATTGCAAGAGAAACTAGTTTCTAAACTAATTTGATAACCAACATGATGTCTTTGGTCAAATTCGTAATTAGAAGCAAGGAAATATTACAGAATCCTAGAATGATGGAGACTGGAAAACACCTCTAAGATCATCAAGCACAGCCCAGGAACTAACATCACCACAGCAGCCAGATCAAGGCACTAGGGGCCACAGCCAGCCTGTCCTTCAACACCTCCAGGGATGGGGACTCCACCACTGCCCTAGGTAGTCCATTCCAGGGTCTGAGCACCCTTTCTGTGAGGAAGGGCTACCTTAACATCCAGCCTAACCCTCCCCTGGCAGCTTCAGGCCCTGTCCTCTTGTCCTGGTGCTGGTTGCCTGGGAGAAGAGCCTGACCCCCACCCAACTACAACCTCCCTTCAGGGAGTTGAAGAGAGGGAGAGGGTCCCCCCTGAGTGTCTTCTTCCCCAGGTTAAACAGCCCCAGCTCCCTCAGCCTCTCCTCAACAGCTTTTCCCTCCAGTCCCTTCCCCAGCCTTGTTGCTCCTCTGGACCCACTCCAGCCCCTCAATTTCTTTCTTGAAGTGCACACAGCACTTTTGTGTTTTAAGTAATTGCATGGCATCCTTCACCTCCTAACATTAAAAAATAAGACTTAAGACTGGAGAAAATTAAAAAAAATCTATTAGTTCTGCAGAGTGAGGTAACTCCAACTTCAATTTCTACCAAATCCCTCCAAATTCATTTCAGTGTATTAGGGCACAGGAGAGATGTTCCTGTTGGATTAATTAAACATACACACACTATCTCAACATCGCTCTTCAAGAGAAGGAAAACAGTGATGTCAGAATTAACAAAAATGCTGACAAATTAATAACCAGTAGGTTGGTTTTAATGCCACCTCTGCACCATCTTTTGCTGGAGAGACCAGAAAAAGTGTCCTTTCCCCACTCCAGCCACGCAATGCTGTATTTGTGTCTCTCCCTTACCCTACATGATGCAGGTAACCCCATATCTGTGTCTCTCCCCTACCCTACATGATGCAGGTAACCCCTATCTGTGTCTCCTCTACCCTACACCATGACCATGCAGGTAACCTGTATCTGTGTCTCTCCCCTACCCTACACCATGCAGGTAACCCAGCACCAGCAGTAGAGGCTTCCAAATCATCGGCTTTTATCCCAACAGTAGCAAATGAAGGAGGAAAACACTGGACTGTTAATGAAGTCAGAGCTTTGATACGCATCTGGTCAGAGAAAAATATCCAGCAACAACTGGAGGGAACAGTGAGAAATAAAAGAATCTTTGAGCAGGTTGCTGCTAGACTTCAAAAGTTTGGAATTGACAGGGACTGGAAGCAGTGCAGGACAAAATACAAAAACCTGAAGCATGAGTACAAGAGTGCAAAAAGTGCCCACGACTCAGGGAGTACCAGTAAAAGCATGAAATTTTTTAGCGAACTGGATGCTATTCTGGGGCACAGCGCCATGGAACAAGCACGTAAATCAGATAATTATGAAAGTGAGAGGCCTCCAGAATGGACAGAAGCAAAATCAGAAAGAGACTGCATAGGTAAGTACTTCAGCTACTCCTATGTACTTGAAAATCTTTCTCCAGTGCTAGACAGACTCTAAAAACCAACCAAGCAAACCAAACAACCCCAGACAGCTAGATTAAATGATCTTCTGGGGAGAAAAAAACATTACTCAGTGGACTCAGTTTACTGTTTTGTCTTGTGTTGTGATGTAATCTTTCCCCAAACTGAGAAACAAAAGGAGGAAAGGAATAGAGAAACATGTAAGATAAAGCGATATGGAGACACCACTCCAGGCACAATCCTGGCAGAAAAGATTGTTTCCAGGGCAGATTCAAAAATGGACCAGAGAGATGGTCAGATAATGTTACTAGGAAAATGAAGACGTTGACCAAAAGAAGTCTGTAGTTACCAACAATGGATAAAAAATTAACATCTAAACTTTCTCTTATGGTTCTTCAGTAGCCCAGTTTTACTGGCCTTTGAAGCAAGACAACTATTGGGAAAACAGCGAAAGGCACAGCAGCACGAAAGCTGGCAGAGCTTGCCTTTAGTTTGGCATGGTCACTGGTGAATGACTGGCTAGTGGCTAGAGGAACATGTAGTTAAGACTATACTACACCACCAGAAACAGGCCTGCTGTTTAAGAACATCGTTAAATATAAACCCTTTATGACACAGTAAGAATCCTACACAGGGGATGATACAACAGTGGCCAAGTCTAAGGCTAGAAGTGAGCAAATTAATGGGAGAAGACAAGAAAAACATAAGATAAAACCTGGCTGAAAACTGTGAGAACATTTTGGAGGAAGATTCACTATTCAGTTGCTGTTTCTAGGCTGTTTGCTAACATAGCTACTGCTGGCATGAAGAGCATCTTGGGCTGGATGGATCTTTTGCTTTGCCACAGCCCAGCTGTTCTCATGTCCTACTTGAATGCAGTGCCCCAATTAACACGGCATTATTTATGCCTGCAGACACGGGTGAAGAGGAGGACTCTGTTAGCAACACGTCAGAAGACCTACGGGTTGCAGATACAAAGAAAGTGTCTGACTCAGGTAAACTGACAAAAATCTTCCGTTTTATATAAATCCCTAAATGTAGTGAATGAATTACAATGGTCTATTAAAATAAGCCCACATTTTAATTACGGTTAAAAAAATGCAGAGGCCTGGACATTTAGAAGCAGGAGGTAACATCATGAGGATAACCTTACGTTCAATACAGGCACATTTCACAGAATCACAGAATATTAGGGATTGGAAGGGACCTCAAAAGATCATACAGTCCATTCCCCCCACCACTGCAGGATCACTTAGATCCAGTTGCACAGGAACATGGCCAGGCAGATTTTAAATGCCTTCAGAGAAGGAGACTCCACAACACCCCTAGGCAGCCCCTTCCAGGGCTCTGTCACCCTCACTGGGAAGAAATTCCTTCTCAGATTGATGAATGATGTGGAACCTCCTCTGTTCCAGCTCACACCCATTGCCCCTTGTCCTGTCAGTAGATGCCACTGAGCAGAGCCTGGCTCCATCCTCCTGACA
>JAOXOE010000405.1:27111122-27124473 GCA_028565055.1 Phoeniculus purpureus | reverse complement strand
GATCTAGGGGATCCTGCTGTGGCAGGGGGATTGGACTGGATGATCTTTCAAGGTCCCTTCCAATCCCTAATGTTCTGGGATTCTGTGATCTTGAAGGTCTTTTCCAGCACAGATGATTCTCTGATTCTAATAGGCTGGCAAAGCAATTCTGAGGCCAAAGTGGTTTGGGGAGCTTTTTGCTTCCTGCTGCTGTTGGATCATTTTCAGCTTGGATGAAGTCCCTGGTTCAGCTTCCTGCACAGCCAGCACAAACTCATGCTGGCACCAGGGAGACAGGACAAGCAAGTCCACAGACACGGGTAAGATATGTACTGGTAGCACACAAGTCAACAGAACAGATTTGGACAGGATGACATGGCCAGCAGAACTAGAGATGTAATTCTCCCCCTGTACTGGGCAATGGGGAGACCTTCTCTTGAGTACTGGGGGCAGTTCTGGGCCCCTCACTTCAAGAAAGTGATTGAGGCACTGGAGAGGGTGCAGAGGAACAACAAAGCTGGGAAAGAGACTGGAGGGAAAGTCTGATGAGGAGAGGCTGAGGGAGCTGGGGGTGTTTATCCTGGAATTGAGGAGGCTAATGGAGGGACCTTCCCCCTCCCTACAACTACCTGAAGGGAGGTTGTAGTCAGGGCTCTTCTCCCAGGCAACTAGTGCCAGGATGAGAGGGCAGGGCCTGAAGATGCACCAGAGGAGGGTTAGGTTGTATGTTAGAAGCCCTTCCCCACAGAAAGGGTGATCAGACACTGGAATGGACTGCCTGGGGCAATGGTGGTGTCCCCATCCCTGGAGGTGTTTAAGGACAGACTGGATGTGGCCCTTAATGTCCTGATCTGGCTGATGTGGTGATGTTAGGTCCTGGGCTGGGCTTGATGAGCTCAGAGGTCTTTTCCAGCCTGAATAGGTCTGTGATTCTGTCATTCTGTGGATCAGTAGTGTTAGAAACTGAGCACTTGAACATCTCTCTCTTCTGGTGTTTCCTAGTCTCCTTCAATACTTGCAAAAAAATGACCCCAAACCTATTCTAAGAATTAAAATTTAAAGTTTCTACTTCAAAAATAAAAATTTTAGTTTTAAAATATGCTGTGCATGGAACTAAAGTATTATTGAATCTTTTGACTTTAAAATGAATTATATGAACAGGTTTGGCCACAAATGGTTGCCAAAAATGCCAGATATATCATGATCTTCTTAAGAAAAAGGTAGAACAACTTCTAGAAGAAAAATTATTCTAAATTTCTTCTAATTTCTTCTTTTTTAGAAGAAAAATTAAAGCAGAAAAAATCTAAATATAGCTTTCAACACACTACATGTCTAAAAATAATGCTGGGAGCAAATCCTTTTCCCTCAGCCAAGGATGACTGAGTTGCTGTAAAAAGTAAGGCCACATCGCCCTGGGGCTCTAGCTCCAAGTATCCATCAATAATGTGCTTAAATCTAAAAGCAAAATGAAACAGCAAATGTGGTAATGGAATACTAAGCATTAAGGATGGACCTGATTTATGCCCCTCTGCAGCCAAGTTTCTAATGGAGGTTGCCAGATGAACCCCCAGAACATGTTTTAGACTTCAGGAAGGCTAAAAGGAGATCAGTCATATAGAAAAAAAGGCGGGATGTTGGGAAGCGCTTCCTCACGAAGGGGTGATAAGACACTGGAATGGACTGCCCCAGGGTGGTGGTGGAGTCCTCATCCCTGGAGGTGTTTAAGGATGTGGCACTTAGTGCCATGGTCTTGCTAATGGGGTTATGTTAGGTCATAGGCTGGGCTGGATGATCTTAGAGGTCTTTTTCCAGCCTCAATAATTCTGTGATTCTGTAATTACAGGAACAGAGGGTCTGTATCTGGATAACATTAAAAAAAAGTGTCTGTCCATGAAATTCTTCCAAAAATAAGATGTGCTGTTACTAACTGACAGTCACAATCAGTAGAAGAAAACAGAGACTTAAGTGATGGCAGAAGTCAGAATTTGAGACGCTTGATATTAATAGAGCCAGTTTCAAAGATTCCTGAATGTGGATCCGCTCAGTCTGCTTTCTTACACACGCCATGTGCTCTAAGGAAAACTAAAATTGGGATTTTTATGTAACAAAACCCACAAGAAGCGTTGTCTTGCCAACCTTCATGCTGTTTAAAACCAGCTTCTCTTTCAGTAACTTCAGAGCAATAAGACCATTTTAAAACCAGTGAAAGCTTTTCTTCGAATACTTTGCACCAGTTCAATCACAGAATCACAGAACATCAGGGATTGGAAGGGACCTCAAAATTCCTTCTCATGGCTATCATGTCCTTTTATTTATATCTAAAAGGCAACTACTGTGATATTGGCCCAAAAACATTGAAAACAAGATCACAGAAACACAGAATCACAGAACATTAGGGATTGAAAGGCACCTCAAAAGATCATCTAGTCCAATCCCCCTGACACAGCAGGATCACCTAGACCACGTCATACAGGAACATGTCCAGGTGGGTTTTAAATGTCTCCAGAGAAGGAGACTCCACAACCCCCTGGGCAGCTCCTGCCAGGGCTCTGTCACCCTCACCATGAAGAAGGTCCTTCTCATATTGATGTGGAACCTCCTCTGTTCCAGCTCACAGCCATTGCCCCTTGTCCTATCATTGGATGCCATTGAGCAGAGTCTGGCTCCATCCTCCTGACACCCACTCTTCACATATTTATAAGCATTAATGAGGTCACCCCTCAGTCTTGGAAAATCAACACTTTTCAGCAGGACAAACCATAATTAAACCACTTCACAGAAGAAAGAGATGTTCAGTGAGCCTGGAGGTGAAATCAATGAACTGAGTGATTAAAGAACAAAACTTAAGAAGCCAAGTTTTAATTTGAAGAGCAAGTGAAGGCTCCGCATGTACAGGTGTGAGGGACAGCCAGTGTGCCCAGCAGCCAGGCATGCCTTTAGTAAGACACAATCTTCTCTTTAAAAATGTGCCATCAGGTCTATTAGGGGAAGCATCAATAATTAAAGTTAATGCCTGGAAACTGGCATCAGCTATGGGCAAGATGACTCAAACTCTTGGAGACCCATTCATTATATTCAACTACAAAGGCTAGAAGTGATGAAAAATGCATGAATAAATTTAAGTATTAACACGCTACTTATTTCAGTGTTTGTTCTGACCCAGGTGACTCTGGTCTGACTCGCTCTGCAGCTTCTTTTCACTCAAATGACCTCAGATTGTTGCAGCTGTCTCTCGGGATTAAAACATATTACTCTCTCTTGAAAATGTATTATTGAAGGTTTCTACTTTGTAAGAGAGAAAATGCTCTCTGGCAGCCTCTCTTCCTACTCATTACAAACTGTTAGATTCCACAGTAAAGCCTCTAGCCTTACATTTAAATGTTTTGATCTAAAATTGCTAAGTTAACCTCTGTGCTAGGAAAAACTAAGTCAAAGGAGCCTGAGGACTACAGAAGAGATCCCTGACTGTGTCTCCAAACCTCAGCAAGGTAAAGCAGTGGACATTTCCACAGTGTTGGGCAGAGGAGGTGCTGCTCAACAATCTTTCACATCACAGAACCATAAAACCATGGAACACTAGGGATGGGAAGGGACCTCAAAAGATCGTCTAGTCCAATCCCACTGCCACAGCAGGATCACTTAGACCAAGTCACACAGGAACATGTCCAGGTGGGTTTTAAACGTCTCCAGTGAAGGAGACTCCAAAACCTCCATGGGCAGCCCATTCAAGTGTTCACCCTACCATGCTTCTACATTTTTTTTGTCATCCCACCCATGAATCAATCTCCGCTGGGATACTGTGATCACTTTTCTTCTTTCAAGCACACATACAATGACTTGGATTTATAAATTCAATTTACAACCTTCTCTGCAAGATTATGGAATTGAATTCGTTGACAGTTTGGGAAAAGCTTGACCACTCTGCAGAGCTCTGATCTCTAAGTTACAGAATCACAGAGGGATTGGAAGGGACCTCACAAGATCATTTAGTCCAATCCCCCTGCCAAAGCAGGATCACTTAGATCCAGTCGCACAGGAACCTGGCCAGGTGGGTTTTAAACGTCTCCAGAGAAGGAGACTCCACAGCCCCCCTGGGCAGCCCCTTCCAGTGCTTTGTCACCCTCACTGGGAAGAAGTTCCTTCTCATACTGATGTGGAACCTCCTCTGTTCCAACTCACACTCATTGCCTCTTGTCCTATCATTAGATGCCACTGAGCAGAACCTGGCTCCATCCTCCTGACACCCACCCTTCACATATTTATCAACACTAATGAGGTCACCCCCTCGGTCTCCTTTTCTCCAAGCTCAAGAGCCCCTGCTCCCTCAGCCTCTCCTCACCAGGGAGATGCTCCATTCCCTTCATCATCTCTGTGGCTCTGTGCTGGACTCTCTCCAGCAGTTTCATGTCCTTCTGGAACTAAGGGGCCCAGAACTGGACACAATATTCCAGATGCGGTCTCCCGCTGTAGAAATACACCAACCACATCACTCCCTCACAGAGCCAGACCCAGAAAGTAGCACAGGGGGAATTCCTTCTCCACAAAACACTCAGCTGAGAACAAAACCAAAAGGCTTCCTGTCATGACTTAACAACTCTTCTGGTAACAGCAGCAAGAACCTTGCGTCAGAGTTAATTTCAACAAAGGCAGAAGCAGTAATGTGCTGGGTAAACCAGAGCCCCTTGATGGAAGCACATTACTGCAGCCCTTCCAGCAAGTGAGGAGTGGCGACAAGTGTGGGTCAGGCTGGGAAGGTAGTGATGGCCTTTGTACCGCACAATGTGTGAGCTGCTGTGTCGCATCTATCTCAGCAGTAAACATACGAGTCACAGGATGTTACGGGCTGGAAGGGACCTCAAAAGATCATCTAGTCCAATCCCCCTGCCAGAGCAAGTCACAATCTTCTGACTACTTTTAGTCCCATGGAATAAACATGGAAAGTGAGAGCCTCCCAGTGGAGGTGTCTCACTAGACCTGCAGTTTACAAACCCAGATCTGGTGGGACATGAGGTGGTCAGAGGCTGTCTCGGGCTTAGTGATCATGAAAATATCCAGTTCTCAATCCTTCATGAAGTAAAGAGGGGGAGGTGTCAACAAAACCACCCCTATGAACTTCTCGAAGGCAGATATTGGCCTGTTCAGGAAAGTAGTCAAGGGAGACACTTCTGAAGGAGAAAAGTTACTGTAGTAACTGTTAATTCAATCTAATTGTACTACAAACCTTGCTGCATTTAAAAGCAGTAAGAATGATAAGCAAATTAAAGCTCCAGGAGAGTGGTATTTAGCATTAGAAACAGACACTGTGAGTAACTGTAGGAGAATCTGGAGCCCAAGCCTGGCACATAATTTCTTTAAAGAACATTTGGAGTCAAAATAGAATTAAGAAATATCCTATTCCAACCCCAAAGAGACCTCATACGGTTTGAAATCCCTTTAGAGGACTCTCCTACGCCCTGGGTGATGTCCAGAACCATTATGTCCTCTATCTTCTCTGACAAGGGAGGTATTGAGGTGCTGGAGCAAGTGCAGAGGAGGGCAACAAAGCTGGTGAAGGGCCCGGAGAATAAATCTTGTGAGGAGAGACTAAGAGAGTTGGGGCTGTTTAGTTTGAGGAACAGGAGGCTGAGGGGAGACCTCATCACTCTCTACAACTATCTGAAAGGACGTTGTAGGGATGTTGGTGCTGGTCTCTTCTCACAGGCAGTTTGTGACAGAAGCAGAGGGAAGGGTTTCAAGCTCCAACAGGGGAGGTTTAGATTGGGCATCAGGAAAAAATTCTTCCCAGAGATAGTGGTCAGGCACTGGAATGGGCTGCCAGGGTGGTGGCTGAGTCCCCATCCCTGAATGAGTTTAAAAGTCACTTGGATGTAGTGTTGGGGGATCTGGTTTAGGGCTGAACTTGTAGAGTAGGATTGATGGTTGGACTCAATGATTCCCAAGTGTCTTTTCCAACATGAATGATTCTATGTTTCTATGATTTGATAAACCTCAGCAGAGTCTCTATCACAAGTGAAGGTACCTGCTACCAGAGTCTTGCCAGTTGCTTGATCAACTGGAAGGTGAAGATGACTTACATTCTTTCATTAACTGATTTTTAGGAGCACTTTGCCTCTAAAGCATTAAGGATTGTTGTTGTTATTCATATTGTTATCTTCAAAACAGATGAATGACCAGATACATTTCAGTGACAGCAGCACACAAATGAAGCCGTTTACTACAGCAAGAGTGTAGGGAGCTGGTTAAACTTCCTTCCGTCACTCACTGTCAGGCAGTAATGGCAGCTCCTACAGCGTGAAAGGGGCTGTTTGCAGGCAGGGGTAAGTACCCTGCAGTTACCAAGAACAGTGAAAGGAAGCACTTTGAACTTTCTCACTACTGCTAAAAGTTCAGCTTTAACTTGAATCATAGAATCAATAGGGATTGGAAGGGACCTCGAAAGGTCATCTAGTCCAATCCCCCTGCCAGAGCAGGATCACCTAGACCAAGTAGCACAGGAACATGGCCAGGCGGGTTTTAAAAATCTCCAGAAAAGGAAGAAGTCATTTTGGAAGCTTGTAAAGCTTGATTTATTTGTGGCTTGAGAGCTCCAGTACAGAGGTGTGCTCGTTGTCTAATTCCTGCTGCAAACCTTGCAAAATACCCTGGGATTTTAATGAACCTAGGGGGAGACTTTACCTGTGAATACACTCTAAATGGAAAGCACCAACTGTCAAGAGAATTTTGAAGGCTGGATGCACAACAGGGTGAAAGAGCACTGCTTATATCCTCAACTGAGAATGTGTTTTAACCCTGGAAGAGTGTGCCCTTACAGACTTCTCCCCCACCATGCTGCTCTGAGTTCTTGTTCCTGAATTCCTGTGCTAAAAGCCTGCTTTAGTGTTTCTCTTGTTTGATGTGTGCTGAGTACGGGAGTCAGTGCACATCACGGTGTGTGCTTGGCTGCTAATGCAATGGGAAGCTGAGAGAACTTTGTGAAAAGCTGAAAAATAATACTCAGCCCTGGAGATGACTTGCCACTAAGTCGCTTCTTTCTTCTTCATTAAGGTAAAACTGAACTCCTAATGATCTGTGGAAAAACAGAGCAAATCAGAGCCAAATCCTAGCAAAGACATGGACAGGTTCCTACTGTGCAGGTGAGCAAAACCAGCCAGGTTTTCTTTTATAACGATGAGCAGAGCAGCTACTGAGTATCTCCGGAGGCTGAAGTAGATGTGTTTCCTCTCTGGGCAAGGGGAAAGAGCTGACCCATCTTTTCTTCTCCTCTCCTTTTCGGAGCTGCTGTTTGAAGCATCCAGTTGGTGCTTCTTGCCTCTGACAGCTGTCACTGGTTGGTTAGGGTTGAACCAACCACGAGATGAATGACAGATGCTCTCTGTTAACCCAGTGAGGGAGAGATATGTACTCAAATACTCCACAGTATTTGCCTTACCAGTGCCAAGTATTAAGGGTCACAGAATCACAGAGCATTAGGGATTGGAAGGGACCTCGAAAGGTCATCTAGTCAATCCCCCTGCCACAGCAGGACCGCCTAGACCAAGTTGCACAGGAACACATCCAGATGGGTTTTAAACGTCTCCAGAGAAGGAGACTCCACAACCCCCCATGGCAGCCTGTTCCAGTGCTCTGCCCGTGCTAATAAAGCTGTTAGCCCTGTGCAAAATTCCTCTCAAAATCCCTGACGGGGGGTTAAGACATCTCCATCAGCACTATTGCTCCAGTAACTGCAGATTTAGCCTGTAAAGCTGTGCACTGCACATAAAAGCTGGCTGTTCGTGTACACTATTGGTAACACTGTGCACCACAGACTGCAGCTAGATTTGTCTGAGATGGGCATAATGCCACAACGTCCACGCCATTAGTACAAAAAGAAGAGACTAAATAGTTCCCACCTGTCTTAAAAGCTCTTTCACACTGCATACATTAACAGCTGGAGGCACGCGTAGTGTGTATTTGCTTACACTAAGATGATTCTAGGGTAGGTGGAAAAAATAGTCCGTGAAGAAGGCAGAGAAGTAATAAGGACAACTGAATTGAGATGTAAAAAAAAATTACTCAGGAGATATAAATTGATGGAATAGAAATGTGTGACAGATAGGCGTAACAGCCCTCAGCACTTGTGTCTGTGGTTTGCTGGAGATCTCAGTTGTGAGCCCTCATGCATGCATAATTCAGGTCAGATTAAAGAGAGATCCCAAGGCAGAACTAATACTCGGTGACCAGACGAGGTCATAAAAGCATAAGCTCCTTCTCTTGCTAAGTCAGATCTCTGACTTAGTTAAGGAAAAAGCAGTCCTAGGGAAATTCGTATCTGAATAAGTCATTGTAGATCAATACTGGGGAGTCCAAGAATGAGAGCACCACCAGGGTAAAAGCCAAGCAAAAAAAAAAAATCACATACAGAAACCAACCAGTGTATTGAAAAATAACAAATTAAAATTCTGAAGAGAGCATCTTTGGCACCCCTGAAACTCCATAAACACTGAGTGTAGTTAGGAGGAGATTCTGCACAGCTTGGCAGGTACTGTGACATTTCCAGTCCTAACCTGTGGTGCTGCAGCTCTGCTTGTCTTTGTCACAGGGACCAGCAGATCTCTAATGTTCTCTGGTTATTGTGCCCCTCAGAGGAGAGGTTCCTCCTACTCTCATTTGTCACCTCTCTGATGCTGCACAGCCTTTTGACCATCTTCTGCAGCTCAGCCTGTCCTGGTTTAGGTTGATTTTTGCCTGTTTGGATTTCTAAGGGTTATTGAAACACATAGAAACCCAGGGTCAATATTATAGTACAGGAGAATGTCAGGTTTTATTAACAGAGAGTAAAGAAAGAATTGAGAGACAAGCCATGGCCACTGGCCACGCTTTTCCCTACCCCATCTCTCCACCTCTCCCCACCAGTGTGTGGGTAGCACCACAAAGATGCCCATCCCACCCTTCTAAATGAGAGAGAGAGAAAAAGAGAATTAAAGAGGAACTTGGAGAAGACCTCGTGAACGAGGGTCAGTGTGGAAGAGAGAGGAGCCAGATGACTCCTTTAGTGACCAAACAAACACCTCCCCAAGTTGGTTTGGTAAAGACTCCAGGAACACTGTCAAACTTTGTAAACACCTTAACTGGGGCAGCACAGGAGCATGAGAGAAGCCACTGAAGTAAAAGGGCCAAGCAGGTAGGAAAATGAGGTGATCACCAGGAATTTTTGAAGTGCAGAAGTTAGGAGGATTTTCCTGCTATCTCAGTGGCAAGTTTCCAGCCTGACCAACCAGTTCAAGCAGTTGGGGTGAAGAAGCAGCACAGCTCTTGAGACGAGCTGTTTAGACTTCTGAAGTGCCAACAGAAGAGGGCTGCCCTTCAAAAGAAAATATCATAGAATCATTAGGGGTTGGAAGGGACCTCGGAATATCATCTAGTCCAATCCCCTTGCCACAGCAGGATCACCTAGACCAAGTCACATGTTGTGACTCCTTTTAGCCTAAAGACTGGCACGTTCAGGGCATGTGCAGAGGCACACCCGTCACAGTCTTCTGTAGGTGATAATAGGTTTTGAAATGGCACCTTAGCTTAATGATTCAGCAAAACTCTCTAGGATTTTATAGATACTCAGGGTTACAGATGTGTAACAGATGCTCCTATTCCAGCTCATTTCACTTTGCAGCAGTGACACACATGCGCTTATTTGAAACAGACCTTGAATGTTCGTAGCTTCGGGACAGTGAATAGCATTAGGACTTCTGGAGAATAAATAAAAACACAATTCATTTTCTCTCCTAGCAGTCAAATGCTGCAGATGGAGCTTGGGATGGTGCAGTTGTTTTAACGGAAATAGATTGTCTCCACACAAACATTTTAGACAATCACTTAATTAGCTCCAAACATAACATCCTGCAGTTGGTTGTTTCAGGTGGTTCCTGCTATTTTTTTAGTATTTAAAATTATTCTGTTAAATTAGTCGAAGAGGGTTTTGGGGATCTGTTTTTGTCCTTCATTTCTTTAAAGGAATCTGTTACATTATGTGAGAGAAATCACAGAATGTTAGGGATTGGAAGGGACCTCGGAAGATCATCTAGTCCAGTCCTCCTGCCATAGCAGGATCACCTAGACCAAGTCACACAGGAACATGTCCAGGTGGGTTTTAAATGTCTCCAGAGAAGGAGACTCCACAACCCCCCTGGGCAGCCCATTCCAGTGCTCTGTCACCTTCACTGTGAAGAGGTTCCTTCTCATATTGATGTGGAACCTCCTGTGTTCCAGCTCACACCCATTGCCCCTTGTCCTATCATTAGAAGACACTGAGCAGAGCCTGGCTCCATCCTCCTGATGCCCACCATTCACATATTTATAAACATTAATGAGGTCACCCCTCAGTCTCCTCCAAACTAAAGAGATCCAGCTCCCTCAGCCTTTCCTTGTAAGGGAGGTGTTCTACTCCCTTCATCATCTTTGTGGCTCTGCACTGGTCTCTCTCCACAAGTTCTGTGTCCTTCTTGAACTGAGAGGCCCAGAACTGGACACAAGATTCCAGATGTGGTCTCACCAGGGCAGAGGAGAGGGGAACCTGTCTCAACCTGCTAACCGCCCCCCTTAGGTCAGCATGGTCAATTCTCCTTCAGCTTCTGCTTTGTATCTAGACTTTCTCCTGAGAGATCTGACACACTGGAAAGCCATGAGATAACCAACCCACCCAGGGTCAAACAGTTTATATCTAGTGGGCTGGAGATGCAGCTGCTGCTGATGCTGTGAAATTCCCATGGAGCTCAATAGGAGCAGTCCCCAGCGCAAAGCAGCTGCAGATTTGGGCTCTGAGCCAGCACTGAGACCCAAGTCCTGTGCTGTGAGCACCTCAGAATAGCCTTGCTGTGCTGAGGTAGCAGATTGCACAGAGAGCTGCACCCTGTTGGAGTGGCAAGTCTGTTTGAATATGTCTAGGAACACTTTTTTTGTTGTTGCAGAAATATTTGGCAAGATTTCCAGTTTATCTTTGAAAGCCCTGGTTTTTTGAAGCTGCTCATTAAACACCAGACTGACACTTAAAAACCTTGTTAAACTGTCAATACCTGCAATACTTTCAAGCCTGGGTCATGAAACACTGGGTGATTTCACAAACACGCACTAGTTTTCACAAGGTCTCTTTCTCTAGTGGCAGGGGATAGGACTAGATGATCTTTTGAGGAGTCTCGAAAGATCTGTGGAGTCTCCTTCTCTGGAGATGTTTAAAACCTGCCTGGATGTGTTCCTGTGCGACTTGGTCTAGGTGACCCTGCTGTGGCAGGGGGATTGGACTAGATGATCTTTCGAGGTCCCTTCCAATCCCTAATGATCCTATGATTCTGTGGTAGACTGAGGCTACATGTACCCTGTTCCTACCACCCAATCTCTGTTTGGCAGCACAGTGAGACTCAGGTAATTTATTAGCCCAACCCGTTTCCCCCACTGCAGCAAAGCCAAAAATAAATGCTTTTACAACTAGTATTATGATTTCCTAACCCTCAGGAGTTCCCCAGGAGTTCTGGAAGTGCTGGTGTGCGCAGCTGTTTCAGAAAGGTACTAGCAGCAGGAACCCAAAGATAATGGGATTACTTTAAGCATAATCAGAATTATAGATAGATGGCTAATGAGATTACTCTCAGCATAAGCAGATTTTTTACGTATGAGTGTGTGCGTGCTCTAAAGTGACAGTGTCAGGACTTCCTGGCTCACAAAAGCAAACCAGTAAGTCACCTGCTCTTTGCTCCTGTGTCAAGAGCAAACAGTCCCAAGGCTGGCACGTGGGTGCTGAGGCTGGAGATAAGTGTTGAGGAGACAGAGGCGGGGTGAGCGGCTCCCACAACCCTCGCAGGAGTGCTGGCTGAGCCAGGTAGTTTCCAAGAAAGAACGGCCACGGTGAGGCTTGTTTGCTCACCTTCAGCCAGCCCATGACTCCTGGTGGAGGATTATCTGAGCAGCCAGAGATCAGCCACAGTCTTAGACCATCTCACAGGGTGTTGGCATCCCCGGGGCGCACAGATACACCCAGACACATAGAGAGCAGGTGGGGTGCAGAGCTGAGGTGGGTGTGCAAACAGCAGCACTCCACATGAGTGCCATATAGAGTGGAATGTGAACTGTGACAGAGCTGAGGAGGGTGATTAATGCCTGACGAGAGCTATTTAATCTGCCTGTGTTACTGTGTAACTTCTTTTCTCTTCCTCTTTCTGTTTTATTGCTTTACAAAGAAAAATGTTTTGCAAGGCCAACGCGAAGCGGACAAAATCTGGAGCAAAGAGGGATTTTATGCGGTTGTCATTTTCCTCAGCATCTTTGTCATTCTAGTAACTTGTTTGATGGTAAGTTCCTTTTTGCCTTTTCTTCGCTTTGTGTCTTTCTCAGTCTGAAGGGTAGAGCCACACGTGCTTTACAACGAGAGGTGTTTTCTCAAGGCTGTGAAAAGCTCAGCTACACAGCAAGAGCTGGTCACTCTCACAATGCTGTGAAGCCAAAGGCTGAAGAACTGTATTTCTTGATATATTTTGAGTCCAGCTGAGAGCAAGAAGGAAGCTGGAGAAATAAATAATGAGCCCTTAAATCTGCAGAGTAACTGTCTAGTGACTTGAGTGATGACTTCCAAACCTTCCTACAAAGGTCCCAGGATCCCTGAAGTCACATTAGCTGCCTGTATTTCAGTTTTATTGGGTAGTAAAAGCAGCACCACATCGGTACAGTATTGTCAACGCACAGTCGTTGGAGCGTGCGTTGGTATTCTCATACTGGGTGTACAAATTCTAAACTGAAGTGACTGGTAGGTACATGAAAGAGTGACTGTGTTTTCTAACGGCTTTGCTGTTCACATTGCTTGAACTCAGCAGCCAGGTTTCACTAGACATACTTCTAATGTGCTGAATAGGAGATGTGCAAGGGTCCCACACAAGGTGAACAACGCTACACCACCACTGACTTCCACAGGCTAATTTTGGCATCGTTTCCAATTCTTTATCTCAGATATTTTCCTTCCCTGAATTGCGTATTTCTTCTGTGATGCACAAAAGTAAGGGTTTACTGATTTCTATGAGGCTACTCAACATCTACGAACATGTAGTATCTTGGAGTCTTTGGAAATATTTTCCTTAAAACATATTTAATCTCCTTTAATCTTGCTGGATTTTCCACTTACAAATGTAATATGGGCTAACATTTAAACTGAAGATATGATAAATGATCACACTTACATCAAATCTTCTCAGCCTGGAGAATAAATCTTAGGGTCTGGAGAATAAATCTTGTGAGGAAAGACTGAAAGAGCTGGGGCTCTTTAGTTTAGAGAAGAGGAAGCTGAGAGGAGACCTCATCACTCTCTACAGCTACCTGAAAGGATGTTGTGGAGAGGTTGGTGCTGGTCTCTTCTCAC
>JAOXOE010000405.1:27097747-27111022 GCA_028565055.1 Phoeniculus purpureus | reverse complement strand
ACCCTCACTGGGAAGAAGTTCCTTCTCATATTGATGTGGAACCTCCTATGTTCCAGCTGACACCCACTGCCCCTTGTACTGTCATGAGATGACACTGAGAAAACAGTACATTCCTCCTCACCTAATTCTCGGACACAGGCTGACTTCTGGTGAAGTTTTAGCTGAAGCAGATATACAACACAAAGAAATACTGCTCAGTGATTCCAGTCTTGCAAATAATAAGCAACTAAAACGGGTCTTGGGATAGAAAGTGTCAAGCACCATTAACTGTAAGCACGGACACCTATTCACGATCGAACTTCATGCACAACCAAACACCTCAAACGCAAGATAAGCCCTTAGGAATACTAGAAGGCTTTCTGCCAGGAAGACAGAAGAATCCAGTTAGGTACTAAATAGATTTAGGTACTACTTAGATACATTTCTTTGGGTTCTTCTGACCCAGTCAAAATAACAAAGAAGCATCTGAAAAAGTTTAACTACTTAAAAAGCAAAAGCATCTGAACACATACATGGAGGCTGCACAGTAGGTCACAATAACAATCCTCACGATCAAAATTCCTTTGTCACTCTGAAGATGACCTTTAAACAAGTAATTATCACAGAACATTAGGGATTGGAAGGGACCTCGAAAGATCATCTAGTCCAATCCCCTGTCCTGTGCTTCACTTTGCATGATAATGAATGTACAAAGCAACCCGTGACCTTACTGCAAGACAAGACAAGAACAAATCTTGCAAAGATGAAAACCTGCACCTCCTGCCTCATCTCCAGATGGATAATACACAGTGTTCAATCAAAGAAGGGGGAGATGCAACCCTTTCACAAATAGGATGAAACATGAGCAGAGATTTTGCTCCTTGAACCCATTAAGATGCATTCTTCTGCTTTCTCTATGTTCTCACATATTAGTGGGGTACTGAGCCCATCTCTACCGTTTACAAAAGCATTTGTAAAAGGAAAAAAACACCAAACCACCCCAAAAAGCTGTGAGCATGATGAAATGAATCCTCATTCACTGCAACACATCTCTTGGAGAGGTACTAATCCGGCCTTCACAAACCATCGGGCCACACCAGCACACTTCACTGCTGGGGACAGCGCCCACCATGAGATATTTGGGGTTCTTCCTTCTAGTTTACAAGGCAGCTCAGCTATAGCTATTTCCATTTCATTCCATCCTTCACCACACAAGATGAAAACTTATGAAAAGCTTATTTGAGGTTTATTCTTGCCCCCGCACAACGTTAATTTCAATTGCAAATTGAAGTGGAACGTCTCCCTTGCCTGAGGTTGAAAAAGAGGTGCTTCTGCTTAAAGCACTACTGTTCTAGAAGCAAAAAATTCTACATACTTACTTAGATCACCTAGAAATGCTTTGTACCTTGTGGAGTGGGGGGGGTAGCATTAGTAGTCCAAATGTGATGTCATCTGAGCAAAAGTCTTCTTTGGCACAGTCTTCTGAAAAACAATAGCAAAGTTCCACAGGTCTATAAATCACACAGAATCACAGAACATTAGGGATTGGAAGGGATCTCGAAGGATCATCCAGTCCAATCCCCCTGACACAGCAGGATCACTTAGACAAAGTCCAGGTGGGTTTTGAACCTTTCCAGAGAAGGAGACTTCACAACCCCCCTGGGCAGCCCATTCCAGTGCTCTGCCACCCTCACTGGGAAGAAGTTCCTTCTCACATTTATGTGGAACCTCCTGTGTTCCAGCTGACACCCACTGCTCCTTGTCCTATCAATAGCTGACACTGGGAAGAGCCTGACTCCATCTATAAGGATGAATCAATTCAAAACAACTCTCAGAGGTGAGCTCTTGATTGCTTCTCACTGCTTTATCTCCTGCCACTGCGCTCACTAGTCCAAATTACTCTATTCAACATAAATACTCAGTGAAGAACTTCAAAACTGCACACCACCGCTTGAAACTCAAGTCTGTGAGATAAAGGCACCAACCTGCAGATAACACTGCAGTTACCTTTTAACACTGCCTACAAAACATTCATATTATGATTACTGTACCTGCTTAGGGGTATGACTTTGCAAAATACCAATCATAAACCAGGCTAATTTCCAGAAGGAAAGTAACATTGGTACAATCTTGACTGGGTGTGTGCATTACACCGTTCAAACCAGACGTGTGATGTACCTCAGCAGCAGTTTAAAACTCCAGGAGAACACAGCACACAACAGTGTAATGTGATTCAAACATCTTCCTCTGGTTAAGTGAAAAATCAGTATGAGTGAGCTGTCCTGAGCACAAGATATCTACTCTATAGGGATTTCTACACATAAACACTCGAACTGCTCCACAACGAAATAGCTCCCCATCTACTACACACCAGAAATTGAGTATTCCCAAGTAAGGGCTGTGTTTTAAATACACAGGCACCAGTCTGGCAACAGAACCCCACTGCTGACAATCCTCCTGGGAAAGCAACTGTTAAGAGATCACTACTGATACTTCAGCACTCCTGTGAGGCAAAGTCTACCTCCCTTTAAGGGATACAGAAATCTATCTCCTTCCATCATATGAAGGGATGGGAAGATTTCCTTTGACATTACTAAAATACAGTAACCTCAAAGCCCCCAATCTTTACCATCTTGTCCCCCAGTCCAACACAGAAAGCAGCAGCTGCCAGAAAAGCCAGTGGAGGACTTTTTACAAGGGACTGTAGCCATAGGGCAAGAGGGAGTAGTGTCAAGCCAAAAGAGGTGAGATTTCAATGAGATCTTAGGAAGAAATTTCTCACTATGGGGGTTGCCCAAGGAGACTGTGGACGCTCCATCCCCAGAAGTGTTCAAGGCCAGGTCTGACTGGGCTCTGGGCAACCTGATCTGGTGACATGTATTGCTGCCCATGGCAGGGGGTTGAAACAGGATGAGGTCCCTTCCAACCTCTAAACCATTCTGTGATTTAAGCTAGGGAAGAAGAATGTCTTGTGAAAACATCCAGTGGGGTAAGAATGGGAGACCATTATAATGCATGTGCCATACAGCAAAGTGTAATATTCTAATGTTAGACATGAGCATTCTGACTGGAACACCAGTACACAGGTAAGAGACAGCAAACTATGGGGAAGAAATGGTGTCTAGGTGCCATTTTAAATACCAACCTGTACAAGTTCATGAAAGATTGTTTTTCATGGTTTTATGTTGGCTTTGTGTGTGACAGGGTTTTGGTAGCAGAGGAAGGGGCTGGGAGGACTGCATCCTGCATACCACAGGGTACCCACACTGCTGCAGTTCATGAAGAGCTACAGTCTGAGACGAACGCTCACACTGGAGAAGCTCATAGAACTTCCCATGGGAGGGATGCCATACTCACAGAAACACAGAGAACGGTTTAGGTTAGAAGGACCCTCAGAGACCATCTAGTCCCAACCCCGTGCCCTGGGCAGGGACACCTCTCACCAGATCACATTGCCCAGTGCCCTTGAATACTTGCAGGGACAGAGCATCCACACTTCCCTGGGCAACCTTTCCCAGTGTCTTAAGACCTTTGCAGGGATGAATTTCTTTTTAAGACATCATCTAAATCTTCCCCTTTTTAAGCCTGAAACCATTCTCCCTTGTTCCATTACTGGACACCCTCATCAGAAGTCCCTCTCCAGCTTTCCTCTAGCCCCTTCAGGTACTGGAAGGACTGCTATAAGGTCCCCACATAGCCTTCTCTTCTCCAGGCTAAACAGCTCCAATTTCCTCAGCCTGTCCTCACAGGGGAGGTGCTCCAGCACCCTGATCATTTTCATGGCCTCCTCTGGACTCACTCCAACAGTTCCATGTCCTTCTTACACGAGGGACTCCAGAACTGCACACAGTACTCTAGGTAAGGTCTCACAAGAGCAGAACAGAGGGGCAGAATCACTTCCCTCGAGCTGCTGGTGCTACTTCTTTTCACCCAGACGAGGATGTAGTTGGGCCTTGTGAGCTGCCCTTAAGCACTGCCATCTCACCTTGAGCTTCTTCTCTCTACCAATACTCCCAAGTCCTTCTCCTCAGGACTGTTCTCAATCCATTCACCACCCAGCACAGATTTGTGCTTGGGATTGCCCCAACCCACATGCAGGACCATGAGCTTGGATGCAGTTTGCACGGGCCCAGTTCTCAAGCCTGTCAAGGCCCCTCCAGCATGTGGACCACACCACACAGCTCACACACTGAACTGTAGTCGCAGGAGAGGATTATGAGGGGCTCCTGCCCACAAGCAGGAAGGAACACCAGAGACAAAGGACGATGAACTGACTGCAACCCTCATTCCTTGCCACCGTGACAGTCCTGTGACACTGGCAGAGAGAAGGTGGAGGACTTGAGAGCAAGGCTAAGCCCAGGAAGAGGGAGGGGTTGGGAGAAGGTGTGTTTAAGATCCAGATGTATTTATCACCATCCTACTCTGATTCAATCAGTAAACTAGTGGTGAGCTATTGTTTAAATTAAATTCATACTGTTTTCACCAAGTCGAGGTGGTTCTTTGTCCTTGACCATAAGAGGTGAGCGAGCCTTTTCTGTCCTTTCTCTTGATCCGGAGCCTCTTGTGTTTTCTCCTCCCAATCTCACTAGAGAGGACCAGAAGCAAGAGAGAGGCTGGGTGGTGTTTAGTGCTGGCTAAACCCTAAACCCTGGCAGCATAAATCAATATCAGAAAGTTAGTTGTCCATAAAAAAAAAAGCTCACTATCTTTCTGACTTCAATGAAATGGTGCTGCCCTGTAAAGGCTTCAACAGTCCCACCTCAATTCCACTGAAACCAGTAAGAAGTCCTCCAGCTCATACAAAAACTGGCTGTAACTGGAGGTAGAGAGAGAGCAACGTGAGTCCAAGTGATCCAAACTTTGGGCCTGTAGTTTTGCGACAGGCTCTAAAGGCAAGTTAACTCAACAGCTTCTTTTCTTAAGGGGTTAAAAAACAGTACTAGAATTTGTGTCCTGGCTTTCCTGCCAAACAGATCAAACCAGCATGTTTTCAAATCCTTTTCCTGTCTTGTGTAATGTTTTCTTCATAAAAGCCAAACCCATCAATGCAGTTTGTGAGTTCTACTGATCTTCTCCCTGTCCCACCTCCTAATGCTTTCTAGTCACTCTTCATTTCGATTCAGAAGACTCCCCTGATTTTATCAGGTCTTGCAAAATAACACATTCTCCATCTTTTCCTTCAAATCCCTATATGATATGTTCCCATGCAACTCTGTCTAGGTGATCCTGCTGTGGCAGGGGGATTGGACTAGATGATGTTTTGAGGTCCCTTCCAGCCCCTAAAGTTCTGTGATTCTATGATATTATTTGGACTTGCTTTACGCTGTCTTTTGCTTCTGTACTCTCATCTTCCTCTTTTCTGACCTACCCTTCTGCTCTCAGAAACAACAACTTGTTTAAACTTCACTCACTATGACTCATACATCTGAATCCTTGTCCCCCTTTCTGAGGTCACTCCCTTCATTTTCTGTGTCAATGAAATTCAGATCACAAGCTCTTCAAGGCTGGAACTGTATCTGAGTATCTATGAAACACCACGCAAAGCTTTAGTGCGGTACAAAATGTTTAACTAATGCTTCTGAGCTGAAAAAAAACCCCACACTCCAATTTGAAAACACTTGAAGTAGAGTTTTTCAACACCAAAAACATTGTCATAAAACACACTTAAGCAAAAGTGCTGAGATGTTAGAGAGTTATCACTGGCACTGCTGTATCAGTTGCAAATTCTACTTTCAGCCTGAACCCCGTAACTGCGAGTAGCAGCTTGATTACATATAATGAATGTTGCTGCAGTGGATCACAAGAAAAGCTTTATTAAATCACATTACTGCATTAAAATTGACAGCAAGGAAAGCGTGTGTGTGGGGGGGGGAGAATCTGCATTCCTATTCTGACAGTTCTTGGAAGCTGTGATTCATGCTGCTACTTGCTTTTCTACTCACAGCCAGAGGAAAATCCGGCTTCCTTTAGAATAGTTGTTGTTACTATGAAAACCACTTTAAAATAAGCACAAATCAAAGTCACCCAACTACTTTGCAGGTCGTTGTATTTTAAAACCGGAGTATTTTTAACTCTTGAAAAAAAATAATGAATTAAAATTCGTGAACACGATGCAACGTGTGAAGATTTGATCAGTTACTAAAGGCTTGAAAAGTACGCCGACATTACTGAGCAGGGAATTCTCTAGAAACAAAAGCAGCCAGCTACTAGCATTCGCTGTTACTAAAGTCTAAGAGAAGTTTCTCTAAGCCTGTCAGCTACAGCTCTCCACTGAGACCTGCTGAAAACTTACAGGTCGAACAGAGAAATGTAGGTCTGCTGTTTATCATGACTAATAAGTAATGCAAAGAAAAGAACGAGAGAAACGTCAGGCCACAGAGAAGTGCAGCTCCTGCTTGTCAACAATAACTCCATGTTACAAGACAGAAGTGGGCTTACGAGAAGTTCCACTTGGGATGTACGATGTTTTCACAGAATCACAGAACATTAGGGATTGGAAGGGTCCTCGAAAGATCATCTAGTCCCATCCCCCTGCCAAAGCAGGATCAACTAGACTAAGTCACACAGGAACACATCCATATTGTTTTCTACAAGTTCTAAGCACCTGCAAACACAGGCTTTAAGATGAAAGCACCTTCTCCACCATAAGTCACCATAGAACCATCTAGTTCAATCCCCCTACCACAGCAGCATCACCAAGTCGCACAGGAACACGTCCAGGTGGGTTTTAAAGTTCTCTAGAGAAGGAGACTCCACAAACCCCCTTGGCAGCCCCTTCCAGGGCTCTGTCACACTCACCAGGAAGTTCCTTCTCATACTGATGTGGAACCTCCTGTGCTCCAGCTCACACCCATTGCCCCCTGTCCTATCATTAGAAGTCACTGAGCAGAGCCTGACTCCATCCTCCTGACATCCCCTCTTCACATATCTAAAAATTGTATTCCTTTGTCTGTGAATGGACATACTTCCAACAGTAACTTGTATAAACAGAAATCTCGTCACTCTTTCAGTTTTCTCTCTCCAGAGCAATTACTTGCCGTGGCCTTTAAATGGAAAAACCCTATTTCTTAAGCTCAATTTACACTTGCCTCTTTACTACTGAAAGCAAGGTCTACGTTCTAGCCTTTTTAAAAGGAACACATCAAAACCGTTTTTTCCCAAAAAACAATGGGAAAATAGACATTTCAAAGCTATTCTTTTAATTTATCTAGGTGATCCTGCTGTGGCGGGGGGGTTGGACTACATGATCTTCCAAGGTCCCTTCCAGTCCCTTCTGTGATTCTGTAATTTCAGAAAGATTTTTCACACTAAAGCAAAGGAAGAGCCAGGCAACCCCGCAGCCAGTGAAACGCAGTACCATCTAATTATGATCAGGACAATCATTCCCTGGTTAAGGGTAACAACATCTTTAACCACCTTATCATTAGGCAAGTTCTTCAGTGGGCAGTAAGACAGAGTTCTCATAGCAATCCTTTCCCCCACCACAAGAAGCCAGCTTCCCCTTCCCAAGATCCCTCTGACACACTAGAATATCCTCAGTCCCCGTCACAGAATCACAGAACATTAGGGATTGGAAGGGACCTCAAAAGATCATCTAGTCCACTCCTCCTGCCACAGCAGGATCACCTACACCAAGTCGCACAGGAACACCTCCAGGTGGGTGTTAAGCGTCTCCAGTGAAGGAGACTCCACAACCCCCCTGGGCAGCCCATTCCAATGCTCTGTTACCCTCACTGGGAAGTCCAACATTCTGTTTCCTCAAGCCCTGTTGGCACATACTACCATCTCCTGTTCTCCTATCAAACACAGACCCACAGCATGCTGAAAAAACCCAAGCAAACAGAGAGCGCAGCAACACATTTCCCTCTATCCAATTCACCTATTTTCCCCCAGACCTGTAGGAGCATTACAGCTCTCAAGATGTCTACCCCTCTTCCACGCACGGTTGCAACCAGCTGATGATTTCAAAAGCTACTGGCAAATACGTAAGGAAAGAATGAGAGAGAAAACAAGAGAAAAGCATAAATCACATTTTTTTAGGCTTTAAAAAAAGGCAACTCTCTACAGCTTAGAAATTCCTTGGTTTGCTAGGCCAAGGGAAGTAAGTAAATTTTGGTGAAACACCTCAGATTTCTCTGACTCTTGACTTCACATATTTCAAACAGACCTTCAGAAGACTAAGCACTGGTGAAGTTACCCCATTTAACAAGACAGGTTTTCCCCCTAATGAATCTTAAAGCTTCAGGATGATTGATGAAAATCCAAACCTTTGGCACTTCTCTAATAAGACTCATCCAAAACATTATGAACCTTCTAGACTCTGCACAATAGCAGGAGTTTACCTCCTTCAAACATACAGCTGCCTTCTCACAAGCTGCCACCAAGTTGATGGAAGACTATTCTGTCAGCAAGAGCCACAACTCAAAAGGAAAAAGCCAATGTCTGACATCACACCAAACACAATGAAATAGCCATTGGACACATTAAATGCTTCTCAATGGCAGAAACTAATATTTACCGTGCCATTGAAAACTTCAGTCGAGTGTAAAAATGGTGACTCGTGTTTTATTTACAACTGCAGCAGCATTCCCAGAATATGAAATATTCCATTAGCTGTATTAATAAGCTTTATTTTGAAGTATAGTTTTTATTAGACAGCTTAGCATCTCTCAGTCTCTAAAGTGATCATGTAATATGTAAAAATACATGTTTTTAGGAAATTCACACACTAAACTTCCTGCTTCCTAAAACAGCCACCTGTCACAGGCCAGGCTGCCTCCTCCATGCTCACAAGTACTTGCCTCAATGCTATTTAAAAGAAAGCACTGGAACTTTCTGTGTATTCACTAGTCCAGCAGATAATGAGATGCTTATGTGATCTGAGATCATCCTTCTGTAAGCAACTGAGATACACTCACAAACCTGTGGAGCTGCAAGCTAAAAAATTCTCGTAGATTCCATTATCAGTAGTGCTGTACTAAACAGCAGTTAAAATTCAGACTGGATGATCAGCCCGTTCCCAGGTACTGGGAGAGAGCCCGTTCTCTTCTGATCTGTGTCCCACAGCAACACCACTCCCATGTGACAAGTTTAAGTATGTGAAGGGTGGGTATCAGCTGAAACATAGGGGGTTCCACATCAATATGAGAAGGAACTTCTTCCCAGTGAGGGTGACAGAGCATTGGAATGAGCTTGACCAGGGGGGTTGCGGAGTCTCCTTCTCTGGAGATGTTTAAATTCCACCTGGACATGTTCTTGTGCAATTTGGTCTGCTGTGGCCACGGGACTGGACTAGATGATCTTTTGAGGACCCTTCCAATCCCTAATGCTCTGTGATTCTGTGAAGGTTCTCTTGCCTGCTCTGGCTGCAACTGGCAACACTACCCTAAAGTATACCCTAAAGTCTATCAGCAGAGTAGAAGAAGGGGTTTTCATACAACAGGATGCAGATTTGACGAGTACCAAAGCTAGGGAGGGTTGCTTCACTCAGTCAAACTTTTTCACAAGTTCATAAAGATGCAAACCAGTGAGCAAAACATTATGCTTTCACTTTCACCTGCTTCTCAAGGCCCAGGACACAATCAGATTAGTCTGGCAGATATACTTTTCCCATCAAACCAGCAATGATTGGTTCTTTTAACATGCCAGTGGGAGGGAAAAAGCCATGCTTTCACTCTGCTCATCAGCACAGACTCTGCCAGAAGGGGTTCATGCCATAATCTCTCAGCAGGCTCCCCACTGCACTGGGACAATGGATCATCTCCTAACTTCTCATTTCAGTGGCAATATTCACAATGTGGAAGCAACAATGAAAAGTAAATCTTTGCTGGACAGCAGAACCAGCACTGTGCACGCCCTCTCATCTAAGAAGAGCACTCAGATGAGACCCGGTTTCCAGTTCCTAATGGCATTTAAAATTTTAAATGGAAGGCCCTAGACTTGGCTGCGCAGGGTGGTGGTTGAGTCCCCATCCCTGGATGAGTTTAAAAGACACTTAGATGTAGTGTTGGGGGATCTGGTTTAGGGGTGGACTCGTAGAGTGGGGTTGATGGTTGGACTCGATGATCTCGAAGGTCTTTTCCAACCTGAAAGATTCTGTGATTCTATGATTGACTGTTTATTATTAGGGTTTAGCAAGGAATCAAGAATTACAGACACTACAGTACAGCACACAAAGAGCAGTTCTCTTCCCCACCAAAGTGTCTGCTGCTCTCTCATTAGTGGCCGAAAAAGGAATCCATCCTCTTCTGAGATGTCGATATTTACTCTTCCACTACAGGCTCATCCTCTCAAAGATAAAGATGCTCCTCACAACCTTATTCCCTTTTCCCATCACACATCAGTGTACATTCCATTGATCAAGTAATCCAGCCTGGTGTAATGTCTCTTCTGAAGACACTCGTACAGCGTCTTCCCCTTCAGGACAATGACCAGCACTAGGAGTATCACCCCGAAACACAAAGCTGCTACAAGGCTTTTCTCTCCCAGCTGAACAACATCTTTCCCTCTAAGAGCACTCTCTGGCCAGTAGATTTCTGAATCAGATGAGTCATAACCCTGAGGGTTATTTGGGAAAGCCACGGGGGAATCCCTAGTAGACAGAGCAAACCCTGACACCGAGAGGAAGGTAACACGGCTGGTAGAGTTGGAAGAGACAACTGTTGGCTCAGGCGGGATGGCTGGAGTTCTTGTTCCTGACTGGGTGGCAGCAGATCTGGAATTTGTGGTCTCCTGCTTGATTGTAAAAGTAGAAGCAGAAGTTGTGAGAGTAGAAAGAGGAAGATGAGTAACAGCAGTGCGAGTGATGGGGATACCAGGATTAGCTCTGGTGGTTGCAGTAGGTGGAAATGCAGCTGTGCTGGCACTGCTGGCAGTAGTAGGGTTAGCACCACCACTAGGCAGAGAGGTTGCATGAGATCCCAGTAGGGTGGTACCTTTAGGCAGAGGAGTAGTGGTGCTGAGTTCAGGAGCACTAGACTGAGTGGTGGGGAACAAAGCAGAAGAGTTTCCAGTTTGTACAGCAGAAGATGTATTTGGTGGCAGGTTCATTACTTTCTGCCTTGGGATGGAGTCTACACTCTCAGGATGTTCCACCCTTCGAGATTCAGGAAAAACAGTGTGAAATTCACTGCTGTCTAAATGCTTGCCCACATGGGGTGGGAATTCAGTTGTCTGATGAAAGACAGATTGCTGGAAAGCAGTGGCATGATTCTGATGGCTGCTCAGACTGTGAGAAATAAAGGCTCCAGCAGTTGAAGAGAAGTCCTCGCTTTGGAAAGCTGTATCCTCTGGAGCACGAGTTTCTGGAAACAGAAAGGAAACACATCAGTAAATCTATTTCTGATTACCTGTGACACAAGATTCCAGATGTGGTCTCACCAGGGCACAGAAGGGAAGGAGAACCTCTCTTGATCTGCTAAACCACCCCCATTCTGATCCACCCCAGGATGCCATTGGCCTTCTTGGCCACAAGGGCCCATTGCTGGCTCCTAGCCATCCTGCTGGCCACCAGGACTCCCAAGTCCCTTTTTCCTACCCTGCTCTACACCAGGTCAGTCCCCAAGCAGCTTCCTTTTGTTTTAAGCAAGGGAAAATTTTGAGGAATTCTGAATCTAATGTGAAGGAATTTTATTAGGGTTGGGGTGTTATTCCAACTAGGAAGCTGAGCCCAAGCAAGAGCTCACCAAGCATCTGCCCATTCACCTCCCACAAAACCAAACCAGGAGCATCTTCAGAGTGCTAGGAATAGGGCGTTTTACTGCGAGCACAAGCCCCACAAATTTTCTAGTCACTACTGAAAACTCAGAGGTGCAAAAGTCATCTAGCACACAGACCTGTGGTTCTTCCCCTCAGTTCCAGAAAGACACAGAGCTGCGGGAGAGAGTCTAGCACAGAGCCATGAAGATGATGAGGAGAGTAGAACACCTCCTGATGAGGAAAGGCTGAGGGAGCTGGGTCTCTCTAGCTTGAAAAAAGGAGACTGAGGGGTGACCTCATTAATGTTGATAAATATGTGAGGGGTGGGTGTCAGGAGGATGGAGCCAGGCTCTGCTCAGTGGCACCCAACGACAGGTACCTTCCAATCCCTAATGTTCTGCAATTCAGTAATTGTCTAGTGCTGGTGTTCACACTATAGGGACTGTGACCATTGCACTACAGCAGTTCATAGTAAATGGACATAGGGCTCCTTTCTTCAGACACATTGTTCCTTTATCCTGACCCTTGGATGTTTGTGACTGAGATCCTTTGTCCAGTTGCGTTTGTGTAAAGCATCCTGTCAATCAACAGCATCAGGCTGTTCGCTCATAATTTGATTCACTGGTTGTCCTCCTCCTTCCCCACTTGCAGTGCAGAAACAGGAAATTAAAAATAAGTGGGCTTTGTTCTCTATTATTGTTCATAACTTTTGATATGCCTATGCAATTCTACCGATCTTTTCTTCCCCGAGGAGGCAGCTACCTCAACTGCACTCACACGCTGTTAATAATTTCCTGCCCTTTCTAGAATTGAGATCAACATCATACCAACTGAATGCAAAGTATTTATTCACATAACACCCTGAGTGTTATTTTCAATTCCATTCTGCAGATCTCTCAGCAATCCATATGTCTTTTCAATCACCACTGTGAAGAAGGCAGAGGTTTTCCACACACTGCAAGTGTTTACATTTGAGAACCTAGCTAGTGAATGAATGCCTCCACTTGCTGATTAAAAGCTGAATTGCTTTTGTTTGCTAACACATGTTTTCATGTGGGGGACCCACCTTCAGACATTACAATCCAATTAAGGCTATTACCTGTGACTGTTGACACAGAATGTTCTAAACTGGAAGGGACCTCTAGAGGTCACAGAATCGTAGAACATTAGGGATTGGAATGGACCTTGAAACATCATCCAGTCCAATCCCCCACCACAGCAGGATCACCTAGATGAAGTCACACAGGAACATGTCCAGGTAGTTTTAAACGTCTTCAGAGAAGGAGACTCCACAACTCCCCCTGGGCAGCCCCTCGCAGTGCTCTGTCACCCTCACCGTGAAGAAGTTCCTGCTCATGTTTACTGGAGGCTGCTAATGGGTCCACCCAGAGCCTTGTCCAGGCTGAACAGCCCCAAGTCTCTCAGCCTATCCCCAGAGCAGAGAGGATAGAAAGGGAAAAACCCTTCTCTGAAGACATGCTTTTTCTTCCTTAGAATCATAGAATCATTAGGGATTGGAGCAGACCCCAAAAGATCATCTAGTCCAATCCCCCTGCCACAGCAGGATCATTTCACTGGAGAAGTTATACAATCAGAATC
>JAOXOE010000405.1:27078090-27097647 GCA_028565055.1 Phoeniculus purpureus | reverse complement strand
GTGCGACTTGGTCTAGGTGATCCTGCTGTGGCAGGGGAATTGGACTGGATGATCTTTCGAGGTCCCTTCCAATCCCTGATCTTCTGTTATTCTGTGAAATGGGAACTCTGTAGTGTCCTGCTAGACAGGCTTTGCCTCTGCTGCTGTCTGAACTCTTCTGCTCCTGGAGACACTACACTGAAGGAAGCCCTCTTGTTACCCTCCAAGGGTGGCCTCTAGGGAACGGGGTGGGTGGGGGCTGAGATCTCTGCCAGTGGGACTGTACATGTAACTGTTCACTGCAGGGAAAAGAGGATTTCTTGGAACTTTGGGTCCTGATCCTGGATGCAGGGGTGCTCTGCTGGTACAGTCCATCTTCTGAGCAGCACTTCTCGCTGATTTCCTGCCTGTCCTCTGCTAGATGTTCACCATCTTTTCTCGCTGGCTGGTGGCTTTGGTTCTTCCAGCCAGTGTGTTGTTTTCTTCATACCTTATAGTTTCTTACAAGCTCTTGTAAAAACTCCTCTCCCCAGCTCTTTTGTAGACCCCCTTCACATACTGCAAGGGCACAATAAGGCCTCCTCAGAGCCTTCTCTTCTCCAGCCTGAAAATCCCCAGCTGTCTCAGCTCCTCTGGATGCAAAACTCTTTCATACTTCTGTTTTTGGAAGGTTGCCGGGGGTAGAGTACAAGCTTGTGCAGCTGGATGAAAGACTCCCAAGCATTTCAGCTGCTGGAGGCCTTTATTTGCAGGATTTATTTCTCTCTGTCGTTAGGTTGGAGTTCTCACTGAGGCACCTTGTGCTTCTTAACTGCTGCCACCTTCGCTCTGGAGGTCGCTTCATTGCTGGAGTACAGCGCAGCCATTGCTGGGTCTGTATTAACAACCTGAAGATGCTGTTCGGTTGAGCTGTGCTACGTGCTCCTCTGAGAGTCAGCTCTAGGTTGAAGTCTGTCTGACTAGCTGATGGAAGCTCCTACTGGGCTTCAAGGCTCTGACGGGTAGCAGAGAGAATATTCTGTGCGAAGACGTTGCTCCTTCATGGCAGGAGCTTGTTGTAGGATGTGTAACAATAGGGCAGAGAAACGGTAGGATGAGAGGTTGTGGTTTGAAGATGGAAAAGGTTAGATCAAGGCTGGACATGAGGAAAAAGCTCTTTGAGAGTAGTGGGTCCCTGGGACAGGTTTCTCAGAGAGGTGGTTGAGGCCCCATCCCTGGAGACACTCAAGGTCAGGCTGGATGGGGCTCTGGGCAGTCTAGTCTAGTCTTAGTTAATGTCCCTGCTTGTTGTAGACGGGTTGGACTAGATGACCTTTGGAGATCCCTTCCAACCCAACAGTGGGTTTCCAACTGTACTGATGTTTCCCTCCTGTGTTTTGTCCTCAGGACCCATACGGTGTGGCAGTAGGAGGAACAGTGGGACACTGCCTGTGCACTGGTTTAGCAGTTATTGGTGGGAGAATGATAGCACAGAAGATTTCTGTTAGGACTGGTAAGTTTTCAGCGTGGAACAGCACACACACAAGTGCTGGTAGTGTTTGTGGTGGAAACTGCAACATCCTTGGGAACAGAGCTCCTCAAAACTTGTAGAAAACCCAAAGTGTGGGGGGGTCTTTTTGGTGGTTTGGGTTTGTCTTCCATCCTCACCTTGCATTCCTGGGTGGGAGATGACCCTATGTTCCCAGGGCTGTGTCTCCTTCCTGCCAGGCCACCACCCTGTGCTGGGTGCTTCTGAGGGACCTGACCCTCAGTGACCTTCACGCTTTACTGACTCACTTAAGGGATTAAAGCTGATGTTGTAGGTTCCGGGTTAAAGATGGGCGCAGGTAAAGCAGGTTTTGCTTCACTGCTGGGGGCCCAGAGGAAGGGAATTGGGTGCTGTGACTGATGGATGGGTGTTGCTTGGTGGTAGGTAATAGGAATTCTGAGTGCAGGCCTTCAGGTAGGCAAAGAACCGCACAGTTAACTGTGACCCAGCCCTAT
Source organism: Phoeniculus purpureus (assembly GCA_028565055.1). Lineage (NCBI taxonomy): Eukaryota > Metazoa > Chordata > Aves > Bucerotiformes > Phoeniculidae > Phoeniculus > Phoeniculus purpureus. The sequence goes on along the minus strand of JAOXOE010000405.1, from coordinate 27,095,685 downwards.
AAAAGACTGAAGAGCTGCTCTGTGTGCGGTGAGGGGTTTAGTTTGTTCAGTCTTACCTGCTGTCTCTAACAGGAACGACCAGTGCAGCAACTCGGGGTTGTTTGCTTTTCCTTAGATGAGGTTGCAGCTGTCAGCCCTGCTGTGCAGTGAGATTTCCTGCTCCCAGCAGGGGTCTGTGAAGCTGTTTCTTACAAAGGTTGACTCAGAAGGTCTGTTCTGCAGTGGCAGAAGTGGTAAAACAAAACCAAACCCTAAACAAACCAACCCCGCTGCAAAAGAGACAGGGAGGTGGGTGATAAAGCACCAGTCTCATCGTGCTGGTAGCAGGGCACAGTGTGGAGCTTTGACCACCAGAGGAGTCAGCCACAAATCCATCTCGTCAGGCAGCTTGTTCAGAGGTGACAGGGAAGCAGCACCAGGTGCATTATCCTGCAGCACCAGATCAGCCTGTGGCCACTGCAAGTAGTTAATGGGTTTAGCACCTAAACAGTACAGTGGGTAGGGATTGGTGTCACTCTGAGACAGTCAGTTGGTGTCAGAGCCTGGACAGGCTGGAGAGCTGGTGGGGAGAGACTGAATGAACTATAACAAGGGCAGCGTAGCGTCTGGCATCTGGGCAAGAACCCCAGGGACCAGTATAGGTTGGCGACTGACCTGTTAGCAGTGTAGGAGAAAGGGACCTGGGGGTCCTGGTGGCCAGCAGGATGACCATGAGTCAGCAATGGGCCCTCGTGGCCAGGAAGGCCAATGGCATTCTGGAGTCGATCAGAAAGTAGAGCGGTTAGCAGATCGAGAGAGGTTCTCCTCCCCCTCTACTCTGCCCTGGTGAGACCACATCTGGAATCTTGTGTCCAGTTCTGTGCCCTTAGTTCCAGAAGGACAGAGAGGCCAGCACAGAGCCACAAAGATGATGGAGTCGAGCATCTCCCTTACGAGGAAAGGTTGAGGGAGCTGGGTCTCTTCAGCTTGGAGAAAAGGAGCCTGAGGGGTGACTCCATGAATGTTGATAAATATGTGAAGGGTGGGTGTCAGGAGGATGGAGCCAGGCTCTGCTCGGTGTCATCTAATGATAGGACAAGCAGTGGCTGTCAGCTGGAACACAGGAGGTTCCACATCAACATGAGAAGGACCTTCTTCATGATGAGGGTGACAGAACCCTGGAAGGAGCTGCCCAGGAGGGTTGTGGAGCTTCCTTCTCTGGAGATGTTTAAAACCCACCTGGATGATCTTTCAAATTCCCTTCCAACCCCAATGTTCTTTGATGTTCCTGTGTGACTGGATCTAGGGGATCCTGCTGTGGCAGGGGGATTGGACTAGATGATCTTTTGAGGTCCGTTCCAGTCCCTTATGTTCTGTGATTCTGAGCTGATGGCTGACTCCACCAAGAGGACAGTTCACTTTGTGTGGCCCCAGACAGCCAGATGCTCAAAATCAGGCATCAACCTCAGTTCTGGACTAAGAAAAGCAGTAAAACAAAGTTTCCTCCTAAGGACCAGAAGATATCCTTGTAGATGGGATGCCCTGTGGGCATCCCAGTGCTGAGCTGGAATGAACTCTAAAGGAGGGTTATTTAAGGATTGAAAACAATCAGTCGCTACCGTGTTGCGGCTAACTCTGGGTGTCTGATGTCTCTGTGCTCTCTGTGTTTCAGTGACAATCATAGGCGGCATTGTCTTCTTGGCCTTCGCATTCTCCGCACTATTTATAAGCCCAGACTCTGGTTTTTAGAGTTGTTCATCACCACAGAAGAACAAGGAACGGAGGCATCGAGCAGCGGCCCTTGTGTGTTTCTGTATATAATGTACAGAGTTCGAGCTGAACGAGCACTGAAGATGGAGGAGACACTGAACTTTTTATAGCGATTGAATCGAGGGACCAGCAACGTTCAGGAACAGCTGCTGCGCTGGAGGTCTGCTGGTTGGTTGTTGGTGCTTGCTCCCGTGGTGGGGTTCACGTGGTTTTCTTGCTCGCTGGACCTGGCTCAGCTGAGTCTGGAGGATCTGTTCTCCCAAGTAGCGATGCTTCCTCTTTATTTTCTGCTGTTAACTCGTGGCCACCTCCCCTGTTTCTTCAAGAGCTGATTCTTAAGGCTTCACGAAGCAGACTGTTGCTGAACAGACGGTGATACAGTGGCTCCCACCATCAAGGACTTGGGTTCCAGGGTGCACCTGAAGCTGAGTAATCAAAGCAACAAGAAACCTGGAGCAGTTCCTGTACCACTGAGAGGCTGAGCCACCACTGGAGAATTTTATTAACTTGAATGTAGAAGGAAAACTTCTCCAATCAGGGATTTTTATGAGGAGATCGGTGTGTGGTGATTAACAACCAACGTGTTCAGTTCGCAATCTGGCTGCAGCTACTTATTTGACTTCTATTTTTTCCTTAAATTTGGAAATACGAAAGTATGTGGGAAGCGTTGGAATAGTCCAGCTGAACAACGTTCCGTTCCCAGAGCTGAACCCTAATGGAATTCTTTAGACTTAGATGTGTTCCTGGTTTTATTTTTAGGAGTAGAAATGTAATCTGGGGGAGTATTAATAAAACAAAGTGTCTCCATGTTGAGTTGTACTGGGGATCGTTTGTGATGGGTCCCGCCATTCCTGCCTTCAGGGTTTGCTCAAGGGATGATGAATTTACAGCGAGGAAAGTCCACTGAATGTTTTGGATACCAGCAGTGGGTTGAGAGTAGCCCTGAAGAGAGAGACTTTTGTGGTGTTGGTTGATGAGAAGCTCAGCATGAGCCAGCAGCGAGCTCCTGCAGCCCAACAGGATTCTAGGATGCGTCAGGAGAAGTGTGGCCAGCAGAGCAAAAGAGGGGATTCTCCCTCTTCAGTGGGCTCTTGTGAGACCCCATCTTGAATCCTGCATCCAGTTCTGCTGTCCCAAGCATGTGACAGACACAGTATGGCTGGAGCAAGTCCACAAAGATGATCCGAGGGCTGGGGTACCTTTGCTGTGAGGACGGGCTGGGGTTGTGCAGCCTAGGGAAGAGAAGACTCCTGAGGGATCCAGCACAGCTCTGCAACGGGGTTAGTTGCTGAGTGCCCGTGTGTTAATCCCAGATACTGTTCACTGAAAAACCAGCTCTCTACACTTGAAGTAGAGCAGGCAGCTTCACCTTATCTATAACCTAAGTGATCCTTGATTTGCAGCGAGGAGGCAGTAACGATGCCATGGCACTGGCTGTACTTTTCCCCAGATGGCCTGGCATGGCCCCTGAAGTCAGCAGCAATCTGGGCAGGTTTACAGCTCTGGGCTTTGGCTACTGCAGATAGAGTAGGTGATGTTAACCCCTAGTGCTTCCCTGCTCTGTGTGCGGGGGGGCTGTATTTCTTCTGGATTAATTCCATCTACTTCACAAGTGAAAATGAAGTTACCAGAGGGTCTGGCAGGGATAGAGACTGTCAGCTATGAAGAACGCTGCAAGGATGGGGTGGGCAGTGGGTGTGAGCTGCAACAGAGGAGGTTGCACATCAACATGAGAAAGAACTTCTTCCCAGTGAGGGTGACAGAGCACTGGAAGGGGCTGCCAAGGTGGGTTGTGGAGTCTTCTCCTCTGGAGATGTTTAAAACTCATCTGGACTGTTGTCGAGTGGCACTACACTGGACATGTTCCTGTGTGACTGGATCTAGGGGATCCTGCTCTGGCATCGAGCAGGATGGACTGGATGATCTTTGGAGGTCCCTTCCAATCCTTAATGTTTGGTGATTCTGTGACTGTGGAGGTGTTTTGTTCTTCATTTCAACAGCTGAAATCTCCTGGAATTTGTGTCAGGAAGGGCTGAGGCTCCGAACTGCACTGACCTCTGGTTGCTGATTGTTACAAACAGCCCCCAGTTTTGCTCCCAAGTTTGTGGGGCAGCAGACGCCCTGGAGAGAGAGCAGCTGCTTCAGGTGCGGCAGCCAGTCCTGCTTGATAAGGGCTGGAAAATACATCGATATTTATTTCCAAAGTTCAAAGTTTTAAGAAGCCTGATAATGGTGGTTGCTCCACACTACTGGCCTTATCACTGGTGGGTGTCGACAGGATTTCCTTACAGCAACAGCACTTGCAGAGCTGGTTCTGTTTTGACTGCTGGGGCACGGGGGTTTTCTGGCAGATCAGACAGCGATACGCAGTGTCCACCAAGTATCGTCTCACTCCCCAGAGATCAGCATCTTCACGCGGTTATCTGCTGTGCTGCGGCTGGCAGAAAGAGCTGCAGGCTGTGGAGTGGCTGAGCAGGTTTGAAACTTTCAGCTTCAGGATTTGCTGCTGTCCTGCCTCTCCTTGAGCATTTAATTAGTCCAAACTATTAGTGTTTGTGAGAAGGATCAGGGAGAAAGGGTTGGAGCACCCCAGTATCCCACAGCTCTTCAGAGCCCTGTGCTCCAGACGAGTTGTGCTGAGCACAAAGAGCTTCCCTTTCCACAGGCATTGCAGGCTGTTTGTTCTCTTTCAAAAACAGTGACGGTTCACCAGCAGAAGAGCGAGCCAGGGAAAGAAGCCGCAAGAACTGAAGGTTCTTAAGGCTTCCCCTTGAGTCCTGGGGGCAGTTCTTGGCCCCTCATTTCAAGAAAGAGATTGAGAGGCTGAAGCAGGTCCAGAGGAGCAACAAGGCTGGGGAAGGGACTGGAGGGAGAGTCTGATGAGATGCTGAGGGAGCTGAGCCTGGAGGACACTCGGGGAGACCACTTCTCCCTCTCTCCAACTCCCTGAAGGGTGGCTGTAGTCAGGTGCTGGGCTCCTGTCCCAGGCAACCAGTGCTAGGACAAGAAGGCAGGGCCTGAAGCTGCACCAGGGGAGGGTTAGGTTGGATGTTAGGAAGCCCTTCCCCATGGGAAGGGTGATCAGAGCCTGGACTGGACTGCTCAGGGAGGTGGTTGCATCCCTGGAGGCATTTAAGGTCAGACAGGATGTGGCACTTAGTGCTCTGGTCTGGCCACTGGGGTGATGTTAGATCCTGGGCTGGGCTGGATGAGCTCAGAGGGCTTTTCCCCAGCCTCAGTAATTCTGTGATGCTGTGAAGGTCTGTTCTGCCAGCACCAGAGCACAAGGGCAGGGCTGTGCCTGCTGAACCCTCCGGTGCACACAGCGTGGGGCCGGTCCAGGACGCAGGAGCAGGTGGAAGCTGTGCCGTGTGAGCAGATTCCAAGGCAGGAGCGTTATAAATGCACAAATCAGAGGTCTCTCAGCCTTTAGAGTGGGGCATCGATTTATAAAGAAGGTACAGAGAAAAGGAGAGAAAAAAAATACAGTATGAGGTGGTTTTTTTTTTTTTTACTCGAATCTCACAAGTCATTTGTCCAGGGAAGGGGGTAAAATTGAAATCAAGCAACTTCTCACAAGTTCTAGGGGTTATGGGGGGAGAGAGAGAGAAAGTGCCTTTGTTACAGTGGTGGGAAGGGTACGAGAGCGCTTCACTGTGAAACCTGGATAGAAACCTGACATCAAGCAACTCTGGGAGAGGGGAAATAAAAACCTCCCCCTTCTAGAACCTTAGAAGCTACAGAAAGCAAAACCTTTGAAATGAGTTACATTTATTCAGTTAAAAAATTGACAGTTAGTAATGGTCACATGAACACCAGGGAACTGTATCTACATTTCCTGACGTCGATATGAGCGGCACGAGGGGGGTTTGTCGTGGGGTTTTTTTTTCCCTTGGCAGGTACAAATTGAACGCCGGTTAAAAAAATACAAAACTCAAACCCGAGACGACTGGGAAAGTCAACACTGCTGGAAAAATGCCACCTGATAGTTGAAAATAAATAGTTACCTTTTTTTTTCTTTAGTTCAAAACAAAAAGGAGAAAAACCCCTGCCTCGCTGACTGCTTTCGAAGCAGTTCTCGTCTTTTAAGACCGTTCCCAGAAGTGTTTCATAAATAATTACCCATTGATTGTCTAACGAATGCAGCATCTCTCAGTCTCCGCTGGGCTCTCGAGATTAGGCCATACAGTATTTTTTTGTTCAGACACAGTGTTTGTTGTGGTTCCCCCTCCCCGTCCCCTTTTTATTTAGGTACAAGAACACATCATGCCGGCAGAACTCATGCGGATGACAGAGCATGAAGCGCAAAGCAGACCTTAAAATCACCGGTTGAGAATAAAAAACACAAACGAAAGACAAGGAATGTAGTGTTAAAGATCACGATAGTGAATGAACAGCTCTCCAGTCTCATGGATGATCAATGTTCTCTCACTGTTGTCTCATCTACTAGCGATGGTTTTTAAAATAGCTCTTTAAAATCCAAATCCACTTAAACGCTCTTCTTTTTCCCCAAGCAGGAATAAGTAAAAAAATAAAAGGTTAATTATTAAAACTAGTCTCTTTTTCTTTTTTCCCTTTTAATCAAAATACCCATCTTGCAGCCCTCTGACTGTACATCTCAGCTTAATAATCATCTCTCAAATAGAAATCTGACGTGGTTGGGCATCTCCCCCGACGCCCCGACATTTAAAACACTCATCACGATACCTGGGTTCAACCTCTGAAAATAGAAATAGGTCTTCGATCGACTTCGACAGTGGAAAAAAGGCCACATCTTTGTTGCAAGGTGCTCTGAAGGGTTTCCTCAGAACGTTTCCCACACAAATTAGAACCCTAAGGGACACTTAGAATTATTATTAAGCAAGCAAATGAGCCTCCGGGTGATTCCCCCCTATAGGCAAGTGTGCAACTTAAAAAGCCTCCAGCCAGGAAAATGATCATCGTTAATCTCTTCCTCTGACTGTCAGAAACAGCTCTTCCCCTGGCCATAGGAACCACAACCCCGACAGCTCTCAGAAGCCTTTTTAATGCTGCACTTTAAGCCTCAAGGATCACCGTCTCCAAGAAACATTTTCCAGAAATGTCTCTCTCAAGAGTTTTCTCCTCCTCGCTGCACCCCCCACCCCCCTCAGCAGTTTCACTGACTAAAGCAACAAACTGGTTTTTCAAAGACTCTTCTCAGTAAAGTGCTTGTTGTCACTCAAAACAAAAAACGACAACCAAAAACGAACGAACTAACGAAAAACAAGAGAAAGTGCTATTGGAGCCTTACGAGGATTTCTTTTTGCTCTGGAAAGAACTGCCTGACGACGGCGCTTGATTCAATCCTGACATCAAGCTGAAGTGAAACCCGTCTCTTGTAAGGATGCCGGGTTGCTCGGTTTGGTGTTTGGCAGCGGGCGGCGATGCCCGCGGGCGGTTGGTGACACACTTGGAACCATAGTGCAGAAGGTTAGCCTCCGGAAATGAGTGAAATGGAAGGCATACAGAGAGCTCCTACGTAGAATCCTTTTCTATCTATATACAAATATAATATATATTAAATAGAATATAAAAATAGCTATCTCTTTGTTTTTTTTTCCTCTGAAGTTATCCTCTAGGTCATCTTCTCCAAAACCTCACCTGTCACAGGCAAACAGGGTCTGTCTCCTGAACCCCAGGCTGCTCTGCTGTGGTTTTCACTCCTTTGTGTATCACAGGGATTGGAAGGGACCTCGAAAGATCATCTAGTCCAATCCCCCTGCCAGAGCAGGATCACACAACATTAGGGATTGGAAGGGACCTTGAAAGATCATCCAGTCCAATCCCCCTGCCACAGCAGGATCACCTGGATCCAGTTGCACAGGAACACATCCAGGCAGGTTTGAAACGTCTCCAGAGATGGAGACTCCACAAAGGCCCTCAGCAGCCCATTCCAGTCCTTCACGGATACAATCGCCTCCTGAACAGCCTCTGTCAGAGCCATTCTGACTGTGATGCTTCCGGTCGCAGCGCTCCCTCTCATGCTAGTTACTAGGATGCTGTAAATACGTCTATGGCTGTAGTAGATGAGTCAGGCAGAAGCAAAAGGCCGATTAAGAAAGAGGCAAGAGCCTGGTCCTCTCCCCACTAAAAATCAAGGACTGCTCAGCGATCCCTGCAGCAACAGGAGAAGCTGAAGACCTTTTAAATTTGCACTTCGTAGTCACAAAGCAGCTGCGTATCTGCACCGAGCCCATCGCACTCGCTTTGCCTGACTGGTAGCAGGAGTTCCCCAAACACAGGCTGGATTTCATAGGTACAGAATCATTAAGGTTGGAAGAGACCTCTAAGATCATCAAGTCCAACCATCAAGCCAACCCCACTCTGCCCACTAGCCTCTGTGTTTTTCCAGTTTCTCTTCATTTCCCCATCTCCTCTAACTTTCTCCCCCAGCTGCCAGCTCCGTAATTGAACGACCGCTCTATCCAAGGTGACAAAAAGCGTCTCGATCAAAGTGTCTGTGAGTTCTTCCAGCAGCCCTGCTGTTGTCAGCGTCTCGGTTTCTCTCCCTCCTAGTTTAGCCTTTGCAGTGACAGCCCTATAGCAGCACAGCAGAGCCTCTGGGGAAGGGGGAGGGAATGGGAAGAAGATTTGAAACGAAGCTTCCCGTAAAAGGCTTCCCAAAAGCAAAATCATTCCCCACCCGGCTGGGACCTCTGTTGTCTGGTGGTTACTCTGTGACAGTTCAACAAACCTCTTTTACCCCTACTCGCAGAACATTAGGGATTGGATGGGACCTCAAAAGATCATCCAGTCCAATCCCCCTGCCAGAGCAGGACCACCTAGATCCAGTCACACAGGAACACACCCAGGTGGGTTTTAAATGCCTCCAGAGGAGGAGACTCCACACCCTCACTGTGACACTGTCACTCACTATTCAAGAGCGCTAAGGGCGCTGTTAAAGCTCAGTCGTCTCTTTTAGTGCTCTGTGATGATTAGTTAACACAAGCCTTACCTAAGCTACTTCCCGCTGAGCAAAGGTACTGACAGCACAGCACAGACACCTGGCCAACGCAGCTTCACTTCCGAAGAGGCGGAACGGGTGGCAGAGCACAGCAAGGCAGGATTTCCTTGCACAGAGGGTTTCCTTACACAGAACTTTACAGCAGCAGTTTCTGATGGTGTCTCCACCCCACAGAAGGCCAGAAACCCCTTTAAAGAAGGGGAAGGGCTCCTTGCTGCATTTGCTATTGGCATCTGGTCCTTGCTCCAGGCTGCGAGAGGCTCCTCGGAGCAGCAAGCACTCTGATTCTCTTTGGTACTGTTACATTCCCCTTCCTCGTCCCCTCCTATGCTTTTTGGTGCCAAATTCTCCCTCTGTCACTGGGGGATAACAAGGATCTAACAGTGGGACACGTGCAGGGGCAGAGGCCAGCCTCAACATGTCACCCGCTGCTCGGCTACACTGGGTTCACCCTCCCGCGCGGCTGCTTCACCCAGCAGCAGTACAATCAAAACTGTTCCGTAGTACAAAATAGTCCATCACCATTTGGTTACATTCACTCGACTCCCAACGCCTCCCCTCAGTATTCAAGATTAATCCAGCTTTCTCTCCCCTGGCACTACATTGTAACTGGTTGTACTGGTTTGGTTTGGGTTCTCCAATTACGAGATCTATCAGTACTGATTAGTTCTCCCGTGAAGTTGTGGTTTCCATCAGCTAAGTACCACGAAGATCCTACTGCACAGTTGCTTGAAACAGCAAATCCTATCTGTTGGAACTTTTTATCTTCTTCACAAAGCGAAGTTGCCTTCTGAAGTCTTAGTTCAGCGGTACCTCGGAAATCAGCAGCCCGGTAGTGTTAATGCAGTCGGGATCTTTCCCCCTCCTCAAAAACACTTTTAAACGCTACAAAAATGATTTAAGAAGTAGAATGAAAACAAATCAGCTTACGATTCCTCCTCCTTCTCCTCCTGGTGAGAAGAGTTTGAGGCTTTTAGATGCTTTTGATCCTTTAAGAGCATCAGCCTCAAGGGTCTGAGACTTCAGAGACTCCTAGTGTTTGCGGGGTGGCACCACTCGAAAAAGGCTCTCAGACCGCTGGCCGGGATGGAAATCGAGGCGATGCAGAAACACCTATGGAGCAGACACCACGCGTCGGTCTGACGATGTTGCACTAAGACTTCCAAACTGAAAAGTGATCACAGATTCGAAGACATCGCAATTCAAGATGTTCGACGTTATCACCTGAATTAAAATCAAGGCACTATGGGTTTGGTTTTTGTCGTTGTTGTTAAAATGACCCTGAATTAGCTCGGATTCATCTTTTTTTTTGAAGGAGAATAAAAAGATCCCAACGTAATTTAAACAAGTTACAATTCTCACCACCAAGTGGTTTAAAAAGTGCCCCAAAAGGTTATTAAATGGAAATAGAATTGGGTGGGTTTCTGTGCAAATTACCTCTAGAACTGAAACATTCTTGGAAACTCCTTTTTTTAAACCTTTTACATAAATGTTTCCGACTACGAACAGTATCAAAAGGTAGCTCTGGGGAAGAAAACTCCAACCCATCCGCCAGAAAGCAGTGCAAACTCCTACTGTTTGTTGGTGTTGCTTCCAACTGAAAAAAACACAACGAATCCGTTTACGAAATGACGGATGATGCTCGCGAATCCCAACGCTTCCGAGCCCCTGACCGGTTCGAACGGCTTCGTCAAGGAATCGAGCCTCGAGAAGTCAACTACTCACCGAAAACAAGACCCCGACGGCACAGACAAAGTAAAAAGCACGAACGAGAGACTTGTGCCCGCGTTGAGGGTGGAAAAGGACGATGCGTCGTGATGTAAACAAAAAGGGCAGAACAGAGGGATAAAGATAAAACCCACTGGCGGGGGGATGGCGTGAGAATTGCGGGAAACATAGTCAAACCTACAAAGAACAGATTAACGGTGTCGTCATGCATCATATAAAATAGTTTGCTCTGTTTCTCTCCTCTTTATGCAGACATATACACAATATTTTACAGCATCTGTACAACAAGGAACTGGATTTCACACGACGTTCGTCAAAACGTCCCGTAATCAGCTGAAAAACAAAATTAGAGGGGTTTTTTTGGATTCAATTTCCTGGCGTTACGGTGGTGGTTGTTTTCCCTGCTAATTCGAACAAGTGCTCCGTGTTCATCTGGAAAATGTACAGGGTTGATAAAAAGACCGGTCTGTTCAGCATCCGTCTCGTTTCAGTTGCCTTTTTGAGATTGAACCTGGGCAAATGAACATGCAGCAGCAACACAGAACTGTTGCGGGGCAGCTATCAACGTTGGCCACGTCCCCATCATCATCATCACCACCACCTTCTGGCTTAACAGAAGACAGAAGCGGATCCGAACGCCCGTGGTGTTAGAAAGCCTTTGGACTGCTACCTCTGGCAGCCTGAGTGCAAGTGTTTGTGCAGCAGCCCCCGCGGCCGGTAGTTTGCTTCCAGAAGAGGCCGCAGCCCCCGCACTACTGTGGCTGAACTTTGGAAGGATCAGGCATCTTGTCAGTTCTGTGTCGTGAAAGTTGCTGCTGCTGCTGCTGCTGCTGCGACTGATGCTGCTGGTGGTGGGACTGAGTGAAAGTGCTTTGTTGTAGTGGGAAAGCAGCAGAGAGGATAAGCTGAGCTGACTGATTCCCGTGAAGCAACCTGGATGTCTAAAACATGGAAACAGAAGAGCATTATTTTTCTGTGGTGCTGACAACCGCTGGCCTGGCTGCTGTTTCACTTTTCATAGGCAAATAAACTGCTGTTCTGGTCCTTTAAGCCAAGCAAACAAGGGAAAGATCAGTTCCTACTAATGCAGTTAGTCAGGGAACCTGACCAAGCAATGGAGCAGCTGTAACTGGTCTTCATGATGTCCTGTGACAGGAGCACAGGGGAAGGTGTGTCCACTCCAAACAACAAGAGCATAACAGGGCTTAGGATCCCTCAGTCACACAAGAAAAACCTCATTGGATGACTTGGTTCAGATCACATTTAATCCCCTGAAGCCAAAGGAACTGAGATCCAAATGTCCCCTCTGAAGGAGACTCATTCCTATCAAAAACAGCACTTAGCTTTGGTATCCACCTTCACAGAAACAGAAGGCAGGATCACTGAAGAAAAGCAAGGAAGGCCGGGGTACAAATGCACTCAGAATCACAGAATCATTCAGGCTGGAAAAGACCCCTGGGATCATCGAGTCCAACCATCAACCCTACTCTACATGTTCACCCCTAAACCAGATCCCCCAACACTACATCTAAGCCACTTTTAAACTCATCCAGGGATGAGGACTCAACCACCACCCTGGGCAGCCCAGTCCACCGCCTGACCACTCTCTCCAGGAAGTATTTTTCCTGATGTCTAATCTAAACCTCCTCTGTTGAAGCTTGAAGCCCTTCCCTCTGCTTCTGTCACTAATCGTGACCTGTGAGAAGAGACCAGCATCTCTACAGTGTCCTTTCCGACAGTTGTAGGGAGCGATAAGGTCTCCTCTCAGCCTCCTCTTCCTCAAATTAAACAGCCCCAACTCTCTCCTCATCAGATTTATTCTCCAGACCCACTTGGACATCACAATCCTGAAAGACATTCTTTGGCAGACAGTGAACTAGACTGCTGCACCTACAGCATCAGACCAAGAAGCCAGCGAGAGCAGAGGCAGGAGAAGAACTACTCTCTGGTTTTAAGAGAGCACTTGCTTCACCTGGAATTCCAGCACTTCAGCAGTGGTTTGCATTAAAAACACTCAACTTCTGCCTAGGCAAAAACCTCTATCACAGGAATGGACCTTTGGAAATCCTCATCTTTCACCAGAATGAAACCTAAACTGTACAAACGACTACATTTAGAAGCAGAGATCCAGGCACTGCCAATCTTCTAGCAGCCTGGCTGTAAGGTATCGAGCTGACTTGACCTACAGGCATCGGAATCAGTGCTCTGCTTTGATTCCATCTGAGTTTCCCACGACACAAGCAAGTGCTGGCATTCAAATCACCAGGTAGTGTTCAGCTCACTTTTTGAGAGTTAACCTGCATGACTGAAGTAGGAATGTTTCCATCGAAGGTTTTCTCAACAAATCAGTGTCTTCTGCCAACAGCACTCTCCTGCCCTGCAGCTGTTCCTCACGTGGATCAAGGTTAAGCCTCTAAGCACTTACTGCGTTTGGATTTTCCACCTCTGCACAGGATCCCAAATTCCAAGCAGATGGGAGACAACACGTAGTAAGAAGGGCTTGCAAAATAGAGTCTTCTAGTTCTTCTAATTGTCAAAAACGAGTAAGAATTGGCATTGCCAGAGTAAAGAACGTAGGAGCGTTCACAAGCTGCCTTGTCACTGTCACATGGACTTGATCTTCCTCTGGAGATGCTACATCGAAGGCCAAACTGACTTTCCTGGCGGCACTTCCTCTCCACTGTTCAAACTACTACTACATCTCCCTCACCAACACCACCTGCTGGGTGAGGGAGACGGCAGCCATCAACATCACAGACTTCCCCATCAATTCTTTCTACCTCCTGGTTCTTAACTTACTGAGATTTGCTATCTCCAAACTCCTTGGGTTTTGCCTTCCTTCTCTTTTGATCTCTTGGCTCTTCTTTCTCCACTAAACCAAGGTTCTTCCTTACTCCACTTACAAAGTTATTTACTGCTCAGTCTGCCCCGTAGCCTAGACAGAAATTCACGCCCCATGTCCTACAGGGACGTGCCTTGCTCTGGGCTGCAGGCTGCTTTCCAGACCAATCGATTCTGTCTGAGGTAACGTCTCATGCGAAGAAAATCCGAGCTGTTTCATAAGGAAGCGTTTGTTTCTTTACACTGTGTGCAATCAAGAGCAGCAGTTCGGAGGGAAGAAGATACAGAATCACAAAATCATTAAGGTTGGAAGAGACCTCTAAGGTCATCAAGTCCAACCATCAATCCAACCCCACTCTGCCCACTAAACTCTGTTTCCAAGTGTGAGATCTACACATTAGTCGAGCCCCTCCAGGGACGCGACTCCACCACTTCCCTGGGCTTCTTCCAACACATTTCTGGCAAGATTTTAAAGGATTTTAAAGGACAACTGCAGAACAAGCTTACCTCATGCACCAGGTTTGTTCACAGGTTACTGTTTAAAGCACTTTGTTTTCAGATAAAGCACCTCTAGCAATGCTGAAAGTGTCAGAGCTTTGATAAATGTGTTACCTGTACAAACTGTTGGGGGTGCTGGGTCAGCTGCGGCTGAGCCGGTTGCTGAACTGTAGTGAGCTGCTGCTGATGGTCTTGCTGACTTTGCTGCTGCTGCTGCTGTTGCGTTATTGACAAAGTCTGTGGCTGCTGCTGCTGGGCAGCGAAAGTGGGGTAAGCTGTCACCACCTGTCCCATAAACATAGTACTTGGTACCATTACTGCTCCACACGCTACTGGGGCTGTGACCAGTTTCGTTACGAGTTGCTGACCTTGAGAAAATCTGTTAAGAGAAAAAGACACAGGGAGTCCCTTTAGGAGAAAAGAGAAACCAAGAAGCACGCGCACTTGAAACCAGCACACTTTTTCAGGTTCCTGCTTGGTATCATAGAGTCATTCAGGTTGGACAAGACCACTGAGATCATCAAGTCCAACCATCAACCCTAGTCTACAAGGTCACCCCTAAACCAGATCCCCCAACACTACATCTAAGTGACTTTTAAACACATCCAGGGATGGGGAGTCAACCACCACCCTGGGCAGCCCAGTCCAGTACCCGACCACTCTCTCTGCAAAGAATTTCTTCCTGATGTCCAGTCTAAACCCACCCTGTTGGAGCTTGAAGCCCTTCCCTCTGCTTCTGTCACTAATGACCTGTAAGAAGAGCCCAGCACCAACATCTCTGCCGTGTCCTTTCAGATAGTTGTAGAGAGCAATGAGGTCTCCCTTCAGCCTCCTCTTCCTCAAACTAAACAGCCCCAACTCTCAGTCTCTCCTCACAGGATTTATTCTCCAGGCCCTTCACAAACTTTGTTGCCCTCCTCTGCACTTGCTCCAGCACCTCGACGTCACACAGAACATTAGGGACTGGAAGAGACCTCAAAAGATCATCCAGTCCAATCCCCCTGCCACAGCAGGATCACTTAGACCAAGTGGCACAGGAACACATCCAGGTGAGGTTTAGGCGGATCATTACAGGGGGTCTTGAAGGGTTACCTGATTTGTCTGTCCTGCGTAAAAGTGGTGACTGCAGCAGTGCTCTGGCTATTGTTCTGTGGTAAGCTGGAAGGAACCTGCACCACATTCCCCGTCGTGGGCTGAGAAATCACCATAGTGTTATACAAAGGTGCCGAGACCGTGTTCTGTGACTGACTGGCAAGAGGAGGCTGTTGATTGTGTCCACTGAGTACGTTCTGTTGATTATGCTGAAAAGAAACAGCATGTTATGAGACAGCGATTTGAAAACAGCCAGGTACTGCAGCTGGCCTCCTCACCATGGCTGCTGACACGTCACAGCTGCCAGTGTTTTTCTACTACAAATGAACTCTTGAAGTACAGATCTATTTCTACTGACTGAGGATCCGGAGATGGGCCTGGCCTTAGGCCATCTGAGAATTTCTTACAGATAAACCTCTTCCCTTCAAGTTATTTCTTTCCTAAGTTTTACTTGCATGACTGGTTTGTTCAAGATCTTAATGTCCACTCCTTTAGCATCTCTGGCAGGAGTGGACTCACAAATCAGTTTCTTACTTGTAAGGCTGGAACTATCTTGCTGCTGAGACAGAAACACTGCCCACCGCTGCTCTGCCACTTCATAAACGTCAAAAAGCAAGCCTGGGGCTTCGGTAAGGCACAGGGGATAAGGACCACAGCGACTGGAGGCGCAAGGAGCCTCAAAACACAATGGCCAAACCTATTAGAAGCGCTCAGCTTGGAAAACGGGCTCCTGTGGAGATACGTGCCGCAAAGGACTTCAAAATCACATACGACTGAGAAGATGAAAAGCAAACGGCTGCTCAGAGGGTCCTCCAGCATAACGAGCTGGGCAGCAAGCTCAGAAACCAAACCTCACCAACCACATCTCCCAGGAAGAAGGAAAGCTGTAGGACTCAGTAGGTGATACCACGCATTTCCAAAGGTTACATGGAATGAAGAGAAACTGAATGAACTCGTGGAAGAAGCGGGCTGGTAGACCACAGACGACACACACGCACACCTAAGGCACCTGACTGAAACTGCTGACAGGTACATAAACCGAGCGCAGAGGCGCCAACACTTGCTCATGCTGTTCCGATACTTTCCCAGCTATCTGCTGTCTGGACGTCGGGTTTCAAGCTCACCTAGTACAAATCCCACCTTGTGTGCTATTCCTAGACGTTCAAAAAACAGCAAGCTAAAGGTTTTCTTGATGCTGCTCTTTCACAGAAGCTATTTAAATCATTATTGTTATTCAGTATTTACATGCCTAAGGCCTTGAAATAAGATCTGCAACTGCATATTCAAGAACATAAAGGCATCTCAGTTGTAGAATTTAGAATGTGAAGACATTAAAAAGACCTCAAAAAATACGTGGAAGGGGGAAGTGAAGGCAGCTACTGTGTTTTATGGTTTTGAGCAAGGAGGCTTTTACCTGCGTTGTAGCACTCTGCAAAGGCTGTTGCTGTATCATGTGTGGAGTAGTTACGTGGCCCGTGCTCATTCCACTCTGAGTCTGACTGGTCTGAACGACCTGACCTTGCATGTTTATCGGGGTGAGCTGCTGAACGCTTGACGAATTTCCAGAAGCAAGCTGCACAGAACCGAAGTTGAGTCCAGAAGCCGACTGCTGCAAGAACATCTTAAAAAACCCATAAATCCACAGGTTAGCAGTTCAGACAAATCTGTCGATCATTCAAGATGTTTCAGAGAAACTGAGCTGAATTATTTTAAATCAATATAAAATAAAGCTTCATCTTTATTAGGAGCTTTGAAACATCCACTTGCAATGGTGCAAAAGGCTCAACTCCCACATATTGGGTCAGAAGAATTCAGTTTCTGCTGTAACTGGTAAGAATCAGAACCTTGATTTCTAGAGGGCTGAAATATTTAAGGTTTTAGTTGTTCTAAAGAAAATGACTATTTAGAGACTAACTTGCAGTGTACAGCTGCAAAAAGAGCATGAACACTGGAGATCCCATTGCTGTTTGCAGGATCTCAAGCAGCAAAACTAATTCCAATGAAGAGAATCTCAGAATCAACAGATCCAGGCACAGAACCAGGAGCTAACACTCTGGACAATCAAAACACTCATAATGATTATACTGGCGTCTCCTTCTCTGGAGATGTTTAAAACCCGCCTGGCCATGTTCCTGTGCGACTGGATCTAGGAGATCCTGCTGTGGCAGGGGGATTGGACTATATGATCTTTCGAGGTCCCTTCCAATCCCTAATGTTCTGCGATTCTGGGAACCATCCAACAATAAACTGAAATCAGCACTAAAAACACTTGATCCTTTACAAAAAGTTCAGCCCAAGGTCACAACAATCCACCCTGAAAATACTGAGATTCTTTCCTTAAGGTGTATTTTATTTGTAGGTGGGGTTTTGGTTGGTTAGTTTTAGTTTTTTTGGCGGGGGGGTGGCAGTTTAACTAGAAAACCCATTAGAGTCATTCACATCTTCCAAAGAAAGCTGCTGAAAAGAGGATGGCAACATGAGAAAGAAATGTACCAGTTAAAGTACAGGCCAATCAGGTAGTCAGCAGCTAGGCTGAGTAATGCAGCATCTGGAATATTGTGTCCAGTTCCAGAAGGACACAGCTGCCGGAGAGAGCCCAGCGCAGAGCCACATTGATGATGGAGCGAGTGGAGCATCTCCCTGCTGAGGAAAGGCTGAGGGAGCTGGGGCTCTTGAGCTTGGAAAAAAGGAGACTGAGGGGT
>JAOXOE010000405.1:27052622-27070516 GCA_028565055.1 Phoeniculus purpureus | reverse complement strand
GACACTGAGCAGAGCCTGGCTCCATCCTCCTGACACCCACCCTTCACATATTTATAAACATTAATGAGGTCATCCCTCAGTCTTCTATTTTCCAAGCTCAGCCTTTTTTCTCCCTCAGCCTTTCCTCATCAGGGAGACTTTCCACTCCATTCACCATCTTTGTGGCTCTGCACTGGACTCTCTCAAGCGGTTCCCCGTCCTTCTGAAACTGAGGGGCCCAGAACTGGACACAAGATTCCAGATGTGGTCTCACCAGGGCAGAGAGGGAGGAGAACCTCTCTCGATCTGCTAACCACCCCTGTTCTGATCCACCTCAGGATGCCGTTTGCCTTCTTGGCTACAAGGGCACATTGCTGGCTCATAGTCATCCTGCTGTCCACCAGGACCCTCAGGTCCGTTTCTCCTAAGCTGCTCTCCAACAGGTCAGTCCCCAACCTATACTGGTACCTGGGGTTGTTCTTGCCCGGATGCAAGACTTTGATCATGGAAAGCACAAGTCTCAAATCCGTTGTTCTATCTTCAGACAGTGGCTGGTTCCCAAACTCAAGGGCCACAGCACAACATGGAATTAACTTTACTTGAGGATTTTCTTTTGCATCCTCATGTTTATTCATCATTTTCCACAGGGACAATAGTTCTCCTCAAAAAAGGAGTTTTTCTTTAAAAACACCTAGTGACAGGTCTTGCTTAGGGAAGATGTTCATGTGTTTCAAGTCTGGCCCCCTACACTCTGCAGCTCAGGAACTGAAGCCTTACGCCATTTTTCTTGGGGGAAAAAAAGACTAACAAAACTGCCTGGTTCATACAGCTTAGAAGAGCCCCATATTTTTTGTTTAATGGCCACTAGGTGTCAGAGCCTGGTGATGTGGGGGTATCTCATGGGGATCATTGAACCCACTAGGTTCAGCACAGGGACCTGAAATACCAAGCTTTACATAGTTCTACAGGGTGAGTAATTAAAATTACATATATAATGAGAGTTAAAATGTCAGGAGAAAAGATTAGCTCCCATGATCACAAAACTTAGGAAGAAGTTTTGGTATTAGCTGAATTGTGCAAGAAAACTGGAAGCTGGTGCTAGAGAGGTACTGGCAAAGGAACAGCTTACAATTTAGAAACAAGCCGTCACTTAAAAAGGACCCAAACTCATATTAGTCTATAGCAGGGCTGAGCAATAGTCCATGGAGAGTGAAAAAAGGCCCAGAGTGGCACACAACAGGACATTTACTAGTCAAAAGAAGACTGGAGACAGGGTTGATCTCAGAACAAATATAGTACAATTGATTTTTACTTCTGTTAGACTCTTAGATATTCCTGCAGAAAGGTAAGGGAAAATCCAATAGACTTTTTCAAGAGACACGTGTCCATGCAGCAGGTGAGGAAGGAAGAAGCCCAGGAGCATATGGCTCTGAGAACATGCGGCAAGGCTTGCTCCTTGCTCGCTCCTTCCTCAGCTCAAGCTCAGTCCTGACTGCACTGCCTCTCCAGGCACCACAGACTGCCCCTTCTCCTTAGGTCATGTCTCCATGCTGGCACGTCCCTCTGCCTGAATCACAGAATCACTCTGGTACTCATCCAAACGATCTTTAAACACATCCAGGGATGGCGACTCAACCACCTCCCTGTGAAGCCTATTCCAGTGCCTGACCTGGAAGAGCTTGGCACATCTCCCAGCAAACAGTCTCTGGAAGTGTGGCCGCTACAACTCTGCCTGTGTTGTAAGTTATGTCATATCTTGAGTGAAAAGCCCCAGTGGTGGGACAACACTGGAGAACAAATGTCAAGAAAATGGCAATTCATTTGCTCCATTTTCCTATCAACCTGCCATTTCAGTTCATCCAGTTTTCTCCCTCTCATTTTAAAGAGGTAGCTGGACAGATGCCAAGGTAAGTAGTGCTGACCCTCGAGTTAATTATTCCTTTGGACCAAGGCAACTTCAATAGTTTGGCTCTCTAGCCTACCGCCACAAACTGCTGGGGCTGCCCTAGCCATCGAACACCATCTCCGTGCTTCATATTAACTAGATTACTCAATGCCAGGTGGAGACAGAGATTGTGTGCCTTAGCGTTACAGAATCACAGAATTATTGAGGCTAGAAAAAGTCTCTAAGACTATCCAGACCAGCCTATGACCTAACATCACTGCATCAGCTACACCGTGGCACTAAGTGCCACATCTAGCCTGTCCTGAAACATCTCCAGGTGTGGGGACTCCACCACTTCCCTGGGCAATCAAACTATAATGCAGATTCCAGCACAGGAGAGCTGGTGTACTGGCATTGAAGCTCAGTCGGAAGGATGTGAGGGATCTCTTCATCCTGGTAAAAAACACACTCAGTGCTCCATGACGTCAAGGCATTTGAGGTGCGTCCTTATCGTGAACAGTAGATTTGAAAATTCCTTTAGTCCTACATCAAATTCACTGTTCCAGCTGTCACTATTAAATAGTTGTAGGAGATGCAAGTGCACAACAAGCAAAGCATTACCCTTCTACCTCCACAAAACCCTTCACCTAACATAAATCCACAGAGGTTCCCTCAAACAGAGAATGTGCTTTGCAGCTGAGACGTTCAGGCTGTGTCAGCAGAGAGACGATGCAGGGCTGATTATGTTCTGGAAGCACCGTGTGAAAAACGTAAAATGTCTCAAGTAGCCTGGAGAATGATTTTTTTACACTTATCAGCTTAACGACAAGCAAAGGCCATTAGACACTCTCTAAAAATTCCTCCCTGCTCTTTGCAGGCCCCTACAGCGTGCAGTAGACACGCGCCGGGGACACGCTGCTTTGTGAAACCCCGGAGCTCTCCGAAGGTGGAATCAATTAGCATGTAAGCCGTGTACTTAGGGAGAAAAAGCCTTGCTGCGAACACCCCACAGGATACGTATCGGCTGGGCTGTTTGCTCACATGGAGCCTGTTAGTTACACAAATAGAGGGGGAGAAGATAGTATTACAGGTGAAATCCTGCAGTTCTGCTAATGAAAGTGAATTTGTTTCCCTTCCTGTTTTTCCTACTTCCCCCTCCTATTTGACCATTGTTAGTCAGTGGTTGGGTGCCAGTTTTCTTCCTCCCATTCAGCATTTTCTGCCTTTCTGCCACTGATATTTAGCAAAAGAAATATTTTTACTTCTCTTGGGAGCAACACCCGAGGAAGCTGCCTTTGAGGCAAATGAGAGCTGTTCCAAGAGACAGCTGGGGAAAAGAAACCCTGGGAAATCGGATCACAGACTCACAGAACAGTAGGGATCAGAAGGCACCTCGAAAGATCATCCAGTCCAATCCCCCTGCCACAGCAGGGTCACCTAGACCAAGTCACACAGGAACCTGTCCAGGTGGGTTTTAAATGCCTCCAAAGAAGGAGACTCCACAACCTCCCTGGGCAGCCCCTTCCAGGGCTCTGTCACCCTCACCAAGAAGAAGTTCCTTCTCAGACTGATGTCAAACCTCCTCTGTTCCAGCTCACACCCATTGCTCCTTGTTCTATCGTTAGATGCCACTGAGCAGAGCCTGGCTCCATCCTCCTGACACCCACCCTTCACATATTTATCAACATGAATGAGGTCACCCCTCAGTCTCCTTTTCTCAAGCTCAAGAGACCCAGCTCCCTCAGCCCTTCCTCATAAGCCAGGTGTTCCACTTCCTTCATCATCTTCGTGGCTCTGCGCTGAACTCTTTTGAGCAGCTCTGTGTCCTTCTGGAAACTGAGGGACCCAGAAGTGGACACAATATCCCAGATGTGGTCTCACCAGGGCAGAGTAGAGGGGGAAGAGAATCTCTCTTGATCTACTAATCACCCCACTTCTGTTCCACCTCAGAATCCAAAATGGCAGTTTGGGAAGGAAACCCATGATTTTTCGATCTGCATTTTCCAATGGTCTCTGACCTTCCCACTTACTTTTATCTCCTTGAGTTGAAGAGGAAGCAGTATTACCAGTAGGGAAAAAAGTAAAGCCCTGAGAATATTAGCCTCTAGGGAGGAAGAAGTTTTGCTGTACATGGAAATAGCACAATCTGTACAGGGAATACTCATCCCAATGCAATGCCAAGGAATGACACTCTCTTCTCTAGCAGAGGATCGTGTGATGAACAGGTCGGTGACACCCCTAAGCACTCTTCAGTCTGTGTGAGCAGTGACACATGAAGACAGTGTTAAATTCCTTTTCTTATTCAGAAGGATAGAGTCACAGAATCACAGAATTATTGAGGCTGGAAAAAACCTTCTCTGGAGACATTTAAAACCCACCTGGATATGTTCTTGTGCAACTTGGTCTAGGTAGTCCTGCTCTGGCAGGGGGATTGGACTAGATGATCTTTCGAGGTCCCTTCCTAATGTACTGTGATACTGTGCTACTGTGATGAGAATGGAGCAGGCAAATGCTGAGATTTTTTTTTGTTCCCTTCAGGGCACTGGGTGGTCTATGTCTGTCTAAATGGGTGTCTAAAGACTGTGATAAGAAGGAGGGACTCACCAAATCCATCACAGCACAGCCCAACAGTTTTGATCAGAAGATGTATCACTAATGAGACATCATTTTTCCCTGAAATGAGGAAAATCATCTGCTGATTTGAAAACTCTTGTTTCTACACAGTGTCCTGCTCTGGCAGAGGGACTGGAGTAGATGATCTTTCGAGGTCCCTTCCAATACCTAAAGGTCTGTGGTTCCAGACTCCAATGAAGGAATTACCTTCAAGCAATCAAAGTGTAAGTCGCTGCAGTAAATAAGAATTACCTCATACGTATTTGCTTTTACAGACAGATCAAAGGTATTGAGAAGTTTGGAATAAAGACTTCCCTTTCCTTCCAGAGCTCTGAAGCTGTATTGTCCATTTGATGAAAATATGAACCACCTTCTTCATATGACAAAGCAGGAAGTATTAAAAAAAAGGGGGGGAAATGTAAAAAATGATATCAACTCAGCACGATCATTGCAGAACATTTGGGCATATTTTATTGTTTCCTCTCAACCACCCCCCTTCTGCTTATCTCGTGTACGAGCCCATCTACAGTCACGTTGAAATGAAAAGCATTTTAGTGAGCCAACTGCACCTTTCTTTAGGGAGTTCCCACTGAAATTCCTGATAACAGCAAACAATAGAACTTTGTCAGAGAGTTGTGGAGCCTAATGAAAGTGACATAAATTATCATGGAGAAATTTCATCCCTTTGGATACATTTTTCATTCATTGTTCATAGCTTTTTCTCGTTCTAGAAAAACAAGCCGTGATAGACCTTTCCACAGAGCCAATTAAGCAATTTAATTGAATGAATAAATAATTATTAGCAGCAGTAGTGGGCTTTCCCTCAATTGTATTGCTGTTTTAAATTGGTTTTGATAAAACACGTAATTAGGGAGCTGAGTGAGTCAGGAGCCAAGGCTTTCCAAGTCTTTACAGCAACCAGCAAAAACTGTAAATTCTGTGATTCTGTGATCTGAGGATCACAGAACAACAGGGACTGGAAGGGACCTCAAAAGATCATCCAGTCCAATCCCCCCATCAGAGCAGAATCACCTACATTTTTCCTGTTTAACTGGGACCACATCCACTTGATTCCACATCCCACTTAGGCAGAGAGCTGAGGGCAGCTGCTTTGTTTGCTCCATGAAAGTCAATTTTATTTTTCTCTCTAATATTTCTCTCCAGCGAAGGAGACTTGCAGATTGAGTTGTGCAGCCTTGATTCAGCTGTCCATAAATTGCATTTATGACTTCTGGAGATGCCTTGGGCTACCCCACTAGTATCATCTAGGATGGGATAAGTCTTTTGAAGACCATCTCTCACAGCTGTAGCCCTGGCTACTGCAGAGCTTTTAAAATCACAGAATCACAGAATATTAGGGATTGGAAGGGACCTCAAACTATTATCTAGTCCAATTCCCCTGTCACAGCAGGATCACCTAGACCAAGTTGCACAGGAACATACCCAGGCGAATTTGAAACATCTCCAGAGAAGGAGACTCCACAACCCCCCTGGGCAGCCCCTTCCAGTGCTCTGTCACTCTCACCATGAAGTTCCTTCTCATATTTATGTGGAACCTCCTCTGTTCCACCTCTTACCCATCGCCCCTTGTCCTATCATTAGATGCCCCTGAGCAGAGCCTGGCTCCGTCCTCCTGGCACTTACCCTTCACATATTTATAGAAGACATTAATAAGGTCACCCCTCAGTCTCCGTTCCTCCAAGCTAGAGAGACCCATCTCCCTCAGCCTTTCCTCATAAGGGAGGTGTGCACTGCCAGGACTAGGACCTTTACAGTGACTTCCAGCCATGGACACTGGTGGAAGTATAATGGTGAAAGCCGGAGGGGCTGAGCACCACACTCCTGGGTACTGCAGTTGGAAATCCCATCAAGTCACAGAATCACACAGTATTACAGGACATTAGGGATTGGAAGGGACCTTGAAAGATTATCTAGTCCAATTTCCCTGCCAGAGCAAGTCATAGGGCTCCTGTCATTTATGGGCAGCAGTCCCGAGAGCCCAGCCCCACTGCACAGGAAGGCTGCAGCAGAGAAGGTTATTGTACACATGGAGCCTGTGCTCAAGGGTAATTTCTTAGCCATTGCACCCTCCTTTATTGTTTTAGTGCTTCTTCACCAGGTGCAGCATGGTGGGGTCTCCCTAGGATGACTCTCACTGGAGCTCAAACCCCACCTCATTTCAGATGGATTTGAAGGGGAGACTTGGCAGTAATTCAAGAGTTTTGAGTTCCTGGCTGTGATGTCCACTGAGTCAGTAAAATCACCCTCTGGCATTTTGTTTAAACACTCTCCACCCACCCCCAGCCATTGTGAAGGGACAGAAATGCTGAAACTGCAGAATTTCTTCAAAATAGTTCCCTTGTAGAGCGGACAGTGAGAAACACTGGGCAAAGCACCAAGCAGTGAAGACCTAAATCCGTAAGAGCTTATGCATATGCATTAAAAAAGGTGGCTTGACTCTCAAAATCAATAAATATAAAGCTGATTCTACACTATGGGATTATGCTTGGGAGGGAAGGTTTTCCTCCAGTCTTACACAATCAAACTTCAAAAGAAAACTCCCTGTGAAACGCTACTGGGTTGCTGCAGTCATGCGGACAACTCAGTTGGATAGGACAAAGCTTTATTCTGTTTGAGGGAAAAGCTCCATTTGGAAAGGTTTGGAAGAAATTTCTGCTCTGGGTTTGCAAAGTGCAAATCAGGACAGTTTGTAACAACACAGAGCTATTGAGATGTGGGGAACTATTTACATAAGTAAGGTAAGCAGGATTTGACCCAGCCCCATGAGCCTTGCAGATAGCATTGTCCTGTCAATTTTCACTCCCTCCAGCAATGAAGCCAGATAAATGGCTTCCTGCCATATGGCATCGCCTTTTCACAAGAGATGTTGTGGACGTTGCCACTGGCCTCCAGATCCGTTGGAGGGAAGATCCTGCTTCGCTTCATAACCTAAATTCCAACATGTTTTCCAAAGGTGCTACGTACTGTGAGTTCTCTGCTGAAATATTGGATGATGTGGTATGTGAGGGGATCAGGAAAAGGAAGGGTCCTATGTGCTAGCTGATCAGTATCTTCAGCCCTGAACACTTGGCAGGACAAGTGATCTATGTGATCATTCAGGGTCGCTACTCCCTCTTTTCACTGGGCAAGGTTTTGTATATAGTATTTTGAGCCACTGGCGATGATTTCAACGAAAGCAGGTACCAGACCGAGTTTTGAACACCATCTTTCACCATAGGGCTTAGTGCATCAAATTAATAGCAAGTTTAACCTCTTAGCTGGAGAAGACCGTCCTCGGTGTTTCCCCAGGCTGTGCTTGACAGAGCACTGGAATGGGCTTCCCAGGGGGGTTGTGGAGTCTCCTTCTCTGGAGATGCTTAAAACCCACCTGGATATGTTCCTGTGTGACTTGGTCTAGGTGGTCCTGCTCTGGCAGGGGGATCTTTCAAGGTCCTTCCAATCCCTACTGTTCTGTGATTCAGTGATGACTTTAATGAAAGCAGACATCAGCCTGAGTTTTGAACACCATCTTTCATGATAGGGATTAGCCCATCAAATTAATAGCAAAGTTTAACGTCTTAGTAAGATAAGACTTTCCTCAGTGTTTCCCTAGGCTGTGGTTCGTCCATAGGTGGTGACTCTTACTCTGTTGCCCCTCAGCTAATCACTAGCTAGCTGTGATATATTTCATGATCACACTACACCAAAGACAGAGAAAACAAAGGCATAATTCAAATTTGACTCAAAAAAAAAAATGCAACTCTCTAAGGAAAGCACTCATCCCCTTCTATTTATCAAATCACACTCCAGAGTCTCACTCCTCAGGGAGGGATCATGTTATATTCTCACTGTACATAACATTTACCCTGCCAAGAAGTGGTTGATAGACTTAAATCTCTCATCACAGCGTGAGCTTCTTAATGCTGCTGCCTCATTTGTTCATCAGCACTTTATGAGAAAATAAACACAAACACTGTTTGCCCATTCTCATCAAGGGCATCCCAACACTTCCTGCCGGGAGAGGTGGTTGTACCACCCTTGGAGCAGAGGCGACCGCAGCTTTCTTCTGCCTCTGCATTTACAATGGCACATCTACAAAGCCAGAATCCCAGGGAGCTTAATCAAAAGCCAGAAGACACCCCAGGGTACGTGTTATTGGCTAATAAAGAGTAAGCAGTGTACGCTGTTAGCAGCAGCGTCAGGCTAGCATCAGCGTTTCTGCAGACGTGGGCATCCCTTGGAGGAATCCTGCTGCTCTTGCAGGGCAGGAATAGTTTCAGATGTAAAAAGCAGGCTATCACCACCATCCCATGATTTTTTAACAGCAAAAAAATTACAAATAGATCCTCAGCATTTCCCTCTGCTTACTATTTTCTGTCTCACACCAGTTTGGAAAGAACATTTGATGTTTTCTTTAGAATCATAGAATCCTTCTGGTTGAAAAGACCCTTGGGATCATCGAGTCCAACCATCAACCCTACTCTACAAGTTCACCTCTAAACCAGATCACCCGACACTACATCTAAGCATCTTTTAATCTCAACCAGGGATGGGGACTCAACCACCATCTTCAGCCTTTCAGCTGCTACAGTAACCCAGTGCAAAACCACCCTGAAATATTCCTGTCATGGAAAGCGGAGGAAGATCACAGTGATGTTCATGTTAAAGTGCACAGGTTCCATCACAAGCTAACTAGTCTACATTATAATGTATTTTTAAATCACAGTTCATCTAGTCCAATCCCCCTACCATAGCAGGATCACCTAGATCCAGTTGCACAGGAACATGTCCAGGTGGGTTTTAAACATCTCTAGAGAAGAAGACTCCACAACCTCCCTGGGCAGCCAGTTCCAGTACTCTATCACCACACTCACTGGGAAGAAGTTCCTCCTCATCTGCCTTCAGCCTTCACGTACAAGACAGCACAAAGTACTGAGGAGGTGATTCTGTGCCCAGAGACAGAGACAAAACAAGGACCTACATCCATCCCCCTGCTCACTGTAACTTAAAACTGAGTATACACATGTGACTATACGTGCTAGAATCATAGAATCACACAATTTATTGGGTTGGAAGGGATCTCTAAAGGTCATCTAGTTCAACCCTCCTGCAACAAGCAGGACATCACTCACTAGAACATAATGCCTAGAACCCCATCCAGCCTGGCCTTGAATGGTTCCAGAGATGGAGCCTCCACCAGCTTGCTAGGCAGCCTGTTCCAGGGATCCACCACCCTCAGATTAAAGAACTTTTTCCTCATGTCCAGCCTCAATCTACCCTTTTCCAGCTTAAAACCATGACCCTTGTCCTATTGTTCCGTACTCTGGTGAACATTCTTCCCCAGCCTTCTGATAGGCCCCTTCCAGGGACTGAAAGGTCACTATAAGGTCCCCCCCGAGTCTTCTCTTCAAGCTGAACAACCCCAGGGAAATCAAGGACAATACTTTGCAGAGTCCTACTTATGCCATACTTTGTCAAAGGGAGATCTAAAGATCTCTGCATATTCCCTTTGCATCACTTAGGCTGTTAACAAGGGGAAGAAGAGGTGAAGCAGAAGCGTCCTGGGCAGACCTAAAGTAACGTCATCACCCACAACAGCTGCTGTCATGATATTCATTCAGTAAATGTGTTGTCCCATTAAGCTGACATCACACCGCTCCTTCTTCTTGGTAGCCACAGTGTGGGAAGGAGAATCTCCAGCCTACGGCACTGGCCAATATCATCACGCCTACACACTGCACATCCGCACTGCTAGGAGATTAAGGTGTTACAGCACCTCCAAAATACCTCCTGTAGAGAAGGTCTTTCTATTTTAAGTCAACTCTGAAATGCTTTTGTTTTAAGGATTTTGCAGTCTGCTTCAGTGGGGAGCTGGCACCCGCAGGCATTAGATTTCCCTCTTCAAGTGTCGATTCATGAATTTCACGTTAGGTTTTTGCATTTTAACGTTACAGAACTATCCTTGAACACTCAAACTCATCCTGCTGTCACCTACTAGAGACACACAGACACCCAAAGATACCGTTATTAAAAGACAAGAGCTCTAAGCAAACTAACAAAAGCCAGGCACAGCTCTGAAACTCTCACTGACTCGGTTTCACGTACTGCCAGAGACCATTTTAAAAGGCAAATTCTCATCAGATATTGGGGAGGGAGGGAAGGGAAGGAAATTCATGACAGATTGTGCTGTGAATTCCTAAGCCTGGAGTTTTGTTTGTGATTTATCATTGCTAAGCCTTATCAACCACTGATTGAGTCTTTCCTCTCTCAGCCCTCAAGGGTGGCAGCCTCTGGTCTCCTGCGGTTCCCTCCCGGATGACCAGCTTCTCTAAATGCTAATCAGATGATACGGATTCGTCTGTGATCTTGTGAAGGGCTCTATCAGCAGTTTGGTAGAAACACCATCATGTAAAAATGATACTCCCTTGTCATCTATGAGAGGTGTCTGCCAGGAAGCAGGGTAGAAACACATCAAATGGCTTATGTACTGTCAGCTCCTAGAGTTCCTCCTGTGATGTGTGGAAGCGTGGACAAATACTTACCTGTGGCTTCTTGCAGAACTGGGGCTTTTGCAAAGAAAAGAGATGTTGGATAACTCCTTCATTTGGGGTTTTCATTTGCTAAACTGGATTAAATTCAGCTACAATCTACCCTGTTTCCAGACAGAGTAAACTTCAAGGTTCTACCCAGCTGGACATGTTCCTGTGCAACTGGATCTACGGGATCCTGCTGTGGTAGGGGGGTTGGACTAGATGATCTTTCGAGGTCCCTTCCAATCCCTAATGTTCTGTGATTCTGTGATTCTAGCAACTTGAGTTTTCTCATGGGAGACATCATAAGCATCTATGGGGCACCAGGGCCAGCAATTTCCCAACACCTAAGGAGTGAAGGAAGCAGTGGCCCTACCAATAGAGCTGTGCAGCCAGACAGCTGCTCCTCACTGCAAATGCCCACACTTAAGGCAGAGGAGCAATTTTGCTTCTCTTCTTGATGGGTAAAGCTTCTTGTGATGGGTATCTGGAAGCTAGTATCTTGGATCCTTCCATCATCAGGTGGTATCTGAGCAATCCTTTGAACAGAGGGAGGCTGCCTCAGGAGTTCTGTGTCTGCCCAGCACCTCTACTGTGTTGCTGCCACCAAGGGTGCCTCTGTGGGCTGTTATGGATGCACTTGTTGGGGCATCAACACTTGTTGGGAATACAGGCTCTCTGAGGACTTCTTGGACAGAAATTGTGGGGCACTTTTCAGCTGCTCCCTCAAGCTCAGAAGGTTGCAGCTCCCAGACACGGGCAAGCAGCCTACCACATCAATGTCACCACATTTGAAACAACACACAAAATGAAATGTATAAGATAATACCAATGCTGGGCACTGTCTTCCCTTTCAGATGCCCTCCCTTAATCTGCAGGGTGCCCACTCTCAACAGAGGAGTGGGTGGTCTGCTCTTCTCTAGCATCAGAAGATGGGTAACTGGGTTCCTGAGATAGTCCAGAGAGAGAGGAAGATACCTTTTCAGGACAGGATCTCGCTCTGAAAACCTGTAGAGGCATCTGTACACAATCTGCCCAAGAGGGTACAAGTGAAACACCTCTCCAGCTGGGCACTGTTCTTCTACTGTCTGAATATGACATTGATGGCAAGCATAATTCCTCCATTCTTACTATTGCTACTCACAGAATCATAGAATCATGGAATCACAGAACATTAGGGATTGGAAGGGACCTTGAAAGATCATCTAGTCCAATCCCTGCTGCCACAGCAGGATCACCTAGACCAATTCACACAGGAATATGTCCAAGTGGGTTTTAAACATCTCCAGAGAAGGAGACTTCATAACCTCTGTGGGCAGCCCCTTCCAGTGCTCTGTCACCCTCACTGGGAAGAAGTTCCTTCTCATATTTATGTGCAAACTCCTGTGTTACAGCTTACACCCATTGCCCCTTGTCCTGTCAGGTTAAAGCTAACTCAGCTTGTCTCACTGCACGTGCCAAAACATTTCATCCTGGGCTCAGCTGATGTCTTGTTTCCCTTTTTTCATTAGCAAACAAAAACTATCCCACCCCACACCCCGATGGCCTTTGAGGAAAGAGCCAACCACTTGTGTGACAGTACAGGAGAAATATCCACTAACCCAGCATGCTGAATTTCAGTGATCAAAACAGAGACTGTCTTTTAAAACAGCAAATAAAATCTGTTCTAGGAGCACAGAGGTGGGCCCTAACCCCTTGGCCACAAGGATCCCACTCCTCATGCCAGGCATTGCTCATATGACAGTTCTGGGAGCAGGTGTGCTACCTGGTTCTCAGCATGCACCCTCTACCTCTAGACCTTGTGCAGATTCACTGTTCAGCTCTTTCAGCTTTGTCCCCCTGATGCATCTCAACGGCAGGTTGACAGTAGCTATTGTCTCCAGGTGAGAAAAACCACCAAGGACCACAATGGCCCCCACACATTATTAGAGCAGGGTGGTTTTACACTCACTGCAGCGGTGCTCTGATTCATGAGTGGCAAAGCAGTCTCAGATATTAATTACCGCTGGCACTGCAGGGCCAAGTTCAGTTCCCCAAGCTTTATCCAGAAGTGTAGGAGACTCTGGAGATAGAACCTGATATGTTTATCTTTGCGAAGCAC
This sequence comes from Phoeniculus purpureus, assembly GCA_028565055.1. Classification (NCBI taxonomy): domain Eukaryota; kingdom Metazoa; phylum Chordata; class Aves; order Bucerotiformes; family Phoeniculidae; genus Phoeniculus; species Phoeniculus purpureus. The sequence goes on along the minus strand of JAOXOE010000405.1, from coordinate 27,057,408 downwards.
GCTCTGTGCCTCAGTCGTGTGCCAGATGTAGCCACAGCTGCAGGAAGTTGTTTATCTGCCCTCGTGACCTTGCAGAAGTGTCGGGCGACAGTAAAATCATGTTTTTATTGAGCATCTCTTCTCTTCCACTGGAAACTCTTCAACCTCAGTTAAAATGCATTTCATATTCAATAAGGAAGACAAGTACTGATACTGCAGAGCTCTGGAATCCAATCATATTCTTTCCTGTGTGCTTGCTGCAAGGATTTATTTTGGAGAGCTGCTTGTTCACCTCAGTGAAAATAAATAACAGTTTCAACACCAGTGGAAGCCACTGCTACAGAATCACAGAATTATTAAGGCTAGAAAAGATGTCTAAGATCATCAAGCACAGCCCATGACCTAACATCACCAAAACCTAGACTCCCATTCTAAATCTCCCTGCTACTGACTCCCATTCTAAATCACAGAATCACAGAACATGAGGGATTGGAAGGGACCTCGAAAGATCATCCAGTCCAATCCTCCTGGCAAAGCAGGACCACCTAGACCAAGTCACACAGGAACATATCCAGGCAGGTTTTAATTGCCTCCTAAGTCTGTGTATTTGTTGCTCTCTTCACATCTCCACACTTTCTGGAAGCTTATTCTATCATGTGAGCATTAGTCTGGAGCATAAGGAAGAACCTGGCTGGTTTTTCCTGAGACATGTGGGCACTTGGTACCCTTGGGATAGAAATCACTGAATTCTCCTAGGTGCCTCTGAAAACTGTTATCTCTACAGTTCTCTGAAAGAAAAAAGGTACCATGTGTCAGATAATTCTGTCAAAATAAATGTGCAGCTGCAAACAATGGAGCAAGAGCATTTGTCACTAGAGCCAGGTACTAATATACATTGATTGATCAACACGACGGTGTAAGTGATAGTCCCAAGCATGGGAGAAAAAGGATTAAGCAAAATACAAGTGGTCTGTATCCATCAACCTTATCACTCAGGAGAAAAAATAACAGTGTCATTAGCTAAGTTTCCAAAATAGCCCAGTTTCCTGCTTGAAAGCCAATCCTTCAGAAACAGGTTAAGCCTTCATTTTGTTATGACATGCTGGCAGTGTCACAAGGGTGCCTTTGGTCTTTCTCTGTCAACATGAATGTGCTAAGTGAAAATAATTGTTGCAGTAGAAATAGTTGCTTGGCTCATAAAACATTATAGTCATCAGTGGTTCTTTATTTGAATAGCACTTGTGTCACAGAAAGACCTTGTTCACCAAAAAAAGTGAGTAAAAGGATTTGATAAATGCCTTGTTCTTGGGTTTTCCTTCTTTTACTTTTACTCCCTGAACAAACAAACACATTTCAGTCATTTCGACTTTTCAGTGTTTACAAAAAGCTATGCAATTAATAGTAATTTAATTGCCTAGTAATTTAAATTAAGAATGTAAGATTCAATTCACAGAATCGCAGAATATTAGGGATTGGAAGGGACCTCGAAACATCATCTAGTCCAATTCACTTGAATCTTAAATCTCCCACATAACAGTAGAATCTTACTCCTGCTGGTGCTGTATTCAATTAGCTGCTCCTGTCCTAGCTGGTAACTTGCAGGCGCTGGCGGTAGCTGTGTTTAGACACATTAACTACGTGCTCATGACAAAACCAGAGAGCCATAGATGCTTGAAAGCTTGGAGTAAACCCCTATAAAGATGAGTCTGTTCTTGAAGGTTTGCACTGGCTGCGGGGTCAAACTTGAGAATTACGTAATTATTCACAGCAATCCCCATGAGCCAGCAATGGGCCCATGTGGCCAAGAAGGCCAATGACACCCTGGGGAGGATCAGAATGGGGGTGGTTAGTAGATCAAGAGAGGGTCTCCTCCCCTTCTATTCTGCCCTGGTGAGACCACACGTGGAATATTGTGTCCAGTTCTGGGTCCCTAAGTACCAGAAGGGCAGGGAACCACTTGGGAGAGTCCAGCGCAGAGCCACAAAGATGATGGAGTGAAGCATCTCCCTGATAAGGAAAGGTTGAGGGAGAAAAAAGGCTGAGGAAGCTGGGTCTCTTGAGCTTGGAGAAAAGCAGACTGAGGGGTGACCTCATTAATGTTTATAAATACGTGAAGAGTGTCAGGAGGATGGAGCCAGGCACTGCTCAGTGTCATCCAATGATAGGAACAAGGGGCAGTGGGTATGAGCTGGAATATAGGAGGTTCCACATCAATATGAAAAGGAACTTCTTCCCAGTGAGAGTGACAGAGCACCGGAACAGGCTGCCCAGTGAGGTTATGAGGAGAGGCTGAGGGAGGCTGTAGTCAAGTGGGGGTTGGATTCTTCTCCCAGACAACTAGAGACAGGACAAGAGGGCAGGGCCTGAAGCTGTACCACAGGAGGGTAAGGTTGGATGTTAGGAAGCCCTTCCTCGTCGAAAGGGTGATCAGACACTAGAATAGACTGCTCAGGGAGATGATGGCATCCCCATCCCTGGAGGTGTTTAAGAACAGCCTGGCTGTGGCCCTTAGTGCCCTGGTGTAGCTGATGTGGTGATGTTAGGCCCTGGGCTGGGCTGGATGATCTTAGAGGTCTTTTCTAGCCTCAATAATTCTGTGAATCTATGATGTTGACATGCAAAACTTTTGAAGTTTCAATTCAATTACTGGAAATTGCGTGAAGCAAATGGACATCCTCTCTTATTCAAACTAAACTGTACCAATAGAGTACCGGTTGATAATAATTTAAACACAAAATCCTATTGCAATAGGACAGCTTGCACAATCCTTGGTCATATAATATAAACTGAGTAGGAAGGTTAGATTTCTTCTCCATCTAGCATGGATGAAATTGCTGCCAGTATAGTAGGACTTACTCAGGTGTTTGACTCTGGCTGGAAGAGATTCAAAGGACAGCCATGAAAGGAGGGATGTCTTTCAGGGACAGATGCAAGTGGTAGTTCTCATCTAAATTAACAAATAAGAACAAGGACAACTGAATTGTCGGTGCATTCACTTATCTTGAGTCTGGAAGCTCTGTTTCATTAAGAAACATTTTAAAAGCTGAACAAACTCTTTCATGTCTCCTCCTGAGACTTTTCTTTTCATGTCTATATTTCTTTTGTTCACAACATAAATCTGGGTTCCAAGCCAGGTATTTGGAATAAGACTACAAAAACCACCCAAACAGAAAGAGGTGTGGTAGGTTTATCAGCTTGAACCACACATTTAAGTTTCTCGTGTACATAAAAATTCCAGACTTAAGTCTCTTGACTCTCCCTTCCAAAACATTTCCTGTATGGTTTAAGAGAGAGAGAGAGAGAGAGAGAGAGACCAGGGCAGGGAGAAAGGAAGACCTTTGCATGGGAAAGACACAAAATGGAACTAACAGAAGAATTTTTTTGATCCTTAGCAGCAGTATGTGCAGACCCACCAAACACAGTAGCTTTCCAAAGAAGGAAGAATGGAGGTAAGCAAGAAGCAGTGGTATTTCTTACAGAGATTTATGGCTGTTCCTAGCTTCCAATGAGAAATTGAGACAGAATCCCCTCTCTGGGAGTGTACTGGGGTTTCAGTAAGACTAGACTGGAGTTCCTCCAAGGGGAGGTGTAGGGAGCCAGCTGCTTCTGTTCAAAGGCTCAGGATTAGGGGTTAGGGTTAGGCCATTAGGGTTAGGGTTAGGCCATTAGGGTTAGGGTTAGGGTTAGGGTAGGGTTAGGGTTTACAGTTAGGGTTAGATTAGGGTTAGGGGTTAGGGTTGGGTTAGGGTTAGCTATTAGGTTTAGGGTTAGGGTTTAGGGTTAGGGTTGGGTTAGGGTTAGCGATTAGGGTTAGGGTTGGGTTAGGGTTAGCCATTAAGGTTAGGGTTAAGGTTAGGGTTAGCATTAGGGTTTAGGGTTAGGGTTAGGTTAGGGTTAGGATTTAGGATTAGGGTTAGGGTTGGGTTAGGATTAGAGATTAGGGTTAGGGTTAAGGTTAGGATTAGATTACTGTTAGGGTTTAGGGTTAGGGTTGGGTTAGGGTTAGAATAGGGTTAGGGTTTAGGTTTGGGTTAGGGTTAGCGATTAGAGTCAGGGTTAAGATTATGATTGGGGTAGGGGTTAGGGTTGGGTTAGGGTTAGGTTAGGGTTAGGGTTTAGGGTTAGGGTTAGCAATTAGGGTTAGGGCTATGGTTATGGTTGGGTTAGGGTTATCGATTAGGGTTAGGGTTAGGGTTGGGCTAGGATTAGCTATTAAGCTGAGTGTTAGGGTTGGTTTAGGGTTAGGGTTTAGGGTTAGGGTTAGATTACGTTTAGGGTTTAGGGTTAGGGTTAGGGTTAGGGTTAGAGTTGGGTTAGGTTTAGGGTTTAGGGCTACGGTTAGGGTGAGATTAGGGTTAGGGGTTAGAGTTGGGTTAGGGTTAGCAATTTGGTTTACGGTTAGTGTTAGGTTTAGGGTTTATGGTTACTTTAAGGTTAGGGTTAGACCATTAGTGTTAGGGTTACGGTTAGGGTTGTGTTAGGTTTAGGGTTAAGTTAGGGTTAGTGATTAGGGTGATGGTTATGGTTAGGGTTGTGTTAGGTTTAGGGTTAGGCTTAAGTTAGGGTTAGGGTTTAGGGTTAGGATTAGGGTTTATGGTTAGTTTAGGGTTAGGGTTAGACCATTAGGGTTAGGGTTACGTTTAGGTTTGGTTTAGGTTTAGAGTTAGGGTTAAGGTAGGGATGCGGTTAGGGTTAGGGTTAGGGTTTGTGTTAGGGTTAGGTTAGGTTCAGGGTTTAGGGTTAGGGTTGGGTTAGGGTTAGCGATTAGGGTTAGGGTTAGTGTTGGGTTAGGGTTAGCTATTAAGTT
>JAOXOE010000405.1:27009694-27027933 GCA_028565055.1 Phoeniculus purpureus | reverse complement strand
AATGAGGTGGGTGCCCTGAAGACAGAGGATACAGAGAAAGCAGAGATACTGAACACCTTCTTTGCCTCTGTCTATACCTCTTGAGGCTGTCCTGATCTCAAGCCCCAGACTGCTGAGGCTCCAAAGGAAGTTGAGGCAAGAGAGGAGCTTGTCTTAGTTGACGAAGCCTGGGTTAGGGCTAAGTTGAGCAAACTGGATGCACACAAATCCACGGGCCCTGATAGGATGCACCTGCACGTACTAAGGGAGATGGCAGAAATCATTGCTAAGCCACTCTTCATCGTCTTTTCTAAGTCATGGGGATCAGGAGATGTGCCTAGGGACTGGTAGATAGCAAATGCAACTCCAGTCTTCAAAAAGGGTAAGAAGAAGGTCCCAAGTAAGTCTAGAACAGTCAGCATCACTTCCATCTCAGGAAAGATGATCGAACAATTTCTCCTAGATGCTGTCTCCAGGCACATCAAGGACAGGAGGGCCATTAGGGACAGTCAGCATGGCTTCACCAAGAGAAAGCCATGCTTGACCAACGTGACAGCCTTTTATGAGGGCATAAGCAGGTGGAGAGATGATGGCAGAGCAGTGGATGTGGTCTGTCTTGACTGTGTCAAGTGCCTGACTGAAGTCAGGCACATCTCCTGATTCCCATAACTTAGAAAAGCTGATGAAGAGTGGCTTAGCAGAGACTTCTGCCGTCTCCCTTAGCACATGTGGGTGCATCCTATCAGGGCCCGTGGATTTGTGTACATCCAGTTTGCTCAACTTAGCCCTAACCCAGGCTTCGTCAAATAAGACAAGCTCCTCTCTTGCCTCAACTTCCTTTGGAGCCTCAGCAGTCTGGGCTTGATATCAGGACAGCCTCAAGAAGTATAGACAGAGGCAAAGAAGGTGTTCAGTATCTCTGTTTTCTCTGTATGGTCCGTCTCCAGGGCACCCATCTCATTCAGCAGGGGGCCTACATTGCCTCTAGTTTTAGTTTTACCTGCAATGTATTTGAAGAAGGCCTTTTTGTTGCCCTTGACCTCTCTTGCAAGGTTTATTTAAATTTATACTATTTTGATGTAGTAGTTTGTGCTGTTGCCTGTTGAGCTAAGATGAGTTCAGCAACAATTTTTTTCTTACGTTTATTATCCTCATGCTGATTTTAAGCAAGTATATGTAGTCTTCCTGAATTCACCCTTTGGCATTCAAGATGAAGGTACCTTTATTTGCCAAGAATCGATAGAAAAATGGAGCACTGGAATGGGCTGCCCAGGGAGGTTGTGGAGTCTCCTCTGGAGACATTTAAAACCCACCTGGACATGTTCCTGTGCAACCTCCTCTAGGTGATCCTGCTGCAGCAGGGGGATTGGACTGGATGGTCTTTCGAGGTCCCTTCCAATCTCTAATGTTCTGTGATCCTGTGAAATTAGTGAAATGAAAAGCAATGGGACATCTTCAAATCTCAAGACTTCGAGAAACCAGCTAGATTCTACCTCACTGTACAAACAGCTTAGACCAGCAGATTCCACTCTGCTGTGGTTTTTCTTTTTCGATTAATAAAAAAGAGGCTCTGAAAACTCACAGCTACGGTTTTGCCGATTAAAACTAAGATACAGGCAGAGTGCTGAGCACATATTTTTGCACGGTGGTCATATGAACATCCCTGACAGCCAGTCCTCAGAAATTCTGCTTTAGCTGAATACATGAGGCAGAAATTCAACCACTTTTCACTTTCAAAAAGCTCCCCAAACTTTGGTGCCAATGCTCAGACAGCTTTCGCATCTGCATCAGTAAATCGATACCCGTTTCAAACTCTCATAATTTCTCAAAGCCTCCAGGAATCACACAAGAGGTAATTCTGAAGCTGCCTGGCTTGCTGGGGCTGCCAGTTTATATGGAACAACGATGCCCCTGACAGATCTATCAATCTGCAATTTAGAGGAAGGAAAAGTCCAACCTTACAGAAGGAGTTGGTATCACAGGTTTATCAGGAGGGATTCTAGCTGGCATTGATTGGCTTTATCAGAAGGGGATTTGCCTCTCTTCTTGTTAGATGCATCGTGCCGTAGATAAAATAGATCCCACGGATTAGTTATGTTGTAAAGGTTTAGAATAAAAAGGTTGTAATAGCCCTGACAAACAAACAGCTCGAAACCATCAAAGCAGCTCATTTCCAAATGCATTTTCATTTGGCCACAGAAATAGCCTAAGTCCTTCATTAGGGCACAAGTTATTCGATGGCAGCTTGATCTTACCAATATTATCGATCTGTTCAGTTTATTCCAGCAAGCAGTGCCATGGATGTGTAAAAGTGATCTGTGGAATTGACTATTCAAAGGAGCTGGTCCATAGATGTTGAATCACTTCAAGGATTTCAAGCTGAAGTGACATTCCCAAGTGCAGGATTTCACATATTCCTCCAAGCCTATCCAAAATCTGATCTCCAGATCTCTATCTGTTGCCTCAAAGTGTGGAGACCTCTCTCTTGTTTTGCTGTTCTTGCCCCCATTAAAATGTCAGCTGACTGCAAGTTGGTTCCTGCAGAGGATAAGGAGAGATGGCATTACCTGTCCTAGCACACACAGTGATAAGTGAAGAGAACACGTGAGGCTGGCTGCAAGTGCAGAGGCTTTCTGGCTTAAGCTCGCATGCGTTAGACAAAGGTTGACAAAAGACCTAAGACAATCCTCCACTGCTTAAGAAACTTCCTTTTCCTTCTACAATGCAAACGGAACGTGGACAAGAGAATCCACAGCATGCAATGCAATGCATTGGTCAGCGGTGGGAAGGGCAACTGTGTTTATCGTGATAATTATGAAAAACAAATGAAGTGGCCAGGTTAGAACCAATTAACAGAATCCCAGAACATTAGGGATTGGAAGGGACCTCGAAAGATCATCTAGTCCAATCCCCCTGTTACAGCTAGACCAAGATGCCAGGAACATGTCCAGGCAGGTTTTAAACATCTCCAAATAAGGAGACTCCACAACCCCTCTGGACAGCCTGTTCCAGGGCTCTGTCACCCTCACTGGGAAGAAGTTCCTTCTCATATTGATGTAGAACCTCCTATGTTGCAGGTCACATTTATTGCCCCTTGTCCTATCATTAAATGACACTGAGCAGAGCCTGGCTCCATCTTCCTGACACCCAACCTTCACATATTTATCGACATTAGTGAGGTCACCCCTTAGTCTCCTTTTTTCCAAGCTCAAGAGACCCACCTCCCTCAGCCCTTCCTCATCAGAGAGACACTCCATCTTCTTTGTGGCTCTGCACTCGACTCTCTCCAGCAGCTCTGTGTCCTCCTTGAACTGAGGGGCCCAGAACTGGACTGAGATGCGTTCTCACCATTCTTTCCCCGTACAACCATTTAGAGCAAAGTACATGACGAATACTGTTGCCACTCTGATTTGGAGCTGCCTAACCTTCAGTGAACGCTTGTGGAGATGAGGCACATGATGCGGGGCCATGCGGAGCTTGGCTTCATGTGATCAGGGTTGTGCAGGACACAAAGGCAGGCCACTAACTGAAAGAGCACTAATCAACAAGAGCAGGGAGAAACCTGTCGCAATAACAACATCACATGCTCCTTGATAATGTTGCAGGGGGAAACCTCTCATGGCACATTGTGCCCTTCCCTTGCATCTTGAAGAAATTAAACTCTAAATGCTCCAAGTATTTATATATTTTAAAAAGAATTCCAACTCCCTGTTTGTTTTCTCCTACAAAAAACCCGGAGATCCATGGAATATCTGGAGAGCACTAAGTATTTCCGTATTTCTGTTGGTTTTTCCCCCCACTCCTTATAATTAATTTGATGAGGCCAGCACCTAGAGAGAAATAGGATTTAAAAGCGATGCTTCATTCCGGAGTTGTTGGTGTGCTGACAAAACATTCTGCAGCAGAGGAAGGGTTCGCCCATCAAAAGAGACTGGCTGTCAGAGATGAAAGAGAGGAAAGCAACAGCAAGAGCCATTTTGAACATATAAGACAAGACTTTCATCTCACTCCTGGACCATATGGGACAGTGCTGTTAACCTTGGGGGAAAAGAATCCGACAGGAGTGAATAAGAAAATAAGATTAATAATAATAAGGGAATAATGTACCTTCAAGAACTTTTCTGATCTGTACCAACACATTTCAAGGAGTCTACGTTTATGCTTTTCCAGGGGTGTTTTGCTGTGTGCTCCCTATACCTTACTACTAAGTGTTGGTTTTGTGACAGTCTACGTGTCCTTTCCCCACTCACCTCCTGCTAGGGTGCTGCCTTGGGGACATCTGGGGAGAGCACAACTGATGACTCCATGGATGACTCCTTGGCCTGTGTCACCTCTATCTTCTTCTTTCACAGAATCACAGAACATTAGGGATTGGAAAGGACCTCAAAAGTCCAATCCCCCTGATACAGCAAGATCTTTCACTTCAGCAGTGTGTGATGCTGCCTGACAAAGCCCTATTAAAGATGGGCACTTCTGCAGTTTGTGTTATTTCTGCTTGTAGAGCAGCTCCATTCCAGCTCTGGAGCCACAGAAGCAAGTGCTCCCAGATTCTCCTTCTCAGTGGTCTCACCGGTGCTTAAAAAACTCCCCCTGTGGGATTCCACAACCTCTCCTCCACAATGCATTTGTAGACTAAATTCCCCTTACTCTTTACCGTCGCTTTCCTAACGTTTAAGCGATTTCTTTTTTGCTGAGAACTAAGTGGATTACTTTTTATCTTGCCCTTGAGGGACATGAAAAACAATTGCTCACAATCCTCTTTGTAAGAACCTTTTCCATGTTTGAGCTCCCTGTCATCTCCTCTTTTCCATACCAAACCAGCCAGTTCTTTGAACCCTTCTTTGGTGTCACAGCAGAGATTTTGAAGTCTCCCTTGTGGCGCTCCGACTGACCCGTAGCTGGTGATCCAACCCAGAAACGCACTGTTGAAGAATTTTTTCATAGAAAGGGTGGTCAGGCACTGGAAGGGGCTTCCCAGGGAGGTGGTCGAGTTGCCATCCCTGGCTGTGTTTAAAGATCGTTTGGATGAGGTGCTGAGGGATCTAGTTTAGGGGTGAACTTGTAAGGTGGGGGAGATGGTTGGACTTGGTGATCCCAGGGGTCTTTTCCAAGCAGAGCTATTCTGTGTGTGAGACCCCGGTGCCATGGGCCGGGGTGGAAGCGCTTCTTTTGGTGCACGCAGACTCTGCTGGGAACCCCCAGGGAGCTCCCAGTGGGGATTTTAGAGCAGCCAGACAAAAACAGCTTTGCACCTGCCCTTTGAGAGATGCTCCCTCTGTTTCCAGGCCTCCTGCAACACGCTGACCCCGCAGCCCCGACCCCGCCTCGTACCTCTCAGCCCGGGGAGTCGGGGGGAAGCTCCCTCCCAGCGTGACTATTCGGGTTTTTCATTCCTAATCGTTTTCATTTGCGGTAGAGCTGGTGGGGGACGACGGGGGGTCTTCCTGATAGCCCCACCGGGGCAAACGAGGCCACTCCCCTTCCCCGTGCGGGGCTGCGGGGGCAGCAGCCCACCTGCGCCCATCAGCGCGGCTGCGGGGCGGGGGCGATGAGGGAGGCGGGGCCGGTGGCGGCGCGGCGGGGCCGTGTGTGTACTCCGCACCCTCCCGCGGCTCTCGGGCATCTCTGCGCGCCGGGCGCTGTGAGCGAGTGGAGCCGCGGCGGGCTTGGGGGTCGCGGCGGCGATGGAGGGCGCGTTCCCGGCGCGGGAGCTGGCGCACACCGCGCTGCTGCTGCTCAGCATCTTCCCCGCAGGTGAGAACTGCGGGTGGGTGGCTGCGGGAGGGGCGCGGAGCCCCGCGGAGCGGCAGCAGGACCTAAATCCCCTGGAGCGGCTTCTTCTGCGGGGTGGTCGGACAGCGGCGAGCCGGGGTCATGGTGGCATCGCCCCGCGCTGTCTTTGCGGGACGCCCCGCCGGGGGAGAGAGGAGGCGGCGGGGAAAACCCTTTGTTCGCGGTGCGTGGTTCCGCGGAGCCATCGGGGAGCTCCCACCCGCCCCATCAACCCGGGCCGGGCTGTTTTGGCAATAAACTCCGTGGGATCGCGGTGCCGCGCTCGCTGAACAATGGGCAGAGGACAAGCCGTCAGGTGTCCGGCGGTTCCGGCAGCGCCGGCGCCTCCCGGGCGTGGGTCGCGGTCCCGCGGACCGGGCTCGCCGCGGGGCGAGCCATAGGAGCCGCTCTGCCCCGGCACTGCTGGCCCTTGGCGGCGAACAGGAGGGTAGGTTGCCCTCTGGAGCTCTCCTTGCTCTAAAAGTTTGGTGCGTCGTGATAAATGCAAAGGTTTATTGATAAAGGGGGGGTTTCCTTGCCTCACCTTGCACCCCCGGTGCAGCCGGCTGGTGATCTGAAGTTAGAGCATCTGGCTGCAGCACTGGGCAACTTTGCACCGTGCAGCTCGCTGCAGGGTTTGTAGGCGAAAGCAGCGTTTGGAGGGCTCCAGGGGAAGGCGCTGGGAGGAGGGGTCTACTGCTGCTGTTGGAGGAATCGCTCCTAGGGAGGAATTTGGCCCTGCGCGCCTAAGGCTGAGCCCCGGGGAGGTGGAAGGTTAATTGCTGCTGGGGTCCGAGCAAGCCGAGCGCCGGGGAGGCTGCACTGAGGGAGGTGGTGATTGCCGTCGGCTGCCACCAAGAGAGAGGAGCCCTGCAGAGCTGGCGGGCAGGGCTCCGCAAGGCTCTGCCCCATGCTGCTGGGAGCAAAGGAAACGAAAATCCTAGCTGCTAGCAGCAATAGTTGTGCTTTGGCATTGCGAGCGCTTTGCTTTAGGACCCGAGAGCTGATGTGCGAACGTTTTTGTGGCTCGTTTTGTTTAGGAAACTTCTAGGTCTTGCAGCCTTTTGTTTCTTGATGACCTGAACTAGCTGTGATGTTGGACTTCGTTATTTAGAGATAAGAGATCTGCAGAATGCTAGTGGTGGTGGCCACAGGGGTGGCAGAGGCTACCAGTGGGTGATTAAATAAACAATCGAGCAAACAAACAAAAGGTTGTAATTGTTAATACCTAAGAACTTTCTTTACCTCATGTATTTCTTCCTTGATTTGAAGGTGATACGTAATCATACGGTTAGACTGCCCTTAAGAAAACTTGAGGAACCGGTCAGGCTGACAGCATCTTGCATAAGACGAGAGATGTGGGCTCCAGAGAAATGGGGGGGGGGGCGCAACGGAAGAACCTTTCTTGTAGCTTGGAAAAGAGGAGACTCAGGGGTGACCTCATTAATGTCTATAAATCTGTGAAGGGTGAGTGTCAGGAGGATGGAGCCAGGCTCTTCTCAATGTCATCTAGTGATAAGGCAAGGGGCAATGGGTGTGGGCTGGGACATAGGAGGTTCCACATCAATATGAGAAAGAACTTTTTCCCAGTGAGAGTGACAGAGCACTGAAACAGGGTGCCCAGGGGGCTTGTGGAGTCTCCTTCTCTGGAGATGTTTAAAACTCGCCTGTATATATTCCTGTGTGACTTGGTCTGGGTGATCCTGCTGTGGCAGGAAGAATGGACTAGGTGATCTTTTGAGGTCCCTTCCAATCCCTAATGTTCTGTGATTCTGTGATCCTCTGGTTCTGGGTTCAGACACTTACTTTCACAGAATCGCAGAACATCAGGGACTGGAAGGGACCTTGGGAGATCATCTAGTCCAGTCTCCCTGCCAGAGGAGGATCACCTAGACCAAGTTGCACAGGAACATATCCAGGGAGACTTCACCCTCAGGGGCACATCAGGCAAAGCTCTGCAGACACAAATGCACTGTGTTGTAGGTATAAATGATTTGCTGTTGTAAAAGACAACTCGTGTCTTGGTAGCAGCGCAGGGGTCATCACAAGTGACAAACAGGGCTGGGCTGGACTGGAGCAGGCATGACCCTGGTTTACCTTTGAGTTTTCCTCAGTGCAGGCGCTTGAACTGGATCGTCTCCCAGGGGTCCCTATTAACACTCATCCTGTTGTTTATTGGTACACAGAGTTATAGTAAGTCTTTTTCTTTGACCTTTTGTCAGAAGCTTCTTCCTTTGGTTGCAAATAGGGAAGGAGTATGCAGAAAACAGAGCTTAATGTAGTTTCTTTAAGGGTAAACCATTCGTCTCCTCTGTCCACAGCCCCTTCCTAGTTCTTATTTTTCTTGCATCCTAACATGTGCTTCTACTTTTTCTTCCATTTGGGGATTACCCAGTTCTCATGTGATATTCTGGAATAGTCTTTTCCCTGTGCTCCTCCTGTCCTCCCACGAGACTCTCGTTGTCCCCCACTCCCCAGTATTTTGCCCGAGTCTCTAGTATATTCATCCTGTTGGTCATGGAAGACTGGGCATGGTTCCTTTCAGCATCCATCAGTACAGCCTTTTTATTCCCCAAGTCCAGAGTAATAGGAAGCACTCCCTGTGCCCAGAGGGGAAAATGTCTGTTTTCATGATGTTTTCTGCTACCTGTCAGCCACGAGGAGGCTGGAAGGAGCAAGATTGAACTTGGTGAGGGTTTTGATTGGTGTCACACTGTCTCTGCTTTGACCCCTTCAAACCGTCTGAGTATCCTGCCCTCCCTGCTCCCCCATTTCCTTCTCTGTTCGCTCTTCTACTCCTTTTCCTCTCTCCCCTGTGGCAGTGTAGTTTTTCCTGCACAAAAACGTGGCCCAAGGCCACTGCCAGGAGCAGAATAGAAATGTCAAAGATTGCTTAATAGTTGACTCTTTTTCCTTCCGTTATAACTGGGAACCCTCTCGCAGCAAGCGCATACGTGATTTTTCTTCAGTCTTTATTATAAAGAAGGCAATAAATTTGGCAAGAAGTGAGACTCCCATTTGCATCCTGTTTAAGTACCATTCACAGAGACTGGAGGCATTTCCATATGCTCATTCTGCAAGAGAGCCTCTCATCAACAGATGACTGCAGCTGTAGTACCGTTGGGTTGTACCGGCTCTCCATGGGCTTTCCACCGCACTTCAGCCCTCCCAGAAACCTGCTGTTGATTGTCCTAGCAGCAGTGCTTCTTTGCAGGTGCCTGAGTTGGACGGACCTGCTGTTGATTGTCCTAGCAGCAGCTCTTGTTTGCAGGTGCCTGAGTGGGACGGAGAGTCCTAGTCATCTCTAGAAGGGGCACGCTGCACCAGGACACAGGTGGAATCAGAAGGGATGTGTCTTTAGCACATGTAAACATGAGCTAGGACCAGTCTGAGGAGGAAGATATGAGTCATGCATCAGTCCGTAAAAGTTACTCTAGTAAAACTTGGCTCTCTCTGGTCTGTTGTGAGAGACTCACAGAATCACAGAACATTAGGGATTGGAAGCAACCTTGAAAGATCATCTAGTCCAATCCCCCTGCCGCAGCAGGATCACCTAGACCAAGTCGCACAAGAACATATTCAGGTGAGTTTTAAACATCTCCAGAGAAAGAGACTCCACAACCTCCCTGGGCAGCCTATTCCAATGTACCGTCACCCTCACTGAAGATGTTCCTTCTGATATTTATATGGAACCTCCTATCACAGAACATCAGGGATTGGAAGGGATCTCAAAAGATCATCCAGTCCCATCCCTCTGCCACAGCTGATACCTCTATATTCAGTGGCTGTGTGAATTACAATTCATTGTTAGTCTGACCTATTTGAAAGAATGTAAAGGCGTACATGGAGCTGTCAAGCTAAATAACAAACACTACACATTTGTAGTAGGAAGGAAAAGAACTTCACGATGAGGGTGACACAGGACTGGAACAGGCTGCCTAGGGGGACTGTGGAGTCTCCTTCTCTGGAGACATTTAAAACCCCTCCTGGAGATGTTCCTGTGCAACTTGATCTAGGGGATCCTGCTGTGGTGGGGGGGATTGGACTAGATGATCTTTGGAGGTCCCTTCCAATCCCTAATGTTCTGTGATTCTGTGAAAGCAGCTTTCCAGCCTGAACTTTCAGTAAACACTATGGTGTAATCTTGAATGTAAGGAGTAAGAAATTCCGGTTGAAACAAGAACTGTGCAGCATCAGAGCGTTTCAAAAACAACATATATGTTTCTCTAAAATACATGACAGACAATCTAATCTCGCAGCAATCTCGTAGAAGACAGGCAGTAATTGCTCAAGGTTAAGCCAGTCTTCAGCTTTCTTTTCCCCTCTGTCCACAAAGATGAATGCCGTTGCTGAGATCAAGCGTCGCACATTGTCTTGTTCTGTGGATGTGACACATAATTTTACAGATGTTGTTTTCTTTTTTATCTAGTACAAACATCTTCCAGGATTTTGACTCATTTCCTTAAGTCTCAGCTGTTCAGAGAATGGCTTGAGGAAATGAGGTCTAATATCCTAATGCATTGCATTTACTGTAAGCACTCTCTCATTTTTAAGTATAAAACTTGGCATTTTTGTCATTTCGGAACATCCTTCTGAATAGTGCCCTGCAGGAGAAACAACTGAGGTGCCACGGTCCAGGCTCTTCAGCCTTAATACAGCTTAAAGTGTTCGCTGCTTCACCGTCACAGAATCACAGAACACTAGGGTTTGCAAGGGACCTTGAAAGATCATCTATTCCAATTCCTGCCAGAGCAGGATCATCTAGACCAAGTTGCACAGGAACATATCCAGGTGGGTTTTAAACTTCTCCAGAGAAGGAGACTCCACAACCTCCCTGGGCAGCCTGTTCAAGTGCTCTGTCACCCTCACTGGGAAGAAGTTCCTTCTCATATTGATGTGGAACCTCCTCTGTTACAGCTCACACCCACTGCCCCTTGTCCTATTACTAGATGCCACTGAGCAGAGCCTAGGAGAACGTCTCTCAATCTGTTAACCACCCCCATTCTGATCCACCCCAGGATGCTGTAGATCTTAGGTGAATGAGGAGAGCTGATGCTAAAGGTATTACCTTAGGTAGATGAGGAGGGCTGATGCCAAAGACTTGTAATGAAAGCAGTGACCCAGACGGCAGTGTCTTCTATCTTTGGACATTTCATAGAATCATTAGGGATTGGAAAGGACCTCAAAAGATCATCTGGTCCAATCCCCCTGCCAGAGCAGTATCACCTAGACCAAGTTGCACAGGAACATTTATTAAAAAACAGAAGTAATTTAGGAGAAGGCAAATACCTATTACTAGGACTTCCTTGGCATCAAAGGAATTCATAAAAGATTATTAATATTCGATATTACTTCACCGCACAGGTACTGCGCTTGGCTTTTTCAGTGACTTTCAGGAAATAGGGCTACTTTTTTTTCCCCCTTTTTTTATTCCGAAAGGACCCTCTTCAACAACAAATTGGGCAAACAGTCGTAAAACGAAGGCGATTTCACTCGCGTCGCTTGGCAGGATGCCAAGGCTAATGGCAGCAGAAGTGCGCCGTTTGTCCATCGGCCAAGATTGCTGCCCTCGGTGATAAAAGCACGAGGGGGAGCGTAAACATCTGCGTTTTGAAGGGAGAGAGCGGGGCTCCTGTTTTCCTGGGCGCGCCAATTAGAAAGCGCTGTAAATGTTAATCTCGTCAGTCGCTTTTGCGCCCTGGGGATTATCTTGATTTATTCTGAAAACATAGGTTTTTCTGACAGACCTTTAAATGGATTTTTTAATGATCTTTTTTTCCTTCCCCCCCCGCCCCCGCCGACAACAGATTTAATTATTTATTTTCCACATTCCTACTGTTTACGTTGCCTTTAACAGCAAAGAGCCGTGGAAATAATAACAACAATTTCTAGTGCTGATGCTGTGCTCTCGCAGCTCCTGCCTCGCTTCACGCAGATCGCTCCTGGAATTTATAACTAAAATGAAGCGTCATTTAGTGACATTATCAGCTACAGGGGGTTCTGTCACTGGGGGGCTGACAGCATTAAATGCCTGTGATTTTAAATGTTATCTTGACAGCTGAGCCTGTAATCGTGTAACCCAATCATCAAATAATCACAGACCATTAGGGATTGGAAGGGACCTCCCCCTGCCACAGCAAGATCACCCAGACCAAGTTACACAGGGTCATGACCAGGTGGGTTTTGAATGTCTCCAGAGAAGGAGACTCCACAACCCCCCCAGGGCAGCACCTTCCAGTGCCCTGTCACCCTCACTGGGAAGAAGTTCCTTCTGATATTTGTACGGAACCTCCTCTGTTCCAGCTCACACCCATTGCCCTTGTCCTATCACTAGATGACATTGATCAGAGCCTGGCTCCATACTCCTGACACCCACCCTTCACATATTTATTGACATTCATGGGGTCACCCCTCAGTCTCCTCTTCTCCAATCTCAAGAGACCCAGCTCCCTCAGCCTTTCCTCATAAGGGAGGTGTTCCACGTCCTCCATCATCCTCATTGCTCTACCTGATACAGAGAAGAATTCACTGGTGAATGAGTCACTGCCCTTCTCTGGAGATGTTTGAGACCTGTCTGGATATGTTTCTATGCGACTTGGTCTAGGTGATCCTGTCCTGGAAGAACTAGATGATCTTTCGAGGTCCCTTACAATCCATAATGTTCTGTGATTCTGTGACGCTTGTAAATCTAAGCGATAAAGAGGATGTGTGGGCTGATTTAAGAAGAGATGAAAATCATGGCAGTGAAAGCTCAAAGTCAGCAAGATGAATCTCGTACAGGTTCTGGCAGATGCTGGGTTAGTCCTGCATCTCCTTTCTTTTCTAATCAGTAAGTAGTGCTCTTGCACTTGTGCTGGGTGAACCTATTATAGAGTCATAGAATCATTCAGGTTGGAAAAGATCCTTGGGATCATCGATTCTAACCATTAACTCTACTCTACGTGTTCACCTCTAAACCAGATCCCCCAACACTACATCTAAGCGACTTTTAAACTCATCCAGGGATGGGGACTCAGTCATCACCCTGGGCAGCCCAGTCCAGTGTCTGACCACTCTCTTGGTAAAGAACTTCTTCCTAAGATCCAATCTAAACCTCCCCTGTTGTAGTTTAAACCCATTCCCTCTTGTTCTACAGCTAATTGCTTGTGAGAAGAGACCGGCACCACCCTCTCCACAATGTCCTTTCAGATAGTTGTAGAGAATGATGAGGTCTATCCTTAGCCTCCTTCCTCAAACTAGACAGCCTCAACTCTCTCAGTCTCTCCTCATCAGATTGATTCTCCAGGCCCTTCATAGGATCATAGGATCATAGGATGTTAGGGGTTGGAAGGGACCCCTTCCCCAGCTCCATTGCCCTCCTCTGCACTCACTCCAGCACCTCAATGTCTCTGTTGTGCTGTGGTGCCCAAAACTGGACCCAGTACTCAAGGGTGCAGCCTCTGCAGTGCTGAGTACAGGAGGACAGCCACCTCCTACTGCTGGACACAGAGTGTCTAATCCACGCAGGGATTCCTGGTGCAGTGCAAGTGGACATCTTTCCAAGAAAGGCTTTATGCAAAGGTCATGCAGGAAAGAGAAATCAAACTTGCTGGTTGTAGCCTGTCACTCAGAGCCTGTATGTTTCAGGGAGAGGTGGTAAGGTCCCCAATGGATGGTGTAAGGGAAGTGATTTGGATATTCACATACCTAGGCCATTCAGAACAAACTAGGATCATACTAAAGGATGTGATGAGAGTGACCCAGAGGATGGTGGAGTCCCCATCCCTGGAGGTGTTTAAGGACAGACTGGCTGTGGCCCTTGGTGCCATGGTCTAGCCGATGTGGTGATGTTAGGTCTTGGACTGGGTTGTATGATCTCAGAGGTCTTTTCCAGCCTCAGTAATTCAGTGATTCTGTAAACACTTGGCCTCATATCTTTTAATCTGTTTTCTGTTTGGGAATTGGTGGCTGTACCGGTGTCACATATTGAAGCCTTTGTCCACAGCCCTCAGGACTGGAAACTTCATTCTTTGCTTTCTCACATGTTCACCTGCCCCCCACAGCCAAGAGACATGGCAAGGCTCAGGAAGCTACCGCACAGCTTTAAGGCAGGAGGTCATCTTCTCTGTCCCTTGCTTTCCCTTGGGGTCAGATGGAGCAGATCTTCTCAGGCAGACTGGTTGTGCATAATCTACCATCCATTTCTTCTAGAGCATTGCTGGTTGTTAAAGGTCAAAATCTTCTCACACCCAACCTAACTTCCTTTGCTGGTTGATTTTTTTTTTTTTTGCATTGCTCTGGTGGAGGTAGTGAACTGCTGATCCCCATCCGTCTTCTAACAGCGTTTTACACATTGATAGTTCATCTCATGTCTTTGCCTTCTCTTTTCTATGTGTTTAAAAGTCACTTAGATGTGGTGTTGGGGGATCTGGTTTAGGGATGAACTTGTAGAGTAGGGTTGATGCTTGGACTCGATGATCCCAGGGGTAATTTCCAACCTGAATGATTCTATGATTCTACAACTTTTTCTGCCTTTTCTTTTGGTGCATCTTTTGGAACTCCTCGTCCTCCTCGACCCTCCCCAACTTGTTTGCGTTTCACAGAATCACAGAACATTACAGATTGGAAGGGACCTCGAAAGCTCATCTAGTCCAAGTCTCTTGCCAGAGCAGGATCATGTCTTTTAGATATGACACGTAAAATCAACACCAGACTCCGTAGATGATCTTTTGAGGTCACTTCCGATCTCTAATGTTCTGTGATTCTTTGATAAGAAATGCAGTTGCTCCTTGATCTAACAACACAGTCACCTCCCCACATACTTTGTGCTTTAATTTGATTCCAGGCATTGTCAATCTGAATTTTAATCACAGTTTAAATCAACCAGCGGTAATCCTCACTTTAACTGTTTTGCATTTGCACTTAATCATTTTGTAAAGAAAGGTTTAACCTCCTTTATTACCACTGAGATAGAGTTTTAATTAAATATAGCCTTTGCACTTAACGTTATACTTACTTTGATTAATCTCCAGGCCTGTATTCATGCACTTATGTGCCTGCATTATGCAGCTTGTTATATATCCACTTATTTTGACTCTCCACATGTATGTTTTAGTTTGAAAATAGGAAGTGTTGACACGTCTTGTATTAGATAATTAATTTTTTACTGATGATTTGCATTGATTACAATGAAGGAAACTAGAATTCCGCGACGTTCTTCCGTTAGATAAATAGCACCACATAGAAGCTGGCCAATTCAGAAGAAAAAACTCATTGAGAAATGTTTTGAAATAAAGAATTAATGTCTGAAAGGCCTGTCTGTAGTCAAAACCAGTGGTTTTCTAATCACTACGCTGTAAAAAAATTTAGAATGAGTCCATCTCATCCTCTTTCTGTTCTTAGAGCAGCAATTAGAATGGAAAGGGACATTCATGGGTTTGTTTTTTTTCCAAGTCCTGCTCAGTGGCTCCCCTTTGAATGGACTAGTTGCTTCATTGCCTTGAACTGCCTGCTCATTGGCTCCTCTTTAAATGGACTAGTTGCTTCATTGCCTTGAACTGCCTGCTCATTGGCTTCTCTTTGAATCACAGAACATTAGGGATTGGAAGGGACCTCGAAAGGTCATCTAGTCCAATCCTCCCTGACACAGCAGGATCATCTAGACCAAGACACACAGGAACATATCCAGGGGGGTTTGAAACGTCTCCAGAGAAGGAGACTCCACAACCTCCCTAGACAACCTGTTCCAGTGCTCTGTCACCCTCACTATGAAGAAGTTCGTTCTGATATTTATGTGGAACCTCCTCTGTTCCAGCTCATACCCATTGCCCCTTGTCCTATCACTGGACGACATTGAGAAGAGCCTAGATCCATCCTCCTGACACCTACCCTTCACATATTTTTAGTCATTAATGAGGTCACCCCTCAGTCTCCTCTGAGCTAGAGACCCAGCTCCCTCAGCCTTTCCTCATAAGAGAGGTGTTTTATTTCTTCATAATCTTCATTGCTCTATGCTGGACTGCCTCCAGCAGCTCCATGTCCTTCTTGAACTGAGTGGCCCAGAACTGGGCACAATACTCCAGATGTGATCTCACCAGGGCAGAGGTGCCGCATTGCCTTGAACAGCCTGCTCAGTGGCTCCTCTTTGAATGGACCAGTTGCTTCACTGCCTTGAACTGAACAGAAAGTATTTGCTCTGCACCTGTTAAGAAACTCCAGATGCCAGAGGCTGGATTATCACTGCGGCACAACCTGCCTAGAGGTGCTCGGTGACTGACTTCCATTAATTCAATAGTTTGATTATCTTTAAAATATTGGCAGCAAATGTGTAGCTCGAAGGCTTTTTCCACCTTCGTTTATTTAGGGATTTTTTTTAGTGATCAGAGGAGTTGCAGGTTTACACTGATGTTGCTGTATTTTCAGAATGACTGTTGAATATTTTTCCTTTTCAAAGGGAAAATAGGCATCATAAAAATGCTCCTTTTTTACTTTTAATATGAAAATAAATAGGCTGTTTGACAGGGTGTTTTTCCCTGAAGGGTATTCGTGTGCCTTACAATGCCTCTTCCACGCTAGGACTGGGTACTGAGGCATTAATTTGCTGCTGCTCAGGGATTGCCTGCTTCTTTACTTGTGCTGCCTCCCTCTTTGTTTGCTGTTTCATGTGTGTGGAACTGCTTTCTATGCCTGGATGAGCACAACTTTTTAAGCTTTGAAAAGAAATTATCCTATCTTTGACAAAATAAAGACGTCCTCCCAGTAGTCTTCATTGTCGCACAAGCTGTTGAGGTTTCCTACTCCGTAACACGTTTGACTTCCAGGTATTATATGTAAAAGTGCTGACCTTGCAGTAATGCTAATGTTGTCTTACCTAGGGTTTGGGGTGTGCAGCACAATAAAGGAGGTCAAGTGGAAGGAGCAGAGGCAAACCCTGTTTGTGGTCTCCTCGCACAAATTCAGTGCCATCACTGCTGGAGAGAGTCCAGTGCAGAGCCATAAAGATGATGGAGTGGAGAATCTCCCTGATGAGGAAAGGCTGAGGGAGCTGGGTCTCTTGAGCTTGGAGAACAGGAGACTGAGGGGTGACGTCATTAATGTCTATAAATATGTGAAGGGTGGGTGTCAGGAAGTTGGAGCCAGGCTCTGCTCAATGCCATCTAATGATAGAACAAGGGGCAATGGGTGTCAGCTGGAACACAGGAGGTTCCATATGAATCTGAGAAGGAACTTCTTCCCAGTGAGGGTGACAGAGCACTTGAACAGGCTGCCCAGGGGGGTTGTGGAGTCTCCTTCTCTGGAGACATCTAAAACTCAGCTGGATGTGTTCCTGTGTGACTTGATATAGGTGATCCTGCTATGGCAGGGATTGGACTAGATGATCTTTCAAGGTCCCTTCCAATCCCTGATGTGCTGTGATTCTGTGAAATGCTTGAGCAACCTCATCTCTTAAACTCAGCACTTTTTGTGTGAATCTGTGAAAGAAAAAAGAAGGCAAAGTCATAGGGACATAAAAGAGACCTGCATCACTTCCACAAAATTTGGTCAGTGTGTTTATTAATGTGAAAGTCTTATTTATTGCCCGAATCTTCTAGGAAAAAAAGTACTGAACGAAATATCTAGAGAATGGAAGAAGCTGTGCTCCTTTTTGTGGTCTTTAATGCGGCCCATCGTAAGAGCCATGATAACGTCATTATGCAATTATTAGTGTATTTCCCCCCTCTGGAGGCCTTACATAGACAATTAGCAGCGCACCTTTGAATGGAATTGCTGTGATTTGATGAAATTACTGCCAAGACTTGAAATCAGTTAGACTTCACGTTGCCAGCAGCCTTGCATCTCCTTCCTCGACTTCGCCTTTCCCAAACAGGCGTCAATTCAGATTGCAAAGCCATCCGCTGCTCTCCAGCTCGTGGTGCGAGCTGCCTTTGCGCTGCATCCCAGCACGCACGCTTTCAAGCCTGCCTTGCTCATTACAAGGAGCAGTCATTCAAAATGGAAGTTGAAAGATACTGCACCTTTTAACGTAAATGTCAGCGAGGAGAAGTGAGAAGAAAAAGTGAGAAGTGAGAAGAGAAAGGGAATAGCCTGGATGAGTGACAGCTGGGTCTGAACGCGCTGCGCATTAGCGAGCTCCGTCGTGCCTTCTCATCGCTCTCCGTGCTGGCTTTATAATTTGTTTATTTATGTGTCTAACAGCTGATAAAAGTGACTACGAGAACAGCTGGTTAATAAGTGATTTTGGAAATTAGAGGGAAGAAGGCGGTAATTCAGGAGGAGTAGCGATCAGTCTAAGTGTATGAAGCTAAACGCTGACAAGTGTTGTGGCAAACAGTTGCTCCTCTTTTTCGGATTCTACTTACGTGTGTGTATGTGTGTTTATATATTTGTCTGCTCTGTGTGTTTTTCTTTGAATAAGAGTCAGCGAGTGGTTCGGAACTGCTGGAGAGAGTCCAGTGCAGAGCCACAGAGATGATGAAGGGAGTGGAGCATCTCCCTGATGAGGAAAGGCT
>JAOXOE010000405.1:26957521-26977482 GCA_028565055.1 Phoeniculus purpureus | reverse complement strand
TTAGAATAGGCTAGGAGTTAGAATAGGCTAGGAGTTAGAATAGGCTAGGAGTTAGAATAGGCTAGGAGTTAGAATAGGCTAGGAGTTAGAATAGAATAATGGTGAAATAGAAATGAAGAGAAGGGAGAAGAGAAGGGAGAAGAGAAGAGAATGGGTAGGATTGGAAGGGACCTTAAAGATCACCAAGTTCCAACTCCCCTGCACAGGCAGGGACACCAGGGCCCCAGCCAACCTGGCCCTCAACACTGCCAGGGATGGGGCAGCCACAGCTTCCTCAGGCAGCCTGTTTTTAGGATATGTGAAGGGTGGGTGTCAGGAGGATGCAGCCAGGCTCTGCTCAGTGTCATCCAATTATAGGACAGGGGCATTGGGTGTCAACTGGAACAGAGGAGGTTCCACGTGTTTGCTAATGATGCTTCAGAAGATACCAAGATTGAGGCTGATTTTGAACTGGTTTTTCTCCTGTCTTTCCCACCACCCATTCAAGCAAGTCAACTTCATTCTGAGGCATGCCAGTGTCTGAATTGGTGTACATAATTAGTGAATTCTCATCTAGCATAGCCAGAGGAGCTGTGTGATGTATTTATACAGTTAGCACATCATTAGTTTTATTTTCCTGGGATGTTCCCCCTTCCTGAAACCATCTAAAAGACAGCATCTCTGCTTTCTGTAAACAATCTTTCTCCTCTTTTCTCATTATAAGGTTTACAAACATTACTAGCTCTGTTCTTGTTTGTGATCATATGGACCATTTCCCCCAAAACTCTTTTCATCGCGTCGGTTCTAATAGCTTACACAGAAAAAAAAAACAAGAAGAAGGAATTTAGTCTGTACTTTATCATAGAATCATTCAGGTTGGAAAAGACCCCTGGAATCATCAAGTCCAACCATCAATCCTACTCTACAAGTTTACCCATGAACCAGATCTCAACACTACATCTAGGCGTCTTTTAAACACATCCAGGGGTGGGAACTCAACCACCACCCTGGGCAGCCCATTCCAGTGCCTTCAAAGCATTACTGCATCCAGACATAAAAATAAACCAGCATCATATTACCAGCATGGACTACTGGGATCATGGACCTAATATCTGAAGGGAGGCCACAAAGCAGACACAGCCAGGCTCTTTCCAGTGGTGCCCACAAAATGGAGTGCGGGATGTTCCCTTTGAACATCAAGAAACACTTTTTTACTATGACTTAGAGCTTGCAGAGTTTGCCCAGAGAGGTTGTGGACTCTCTGTCCTCGAAGATCTTGGGGGTCCTTTCCAGCCATAGTGATACTATGAATCTGATTCAAAGATACAAGGAAACCCATCTGGTCCTGAGTGATCTGTTCTGTGTGGCTGTGCTTGAGCAGTAGGACTGAACCAGACGAGCTCCAACCTCAGCCCTTCTGTTAACGGGATCAGCACGAGCACTCGGTAGAATCTCAGCTGCAACATTCACTTGGTCAGAAGTAGAAAGCTCCGCTCTTACGCTGAACATTGTAAAATGAGTTTTCCTCCATTCTCCTTTCTAGCTAGAAAAAAAGAGTTCGTGTAGGCTCTGTGGGAGAGCAAAAAGATCATGGAAATGTGACAAGTTACTGACTGGTATCATATGAATTTTCTTCACCAGCCTTCTTGTTTGCGGTTCTCCTGAAGTGCTGAATTAAAGTTGACAGTCCTGAAAACCCTCATTTGTATCAGATGTCACCAGTTTTCCTCCTGTTTTCGCAAGGACGAATAGATTCATGGAGCAGATGATGCTAGGATGGGTACAGATGCCCAGGTGTGGATTAGCATGGCCGAGAGCACAGCCTCTTCTTTCTTCCCTGACAGAGTGGTCAGGGGTTGGAACAGACTGCCCAGGGAGGTTGTGGAGTCACCATCATGGTGTTAAAAACCATGTAGATAGATGTGGTGCTTGGGAACAGGGTTTAGTGGGCATGTGAAGTGCTGAGAATTAAAGCTGGAACATGGATGAGTCTCACAAACAGGTGAAAGGACCAAGGCTGGCCGGGCGCCTCCTAACATAGTCAATGGCCAGACTAGGTTTGCCTCTGCGTTTGCCACCAAGAACCTTTAGCTCTGCTGTTGGCTGCAACCCAGCAGGTGCTGAGCAGTGGGGACACAGGCCAGGCCAGGCCAGACCTTGACGCGAGGAATAGCCCCCTCTGTTGTAAGAGGGCATCCAGGAGGGAAGGCCGGGCTCAAGAGAAGCTTTTGAGTGGCCTTAACAGCCCTGAGAGGCTGCACCTGGGCCTTGATTGGCTGCCCTTGGGCCTTGATTGGTTGCACCTGGGCCCTGAGGGGCTACCCTTAGGCCTTGATTGGCTGCACCTGGGCCCTGAGGGGTGCCCTTGGGCCTTGATTGGCTGCCCTTGGGCTTTGATTGGCTGCACCTGGGCCCTGAGGGGCCACCCCTGGTGCCCCTCTCAGAACAAAAGCAGGGCCCGTTTGCAGTGGGAGTTGGTCTGCTCTAAGAGGGCATCCAGGAGGGAAGGCTGGGCTCAAGAGAAGCTCTTGAGGGGCCTTAAGAGCCCTGAGTGATCACCCCTCGTGCCCTGGTGCCCCTCTCAGTACAAAAGCAGGGCCCATTTGCAGTGGGAGCTGGTCTGTTGTAAGAGGACATCTAGGAGGGAAGGCCGGGATCAAGAGAAGCTCTTGAGGGGCCTTAACAGCCCTGAGGGGCTGCCCTTGGGCCTTGATTGGCTGCACCTGGACCCTGAGGGGCTCCACCTGGGCCCTGAGTGACCACCCCTGGTGCCCAGCTCAGTACAAAAGCAGGGCCTGCTCACTGCAGGAGCTGGTCTGAGGATGGGTGTGCCTTGTAGGCTTTCCCTGTTGTTGGAAGGACCCCTGGCTATCTCTCTGCAATCAGAGCTTCTGTGGACAGCAGGATGGGCTGAACAGGACCAGAGTAAGGTAAGGAATTGAATTATGAATTTTTCAGGTACTTTTCTTGGTAGGCTTTGCCTGGCTGTGGTGAGATGCGGACTGTGGTTGAGTTCTGTGGTGTTGAATTTTTGGGATGATTTGCTTTCTGCTGTGCTCGCAGTGAGTTGGTCTCATTTTGTTTGCTTCCTTAGTCGCTGGCTGTGCTGTTTGTGTTTTGTGCCCTGTAGAAATAGTGATAAAGATAAGGAAGACAGGCAATAGACATCAGGAAGAAAGTTCTCAGAGAGAGTGGTCAGGCACTGGAATGAGCTGCCCAAGGTGGTAGTTGAGTCTCCATTCCCAGATGAGTTTAAAAGATGCTTAGATGTTGTGTTGGGGGATCTGGTTTAGTGGTGAATTTGTAGAGCTGATGGCTGGATGCAATGATCCCAAGGGTCTTTTACAACCTGGGTCCAGCTGCTTGCTGAGTTGGGGCTGAAATGAGTGAAGGACATACCTCATGCCTCTGGCCCATTCAGCACATCAGGTGAAAAACTAATTAATAGAAACATCCATTAAATAACATAAACATTAGAAGAAAAAAATAATGTAAATTGAAAGGGCAACAGCAGCCTCTCACATGTTGTCTTATTGGCCTTTTCTCTTTTGAGTGAAAAGAACAAAACAATTCGAACGCATAGAGATGAAAACATTTTGGTAGTTTTCATTCAGAACCTTCTTGTGTTTCTCTTTTACTGGGACCAAACATCACCTAATCCAGAGTCATTTGGAGAGTTCTAAAGTTCTTGTGCAACTTGGAAGAATAGTCTGATGAGGAGAGGCTGAGGGAGCTGAGGTGGTTTAGTCTGGAGAAGAGAAGACTCATGGGGGACAACTCTCTGATGGGAAGTTGTAGTCAGGTGGGGGTCAGGCTCTTCTCCCAGGCAATTAAAGTGAGAGGGGCAGAGCTTGAAGCTGTGAGGAGAGGGTTAGGTTGACTGTTAGGAAGCCTTTCCTCATGGAAAGTGTGATCAGATGCTAGAATGGACTGCCCAGGGCAATGGTAGTCCCCATCTCTGGAGGTGTTCAAGGACAGACTGGCTGTGGCACTTAGTGCCCTGGTCTAGGTGACTGTGGTGATGTTAGGTCATGGGCTGAGCTTGATGATAGAGGTCTTTTCCAGCCTCAATAATTCTGTGATTCTGTAATGTGTTTTGGATGTCAGCTCGCTCTGGTGGGCAGGATGTCTTTGAACCGAAGCAGCAAAGCAAATACTAGTAATAACAAAATGATTGTGGCAATTGCTCCCCCAAAAGCAGTGGTTTAGCTTTAGCTCAGTTGCCTGAGAATAGCCTTGAGTTGCTGCACTGCTAAAAGCAGCAGAAGGATGATGAGCCACCCAGGCTGGGTACCAGCATATGGCCAAGCCTAGCAGCGGCAGAGGAAGAACTGCTGGGTTCATGCCTTCCTAACTCAGGCTTTCAAATGTCTTCTCACTTACCCAGATATTTGCAAGTGGCTTTGCTTTGAGGGGAGGAGGGGAAAATACTCATGTAACATGTTCTAGCTATTCAGTCTGAGAGAACTAAGACACTAAGGAGGCAGGGAGGGGGGAGTGGAAATATAAGCCTGTTCTAAAATTCCTTCTCTTTTAATAATAGGAATAACTGTTTGTAGAGCTTGTTGGTCAGCAGGTTTTGAATTAATTAGAAACAAATCTCATCATCACAATTATTCTTTAACTCATCTAGGAATTTCTTCTTTGCTTTTAGACCTTCTGGTATTTTGGGGCATGGAGAAAAATGTACAGATGGGGCAGTACCACTCAAAATTCATAGAAATTAGTAAAATCCTGGGAAATGGAATTGATAGAATCCCAGGATTATGAGTACTTTTCAGTACTCATAATACTTCTGGAGCTCTCAGATGCCCGGGGATGCCTGAGTCTGGCCATGCAGAAGCAGAGTTATAGGGGTTATGGGGACAAAGTGGAACACCTCCCTGATGAGGTAAGTCTGAGGGAGATTGGTCTCTTGAGCTAGGAAAAAAGGAGACTGAGGGGTGACCCCATTAATGTTGATAAATATGTGAAGGGTGGGTGTCAGGAGGATGGCTCCAGGCTCTGCTCAGTGGCATCTAGTAATAGGACAAGGGACAATGGGTGTGAGCTGGAACAGAGGAGGTTCCACATCAGTATGAGAAGGAACTCCTTCCCAGTCAGGGTGACAAGAGCACTGGAAGGGGCTGCCCAGGGGGGTTGTGGAGTCTCCTTCTCTGGAGATGTTTAGAACCCGCCCGGATATGTTCCTGTGCAACTGGATCTAGGTGGTCCTGCTGTGTCAGGGGGATTGCACTAGATGATCTTTAGAGGTGCTTTCCAATCTCTAACGTTCTGTGATAAAGCACCAGTAGTGACCCAGAGGACAGGACTGACCAGTGCCTTTCTGCATCCCTTCTGGCCATTGACTGTGAGCTCCTGAGAGCCTTCCTAGGATTTCTTTGGCTCTTTGGAATGGCAGCAGTTGCTTGGGGTTCATTGTAATGTTGCAGCAAAAAGAGCCAGGCAGATTTCTGGCCACTGAAGTGAAAAAAAACAAAGCAATATTCTTTAATCTTTGAAGTGCTACTGCAAAATCCCTCTGGTGACTTGGTGTCACGCTGCACTGCCTGCAGTCTGCTGCAGGGGTGCATCATCAGGAGCCTGGAGAACAGTGCTGGGATCTCTGTGCTGAAGCTGGGCTTGGCAGTCACATGTTCTTTGGGTTCACCTGCAGCACCTACAGAAGAACATCTGCACTTTTATTGTCCACCTCCATTTCTGACAAGGGAGAGGAATTTCTCTAGGAGTGGTAGGAGTCAACCCAAAGGATTTGCTTCCCAGGTGGCCTCTGTTACTCTCCCAGTTAATCTCAGCAGGAAATGTATTGATTGGACTACCTAGGTCAGGTTGCTCAGAGCCTCCTCAAGCCTGACCTTAAAAATGACTCTAGGGATGGGGTCCCCACCACCTCCCCAGGCAGGCCATTCCAGCTATCAAATAGAAATAGAGAAGTGTTAGAAATGGGCAACTTCTTCACTGTTGGACCTTTAAAAATCAATTACTTCACCCTTATCTGCATCCTTCGAGGGACTGTCACATTGTATGACACCAGGATGCTTATCTAGCAACATCTGAGACTCCAGCTGGAGTTTCCTGGAAAATGAATGCTGGCATTCAGCATTCGGTCCTGGGCAATGGGCCCATCAGCTGCTTCAGTGGAGGTTGGAGACAAGTCATCCATGACATGTACCTCAGGTCTGTGTGCACCTTGTGTGGGGGATGTGTCATC
Source organism: Phoeniculus purpureus (assembly GCA_028565055.1). NCBI lineage: Eukaryota > Metazoa > Chordata > Aves > Bucerotiformes > Phoeniculidae > Phoeniculus > Phoeniculus purpureus. Next base: position 26,971,292 of record JAOXOE010000405.1, on the reverse strand, counting down.
TTAACCTAAAGCTGGTTGGTACCCTGCAGCATAAAGCTGGGGTTTTTTTCTAACTTTCCATCCTGCATAGACTCATAGACTCATCTCCCTTAGCACACACAGGGGCATCCCATCAGGGCCAATGCATGGGTGCTTGTGATGAGCATCTCCTACAACATCTTTTTTCTAAGATCATAGAATCATTCTGGTTGCAAAAGAGCCTTGGGATCACCAAGTCCAACCATCAACCCCACTCTACAAGTTCACCCCTAAGCCAGATCCCCAAACAGTACATCTAAGCGGCTTTTAAACTCATCCAGGGATGGGGACTCAACCACCACCCTGGGCAGCCCATCCCAGTGCCTGACTACTCTTTCTGTGAAGGCACTGGAATGGGCTGCTCAAGGTGGTAAAGCTTACTCTAATACTTCTTTTCAAAAGAAAATGAGTCAAGTATTTTCCTGCTTCCCAGAGCAGTTCTGTGCAGACTTGATGCAGTTGGTAATGAGGTTCCAGGTCATTTCTTATTTTGGGTACCATCTGCTGTAGTGGGAAATAACAACTAAATGTGTTTTATAAACACCATATGAATACGGTTCATTTTGTCTCATAATGTCCAAATCCTCTCTCCCTACTAAGTAAATTCGAAAAGACCATTCCTGAGCATCATCAGCACAGCTTCAAGACGTCTATCACTTCCAAGAAGACAGACTCAATTGGGTTCTTGTGCTGTAGACCTTTGAGCATTTTAACCCAGGTGTAGAAAATTGGCTGTAAAGGGCTGCTGTGACAGCTCTAAGTTGAAGCGTTATGATTTATGATGGGACTAGAGGATCTGTCTATCACAGATAGACTAATGTTCTGTGATTCTGTGCCTCTGCACGACAGACTTACCAGAGAGAGTTTACAAGGAGAAGGAATAACTGAGAATTCATGTCGTTCTTCCACCTAGCCTCTGTGTTAGCATTCATCATCCTCCTGTCCAGAGGCCCTTTGTCATGAAAACATAAGTGATTCCTTCTGAGAAGTCACAGAACATTAGGGGTTGGAAGGGACATAGACTTCATAAAGACAATCATTTTACCAGCTACTCACAGATGACATTTGCTAAAGGGAGGTTGGGGAGTTTCTTTTGGAGATGTGTAAAACTCACCTGAATGTGTTCCTGTGTGACTTGATCTAGGAGATCCTGCTGTGGCAGGGAGATTCGACTAGATAATCTTTTGAGGTCATTTCTAATCCCTAATGTTCTGTGATTCTGTGAATTAATGAGGTTCAGTAAGAATCAGTGCAGAGTCCTTCACCTGGGAAGGAATAATGAGAAGCATCAATACAGCTTGGGGGACAATCTACAGGAGAACCCCTCTATGGAGAGGGATCTTGGAGTTCTTGTGGGCAACATGGAATTGCCCACATGCAAGAGCAATGTGCTTTTGTGGCCAAGAAGGCTAATGGAATCCTGGGATGGATTGAGAAGTTTGTGTCCAGCAGATCAAAGGAGATTGTTCTCCTGCTCTACTCTGACCTAGTGAGACCACATCTGGAATATTGTGTCCAGTTGTGGGCTCCCCGGTTCAAGAGACAGGTCTGATTGAGAAAATCCAATGGAGGACCACAAGGATGGTTAGGGAGCATCTGCCTCGTGAGAAGAGTTTGAGAGATTTGGGACTTTTCAGCTTGGAGAGGAGAAGGTTATGAGGGGCCTTAATCACTGCCTATAAATCTGTGAGGGCTGGGTGTCAAGAAAGAGACAACCTCTTTTCACTTGTTCCCTGTGATAGCACAAGGGGCAGTGTGTGTCAGTTGAAACTCAGGAAGTTCCATCTCGACATGAGGAAAAACTTCTTTACTGTAAGGATTGCAGAGTTCCGGAACTGGCTGCCCAGGCAGGTTGTAGAGTCTCCTTCTCTGGAGACTTAAGACCTGTCTAGATGTGTTTCTGTGTAACATGTCTTAGGTTCTGTGATCCTGCTTGAGCAGGGGTGTTGAACTCGATGATGCCTGGAGGTCCCTTCCAACCCCTAATGATCTGTGTATCTTTGTAACTGCTCACTCCTACTAGGATGGCTCCTGCCAAAGCATCTTCTTCATTACATCCACACCAGTGCTTTCCATCTCCCATCTGTGGAACTTATGCATCTGCTCCCCTTGTACTCGATGTCTGCCCTGAAAGTATATGGGAAGAACTGTCTAGATACAATAAAAGTAGATAGGCTCAATATGCTGAGGGCTCAGAAGGCACAAGTTCTATGCTGCTTGGTTGGAGCAGTCTGAACAATCAAGCTTGAAACACACTCACACAGCTCCTGAGACAGTCAATCCTCTCAGGAGGTGCTCAGTGGTGCTGGTGGCACTCAGCTCCACCCCCTGAAGGACTTGCTCCAGGGAGCAGATGGAACAACTTTGGGTAATTGCCCTGCTAATTTTGCCTGGCGGGAGAAAACTTCTTGCTGGCAAATAAGTAGTGGAGTTGAACTCCTGGCAGCAGCAGAGCAATGTACCTTCCAGCTTTGGTTTTTTTCTGCAGCTCTAATTAATTGACTTCTTAGTAAATTTCTAGATCATGCATAATAAAATGCATTAACTAAAAGTACTGATGCCTGCGCTGTTCCATTAGGGGCCTTACTGAAACAGAGATGGTGCCCACTGCATTTGTTTGAAGAAGGTTTCACAAGGCAAAGCTTGAAAACACCACAAACTAGCACTTGGTCCTGCAAGTAGCTAAGATTTTAGTCTTATAGCTCTTTCACAGAATCATTCAGGTTGGAAAAGACCCCTGGGATCATAAAGTTCAACCAGCAAACCTACTCTAGAAGGTCACCCCTAAACCAGAGCCCCCAACACTACATCTAAGTGACTTCTAACTCATCTAGGGATGAGGACTCAACCACCACCCTGGGCAGCCCATTCCAGTGCCTGGCCACTCTCTCTGGGAAGAATTTATTCCTGATGTCTAATCTAACCCGGCCTTGTGGAAGCTTGAAGCCCTTCCCACTGGATCAGTCAATAACGACCTGTGAGAAGAGAGCAGTACAAACATCTCTCCAATGTCCTTTCAGACAGTTGTACAGAGCGATGAGGTCTCCCCTCAGCCTCCTCTTCCTCAAACTAAACAGCCCCAACTCTCTCACTCTCCTCATCAGATTTATCCTCCAGGCCCCTTCCCCAGCTTCATTGCCCTGTTCTGCACTCACTCCATCACCTCAGTGTCTCCCTTGTCCTGAGGTGTCGAAAACTGGTGCACTTTGTTTCCTAGCCTACCTTTGCCTGTTATTCAGGGAACAGCAACCTGTGACTGGAGGAAGATTATTCAAGGATTTCTAAAAATGTTATTTTATTATATTCCAAGGTTTGAAATTGGCTGGATAATGACTGCAATAGTCATAGAATCGTGGAATCATAGAATCATAGAGTGGATTGAATCGGAAGGGACTTCCAAAGGTCATGTAGTCCAAGCCCCCAGCAACAAGCAGGGGCTTCTCTAACTAGAAGAGATTGCTCAGAGCCCCAGCAAGCCTGACCTTGGATGTCTCCAGGGATGGGGCCTCTGCTACCTCTCTAGGCATTAACAACATAGATCACCTCTCTTCTTCATTAAGTTGTTTTCAGCCTGTCTCCCAGGATTTAACATCTTTGCTAAAATCTTTGCTGTGGTCTAAGGGCACTGGGCAGAGGCAGCACAAGGATGAGGCACAGCGGTGCAGCTAGGCTGGGAGAGATCCCCACAGAAGCAGAGATGACAGTGGCTCCTGAGAGAGTGGTGGGGACCCACAATATATGGGGTCATTTATGAGCACCGACCTCTTCCTCTTGCCAAGCACAGATTCTCCTTTTGATGCTCTTATCTGAAGTCTGCATGCCATCGCCAACCCTGTGTTTTGAGGTGCTTCCTTCTCATTTTCCACCCCAAGTTCCTGTTTAGAAGCAGATTTTAAGTAGCTTCTCACTAACCAGATCGGCCACTTCTTGTATTTTCGTCTCCAGTGCGTTGCTTTGTTCTATTTACAAAAACCCCCCAGAACAAGGTCAATCTCCCTCTTTTAGTCTCAGACATGACTTCATCTAATTGCAACGCTCCCAAGTTGAATCTGGTAAGTGGGGTTGAGTAGAAGGGAGCCCATTTATACAGCCAGCTACATCTGCTCACAACTCTTTCCAAGCCCTAAATTGCCTCCTATCCTTGGTCTGGCTGTGCTGAACACTTGAATAATGGAGAAGACAACTGGAAAATCAAGTGCCCTTATATACACAAAGAATGAAGTTCTTTGCTCCTTGTTTAGATAAAGCAACAGACAAAACCTAGCGGAGTTGTCAGACTTCAATAAACCAATTGGATGTAGTGCCATCTGATGTTCAGGTGGCCTCCTCCCTGGGCTAACATTGGCATTCTGGGGTATGTTAAGAAATGTGTGGCCAGTAGGTCTAGAGAGGGCATCCTTCTACTCTGCTCTGCCTGGTGAGGCCACATCTGGAGTGCTGTGTCCAATTCTGGGCTCCCCAGTTCAAGAGAGACAGGGAGCAAATGGAGAGAGCCCAGAGGACGGCAGTGAAGATGACTGGGAGCCTGGAGTATCACTCTTATGGGGAAAGGTTGAGAGAGTTGGGACTGTTTAGCCTGGAGAAGACTGAGAGGAGAGCTGACCCACACCTGTAAATATCCGCAGGGTGGCTGTAGGGAAGATGGTGGCAGACTGTTTCCAGTTGTGCCCAGGGACAGGACAAGGAGCGGTGGGCATAAGCTGGAACACAAGAAGTTTCATTTGTGTGAACACGAGAAACGAGGAGAAACTTTCCAGTGTGAGTCTCAGAGCCCTGGCACAGGCTGCCCAGAGAGGTCTGTGGAGCCGCCTTCTCTGGAGATACTCAAACCCTGACTGGCTGCAGCCCTGCTTTGGCAGGGGAAGGTGGACTTGAGAATCTTCTGCGGTCCCTTCCAACTCAATTCATTCTGTGATTCTGTGGCTGCAGCTCTTCACCCAGTGACCTGCCAAGCATGCATTGCATCATCACACCAGGGCTGGGAAAGCCTCTTCTGCAGAGACAGCTTTGCCCTTGGTTTGAGCAGCAAAACCACACCTAGGAATTTAAAGTAGAGGCTACTGTGGACAAGGTTGTAAACTGGGGCATTTATGAAGCCTTAGTCGTGTTGGTACTTAAGTAGGAGGAAACAATCGGTTCAAAGGCGATGACTTTTGAAAACCGTAGGCAGAGTAGCTTTATAGCAACCCAGAGAAATGAAGCAGAGAAGCTAACCCCTACATTGCTGTCCTGCCTTCCACTGGAAAAATAACTGTGGTTGATGGTTTTGGTACTTTAAAATCTATGGATGGGTGTTTGGTTCCATCCCATTTTGGAGGTCAGGTGTTGTGTAGTTTGTTACTGACCAGATCATTACCCGAACAGGTTCTCAAATATGTTTCAGCCTAACCATGACCACAACTGATTTTTATTAACTTAAATTTAGAAATGTATTGAATTCTATTTATAACTCCTAGTTTCTTTCTTTTCTTTAGTTTTCATTCTTTCCTGCCTTTATTTTTTTTCTTCCCTTCTTTCCTTTTTTTCATTCTTTTCCCCTTCCCTCTCCCCTTCCCCTCTTCTCATTATTTTCCCCTCTTCCCCTTTTTCTTTCTCTTTTTCTTATTTTCTCACCTTCTTTCTTTTCCTTACTCTCTCCCCTTTCTTTCTTTCTCTATCTTCCTTATTTTCCCCCTTCTTTCTCTTTCCCTCTTATTTTCTCCCCTTCTACTCTCTCTCTTCCTTATTTTCTCCCCTTCTCCTTTTTCTCTCTCTTCCTTGTTCTCTCTTTTTTTTTTTTTTGTTATTCTTCTCAGTGTCATCCAATGATAGGACAAGGGGCAGTGGGTGTCAGCTAGAACACAGGAAGTTCAACATCAGTCTGAGAAGGAACTTCCCAGTGAGGGTGACAGAGCCCTGGAAGGGGCTGCCCAGGTGGGTTGTGGAGTCTCCTTCTCTGGAAATGTTTAAAACCTGCCTGGACATGTTCCTGTGTGACTTGGTCTAGGTGATCCTGCTGTGTCAGGAGGATTGGACTGGATGATCTTTCGAGGTCCCTTCCAATCCCTAATGTGCTGTGATTAGGTTGCGTGTAAAATTAGATGCCCGTGGAAGGTTTACAGTAATTCACTTTCAATTTAGAGCTGTTCTTTTGAACCAGAACAAGGAGATGAGCATCTGTTGCCCTGAAAATGATGCAGAATGTAGTCACCAGGCAAAAAAAAATCCTCAAACATCTCTGAAAATGATTATTTTGGCTACATAATCAAGCAGGCAATTACTGCATTATCTGCAAAGCGTGGTCATACATTATTAATCCGTTTTCAAAGAAAGAGGTTTTAGTAAATGCAGAGTTTTCTCGGCTTTTATGACGCTCAAGACCCAAATGCAATATCTAAACGATTAAAAATGCTTCCCAGCTTCTCGCTTCCCAGTTCAAGATGATGTTTAGTTGAACGCGAGACACAGTAAGGAAGGACTGGGAAGACCAGAAGGATATGGACATTTGTGTAAGCGATTGCATACATCCTTCCTATGTGTCATGCATATCCCAAGCCAGAGAGCCAATTTTCCAGTGGAAAGGGATTTACCAAATGCAAACAGTGTAGCACATGGGGCTGTGCACAGGACGCCGTATTCACCAGCTCAGATACACCACCAGGCAGGCGTTTGTCACCCATCACCAGAATTTCATGTGATGCAGAGAGAATTCTCTCTGGGAACTGCAAGGAGATCAAAAATGAGGTGCTCGCTGACCTTTGATGTCCCTGGCTTCACAAACCAAGTCTGATCTTCTGAAGTATCTTAAAGAGGGATTAATTTCAGTTGGTTTTGGCTGTCTGAATGTTAGGAATCCTGGCTGAGCTCCTCCCCCTCGTTTCTCTTCTGCAGCTGACAGGGAGACTGTTTCACCTGTCTTGGCTGCTTATCCTGTGACAGGATGAGTCACTCAAGCCTACAAAGCCAGCATTTATGCTGCTGGAGCTGTGGGAGATGAATCCTTTCATCATTAACATTTTCAGTCAGTTTGTAAATGATTCTGCAAATGGAAAGTAGGTTTCAAGTTAATTTTGGCAGGTATTACCTCAGCCCTGACGTGACCAAGGGGTATAGTCTTCCTGTCGAGCTGCGTGCCATAATCTTAATGCCACCAGCTGGAAGAGCAGCCCAGTTTTGGGGTAGGATGTCTGTGGGTCCTACTCCCGTTTCTAAGAGGTGCTCTCTGTAACTACCTGAAGGGAACTTGTTGACACTTGGGGGTCAGGCTCTTCTCCCAGGCAACTAGCAACAGGATGAGAGGACGTGGCCTGAAGCTGCCAGGGGAGGGTTAAGCTGGATGTTGGGAAGCTCTTTCTCATGGTAAGGGTGATCAGACCTGAGAATAGACTGCCCAAGGCAGCAAGTGATGGAGTCCCCATCTCTGCTGGTGTTTAAGGACAGACTGGATGTGGCACTTAGTGCCCTAGTCTGGCCAATGTGGTGATGTTAGGTCCTAGGCTGCACTGGATGATCTTAGAGGTCTTTTCTGCCTCAATGAGTCTGTGAAAGCATATCCTAAAATGTTAGCAGGAAATACTTGTGCCTTATGAGCAGTGCCCAGACTGCTTGGGGACCTTCCATCAGGATGGCTTCGTAGATGAACTTACTTCCAAGAAAATACAAGTACAACCTACCTAGCTGGGAAAGATCATAGAATCATCATGGTTAGAAAGGACCTCCAGGTCATCAAGTCCAGCCCTCATCCCAACCATTAGAGCATGGCCTCATGTGCTCTAGCTACTCTGTTTTAAACACCTCCAGTGATGGTGACTCCTCCCTGGGCAGCCTGTTCCAGTGCCCAACCACTCTCTCAGGAAAGAACTTCTTCCAAAGATACAATCTAAACCTCCCCCAGTGCAACTTAAGGTCATTTCCTCTCATGCTATCATTACTAATTTTGGGAGAAGAGACCAGCCCGAACCTCGCTACAACCTCCTTTTAGGTAGCTTTGGAGAGCAACAAGATCTCCCCAACACTTTGTTGAAAGCACCCTTGTGACAGAGGTGGGTGCTCTTACCACCCATGTTGGACAGAGAGAGGTGGTTTCTTGCCATTGGCAATTCAGGGCTGCCCAGGATGGTGGTTGAGTCCCCATCCCTGGATGAGTTTAAAAGGCACTTAGTGTTGGGGGATCTGGTTTAGGGGTGAACTTGTACAGTAGGGTTGATGGTTGGTCTTTTGCAACCTGAATGATTCTATGACTTTCCAGCAGACTGACATCATTTATTACTCTATCTTATTATAACAGTATTTGCTCTATGCTCTTCAGTTAAAATTTCTTGTAATGTTGCCACATCGTAAAGAAACGCGTGGCATGGTTAGAGGCTCTGGAAAGCTAATCCTCCGCTAGAAATTGAAGTGACTGTGTTCGTGTTGGGGTGAGCTGGAAAACCTTTAAATACACAATATGGCAGTGTATGTGCTGGCACAAATGCCTTGGTAAAGAAAACTTGCTCTTCAGCAACAGAAATCTTCTGAGTGTCTTTTTTTCCCCTTTGAAAAGTCACAATTGTGACACATAAACAGCAGCTCTGCTCAGCATTTAAGGTTTTATATAAAACAGTCACTTCTGGGACTATCCAGACTTGAAAAAGGGAGATTTAGGTTGGACATGAGGAACCAATTCCTTGCTGTGAGGGTGCTGAGATGCTGAAGCAGATTGCCCAAGGCAGTTGTGGGTGGCCCATCCCTGGCAGTGTTGAAGGGCAGGTAGGCTGGGGCCCTGAGTAACCTGCTCTAGTGAAGGTGTCCCTTGCCTGTGCAGGGAGGTTGGAGCTAGATGATCTCTGAGGTCCCTTCCAACCCTGGCCAGTCTGTGATGGCTTATATACCAAAACCTGACTCTCTTGCTGAGAATTAAGCCCCATCCCTGGAAGTGTTCACAGCCAGGTTGGATGGGGCTCTGGGCAACCTGGTCTAGTGGGAGAGAGGCATCCCTGCCCACAGCAGAGGGGGTCGAACTAGATGATCTCTGAGGTCCCTTCCAGCCTAAAACATTCCATGATTCTACAAAGCTCCCTCCCTATGCTGTGCTCATCAGGGTGCGTTTGTGTGCGCACAGGCGCGGGTACTCCAGGATAGAGGGTGAGGTGACCTCCCCCCTCCTCCTACCCAGGCAGTTTCAGTTTAGCCCTGTGGCAAAACATAGGTGGTTGATTTTATTTTCATCGCAGCGGAAAGGAAGCAAAAGGGCTTTACCGTGGGGCCTGTGTGTCCCGTGAGCCACAGATGCTCAGGAAGCTGAGGCGCTGGTGTGGCTTGTGCATAGGAAGCGCTGCCGTCCCCTCACCCGCCGCGCGCCCTGATCCCCCGGCCCCTGGCCCCTGTCTCTGCACTTATCTAAGGTACAGCTGGCTTCCTCGTACCCGGCCTGGCGTGTGGCAACCTGCTGCTGTTGAGTTGCATAACGGCTCTGTTGCACAAGAGGATCTTAGGAAAGGATCAAATAATTAACAGCGAACAACCGCCGCTGTGTGCGTTCACAGTCTGAACCTGGACAATACTTACGGGGCAAAACATAACCCCCCATCATGAGAGAATCTGTTTCCTCAAACAGTGCAGGGGTGATTTAAGTCCCAGGTCATTTTTCTCAGTCAAAGACCCAGCCTTAATTAGTCCAGACCAAACCAGCTGGGGCTTAATTGTTTGCCTGTTTTAGAAGTGAGGCTCTAATCTTCAGGGACAGGGTTTTACCTAATGATGGGCTGTCTTTCACAAGCCCTGAGGAAAACACAGTTCCTTGCTCTTACAACCTCTTGCCCATCTTCTGGGTCCTGGTGCAACACAGTGTGATGTGTCCCTGTGTCATCCCCCATGGCAGAACCAAAGTGATGCTCAGCAGGTGCAACACAAATGCAGTGCTCTAAGGAGACCCGAACATGGCTTGCTCAACTGCAATTAGAGGTTAGATGTTAGGAGAACCTTCTTTATTGGAAGAAGGATGGAGCCAGGCTCTGATCAGTGTCATCTAATGATAGGACGAGGGGCAATGGGTGTGAGCTGGAGCGCAGGAGGATCCATATCAATATGAGAAGGAACTTCTTCACTTTGAGGGTGACAGAGCACTGGAACGGACTGTGGATTCTCCTTCTCTGGAGATATTTAAAACCCTCCTGGGTATGTTCCTGTGCAACTGGATCTAGGTGATCCTGCTGTGGTGGGGGGACTGGACTAAATGATCTTTTGAGGTCCCTTCCAATCCCTAATGTTCTGTGATTCTGTGAGATGACATTAAGTCAGAACCTGCTGTTAACTCTTTAGGGGCTGCACTCACATTCTTCCAGCATGAGTTACATGCTGATGAAAAATGCATTATGCTTTTATGGTAAAATCCCATGGACTGCACCAAGAGGTTAATTAAACTGGAGAGATGAAAATAAAGAGGCTTTTAGAATAAATTATTCAGGAGATCATTAAAAAAATCGGGCACACACCGTAAGCATGATACTTAAAAATCCTAAATGTAAACACACACTTCTGGCTTAATGTAAGATTAAGAAAATAAAGTTACCTGTGTGCTGCTCCTGTCTGCTGTTAAACAGCAGAGTTAACCCGAGTGCCTGTAAGAGCTCCTTTTAACTGTGGACAATATTGATGGCGTAGGGGACTAAGGGAATGTGAGATGGATGCTCTAAGGGGAGCAGTATCAGACCCCAGCAGGTTTCCTCACTCTGTGCTGACTGCTTGGGTCTCCCTTCCTCGCTGACCTGCTCTTCATTTCTGATCATGTAGGTTGGGGTACAGTGAGTGCAAACAGACCCTGGCACTGCTGACACAGAGTCACACACTGCTGTGATGTAGCTCTGCGCTAGTGAGAGGTGTCCTTGACCATGGCAGGGGTATTGGATCTAGGTGATTTTTAAGGTTCTTTCCAATTTAAGCCATTCTGTTCCATGGTTCTGTGATCTCTGGAGATCTGCCCAGCCAGAGCAGTTGTGCGCTGTAAGCAGTCACCACCTGCCTTTGGGCAGCACTGATCCCTTGCCGGCTCAGGTGTTCATACAGCCCAAGGGCACTGGTGTGATCAAGAAAATCACAATGTCTGGAAGTCCAACTTATCTGGGAGAGAGCAGTGGCTGCATCCCTCGTGCCTTGGCTGCTACCCAAGGTCATGTGGCTGTAACAGCAGGGCCATTTTTCTTTCTTCCCACTTATCTCTGCTCTCAGAGCTGGTTTTGACCCAGGCTGGCCAGCTAGGTTCTACTACCAGTGCTGTCAGATGCATGGGAAGTCTCACACAGAGATGCTTTTTCTCTGATAAGGCTTTGCTTGATGGATGCTGTGGAGATGAGCAGATTCACTAGGATTGGCCCTGATGGTATTTTTCAGAAGACCAAATGCTTCATTTATCTCCTATTGTGAAGCCAGAGTGCTGCCACTTGGATTTTCAGCTGCACAACTGCAGCTTTACACTTCGAAGAAACCATTCACGTGAATTTTGAGTTTCAGAGTCAGCCAGACTCTGCTGGGGCAATGAAAAAGCGAGGTTGAAGGATGGGTAAATCACACTCATGCCACATTTGCAGTCCCTTTATGCAGTCAAACAGATATCAGAGGGTACAGGCACATTAGGGCTCCAGTCTTGATTGCATCTGTTGAAGTCAGACAGGAGACGGAAGGAGTACACAGTGATAAAACACGGTGCTTATCTCTGGCTCCATGAGACTCTTCATCTTGAGCTGTCCTGAGGTGCAGTCTGTAAATAATCTGCAAAGTTGTAGAAGGGAACAGACAAAATGTTATATCACAGAATCACAGAACATTAGGGTTTGGAAGTCACCTCAAAAGATCATCCAGTCCAATCCCTCTGCCACAGCAGGATCACCTAGACCAAGTCACACAGGAACACATCCAGACAGGTTTTAAACCTCTCGAGAGGAGACTCCACAACCCCCCTGGGCAGCCCCTTCCAGTGGTCTGTCACCTTCACTGTGAGGAAGTTCCTTCTAGTATTTATATGGAACATCCTATGTTCCAGCAGTGTCCTGAGCTGGAGCTGTGCTCTGCAGCCCTTCTTTCTCTACATTTAACGGGAGTATTTGAGAGCACAAACTCTCATATGAAATTCCTTTTCATTATTAACCATCCAAAACCAATTATTTCTTTACCTTAGAGTCATTCTAGAGTCATTCCCTTCTATTTCCATTGAGAAATGGCTACTCTGGAGATGTAGCCATCTAGATGGAGATGGCTTTCATCATGTTACGGATGTGTTCCTGTGTGACTTGGTCTAGGTGATCCTGCTGTGGCAGGGGTATTGGACTAGATGATCTTTCGAGGTGCTTTCCAATCCCTAATGTTCTGTGATTCTGTGTAGATGAAAGCTCCCGCTTTCTCCAAGTAAGCTCAGAGGTATGAAAAGAAATCTTGCAGAACTTTTACTTAAGTTCTTCATAAGTGGGACACAGAGCTGTTGGAGTGAGCCCAGAGGAGGCCACAAAGGTGATCCAAGGGCTGGAGCATCTCTGCTATGAGGACAGGCTGAGGGAGCTGGGGTTGTTCAGCCTACGGAAGACTCCAGGGGACTTTATTGGTGCCTTCCAACACCTGAAGGGAACCTACAGAAAGGCTGCAGAGGGACAAGAGGAAATGGTTTGAAACTGAAGGAGAGTAGGTTCAGTGTAGATCTTAGGAAGAAGTTGTTCAGTGCAAGGGTAGAGACACACTGGAATCAATTACTCATAGAGGTTGTGGCTGCCCCCTTCCTGGAGGTGTTCAAGGCCAGGTTGGATGAGGCCTTGAGCAGCCAAGTCTGGTTGAGAAGTGTCCCTGGCCAAGACAAGGGAGTTGGAATAGATGATCTCTGAGGTTCCTTCCAACTTGGGCCAGTTGTACAGACTAGATTTCAGGTTGAAGAACAATTAGAAGCTTAGGGGTCCCAAGGATGTTATGAACTCTTATCTCAACAGAGCCATTCAAAATGACAGACACTTTGCAGGTTCAGGCATCTATGTCAGGTCTCTGCCACTGTGAAGGAGATGTAAGGTCAAGTGCTGTCATGAGATGTTTGCTGTGCTGCTCCCTCTAAATGGATTAATATAGTCACTTCCCCAGCCTGGACTTGGCCTGGGTAAAGAACTAGAGGGATGAGTTAGAGGGGAAACCCAAACCAGGTGTCTCTCAGAATCACAGGACTTTAGGGTTTGGAAGGCACCTCGAAAGATCGAGTCAAATCTCCCTGCCAGAGCAGGATCCCCTAGATCCAGTCTAATGTGAAGTTTTAGGGTGTTAAATTATCTGATTTATAGCAGTGTTTGGTGATGTTTCACAAAACATATCCCAGAGGAATAATTATCTACCAATAGAGAAGAACTTGTTTCTCCATCAAGCCAGAGGCATGACCTTTTTGTTTTGAAATGTGTTTCTTCTTCTTCACCTTTCTTGGTTTTATCTGTAATTCGCAAGATTAACCTTGTGTTTGAAGCCAGCTAACGCATAGTCTCTGCTATGATGACAGACACTGTCATCTGGGTGACAAAGCACTAAGTGCCAAACTATCTAATCTTGGCAAACGTGCTCTTTGAGTGCAGAGTTCTTGCCTAACCGTAGCCACACCAGCTCAGGAGCCACTGCTGCCCAGTCTGCAGACTCTAGCTGCTGCTCTGTGAGTGACCATCCTGCAGGATCAGGATTGAGCCACCACACAGAATCACACAATCAACATTAGGGATTGGAAGGGACCTCCAAAGATCATCCAGTCCAATCCCCCTGCCACAGCAGGATCCCCTAGATCCAG
>JAOXOE010000405.1:26897016-26957421 GCA_028565055.1 Phoeniculus purpureus | reverse complement strand
CACACCCTTTGCCCCTTGTCCTATCACTGGGTGCCCCTGAGCAGAGCCTGGCTCCATCCTCCGGACACCCACCCCTCACATATTTATCAACATGAATGAGGTCACCCCTCAGTCTCCTCCAAGCTGAAGAGACCCAGCTCCCTGCAGCTTTATTCCAGGAAGGCAGCCCTAATGATCCTCCCTATAGCAGTGTTAGGTTTGTATCCACAGGTCCTGTGTTTTGCCTCTCATGACAGGCAGCACCTGCTCCTCTGCTCCAACCCCTTCTAGTCTGTGATTCTACGAAGGCATAGGAAAGCTCCTTCTTGTTATCCCACACCACCATCTAGTGGATGCTGGTGATCACAGGCACAGGAGAGGGCTCCACCATGGCCACGGAGAGCAGGCTGCTGGTTTGAGCAGAGCTGTAAGCGATGCCTGGCTGGGCAGGGCTGAGTCCCAGCAGGAAATCACTGACATTTCCCAGTTTCACTCAGTTGGACTGTTTGGGACTTGCAAAACTGACAAAACTAACAAAATCCATTCCCCTTCCTGTTAGCACCCCATGCCATTACAGTGTCTGAAGCGGAACTTGCCTGCAGCTCCTGGAAATGATAAGTAAACCCACTAGTATTACCTCATTTTTAAAGGCAGGATCAGTGCTCCATCAGTACTCACTGCAGTGAGTAGTTTCACTGGTAAATCAATCTTCTGACAGGAGTTACCAATCCTTTCATCACAGCCTTGTGAATTTTCCCTCTGCGATCACTGTGGATCATTGCAGATGAGGTTATCAGAAGGAAATTAATTTAGTTAACACCTGAAAGCCATCTGATTGTGGAGTCTCCTTCTGTGGAGATGTTTAAAACCCACCTGGACATGTTGCTGTGCAGCTTGGTCTAGGTGATGCTGCTGTAGCAGGAGGATTGGACTAGATGATCTTTCGAGGTCCCTTCCAATCCCTAATGTTCTGTGAATTCGTGATGTCTCTTCCCTCTCCAGCCATGGACCATCCTCATTCACCAGCCCGCTCCATCACTGTGGCAGAGGGATTGGACAGGATGATCTTATGAGGTCCCTTCCAATCTCTACTGTTCAGTGGTTCTGTGATCTGAAACGATATCAGATGCCAGAGAAAAGACAAGGTGTGGGCTGTGTCAGTGGTTGGTTCCTCACACAGAATTCCTCAAAACCATCAGCAGACGACCTCTTTCCTTACAGCTGGAGAAAGCGTGATGGCTTTGGTCTAGGTGATCCTGCTCTGGCAGGATTGGACTAGATAATCTTTCGAGGTCCCTTCCAATCCCTGATGTTCTGTGGTTCTGTGATTCCCTCTCCAGGCTCAGTCCTCACTAAGAGGGAAGAAATGTTTTGTAGCAATTGACGTGCTGAGTTAGAACCTCTGAAAACATTGATGGTGGTCACCAACATCACTGCCACTCATGAACAACTGGTTCTGGGGATAACCTACTGCTGTCGCACTTGCAGGAGCCTTGGAATCAGGCCAGCAGACAGGTTTTGTTTCTTATTGCAATTTCCAACACACAAATCTGTTGCTTGGCAGTTGTTCAGTAACCCAGTGTCATTCTGGGTAAGGGTCACGATGCTACCGGAGGTCTCAGCCATCATAAGAGGAATCGGGATTCTAACAAATTATCTGAAGTGGGTCTAAGAGACCCAAAGAAGTGGTCTGTGAGCCGGGAAAGCTGCCACACAGAATTATAAAATGGCTTAGGGAGAGACCTCAGAGATCATCTGGTTCCAAGCCCCTGCCATGGGCAGCGACGCCTCTCACCAGACCAGGTTGCCCAAAGCCCCATCCAACCTGAACTTGGACACTTCCAGGGACAGAGCAGCCACAGCCTCCCTGGGCAACATGTTCCAGAGCCTCATCACCCTCTCAGGGAGGACTTTCTTCCTAAGATCTCATCTCAATCTCCCCTCTCTTAGTTTGAAGCCATCCCCCTTGTCCTTTCCCTAGGTACAGTTTAACATGAACCCATGTCGCTGTTGCAGAAGGAAGCCCTACCCTTCCTGAGGCTGCTTGTCCCTGCCAGCTCACTCATGCCTTAAGGAACAAGTCCTTTGAGGACTGGATTAGATGATCTTTCAAGGTTCCTTCCAATCCTTGATGTTCTGTGATTCTAAGATTCTGTGATTCTGTGAAAAACCTGAGGTACCATCTTCACCCTAAAGCCTCTGCTTCTTTCTGCTCAAAACCCAAGCGATCCTGCTGCGGAATGCACCACCGCGTGAAACCTTCAGGGTCTCAGCTCATCCAGATTATCAAGGCTCAGGAGTTGAAAGTCTTCAAGCAGGGTGGGGTGTTTCTTTTTTCCTTTTGAGAGCTCAGTGACAGCAAAAATGTTTGTCAAAGTCACAGTGACTTTTAGGCCATGTCCCTTTAGAAATGCTGACCTAACAATAGTACTAATCAGAAAGCCTGGCATTTATAGTCTCTTAATGGCACGCACCCAAAATAGATCCTAGTTATATCAGCAAGTTGACAAGCTCACAGGGTACAGATAACTCTTGTAATTAATTTCTAAAAGTCACAGGAACTGTGAAGTTGCTGTGGGTGGGGTTTACTCTTTATCGAAGTAATAAAGAGGCAGAATCACCCTTACCCTGGGGGTATCACAGACCAGTGGGAAGGCAAATGAAATCAGAATCTGGCCTCCAAACTCTGGTAGGATAAAACTGCTCATTTTCTTCTCTTATGCTAATGATGCTGGAGAAGTGTGGGCTCTAATTAGAACATGAATAGAGAACACACTGTGACCTGCTGGCTCTTAAGGTCTAGTGAGTGTAACTTTCTGCGGCAGGTTTGTGCTAAATCACTTGCGTTAACTAGGTCACAGCACCCGCTATGCCAGTGCCACAGATCCATTAGAGAAGCATAGGACAGTAATCCCGATAATTAAAGTTGCCCAACATTTCCATGAGAAAAGCATCTTCATCATTTCTTAGGGGTTTGACAGGCTGGAATGCTCCAAAGTGAAAATCACAGAATCACACAGAATCACAGAACATTACAGACTGGAAGGGACCTCAAAAGATCATCTAGTCCAATCCCCCTGCCAGAGCAGGATCACCTAGACCAAGTCACACAGGCACATATCCAGGCAGATTATAAACATCTCCAGAGAAGGAGACTCCACAACCTCCCTGGGCAGCCTGTTCCAGTGCTCCGTTGCCCTCACTGTGAAGAAGTTCCTTCTCATATTCATACGGAACCTCCTATGTTTCAGCTCACACCCATTGATGGATCTCTGTTATCAGGATAAGGGCTTCAATTAAAAATGTAATTATTGTTTTTTTAGATACTCACATCATGGGTAATTACTCCAACACCTTCTCAGGGCTAGTGTTTGGCTCAGTTTGTAGGACGTGGCTGCTTAGGGACAGGAACTTAATTCCAGGAAAACTAGAGCTAAGTCAGCTGCGTTGTATATCCCTGGTTGTTCTTGTGTGATTAAAGACCTGCTGATGTTTTGGGCTGGTTTCTCTTTGTCTGCACCAAATGTGATCCAGTTCTCCGGGGAAGAGGCACAGACAAGGTGTAGACCTGCACACAGACTCAGGCTGACACTGGTCATCCCACGCTTAGTCCTGCAAGCTGTTGGTGGATGTGCATGAGTCGTAGAATCATCAAATCATCCTGGCTGGAAAGGACCTCCAGGATTATCAAGTCCAGCCCTGCCTTCCAACCCCACCAGTGTGGGGTTCGGTGATTAGGCGCCACAGTGTCTCTGTACTGTGCACGCTGCTCAGTACCAGTTTGTGGCCAAACAAAGCCTTGGTGCAGTAATGTTTTGAGCAGCGTGTCCTGTTCTGGAAATGACTGTTGCTGTTAAGTCTCAGAGAGTGGCCAACACTTATCTTTGGGATGAAGCCGCCACGTTCCATGAACCAAAATGGTTTGCGTTCCTCTGCCTGGAGAAAAGGCTGCCAGGGGGTCGCTCACGGCTGAAGCAGCCCCACAGCAATTGCACCAACGGGTGCCACTGCCCGCAGCGCTGGAGTTGGGAGGTTGAGAGTGGTAAATGGGAACTGGGAACCCGTTCAACACGAAGAGTGAAATTCTGGGTCCTGTGGAGGGCAGAGGGACTAGCAGAGAGCGGAATGACCCGTGAGCAGCCCTTCTCATAGGCCACGGTCCCACGGCCGCCACCAGGGGAGCACAAACAGCCCGTCCGAGCGCAGCGCCGAATCCGAGGTGGGTACTAGGGTCGCCGGGCCCGGCCTCGGCCTCTGCCCGAGAGAGGAAGGAAGGGCCCCCTCCGTGCTCTCCTCTCCTCTTTTCCCTCCCTCCTCCGCCCCGCCCCGCCGCGCGTGCGCAGTGCTACCCAGAAGCGGCCGCATAAGGGGCGCGTGCGCGGCGCGCGGGGCTGGCGGGGGGCGGAGGCGTCCGGCCGCGCGGGGCGTTGTGGGCCGGAGTGAGGAAGTAAAATGGCGGACCTGGCCAACGAAGGTAGGCGGCAGCGGCTGCTGCGCCGCGGGGCCCGCGCCGGGCCCGGCACCCACTGGCGGCAAGTCCCGATCCGAACCCGGCTCTCCGCTCCTAGAGGCCTGCCCGGGCTTCCTGCCCCCACGGCCTTCCCCCCTGCTTCAGCTACTCCGGAGCGAGCGGCCGGACAAAGGGAGCGCCGGGCCGCCCCGCTCCGCCCTGCGGGGCCCGCGGCGGGGCGGACGGGGTAACGGGGGGTGGTATGGGGCCTTGCTCGGGGGCCTCCCAGTTCGTCTCGCCGGGCCCTGGCTCCGGGCTGCCCCGTTTCTTCCCAATCCGTGCGCGCTGCTGGCCCCGAGCGGGTCTCGGCGGGCGAAGCGGGACCCCGAGCGCTGCGCTTCCCCCACCCCGGGGGTCGGAGCCGCTTTGTGTTCCTCATGTCCGGCCGCTTTTGGGGGGCATTGTCCACCGCTTCAGGCCTGTTGTAACCCTTTCCTCTCTCTCGTGTTAATTCTTCACCGGTAAAGGAAATAATAGAGCGGTTATGTAAAACTAGGTGAGGTGGAATAACATTGGAGGGCTTTTTTTAAACAGGGGCTGTGCTCGTGCTGGGTTTGTGTGCCCTGTGCCGAGGCGTGACACTGGGCATCAGCAGTTTCGTTTGGGAGTGACTGACTTCCTACAAAGTCTCGGCAAAGCCCTGACTGCCCCAGCTGCCTCTGTTGTTTCTCATCTTTCTTCTGAGCTGAGGGGGCGGGGGGGGATGCCTTGAAGGAGGCAACCAAAAGTGTGAGAGGCCACTTTCCAGGTTTTTCTTATATTTGAGCTCTCTGCCAGTGGCAATTATAGTTCTGGTATTAATGGTAAACAGCAGGAAGCAAATACCCGTTGTAGGTGCAGCTCTTGAAAATGAAGCCTGTGAGCAGCTAACCACATCCTTACGATGATGTGATGGATCCTGTGATGCGGCCTATCTTGGGCTGCTGGCTCCCAAGCTGGGGATGAGCTGTCAGGAGCCCAACGAGCCCCAGTGAGTGGGCTCAAGGATGGGGGTGGATAGTCAAATACGTTACAGCACCTTGCAAGAAGCTTAACGGCCACTGTAACTCATGAGAGCCCCTTGCTTTACATCCTGGTGCTACTGAGAAACATTAAACTTCACCGTGGATTCCAAGTTTCCAGAGTTGGTTACATCTCTGTTACTGTGCAGCTGTGCAGACTGTCAGGGGCAGGGAGGTGTGGTGCCATCCTTACCGTTCCGTCTGATCTTCCTTTTTCTGCAGACCCTTTCTCAACTCCCAGCGACTTCCCTGCCCTACTAAATTCTTTAGTTTATGCTCGCATCTTCTTCCAGTCTTGTCATCTTCGTTATTTGCTATTCTGGTTCTTTTTGCCATCAGAATGTGGTATCTCCTTTAAGACAAAGCAAACCTGGCTGCTTCTGAGCTGTTCTCTCAAGCTTATTGGCTGTGGTGGCTGGTGCAATGCAAAGTTTTCTTTCCTCCATTTTTGTGACGTCTGTACAGCAGTGCAAGCTGTGTTTTCTAGAGCTGACATCCTGCTGCTGCAAGTCAGAGGATTATGTGGTCTCTACTTGCCTTGTTTGCTGTCTTGACCCTGCAACGATGTTCTCAGGTGACTTTGTTTCCCCTTTGTTCTTAAACACATCAATCAGTGTTTTTTCCAGCACTGCCAGGTGAATGTTTTGTTTTCTCATGGCCAGGTGTTTTCATTTGAAGGCAGGAAGTGACTCTTTTGATACTGATAATTCTTTGATCACCTGTTTTCACAGCAGTCTTCTTTTATTTCAAGTATTTGATGGCTAAGCGCTCATATTGGCAAAGTCTTGTTAAAACAAAGCTCTTAATACTCCTTAATCTTGACTGCTCTGAGCAGCAGTGCTCTCTCAATCATACTTCATTATGAGGTGTGAAGCTAATGATCCTTTGACAGTCTTAGACCCAAGTACCTAGAAAGAGGTCTCAAACATTGTCACAGGTTGGTTTTGTGCAGCATGTTTGAGCAGCAGCTTTTTCTGGCTGTTCATGCCAGCGATACTGTCTGACTCTTGACACATTTGAATGCTGCCACAAACCTTCTGGCCCTGAAAAGTGCCTGGGTCCTTTAACAGCACCAGTGCAAAGCTCGTGTTACTTGTAGTTTTTACCGTGGTGGCCCTTTGTTCGGGTTCCCTGTTGGTTTTTCCTTTTCCAGCAGTGTGTTAGTTAGAATCATAGAATCATTAGGGATTGGAAGGCACCTCGAAAGATCATCTAGTCCAATTGCCCTGCCACAGTTCTCTTTGCCTTCCAGATTCTGGTGCCTCTTAGTCTAATGTCTGTCTTAAATCACTGCCGAGATACCACTGCTGCTTCCAAGAAACCATTCAGCTGATGGTGAATGGTTCAAACCTTCAGCATGGTAAAGCCTTCAGACTGTCTTAATGGATGTTTTAAGCCAGGAGCTACGGATATTGTCTGTCTAGACTTCTGCAAAGTGTTTGACATGGTCCCCCTAACACCCTTCTTTCCAGGTTGGAGAGATGTGGGTTCAGCGGGTAGATTGCTCCAGTACCTGGATGGAGTCTGTCTGAAAGCTGGGAAAGACTTCACAAGGGCAGGGAATAAGATGAGTAGGATGAGGGGTCATGGTTTGAAGCTGGAAAAGGGCAGATTGAGGCTGGACAGGAGGAAAAAGTTCCTGAATCTGAGGATGGGGTATCCCTGGAACAGGCTACCCAGAGAGGGGGTGGAGGTCCCATCCCTGGAGCCATTCAAGGTCAGGCTGTCTGGGGCTCTGGGCAATCTGGTCTGGTGAGTGCTGGCCCTGCTTGTTATAGGGGGATTGGAGTAGATGCCCTTTGGAGGTCCCTTCCAACCCAACACATTCTATGATGATTTCAGAGCTATTTAGTTTTCTTCAGTGTAGTTGTTCCATGAAGCTTTTCCATTCAGATGTCTTTCCTCTTTCTGTGGTGAGCTGGTGGAAGTGACATCTGTAGTGGTTTGACAGCAAGCTGTGATAGGGCAGAAAAAGGTTGTTGGATTAAATGGGGACTCTACTGCAGTGAAGGATGAGGTGGTCCAAATGCCACTTCCCAAATAAACTGGGAACATTCCTAGGCACGGGTCCTGGTCTTGACACAGCCCCTCATGATGAGGGGAGATGAGCTGGTAAGTGAGGAGTTAATGACAACAAGGAGATGCTAACTTCTCCCTGTGAAGTCTGATTTTGTTAGAAAGATTTAGTGTTGTAATAAAGGCTTTGGGCACTGGCACTTTGAGAAGCTTGATTAATGAAAACCAGGGTTTTGGAGTGGAAGGCGCAATTGTTGTTGTTCCTGCTGTGTAAGGTAT
Organism: Phoeniculus purpureus; assembly: GCA_028565055.1. Classification (NCBI taxonomy): domain Eukaryota; kingdom Metazoa; phylum Chordata; class Aves; order Bucerotiformes; family Phoeniculidae; genus Phoeniculus; species Phoeniculus purpureus. The sequence continues at coordinate 26,949,636 of JAOXOE010000405.1, read as the reverse complement.
TTGGTGATTGGCACTGGGAGTTTTCTCGAAAGCCTTTGGTGCTGTGTGCTCTGGTGTTGTAGCTGGATCACATCTTCACACTGGCACTTCACAGAGGTGGCAGTGAAGTGTCACTCAGAACTGGGCAGCTTCCTGTCAGGTGCATGTTCAGGTAAACCCGAATACTTCGCTCATTAACTTGCAGTTAATAAACAACTAGTAATTAGTTTGTACATACCTTGCTGCTGAAGGTGCTGTTTAGGTGACAGGATCTCCTTGTGTGGAGAATGAAATACTTGGGACTTTGCAGTGACTGAAAGGTAGAAAGTTTTTCTCAGGGCTAAACCTTGGTGGTTTTCTTCCCATTTCCCTTTCAGAAGGTGCCTGCACCACCAGTATTGGGAAGTTCTCTCTTTAGACATCAAGCACAGCTTTGCTGTGTGTATGGTTTGATTATAGCTGTGTGTAACAGTCTTAAACGTAGACTCCCAGACTGCATTAGGTTGGAAGGGAGCTCAGAGCTCACCCAGTGCCATGGGAAGCGATGCCTTTTGTTAGACCAGGGTGCCCAGAGCCCCATCCAACCTGCCCTTGAACGCTTTCAGGGATGGAGCAGCCCTGGGCAACCTGTTCCAGGGCCTCAGCACAGGGAAACATTTCTTTTCAATCCAGATCTGTCATTTAGCCTGAACATCCAGAACAAAAATACCTGGAAGTCAAGAGAACTGGTGCAGGTCTTTTTGGAGTAAAGTATCGTTCCTTTCGGCCAGTCTTTTATGGTGCTGACATTACTGTTTAGCATTGCTGTTCTGCCCCTTAGCACTCGCCTTAAGATGAAAGCCCCCACATTTTGGTGGCCTCAGCAGCTCAAATCAGCACAACTAAACTGAACTTTGAACTTAATTTTTTTTGACCCTCAGATAAACCTTTCACAGGCAATAAATTATTGCTCTGAATGTTTTTGGTGAACTAACAGCCTAATTGCTGCTCTCCTTTTGAACACTTCCCTTGCTCACGGGTGTCTTCTGCTGCTTCTCCTCTCAGGTGATGCGTGATAACGAGTTGAAGTCAGAGAAGTTGTTCTCAACTCAGATGGTTTTAGTGCTGAAGACTGCTGCGTCGCATCCCAGCTTGCCTGGAAGTTTCTCAGTGATTTTTTTTTTTTTCCTGCCTCGTTTAGGTTTCCAAGTAGTCAGGCACTACTGCTCTGTCAGATGTAGTTTGGAGTAAATGAAGAAGACAGCAGAGTTTTTAGCTTTAAAAATAAATTCACCCTAATAACGTGGCTGCAGCAGATCTAGGGAAGACTTGAGAGGGATTTTCATGAGGTATGGAGACTGGGTTCCATCTGAAGATGGGTGGAATGGGCTGCCCAGGGGGGTTGTGGAGTTTCCTTCTCTGGAGACTATTAAAGTGTGCCTGGATATGTTCCTGTGCAACTGTGTCTAGGCAGGGGGTTGGACTGGGTGATCTTTTGAGGTCCCTTCCAATCACTAATGTTCTGTGATGAAGGAGATTGATCTGAGTTGCATGATCTGTGAGGAAAGGCTGCAGGCATTGGGCTTGTTCAGTCTAGAGAAGAGAGGGCTTGGAGAGACACATCTGGAGCTTTCCAGGGTCACTGAGGAGAGGTTGTTGTAACAACAGAGCCGGTCATGGTGATGTGTGTTGGAGGGACAAAAGGCCAAAAGTTAGGCAGAGTGAGATGTTCTCACTGGATATAGGGAGAATCTTTCGATTAGTTTCCCACCTTAAGGAGAATCAAGAGATTACCCTGGAAGGCTGCTTAGCCTCCATCCATGGAAGTTAATTCTGGGCTGGGTGACCTAATTAACCTGCTGTGACTCCATAGCTGACCTTTCTTGGAGCAGGAGGCCGGACTAGAGATCTCCTGTGCTTATGTGGGAGAGACACTGTGGTCTTAGGAGCAAAGGAGAAGGTGGTTTTTGTGCCCTTTGTCCTCACTTTGGCAGAGAATTTACTCTGTGAGCCTGATTAACTGCACTGACAAGTGGTCCTCTGCAGTTTGGGGTTGTTGTCCCCCTTTTTGTGCAGTTTTACTTTATCCTTTCACTTAGTGACCGTCAAATAGGGATTCAAAATGGTTTTTTCCATCTTTCCACTTAAAATACCCCCTGGATGTTCACTTTCCAACTGCAATGAAGGTGTAAGACCGCATCACACAAAATCACAACTGTGGCTGCTGGAGATGACGCCGGCTGCTGCGGCTGCACTGGTGTGAATGGGTGGAGATGTGCGATGAGGCTGTGTTGTGTCTGGCTGCAGGAAACAGGGTTGATGTTGTGGACTTTGGTGCAGCTACAGATGGTCACATATCAGAGTTAAGGGTCTTGAAGCCTGAGCTGTTGGGAATTTTCACTTTCTATGCTTTGCCTTCCAAGAGACTGAGTAGTTCAGGAGTTTGTGCATCTTTTCTGACAGCACCTAGGGCATGTAGTCACAGTGAACGACAGCACACAGGGCATATACTCAGGGTAGTGACTGACAGGGAGGTGTGTTAAATAAGTTCAGCCTGTGCAAGCCACCTCTTGAGGATTTTGTAGTTCTTCCTGTAGGTTCTGCTATTTGTATTACTTGCTTTTCTCTCCTGGTACCTCAGCCCTTTAGAAATAAACAAGGACTCTTTGTTTGGTCCTCTTTGACTGGAATTTGGTAGAGGAGTCCTTTGTGTGATGGCATCCTGGCTTGTATTAGGAATAGTGTGGCTAGCAGGAGTAGGGAGGTTGTTGTCCCCCTGTATTGGGCACTGATGCAGCCACGTCTTGAGTGTTGTGTCCAGTATTGGGCACATCAATACAAAAGAGATGTGGAGGTGCTGGAGCAGGTGCAGAGGAGGGCAACTGAGCTGGGGAAGGGCCTAGAGAATAAATCTTAGGAGAAAAGACTGAAGGAGCTGAGGCTCTTTGAAGAAGAGGGAGCTGAGAGGAGACCTCATCGCTCTCTACAACTACCTGAAAGGATGTGGTGGAGAGGTTGGTGGTGGTCTCTTCTCACAAGCAATTAGTGATAGAACAAGAGAGAATGGGATCAAGTTACAACAGGGGAAGTTTAGACCTGATATTAGGAAGAATTTTTTCACAGAAAGGGTGGTCAGGCACTGGAATGGGCTTCCCAGGGAGGTGGTTGAGTTGCCATCCCTGGGTGTGCCTAAAGATCATTTTGGATGAGGTGTTGAGGAATCTGGTTTAGGGATTAATGAGAAAGGGAGGGTAGGTAAAGGTAGGGTAGATGGTTGGACTCTGATCCCAGGGGTCTTCTCCAGCCAGAGTGATTCTGTAACCAGGCACTGCTTTGGGGTAGATGTCCAAATGGAAGGAGCACTAAGGCAGTGTTTTGACTGGCTTGACAGTCCAGGATAAAAGGAGATGGGTAGATTTCATGCTAATTGTTGCTGTAATTACAGCACCAGTGAACACTGAAGCGTAGCAGACCTGATATAAATGACCTACCAGGAGTGCAGCCTTCCACAGGCAGATGAGAGAGGGGCTAAGGGTTTCCAAAGGGATCCCTGGCTTGTTTCAACAAACTCACTTTTTGGGACAGGAGGTAGCAGTTCACTCCTTAACCTTTGCTAATTAGTTTAATTCTTTGCATTGCCTTAGTAAGGAGATTAAAAATTCAGTAGGATTTGATGGATAGAACTTGGAAGTAAAAGCTGGGGCATGGTAGGGGGGGGAAGGCAGGCAAAGTGCTATAGTCAGGAGCTTTATTTCATGATTAATTTCACCTTTTGTAGAACAAGTTATGCCAGTCTTGCAAAATCACTGTTGTGGTGCCTTTGCTGGGTTCACTCCGACCCACAGACAAGTGGAAAGAGGCTTTTCCACCCTCACGAATAAACATACGTAATTCTTGGAATGATTCTCCTAGGCTTGTCAGGTAAAGTTTCACTGTTTCAGCTAAACCAGCTCAGATGGCTGGGAGCTCCCAACTGAGCAGTCTCATCCCTTGTTTCCCTGCTTGTTGACCCAAGTGCTTTACTGGTGCTGCACCTGATTTATGGAGGACTTTGTGACGGTGGCTTTAGGTGTTTTTTTAGTGTCAATGTATTCTTTCTTGATAGGCATCCTTTACCTTTTCTCTTTAGGGTACCCTTTCAAGAGTTACAAGCTTGAAGATAACTTTCTTTAAAGGTTCTGGCAGTCTTTGTAAGACTGAAGAGCTGTGAAGGTGGAACTTCTGTGAGAAGAAATCCACCAAGACACAGCTCTTGCTGAATGCTGCTGGTTCACAGCTGCCCCTCTGAAAAGGCACAAATGTTCAGCTCATCTTCAGCCGCTTCACACATGGGAAGGTCACTGGCTGCAGTGTGTGCGTGTGCACAGTTTCTCCTCAAACAACTCCTGTACAAGGTTTAACAGTTTGTTAAAACAGTGTCAGGAAACCTCACATCTGCTTTAGTCCCCCTCCCCATTTCTTCCTAAGGGACAGGGAGGTAGCTCTGAGGACATTAAGGACAATGGAAAACACCCTCACTGTAGAAATCCATCCCCTTCTTGAAGATTCCCTGTTGAGGTGCTTGTTTAGAAGATGCCCTGCTGATTCAAGTATCCTGCTGACATTTGAATTGGAACTTCAAGTAGAAAGCAAGCGTGCTCCTAAATTATGCATGGGAAAAATTGCTTTCCATTGTAGCCCTGCAAATGTTGAAGATTTAAGACCTTCCTGAAGGTTTCAGTGATAATGAAATACAAGTAGAATCAAGTGTGAGAGTTAAGTGACCTTTAAGAACAGAAGGGCTGGGGGGGTGGTCTGTGTAGAGGAGAAGACCCTCTGCATTGCTGTGTTCCTGTGGGAATGGAAGAGCCTTTGCCTGCACAACTTAAAGTTCAAAACGTTTGCTGCAGCAAAGGGCCTTTTCCTCCTGAGGTTCCCAAGTCTGGGAAAGTACTGGTGGGGAAGAGACCAGATAGTGTTTGCTTCTGTGATCTGTTGTGGTCTGGTGTTGTAGGTCCTTGTCTGGATTCCCCTGCATCACGCAGTTGTGGGTCAGGGGCCCCAGCTGTATTTTAACCAACAAGTTTTAGCTAAAGCATCAGACGCAACAGGAGGGTTTAACAAACTCACTGAGGGATCTGCTTCCACTTCCCTCAGGGGCAAAGCAATGCGGTTCTGAACGGATACCAAGATGGACTAGAAGAGGGAAGTCACTGCAGCTGGGGAAGAAGGGAGAGTGGGGGGGCAGAAACTTTACAAACTTTTCAAACTCTAAACTGAAAACGCACGAATTCCACTTACAGATTCTGCTCAGCTTTTAAAGCACAACAGTTCTTCACACTCCTTTTTCCTTTTGGACATCAACTCTATAATTACATGGTACTAGGACCCAGCGGAAGCAATTTGCGTAACTGAGATTTAACTGCTGTAGGGAGTCTAACTGTCAGTTAAGACCATTGTAGAAAGGAACATTTTCCTGGTAGTTACAAATATGGTTGAAAAAATCTCCCAATGATTTGTCTCGTTACAGAAAAACCTGCCCTTGCTCCACCTGTCTTTGTATTTCAGAAGGATAAAGCACAGAAGGTAAGGAGACGTTAAGGTGCTTTTTGGTTTGTCTGTTCTGCAGCCCTGATGGGCAGTTATTGTCTGCAGTGGTTTCAAGGTGAAGGTGAGTAGTAGAGTGTTAACATCATTAATGGGCAGGGGAGGAAGAGTTACTGGAGGGCCAAAAGTGGGGCATGTATGACACAGTGGTGTGAAACGGGCGGCTCTTCAGGCAGAAGATGGACCAAATGTGGGAGAACAAGTATCTTTATCTTGAAAGCAGCAGGTGGCGAGGGAGCGGTGGCGTAAGAAATGGATAAAATAGCTGTTTCTGAAAGAATCAGAATTATGGTCCTGCTTTTCAGATTGCTGTATTTAAATGTATCCCCTATCTTTGGTTATTAAGCTGTGAAATGTCTATTTACCTTGGAAGATGGTGATGCTCTTCTGTCACTTGGCCCTCCACCTGCTCCCAGCTTCTGCACAGAGTGTGTGCCGCCCTGCAGTGCCTCCCTCCAGGCTGGGCTGTGCTAGCTGCTGTTGTTGGGCTGTGGGACAGATGTGCTGTCCTCTGGTGCATCTCAAGAAAATACTTGTGAAAAGTGTTACCTAACAGCTTAGCGTCGTCTTGGGCTGGCAGAGAGGCTCCGGTACTCCTTGGAGAGGGGGATCTGTGACTGAGTCTAACCAGCTGCCTCTGAAGGTGCTGAGGACTGTGGTGATGCTGGGAAGGGAGCTGTGTGCTGGAGAGCAGCCTCAGCAAAGGCTCAGTGGGTGGGTGGGCTGGAGGGACCTGTGTGTGAGCCGTATGTCTGGAAGGCACCGGACAGAGAGATTAGAAATGGATCCAAATGCTGTGGTGTTGGTACTAGAGCCATGGCCAGTGGGGGTGTTGGGGAGCTGGCTAGCTGGGCTAGGGGAGCAGGGCTGGCTCCTTGAAGCAGGTCAGAAAGACCCATTTCAAAGTGTCGTAGATCTAGTAGCAAACAGAAGTGCTGACGTTAAACTGGGTCATGCATGGAGATCTAAGATTTTCTTAGAGGATGGAGGAATGGTTAATAAATGTAGTAGCTTATATTGTGTGCATTTGAGACTAGAGAAAGTGAGAGAAGCATCAGTGCTGAGCTTCTCCCTGTTTCATTACAGACTGTAGCCTCTCACTACTTTTGCTAGTACCTGGCTTTTGTAGTGTCAATAGTCAGACACTGGTGCTGTGAACCGGGAGTAACAGACTCTCAGTACAAGCTGTGTGTGAGATCCCAGTGCTCAGGCCAGCAGAGGGTCCTTTTTAATCAACTTATGAAGGGCTGCCTCGGGTCATGCTCTGGTTGAGACCTCCTGTTGTTTTTTTGGAAGGTCTAACAGCTCAGGGTTAACCATTAACCCCATTACTGTTTCCATACAAAGTGCCTGGTTAAGTGCATTGCCTGCCTGGAAGATTATCCTTATTAAAGCTAACAATGAAAATCTATTAACAGGAGTTTTTCCTAGAGCAGTGTTGTGAATAAAATGCAAAAGTGACTTCCAAAGAGTGGGCAAACATTGTGCTTCTAAAATCCCCAGTTTCTGTGGGCAAACTTAATTCAGCAAAATGTCTGCAGCCAGCTTGGGTTTCTTCTGGAGCTGTAAGCAAAGCCTTCCTGGAAGCATTTTGGTGCCTGCACAGCGATCTGATGGAGAGCTGAGAGAGGACATAGTGTTGTGCACTCGATTACAGGGCCCTGTGATGGGATAGATGTTTGCCTGGTGCTCCTCTGCATCAAATGGGGCGAGAAGGAGATGCTGGAGCGGGTCCAGAGAAGGGCAGTGAGGCTGGTGAAGGGACTGCAGGGCAGGTCTGATGGGCTGGTGAAGGGACTGCAGGGCAGGTCTGATGGGGACTGAAGGAATTGGGGCTGATTACTCTGGAGAGGAGGAGGCTGCAGAGAGACCTTATTGCTCTTTACAGCTCCCTGAGAGGAAGGTGGAGAGAGGTGGTCACCTGCCACAGGGAAAGGAATCCATCAGGGGATCAGGTTTTGCAGGAACAAGGGAGAGTATCAGCTGAGGAACTGAGGGAGGAGAAAATACAGAACTGATGTGAGAAGAGAGACCTAGAAATCATCAGAAACTAAGCGAAGCATTTGTTCAAAGACTTGTTGAATTCTGCGATAGCTGGGAGCCTCTGGTGTTTCCTGGCTTGTTCCCAGTCCTGCAGAAGATGTCAGGAGACTGTTCCTATCAAACTTCCCGGTACTAATTGATAGAAGACACTTTGGCAGAGGCTTCTCCAGTGCTGTCCTCTTGTTGTTGGACTGATGTCGTTACATGAGCTATAGAATTACTTTGGAATGAGCTCCCAGATGATGGCCTTGGAGCTTCTGTGATGTGTTTTTATCTCAAACCAAATATGTAAATTATCATGTTCATGTTTCTGTTAGAGTAGTTGCCTGGTCTGTAAGGATGGTAGTGTCTGGGTATGAATGTTCAGGTACTGTCTTTTGAAAAGGAAATACTTGGAATTGATCTTGTGGTCTGTGGGTGAAGCTCATGGTGCCTGATGTCAGTCATGGAAAGAATGCTTTGCCTTGAGTGCTTGTCACTGACAGCAAGAAAACTCTCCAAACTGATGATTAAAACACTCGGATATATTAATCCAAAGAGATGAAATGTTCAGTGTGTGATTTTTGTTTTGTCATCTGCTTTCAGAGATCAGCAGATGGATCAAGTCCAGAAGATGGAGATGGTGAGAGATTTGATTGGAAAATTAAACCCCACGGGTTTGTCTCTCCAGGATTTTGTGCATTTTCTCTAATTGCTTTTCTTCTGCAGAGTCTGACCGAGAGGATGGGAGCTACTGTCCGCCTGTAAAGCGTGAGAGAACTTCATCTTTAACTCAGTTCCCTCCTTCGCAATCAGGTGAGTGTTGCTGAAGTGTGTGAGAGGTGGGGATTTTTCACAGGGTCGTGGCAACGGTCCTGACTGCCTGCTCTGCTTTGGCTGAGGGACCGCAGCAGCTCTGAGCACCAGTGTTCCCTGTGCTCTGTGTTGGCAACTCTAGGGAAGCCCCAAAGGAGTTGATACCTGTGGTGTTAAAAGTCTTTCCTATCTGTAGTTGCAGCTCTTAACCTCACACCCACAAACTATTTGCATTGAAGAACTGTGTTGGGCTGGTGTTGACTGATGTTTAGGTTATGTATTTCCCTCCCATTTTTGCCCTCTGGTCCTGCCCAGAGTGGTTTAGTAGCAGCACCGGTGGGTGAGTGGGGAGGTTGCTGGGGGGAAGGCTTTGAGGGAACGTAGACACGTGTGAGGCGGGAGCATGAAGGGGGTTCTGGGAGGAAGAAGGGATGGAGAGAAAAGGATGCCCAGACTCCATTCTGACGTGGTCCGAGCGTTCCCCTTTCGGCCCTGTGGCTTTCCCTCACAGCCTCGGCTGCCTGAGAGTGTCCTGACTCTGTGTTGGCTTCAGTTTTCCTCAGAACTCTGCTGTGGGACTGCAGTCTTCCTGCTGGCCCCAGTCACTCCAGGGTCACACTGCTTCGTGCCCATCATGCCAGTTTGCCCCCTTCCCCGCTGCAGCACTTTGCCGCCCCCACCACTAGCCTGGCAGCTCTCTAGACTGGGCTCAGTTGTATTGCTTCTCTGTACATTAGCTCTTTCTCCTCTTGGACCCTCTTTGCTCTCATTATTCCCCTTTGTTTTCACCCATCAAAGTTGTAATGTTTTATTCCAGTCACCTAATCCCTCTTATTCTAGAATTCTCCTGTTAAAAAGAATCTGCCCTGCAAGGGCCACCATTGGCCCTAAAACCAGGACAAGAATTGACCAGACTTTTCATGTCCTGTGATCAGGTTATTTCTTAGCAAATTCCTGTCAGTGCTGCTTTTTTCTTAGCTGCTCTGCTGCCAGGCAGATCTCTCAAGTCTCAGGTCATGCTTAGCTTGCTTTAGCCCTCTCCTTCCATTCCTTCTGAAGTGGGTTCTGTGCATTTCAGCGATGTTCTTGGTGGCAAAAGCAAGAGACAATGACCCCTGCCTGCCTGTGCTTGCAGTCAGGGCAGCCAAACCACCGTGAAGGCCAGGGGTACATTTGTGCTGTTCAGAGGTGGGAACAGTTGATACTAGTGTTCACCTGCGGGAAAAGTCGCTCTGATTTGTGCCACCTCTTGCCACCAGCAACAGCAAGTCTTTAGCTTTGTTTGAGAATTATTAGTTAAGATCTGATGTCAGCGCTTGGGGCAGGTTTGGAGATGTTTTGGTACTTCATGTTCATCATCCAGTTAAATTTTAAGCCTGAAGCTGCACCAGGGGAAGTTCAGGTTGGATGTCAGGAGGAATTTCTTTCCTGAAAGGGCTGTCAGGCACTGGAACTGCTGCCCAGGGAGGGGGTTGAGTCTCATCTGTGGGTGTGTTGAAGAGAAGGGTAGGTGTTGTGTTGGGGGACAGGGTGTAGTGGTGCTGATAGAGCTGGGGAGAGGTTGAAGTCTCTTCCAGCTGAAACTGTTCTGTGATTCTGTGAACTAAAGGAGATGAGAAAAGCTGTAGAGAACAGTCGAGAGTATGAATACCATTCAGGAAGGCTGTGACTGAAGGATGAAAGCCTCCTCATTTTGCTTTTCATTGTAAAGAAACAAGCGACTCTGGAACTTAAAATGTAGTTGCTGATATTTTGGGGGCACAGTGTCCTCACCTCATGCTGCCAGTGCCAGTCAGGGGAAGAATATTCCCTTAAGATCTGGATTTTCTAGGGTGCACTGAGTGGTGAGTGGGTTTTGAGGTGCAGCACTGTTAGTTGAGTGTGTCCTGAGGTTAGAGTCTCTGACATTTGAGATTTTGCTTAATGCTGAGGTTTGCTAGGAGCTGGAGGAAGGCCGTTAATTTGTCTCTGACGGGTAAGTACTGGATGTCCAGCACTTCTCAAGCATCTGCCTGGCCAGTTCGTTTTCACTGGATATGGTCATGTATCCCCTGCCTCACTCCCTTGTTCTCTGCTGATGGTGTGATCTTGTCAAGCAGTGCCTCCTGCCTCAGATCATCTTGAGCTGATTCCTTGTAACAACCCCAAAGCGAAGTGATCCTGTGGTTCCCGATACAATGCCAGAGTGCTTCGTTTGCTGAGCAGGGTCTTGACAAACTCCTTGTTATCCCCTTCTCTAGGTCCCAGCAGAGGGTGGAAAACTGTTCCCTTCAAACTTTCTCTCTTCTGTTGACTGTCTGCAGTGGGAGATCTGTAAATCCTCTGGCCTCTCCTTTGTTTCCTTACAATTTCCATCCACAGGACAGGTCAAACACAAGTTTCCCAGCTCTTAGGGTGAGCTCTGCCGCCTCCTTTCAGCTGTTTGAGGAGTCTGGGTGTTTGCAGACATCACAGCCCTCTCTGTATGTGTTTTGTAAGGATGTGATTGCTTCCACATCACTTCTCATTCTTAGTTCAGGTGAAATTCAAACTAGCAATCCTGTCTTGGTCTTCCCTTTACTCCCAGAACAAACAGAATTTGTTCTCTGTGGAGATTCGATGGGCAATGAGCTGTTTATTTCTGTGGCTGTAACACTGGCTTTGTTTAGACAAAAGAGAATTTGAAAGTAAACAAAACAAATGACTAGAAGAAGACTTTAGAATCTGCAGCCTTGATGTCTGGGAAGGGAGTTCTTAGTGAAGAACGCCACACAACTTGTTTCTTTCTCCTTGACTGCAGTAACAAAGAACAACGTCTTTATGCCATCAAGCTTCTGTGAACCTTCTACGGGCAATTCGGACTCAGAACAAGGTGAGCTCCCTCATTTGTCATTTGGGTTGTGTTGGCATCATAGAATCACGGAATCATGTAGGTTGGAAAAGACCTTCAAGATGTAGTCCAACCACTGACCCATCTGTCCCAACCCACCACTAAACCCTGTCCCTGAGCTCCAGATCTCCAAAGGCCTGAGGACCTTTTCAGTGAGGAAATATTTCCTCATGGACAACCCAAACTTCCCCTGGTGTAACTTGAGGCTGTTTCCTTTTGTCCTGTCATTTGTTACTGGGGAGGAGAGAGCAACCCCCACCTTTCTAGAACCTCCTTTCAGGTAGCTGTAGACAGCGAGGAGGTCTCCCCTCAGCCTCTGTTACTTCAGATTTACCAGCTCCACCCCCCTCAGCTGCTCCTCAAGATCTGCTCTCCAGGCCCTTCCCCAGCCTTGTTGCCCTTCTCCAGACCTGCAGCAGCCCCTCAGCGTTTCACACAGTTCTTACCCTTGTGAGACATAACGGAGTACAGCCAGTTCTGAGGGGCTCAGTTGTCTTACTGAGTGCAGCCATTGTGCCCCTGAAAGGGACTGTTTTATAACAACACCCCGTAAGCACTTGGGAACTGCTGTGAGGGCTGTGGGTTCATGAATAGATTGGGGGGTGGGGGTGGGGGTGTGTGTGTGTCAGTGCTCACTGCACTGTAGTGAGGCCATGCAAAGGCATCTTGTTACCTTCATACTACACAAGTGTAAGGCAAAAGCTAATGGAATGACAAGAAGTTAGTGTTAAGCCATTAATTAAACTTATAATCATATTTTATAGTTTTATGTAGTTATAAATTCTAATGCTAATTAGCAGTTGGGTGGTTGTTAGTAGCTCTCATGTTCAGTCATACTGTCTTCAGTTTAGATTTCACTTAAAACTTCTATCACCTCTATGAAGCCTCTGTGAAGTCCTTCACAGAAGGAACTCCATTTCTCTTGCTTCTCGTGGGAAAACAGTCTTGCTGCTGCTTTTCTTGCGGCAACTTGTGTTTGTCTTTCATGTCCATCTGCTGTGATGATTGCTGGAAGTTCAGGCTTCGTTTGGAACAAGGGGATTTGTCTCTGGAAATCTCCTTATGGCTTTGGCTATTTCTAAAACTTGTGGGTTGTTAGAGTGGTGAAAGCATGAGGGATTTTTCTGATAGAAGTCTGTGGTGTGAACAGCTACACCCTTGTAATTCTGTACTTTATTCCTAGAGGAGAAGAGCAGTGGATTCCGGCTGAAGCCACCCATCCTTATCCATGGTCAGGCACCTAGTGCAGGTGGGTGCCGTAACGTGTGCAGCAGTACAGCAAAACCAGTGCAAGCTCTGTATTTTATCTTGGAGTTGCCTCAAACTGCTTTTGTGACTGGAAGGAGGCCATACGTTTACATCCTTGAGCACCCCAGTCTGGTTGAGAGGCTTTGCTGCCCGTGACAGGGAGGTTGGAGTTAGACAATCTCTAGGGTCCCTTCCAGCCGTAGCGATTCTGTGATCTGTGTTCTCCAGGGTGGTTGTGTCCATATCCACTGTGTAAGCCAAAAGGATGTTAAATGAAACAGCATGTAAGACTCTGACACTGTTGTTAGAGAATCCCAGAATCTCTTTGATTGGAAGAGACCTTTAAGATCATCAAGTCCAAACTCACACCCAGCACTGCTGGGCCACTACTAAACCACGACCGTAATCACCAGATCTGCACATCATAGAATCATTAGGGATTGGAAGGGACCTCAAAAGATCATCTAGTCCAATCCCCCTGCCACAGCAGGATCACCTAGACCTAAACATGGTTTAAATCCCTCCAGAGATGGCGACGCCTTGGGCAGCCTGTGCCAACGTTCAGTAACCCTTTGGCCGATAACATTTCATTGCTCTCATGTTCTGGTTTTCGCTTGTGTCAGTCACAATCCCTCCTGCTGTGCTTTCCCAGGTAAGGCAGAGGATATGCTCTGAAGTCTTCCAGGGCTAGAAAAGTTCTTGTCTGTATCTAGGACTGCTATGAGGCTGAGTGAGGGGTGGGGAAAGGAAGGCTTTTAAAATATGTTCTGTTGGAAGCTGCCGAGAAGAATAGATGAAGCTGAATTTTACAACTTGAAAGCTTCATAGCTTTGAATCAGCCCTGTGCTTGCAGGTCTCCCCAGCCAGAAACCGAAGGAGCAGCAGCGAAGTGTGCTACGTCCCGCAGTATTACAGGCACCACAGCCAAAACCTTTCTCGCAGATGGGTAAGTGATGCTTTTGCTCTCTGCATCACCAGGGAGGGAGAGCAAAACTACACAGCATGTTCAGCATCGCTGTTTGTTTTCACTCGGTGCTGCCTTTGTTTCTTCTTGCAGAAAAGAATCACCTTAAACACTTAAGTGTGTGTTACACAAGGGGTCCCGCAGTCAAACCTTCTGTTTTTGTGTAGGAAAACTGCCTGGCGTTGCCAGGCCGGTAACTTTGGTTTAGTCCTCGCTTGGGTTCTGGAATAAAAAGACTGAAGGGTGTGGATTTGCGATGTCCGACGGCAGCAGTGCCCAGGGTGTGACAAGCTGCTGCTGATCAGTTGCTGCAGACATCAGTGAGCTGGGCATGGCCTGAAACACCAGAATCACAGGGATGTGCCCTCCTGGCTCGGGGACCACTTTGGAGCTGGGACTTAACGATTCAGTTACAGCTCTTCACTTTGCTCATGGGTGGTGTTTTTATTCTGTTACTCTGCAGTTTGAGCTGGTTCATGGAAACAGGAGGATTGAAAACTGGGGCTTAAAAAAAACCCTTCAGTACCTCCTAAACCACTTTCGATTCCCTAGCCCCCTGCCGTTTGTTGGTTGGAAACTCAGCTGAGCTGAAACGAAAGTAACTTCAGTTAATGCCAAATCTGGCCCAGAAGCAAATGCTTATAGCTCGATGTCTTGGCACAACCTGGGCTCTGCAGAGGATTTGATATCGAGGTACAACTTCTCAGTGGGAGCTGAGTGAATCAGTAGTCCAAAGAGCAGCCCTGTGGGCTGAGAACAGTATTAGATCGGAGCACGGTGGAAGCTTGAAGGTCTCCCTGCAGTGTTTGTGTAGATTAAATTACCTTCTCCTGACATAGTTCTCTGCACTTGGAATTCTGATTCTGCTAAGAATTGCTGATTCGTGGTCCTCATGTCTCTTGCAAAATGCTGTGAGTTTCTGTACATCTCTCCTGTAGTGGTCCATGGACTTAAACAAGAGAATAGCTTGGAATTGGCTACAGAAAACTTCTAGGACAATCTAAACGTCTATTTCCTTATTCCTTCTACCAGTTCTCAGCAGCGGCACCAATGGTGTAAATATCCCGCCAGAATCCGCAGCCACATCGGAATCACTAAGCAATGTGACGCTGAAAAGTTCTGACTCTGAAAGCAAGGTGAGTTGGAGCTGACTTGTGAGCCTCCCTTGTGTAAAGTCTCAGCTATTCCAAGCAGTTCTGAAGCTGATGCTGCTCTGAGTACAGCTGGGACCAAACGGTTGTTAGAGAGTCTCTTGACTGTTAACTACTCTGTGATTTGATATAAGAGAGTCACTGAACAACAACAAGAAGATTTGTATCTTAAAGGCAAAATTCGCCTTCCAGCTCTGGAGGTGCAAGTCACTGTCATAACGTTGTGGGGCTTGTTGTTGCTGCTTAAAGACACCCAGTGCCTTAGGCTCCAGTTGTCCCTTTCTTGTCTCCAGGCAGGAGAATGTCAGAAAAAAGTGTCCAACGCTTCGGATGATGAGAGCTATGAGAAGGCAGAACTAAGTGCACAGCAAGCGTTTGTGTTTGGGCAGAACTTAAGAGACAGAGTTAAGGTAAACATGTGGTTGTCTTTGCTGGTCTGGCGTGTTGGCCTGAGCGTTACACACTGTTCATGAAGCACTTGGCAGCCCCTGTATAACAAGGTTCAACGCACGGATCTGTGCAAAATGAGAAGCTGTGAACAGTTTGGCTGACTGTTTGGTCCTCTAGTGATAGGACAAGGGGCAGCGGGTGTGAGCCAGAACACAGGAGGTTCCACATCAATCTGAGAAGGAACCTCTTCCCAGTGAGGGTGACAGAGCCCTGGAAGGGGCTGCCCAGGGGGGTTGTGGAGTCTCCTTCTCCGAGATGTTTAAAACCTGTCTGGCCATGTTCCTGTGCAACTTGGTCTAGGGGATCCCCTCTGCTCTGGCAGGGGGATTGGACTGGATGATCTTTTGAGATCCCTTCCAATCCCTACTGTTCTGTGATTCCATCCCCTGTATTTTGACTATAAAATGATTCGTGATTAACAACCTGACTCAATTTAAATTCAGGGTCATCTTTGCCTCAGTTTGTTCAGTCTTGCTCTGATTTCTGCAAGGAAAAGAACCCAAACCAGCAAACAAGCAGCTGTGAGAGGCCAGTTGACTTTATCAATGACTCAGCTTATTCAGGGGCATCTCACTGCCACTTTTGTACTCCTTACCCTAGATCAAACTTTCTTTACCTTTGGTAATCTTAAATTAATTCTGAGTAGGTTCAGATGACTGGGATGCCATGCTGATGCTGTTAGAGTAATACAGAGCTCTGCAGATGGGCCAATATATAAATACTTGCTTTTAATTTTGATTGAAATAAATTACTTAGGGAGCCAGTGTATTTCAAAGCTTTGCTATGGCAGATCAAAACTGTCCTTTTAATTAACTGCCATGCTAATTAATGAGGCAGGTATGAGTTGATGTTTAGCTGCAGTCAAAGGGCAGCGTATTTTTCTCATGCTTTACAAATGGCATTAGGATTGCTAGCCTTTTGTCTCATCCCAGCTTGTATCAGAAATAGTGTGGCCAACAGGAGTAGAGGTGTGATTGTAGTCTTCTGCTCTGCATCAGTGAGGCGTCATTTTCAGTACTGGGGTCAGTTTTGGGTGCCTCAATACAAGAACGTTGAGGTGCTGGAGCCAGCCCAAAGGAGGACAGTGAAGAGCCTGGAGGAGAGGTCTTATGAGGAGTGGCTGAGGGAACTGATGTTACTTAATCTGGTGAAAAGGAGGCTGAGGGTGGACCTTATTGCTCTTCACAGCTACCTGAAAGGAGGGTGTAGAGAGGTGGGGGTTGGTCTCTTCTTCCAAATCATAGAATCATTAGGGATTGAAGGGACCTCAAAAGATCATCTAGTCTAATCCCCCTGGCACAGCAGGATCACCTAGATCAAATCGCACAGGAACACATCCATATTGTTTTCTAGAAGTTCTAAGCACCTGCAACACAGACTTTAAGATGAAAGTACCTTCTCCACTGTAAGTCACTATAGAATCAGTCAGGGTTGGAAGGGACCACAGAATCATCCACTTCCAACCCCCCTGCTATGGGCAGGGACAGCCCACTCTAGATCAGGCTGGTCAGAGCCTCATCCAGCCTGGCCTTAAACACCTCCAAGGAGGTTTAGTTGGGATATAAGGACAAGTTTCTTCCCTGATAGAGCAGTCAGGGATTGGAACAGGCTGCCCAGGGAGAGGATGGAGACGTCCCTGGAGGGGTTCAAAAATTGTGTAGATGTGGCCTTGGGGAACAGGGTTTAGTGGGCAGAGTGGGGTTGGGTTGACTTCATCTTGTAGGTCTCTTCCAACCTTAGTGATTCTGTGATTCTACATGAAAAAGAATTAAAATAGGGAGCTAACAGCTGTAGGTGTGTATGTTGAGCTTTCCTTTTTTGCCTCTGTCCCTTTAAAAGGCAAATGTACGGTATACCAGGAAGCCCCCTATTGTCAGTCACAACAAGCCCATCTTGAAAACCTTGGATATCTTGCTTTCTTAGGGCAAGTGGAAATATGTTCTAGGACATCAGAGGATGAGAACTAGCTTTTTAATTCCCACTCCAAATTATTCCTTGTCACTTTCCTCTCATTTGTCCTTGTGGCAGTGTGGCTGTCTTACTTAAACAGTTTTTACTACTTTAATGATTACCCAGTGATTAACTGTCTGACAGATGTGGTAGCCACCCACACTCTTTCACTTTGTTCTTGTGGAATGAGTGTTCCACCTCTCTCTCTTTGTTTCAGTGACCCTTCTTTGCCCTTCCCCTGTGTGGAATTCATTTTTCAGCAGGGGCTTGTGGAGAGTACTGCAGATAGATCACAGAATCACAGAACATTAGGGATTGGAAGGGACCTCCAAAGATCATCCAGCCCAATCCCCCTGACACAGCAGGATCACCTAGATCCAGTCACACAGGAACATGTCCGGGCAGGTTTTCCTAACACTCTCATTTTTAACAGCATGAGCGTGTCTCCAACTACACGATACACTGATACTAAGCATCCCATGACTACATTGGTATTTTTCCAGTTGCCCTCATCCTGTGATTGCCTCAATTCCCTGGACTTCATTTTCCTGAATCTCGTGACTCTTAAAGCTTTGGGTTTGTGCACCAGGCCATTTCCTCAGGACTATCATGAGGTGAAGGCATGTAGCATGCAATTGCTGAGTTAGTGCCTTTCGTACATACTACCTGCCAGTCTGAAAGGTTGAAAACAACCCAAGGAGAAGCTTACCTTGGAATAGAAGCTGAAACACAGGAAGTTCCATATGAATATGAGAAGGAACATGGTGAGGGTGACAGAGCACTGGAATGGGCTGGACAGGAGGGTTGTGAAGTCTCCTTCTCTGGAGATGTTTAAAACCCACCTGGCCATGTTCCTGTGCAACCTGATCTAGGTGATTCTGCTGTGGAAGGTGGATTGGACTAGATGATCTTCGAGGTCCCTTCCAATCCCTAATGTTCTGGGATTCTGTCAATATGGCATTTTCTTCTGGTGACTATATCTTTTATAAAGATCAAACAGTGCAGGGTCTCTCCCAGTGCCTTTCCTGAGCTTTCACAGCAAGTGCGATGTGTGGAGATTCTTTCCAAGTCTTCATTGAGTTTTTGGGCTCCTGCTGACTAGACATGTAGCTTCACCAGAATCATATCCACCTTGTACCCTTGCATAAATCCTACTCTTGTGAAAACCTCCTGTTCATCTATCTCTAGAGTAATCTTGTCCCTGGAATGTGTTTGTAGATCTGTGATTCAAACGGGAGTTTTGTTGTTATGACTGAAAAATGTCTGTGATGGGAAATGATAGAGGGTAGTCAGCTTTCATTCAACTTTGACAAGGGCAAAACTGCAAACTTGGGGGCGGAAAATCTTCCCTCTAAATGAAACTACCAGGTCACATTTTACATTGATTCCTGTAAAACCATGGAGAACGCAATACCATGTACTAGCAGGCTCTAATTATCACTTCAGGAGTTGCAGAAACACGCAATCTGCCTTTGTGGAAGTCTGGGACTTTGCAAGTGAAAGTTGACACTACACTGAAAAATAGGAAGAGTTTCTTGACTGTTAGACGTCAGCAATGAGGAGGTTCCTTGTACAGTTATCTCTAAATCCTGATGCCTAATATTATGCTCACAAAGACTGGCCAAGTGCCTTGTTTGCTTTGCCTGCGTTCACGGTGTTTGAAAACCCCATAGCACGCCATCCCTCTTAAAATCCCAAGGCATTGCCCCTGGAACTGCAAGAGACAGATACTTGGTAGTTCAAATATGTTAGAGAAGATTTCTTGTTATCTTTCCTTGCTTCTGCTGTTCTGCGACTGTGTTTGTACAACACAAGTGGTTTGGGTTCTTAAAAAAACCAAGGAAACCGTTGTCGTACTCTGGAAAACATCCAGTGTTGCTTCCAGGACTGTTACTTAGAGCAAAACTCAGGACCCGACTCCAATCCTAGTATAAGAAAGGCAGATCCAGCCAATGTATGGATTGGCAAAACCAAGTTGGTAACTTGCATGGTGAAGTTTGCTCATGTCGATGAACAAGATAAGATTAAGTTCCTTCATCATAAATCACAGTCCATTATAACCTTAGCAGGCTGCAGCCATGCTCCAAAGCGCCAATCTCAAAGGAATAGCTGCTATCTGGTTTTTATAATGTCTTATTTACCCCGCTGCCATAAGACAGTAATGACAAAATAGAAATGATAATGCCTTCCAACTGAAGCAATGCCAAGGGAATAACAGAATGGCTCAGGTTGGAAGGGATCTTAGAGAAAACCTACTCCAACCCCTGCCATGGGCAGCGATGCCTCTTAACTAGACATGGTTGCTCAAACCCTCATCCACCTTGGCCTTGAACACCCACAGGGCAGCCACAGCTTCTGTGGGCGATTGATTCCAGAGCCTCTCCATCCTTGCACTGAAGAGTCTCTTCCTAAGATCTAGTCTGAACCTCCTCTCTTTCAGTTTCAAACCATTTCCCCTTGTCCTATCACCAGATTCCCCCATGCCAATTCCCTCTGTAGGGAATGCCTTTCATACATATCACCTGTCAGTCTGAAGGGTTGAAAAGAGCTCAAGGAGAAGCTTACTTTGGAATATAAGCTAGAACATAGGAGGTCACACATAAATATGAAAGGAATTTCTTCATGGAGAGGGTGACAAAGCCCTAGAAGGAGCTGCCCAGGGAGGTTGTGGAGTCTCCTTCTCTGGAGATGTTTCAAACCCACCTGGACATGTTCCTGTGCGACTTGGTCTAGGTGATCCTGCTGTGGCAGGGGGATTGTACTGGATGATCTTTGCAGGTCCCTTCCATCCCTCATTTTCTGTGATTCTGTAGCTGAACAAGTGCCCAATGGCACATAACATGCTCTTGTCACAGGCTAAAGGAAGCTGCCAGTGTGAGTAAGGCAAAGCTTGATAAGAAAAAATCCTGCTTTCCTCTCTCATTTCTTAGAGGGTGCAGGTAGTGAAAAATACTTGTCTTTGAGCAAGAGTGTTGTTTCCTTTCCTTCTTGTTTTCTTTCCCCCCATATCTTAGATAGATTTTGGGGTATTTTTCTTCACAACACAGTGCCTCTAAGTGTGGCAAGGAAGCAGGCTTTATCTACAGCTAGGATGGCACCACCTGAAAGCACAGCCACCCGTTAACAGGGAGACAGTGTCCTTGTGGGGACAAAAGTGCACAAGAGCCTCGACGTAACTGCTTCACCTCAGAGAAACGGTGAGCCAACAGCTCTCCTATCAGCTCACCACCACTTAGCTGTCAGGGAACAGCAGAAGTAGGTGCTCACAGACAGGGTGTGTGGTGCCAAATCTTGCTGCCAAAAGGAATAAAATTCCACCCACAGAGAGAAAAATAATTACTATAAGGAAAAAGAGGAGGTGTGGAGAAGGTATCTCTGAGTTTCCTGCACCAGCACAATGATGACATGTTTTTTACCAACTGTGTGCTAGGTTGCACAGAGCAAACATTGTCTCAGGGGGATTGGACTGGATAATCTTTCGCAGTCCCTTCCAGTCCCTAATGTTCTGTGATTCTTCCGGAATGCTGTGCAGCCATCAGGGGCCAAACTGACTCCGGCACACTTAGCCCCAGGAAGAGGGGTCCATACACACATGTGCAAAAGCGTCTGTCCCACCATCCAGACCTCTCCAACAGCTCTGTGAGCCGCAGAAGGTGAAGAAGGCTTTGTTTTCTGTGCTGTGCATCCTGAGGAAGCAACCCCAAAACTGAGGTATCATGAATAACTGGAAAAGGATGAACAAACACTGATCTACCAGTAGCTATAAAAACATTAGGTTCCTGTTATTTGATATCCTCTTTTTTTCCTCCCTGCTCTTTGAGGCTTACAGCATGTGCATGGCCCATATTTGAACTTTTATCTACAGCCATTAGTACTGGAACTTCACTTTTCTTAAACGAATGCTAAGACTCTCACAAGACTCGAAGAAAACATCAAATATCATGAGACATGTGAAAAACATCTTAAGCTGGCAGTACTGCACATAAAAAGAGACAGCTCTTGCCTTGAAGAGCTGCAGTCCAAACACAAGACAAAGAGTAGCATCACCACAGTTTTACAGATAGGGCAAGATTAAGGAAAAAACCTCATTGAAGGTGAGATCTGCTGTGGCTGCTTAGAGGGATGTGTTTCTTATTCATTACACAGCCTTAATTGTCATATGGAAAGGAGAGTATTCTGTATGTTGCCAAAGGATTATGTTTTTCCTCCTAAAACAAGCAAATTAATCTATGTTGTGACAAAAAATGCTAACATATTGCTGCAGTGGGCCACAAGCTTAACAGAATTTGTTGTGTTGTGGGATATTCATATTTTTCAGTGCAACCAACAAGAATAAAATAGTGGAAACCAGCAAAAGTAATTTCTAAATAGAGTCATGGAATAACTAAGGTTGGAAGAGAACTTCAAGATCCCAAAGTCCAACAATCAACCCAACCCCACCCTGCCCACTAAACCCTGTTCTCTAGGGCCCTATCTACTTGTTTTTTGAACACCTCCAGGGGTGGTGACTCTACCCCCTCCCTGGGCAGACTGTTCCAATCCCTGACAACTCTGTCAGGGAAGAAATTGTTCCTGACGTCCAATCTAAACCTCCCTGGCACAATTTGAGGCTGTTTCTTCTTGTCCTATTGTTAGTGACTTGGGAGAAGAGATGGACCATCACCTCCCTACAACCTACTCTCAGGTAGCTGTAAAGAGCAGTAAGGTCTCCCCTTCAGCCTCCTTTTCTCCAGGCTAAACAATCCCAGTTCCCTCAGATGCTCGTCATAAGACCTCTCCAGGCCCTTCACCAGCTTCATTGCTTTTCTCTGGACCTGTTCCAGCATCTCAATGTCCTCCTTGTATTGAGGTGCCCAAAACTGACCCCAGTACTTGAGATGAGGTCTCACCAGTGCTGAGTGCAGGGGGAACATACATTGAGTATTTCTAAGATTTGTGGTGTCAGCGCCTGAGTGTGTAAATGCACATAGAGCCACACACTCTGCAGTTCCTCAAAGCATCAGGAAGGTGACAGACTGTGACCCTGCTGCTTGCATTGCCCTGCAGAATATTCCCTAAACACTGACCAGAGGACTGCACATAAGGAGCCACTTTTACCCGTTGAAGTGACTACATCATTTTCAGCACAGGGTTAATTTGCTTCAGTTTGCCAGATTATTCTAAACAGAAACCTAGCCCAGTCCTCGGCAGTAGCTTATTTTGACAGTCAGTGACAACAGAGTGTTCCTTCAGGTTGTGGGAACATTGATTACGGTGGTTATAGACACGAGATAAGGCTATATGTACTTGTTCTCCATTATTTAATGAGTCATTGAAATTAATAACTGCTGTGTTCTTATCTTGCATTACAGTTGAGAAACACACTGGTTGTAGCCAACAGTAAGTTGAAAAGCTGGTTGTTTTGCTAATGGATCTGTTGCACTTGCGAGTTGTACAGTCATCACTCAGTCACTAGAATTTTACTGTCTTCACGCTCTTTACAGATCTCCCAATACCCAGAGGCTGCTTTTTAATGTCTCAATTATACCCTGTTTCAAGCTAAAGGAAGTGTCTGCATCTGTGTTGGGATTAACATAATTAATCTTATTCAAAATTGTTTGCTGATGTTTGCATGGGATAGTAAATCGATTCAGCATGGCAGCATGTCCTGTCTTCATCAATGACTGACTTAAAAAGTAAAACCAATACTGAATTGAGACTTTGAACCATTAATTTCTGTGAAATTGCTGAACATTTTATTGATCAGTGATCTTACAGCAAAACTATTGGATCAAATAGAACAGAATATTAACTGTAATGTAGCCCTTCACAGCACTTACCATTCTGATGATTGTTGCAGTTTGACCTCCTTTCTTTAAACTTATATTTTTAAAGCATGAGATAATGAGTGTGAGAACTAAAACTACATAAGTACTTTGTGCTGCTTTTTTTCTGCTCATGTTGAAAAATTGCCTCTTAGAGCTTGGGATGACCATGGCACAGCCCATGTTAGCAGGGACAAGGGACAGTGCGTGTGAGCTGGAACAGAGGAGGGTCCACATCAATATGAGAAGGAACCTCTTCACACTGAGGGTGATGGAGCATTGGAAGGATCTGCCCAGGGGGGTTGTGGGGTCTCCTTCTCTGGAGATGTTTAAAACTCACCTGGCCACGTTCCTGTGCATCTTGGTCTAGGTGATCCTGCTGTGGCAGGGGGATTGGACTCAATGGTCTTTCGAGGTCCCTTACAATCCCTAATGTTCTGTGATTCTGTGACACAGCGTATGATTCTAAAGACCTTCACTCCACCGTTAGCTTGGCTCTGAGTCTGCTTTGCTCACTCAATTTAGAGGAATTTGATCTGTTGAAACAGACTCATGGCTCCATGCTAGAGTCCCTAGTGAAAGCATATGGGACAGGCTTTTGAAGTGATCAGCTCTTTTAAGTCCATTCTGAGGCTGTGTTTGTCTGTCTTTTTAGATTTAATGGCTAAGAACCTCTGAAAACTGTTCCTTCAGTCACCACAGTCCTTCAGTACCATTACAAAAAATCCCCCCCAGGTTAATAGGTGTTTTCACGCTATTGTTCACTTGTCCTCCCAATTCATGAGGCCCAGAGCTATGGCAGTAGACCTAAAAGCAACATTCTGGTCATCCAGGAAATCTCATTGCCAAAGAATTCACTTCTCTCGAGGTCAATCTGATAAATTCTTCTTTCCACGTCTATTGATTACAAACATTAAAGAACATCACTATTGTCATGGTTGCCTCAATGAGTGGACATGGAAGGGAGACACAACAACAGTGTTCAGGTATGTAAGAAAGGTAGAAGGACAAAGCAAACTCTTCATCTCATTGTAGGTAGATAGAGCAAGATGGGTGTCAGGATGGATGCTCTG
The DNA here is from genome assembly GCA_028565055.1 of Phoeniculus purpureus. Lineage (NCBI taxonomy): Eukaryota > Metazoa > Chordata > Aves > Bucerotiformes > Phoeniculidae > Phoeniculus > Phoeniculus purpureus. The sequence continues at coordinate 26,925,745 of JAOXOE010000405.1, read as the reverse complement.
CTCAGTGGCATTCAATGATAGGAAAAGGGGCAATGGGTGTGAGCTGGTTAACAGAGGAGCTTCGACATTAGGTGAGAAGGAAAAATCACTGGAAGGAGCTGCCCAGGGGGTTATGGAGTCTCCTTTTAAAAGCCACCTGGCCATGTTCCTGTGCTGCTTGGTCTAGGTGATCCTGCTGTGTCAGGGAGATTGGACTAGATGATCTTTTGAGGTACCTTCCAATCTCTGTTGTTCTGTGATTCTGTGAATATTTTCAGAGGTTTCCACCAATCAGCTTTTCCTCAATAGTAGAGTATTTCAATATCTTTCTGTTTATGCATCTAGATTATCACTATCTCCATCACACTGGAAGCACAGAGTGTTTTCTGTCTTTTTCAGTGGATGTGTTTATCAAAAGCTATGTAGATTTTTAAAAAACCCACCTCCTTTTTTACTTTACAAGCAGAATAAAAATTGCCAATATTGTCCCCCATCTCTGTTCCACCTCTCAATCTAAATGCACACACTCCTCTTTAAAATTTTCCATAGATTTACTTTGTGGCACTTGTAGTAAACTCTAGCACTTTAGGGAAGACCTTCTGTGTTTTCTTTCACCCCAGGTCCTGTTCCCGGTAAGATGTATGCATTAGCAAAAGGAAAATCATGCTAAGGAGGGTTTTTCAGTGTTATAAGTTCCCCCAGATTTTAAGGGCCACAATGATCACAGTCTGAAAGATTTTTGAAAAATGAAAATCTCATGCATTTTATTCAATTTATGGCCTTTTAAAACTTTTTATTTACTTCTTGAAGCAGAAAAAAAATCTATGTAAACATCCATTTGCATGATGAAAAAGATTTCACTGTTGTGCTTGTCACCTGCTTACTCACTTCTGCAGGTGCATTAGGAAATTATTCCCTTTAGTCAGAGATACTGAGGCTTTCAGAAAGGTATAAGAAAGTTTAAAACCTGCCTGGCCATGTTCTTGTGTGACTGGATCTAGGGTATCCTGCTGTGGCAGGGGGATTGGACTAGATGATCTTTCAACGTCCCTTCTGATCCCTAATGTTCTGTGATACTGTGAAGTCCATTGCTGAAATCACTCCACAGGCTGAGACTCAAGACTTCTGTCTGCAGAATTCTTTGTGGTGGTGTGTTGCTGTCTTAGAATCATAGAGGTGATCAATGCTTTGGGTTGGAAGGGACCTTTAAAGGTCATCCAGTCCAACTTCCTTGCAGTGAGAAGTGGCATCTTCAACTTGAGTTTCTCAGAGCCTCATCCAGCCTGACCTTGAATGTGCCAGTGATGAGGCCTCCACCACCTGTTCCAGTGATCTACCACCCTCATTGTAAAATGTTTCTTCCTTAGATCTAATTTAAACCTCCTCTCTTTTAGTTTCAAAGTGTCACCCCCTTGTCCTGTCACAACAGGCTCTGCTAAAAAACCCCTCCCCATCTTTCCTGTAGGCTTCTCTTAAGTACTGAAAGGCTGCAATAAGGTCACCTCCGAGCTTTCTTTTCTCAAGGCTTAGCAATCCCAGCTCTTGCAGCCTATCCTCACAGGAGATGTGACAGCATCCTGTATCTCTGCTCGGTCTCCCTCATTTAATTTCAAGATCTATTTGAAAAGGGCTGTTTTGTCCTGAACAGAAGATTTTAATTCTTGCTTCCTATGGAATATTTTATGTGGGCATACAGGTTTGTCACAGAAGTCATAGAATCACAGAACATTAGGCATTGGAAAGGACTTTTCTTGATCGAAAGATCATCCAGTCCAATCCCCCTGCCACAGCAGGATCTCCTAGATCAAATCACACAGGAACGTGTCCAGGCAGGTTTTAAATGTCTCCAGAGAAGGAGACTCCACAACCGCCTGGGCAGCCTCTTCCAGGGCTCACTGTGAAGAAGTTCCTTCTCATATTGATGTGGAACCTGACTCCACAACCTCTCTGCGCAGTCTGTTCAGTGCTTTGTCACAGAAATATCTTCTCTGTTTAGATGGAACTTCCTGTGTTCCAGCCTGTACCAGTTTCTCCTTGTCCTGTTGCTGGGCGCTGCTGGAAAGTCTGGCCCCATCCTGCTGACCCCTGCTGTTTAGATATTTATAAGCACTGACAAGAACCCATCTCAGTCTTCTCTTGTGTCAGCTACGAAGACCTAGATCACTCAGATGCTACTTGTAAGAGATGTTCACAGAATCATTCAGGATGGAAAAGACTCTTTGGATTGTCAAATCCAATAATCAACTCTACTCTACAAGTTCACTCCTAAACCAGATCCCCCAGCGCTACATCTAAGTGCCTTTTAAACTCATCCAGGGTTTAAACTCGGAGAACTCTTAGCTGAGACTGTAGTGACCGCTACACCCACCACAGAATTAAACCAAAATGTAATAAATCCAATGTCATTCCACATGGGAACGTCTATGCAGGATTTTAATAAGGATCCATGTGCTTCTCTCCATTTGAAGGTCTGTTGAGTTTGGAGCAATGTAAAGCCAGCATCACTGTGAACACACAGGCTTCCTCCCATCCTCTTCAGTAGAAATTTCCACCCCTTTCTCTGGCAGTAGGGAAGAGCAGCCATTCTGCCACAAATCAAATGAATCCTTCATCGATAAGACAGTCATTGCAGCTTCCTGCACGAAGCTCCACATTTTCATCCTATTTAATAATCAGACGCTGTCAAATGGCATTTCAAATGTATTCACAGCTTTCAAACATCTGGTGCATGCTGCTGCTGTGCAGCTGATGACTAACTTAGGTTTATTTTGGAGCATAACGCCAAGGCCTGACTAAGAGAGAATACGTGAGAGAGAACAGCCCAAACAGAGGCTTATCAATTAACTTACCTGACGCTGCCCTTTACTTATTTGTTGAAACAGTACTTGTATGTTTGCACAACCTGAGCTGCTCAGCAGCAATGAAAGCCATCGCTATCCTGGTGTCATTAGTTTTTGCCTGATTTATGCAAAAAATCCACTTACAGGGATGAGGACTATGGATCTTTTCCTGTGTTTCAAAATCAATAGCAAAGTGGAAAAGGCTCTGTCAGAAGTGTTTTCATTTGGGAACTCAAGAGATGTTTCTAAAGGGTTTAGCTGAGCAATTTAAATACTTCGTTATCTTTTTCAGTCTCAGTCTAAACATGGAATTTCTGCAAATGACACCCTGGCTTGGATTAGAAACTGTGTCCAGCAGGACTAGGGAGGTGATTGTCCCCCTGTACTCAGCTCTGACACCTTAGGACAAGGGAGACATTGAGTTGCTGGAGTGAGTGCAGAGGAGGGCAACGAAGCTGGGGAAAGGGCCTGGAGAATAAATCTTATGAGGAGATACTGAGAGAGTTGGGGCTGTTTAGTTTGAGGAAGAGGAGGCTGAGGGGAGACCTCATCTCTCTCTACAACTGCCTGAAAGGACATTGTAAAGATGTTGGTGCTGGTCTCTTCTCACAGGTCATTAGTGATAGAAGCAGAGGGAAGGGCTTCAAGCTTCAACAGGAGAGGGTTAGACTAGACATTAGGAGAAAAATCTTCACTGAGAGAGTGGTCAGGCACTAGGATGGGCTGCCCAGGGTGGTGGTTGAGTCCCTATCCCTGGATGAGTTTAAAAGTTGCTTAGATGTGCTGTTGGGGGACATGGTTTAGGGGTGACCTTGTAGAGTAGGGCTGATGGTCCCAGGGGTTGTTTCCAATCTAAATGATTGTATGGAAACTAGTCAGACCTTCTCCCTTGACTGTAATAGTTTGTCTTCAGCAATGGTCAGTCTCACTACAAAAAGGTATTTGAGTTTGACAAGATTTGTTGTCCACAACCCAATTCTGATGTCAAGCAGTTTTATTTCCAGTCTTCACATCAAGACCTATGCTCACAATTCAGCATTTTGTTTTGCTTCCAAATAGTTCTGATTTGCTTGTAATATCCAAGCTTCCTGCTGCATCCAGGTTTTAAAATACTGACATGCCATTGACTTTCTTCCAGTCTTCTGGGATCTGCTGGCAGCTTTCCAGTGCACTGAAAAATCACCATTTCTGTTCCTCACTTCTCTTCGCTTGGCTGTCTTGAAAATCACAGGTGCAGGTTATCCAGACCTGCTGATTTAAAATGTTTAATCTTTGTAGCTGCTGTTTAGCATCTAGCTTCATGCTTGGAATGACTGTCTGTAGAGAGCTGGGCTATCATTGGTTTTTAAGCAGCACAAATTTGCACATGTGCTGGACCAAACAGCTTTATCGGAAGTAGCCTGGTTTCAAGATAAAAGGGTTAGAGCTATTTCTAAGAGCTTGTACTTGTACTGATCTACAGCTCACACATGCATCTCAAAACCTAGCTTCTCTTTCATTTTTGTAAATAAATAAGCTTTTTGCTGTGAGAGCTGGAAGAAAATCCCGTGCATGTGAAATGGATACGTGTGCCTGAAGCTGAAAGAGGCTTTGGACAACTGCTTGGAGAAGCCAGAGAGATATTGTTCTATCACAGTAAGATGTGAACTGTGATGCCTGGGTCCCTTCCAGTCCCTAATGTTCTGTGATTCTGTGACAACTGCTTGGAGAAGCCAGAGGTGTATTGTTCCATCACAGCAAGATGTGAACTTTGAGGGACGTTTTTTCTCAGCACAGATGAAGAACTTGCTCTGGAAGAGGAGCACCTTCTTGACTTTTGTCAGAGTGTTACCATAACTCTGCCAGTAGAATGTTCCACGATGATAAGCCGTGTGAGATTTGTCTCCAGTGTACCTGTGTTATGATTCAATCTGTAGGTCTAATTTGTGTGTTTTCTGCAAAATAATGTAAAGTTTGGGTCTAAAGTTGAAAAGTGATTGCGTGCCCCCCTTCCTCCTTCTCCCCCCCTTGGTGACTACTGTCTTCTCCCCCACTGGCAACTTCTGTTTTCTCCCTCATTGGTGACTTCTGCCACCTTCTTCACTTCTCTCCATCTTGAACTGTTTGGAGTTTTGTCATGCTGCTGTTATAGTAACTGAGACTTAAAACATTCAGAATGTCCATTCCATTGTAGACAATCCCTGCTTCTCTCTGAAATCATGGTGGTTGTCTGACTTCAGTCTCAATCATTAATCTTCAAAGTTCAGAATTCACAGAATCACAGAACATCAGGGATTGGAAAGGACCTCAAAAGATCATCCAGTCCAAGCCCTCTGCCACAGCAGGATCCCCTAGATCCAGTCGCACAAAAACATGTCCAGGTGGGTTTTAAATGTCTCCAGAGAAGGAGACTCCACAGCCCCCCTGGGCAGCCCCTTCCAGTGCTGTGTCCCCCTCACTGGGAAGAAGATTCGTCTTACATTGATGTGGAACCTCCTGTGTCCAGCTTACACTCTTTGCCCCTTGTCCTATCACTAGATGACACTGAGCAGAGCCTGGCTCCATCCTCCTGAAACCCACCCTTCACATATTTAACAAGGTCACTCCTCAGTCTCCTCCAAGCTAAAGAGACCCAGCTCCCTCAGCCCTTCCTCATCGGGGAGATGCTCCACTCCCTTCGTCATCTTTGCGGCACTGAGCTGGACTCTCTCAAGCAATTCTGTGTTCTTCTGGAACTGTGGGGCCCAGAACTGCACACAGTATTCCAGAATCGGAAAGGGCAAAGTAAAGGGAGAGTATACTGTTCTCAGAGCCTCTCCAGGTCCAGGCAAATCTTCCCACTAAGTTTTCTTCAACTTGAGGAGTCATAATATTTCCAGAAGTGGTAACATTATCTCTCAGTGGCAGCAGCACATCTCCCAACAGTCCAAGATGCAGAAAAGCAAAGAAGAAGGGTGGAGGTTGAGGGAGAAGAGGTGAAGAGTATTGGGGGACACATACTTTCCTTTTCAATTTTTTAAACCCAAACTTTAAACTTCTCTGCAGAAGACACACAAATTGTATTTACAGATTCTACTCAGCTCTTAAAACATAACAACCTGACACAAAGGTCTCACTCTGGCAGTGTCTTACAGAATCACAGAACATGGTTGGGTTGGAAGTGACCCCAAAAGATCATCTAGTTCAATCCCCCCGTGACAGCAGAATAACCTAGACCAAGTTGCACAGGAACTCCTGCCTTCTACCAGTAGAGCTGTGCCTTTGAGCAGATATAGCTGAGCATTTTCAAATGTCTTGGTCTCAAGAGGGTAACTCACAGCTATAAAGCCTCTCGTCTCCACTGAGTCTGGCCACTTTCCCACTTGCAACATGCCAGCGGTGTCAGCACGTGTGCAGAACACCAACCGCATCCACATTCCTAGCCAGAGCCAACCATCTTCTCTATTGTCACTACTGAGACAAACAATCCAGCACATCAACAGCTATCACCCCCTTCCCACCACACAGTCTTATTTGCAAGCAAATCAGGGGATTTAGGGAAGTCTTTGGGTTTAAGGAAATAGTCAACACTGTGGTGACACCACAGCCTATGCTGAGCAAAAAGGGTGGCTCAGGGTCACAGTTTAGGCAGCACTGAAAGTTACACACTGCTGAAGCTCCTCTGGTTTCATGTGGTGTCTGTGAAATGCATAATGCTGGCCATTGTGTGCGATGTACAAACCCTTCTTTTAACATTTGAGATGGCATCTGACTTAGAAACTTCCCAGCATTCAGGTCTTCCCATAGCATTTTTCTTTGAAGTGAATCAAAACTGCAGCTGATAAGGAGTGTTTTGGTGAAGAAGTTTCTCATGAGAAAATGGAGATTCATAAACATGGAAAATTTTCATGCAAACACATGAGGCAAGAAGATGGTTTAGGGTCAGGTTAGAAGTTCTAGGTTGGAGACTCCCACAGTGGTTGAAGCTGGGATGGGATGGGAGGAATTTCAGAGAGCATCCACAAGTCTATCTCAGCTACTGGCGTACAGTCAAGCAGAGCCAGCACTGTCCAGAGACCATTCAGTGCTTGACGGTATTAGGCAGAAAGTTTTTCAGCTCAGAACTGGCTGACCAGCAATGGGTAAATTTGTAGGTCTGAGAACCACAAAGATGACTAGAGGCTAATCTAAGCAACTTGAATTGGCTCACAGTGAGTTCTCCAGGTGGGCACAGGGACAGAAAAAGCTTCATGGCTGAGTCCACCAGTGTTGTCCTGTTTCTGAGTGATGAGTGATCAGATGAGCTTAAAATACTGAAATGCTTCTTGGGGTCAAAAAGTCAGCCCCCAGTTTCAGGAAGAGCTGACTTCTTTGGTGTCTAACAATGCAAGGGCCAAAGCATTGTCCCCCTGACAGCTTCCCTTCCTCTCGTTTTTGTGGGAGGACACTTGATTAGGAACACAATGTTTGTTTTCTCACTTCTCCAGACAAAGCCTTTTCCTCTAGGTAAAGCCTCTTCCATTGCAAGCAGTTAACATCAATCACTGCAGGTCTGTTAGAAGTCACCTGCCCTTTGCTTGGCAGCGGGCGAAGATCTGTCTGCTGGTACCTTGTACCACGTTGGAGTGTTGACTATCCCTATAACCTCTTCCCTTGTTTATTAATAGACACTACAGAAGGGAGTGAGTAGTTCTTTCACTCAGTGATCCCAAGGGTCTTTTCCAACCTGAATGATTCTATGATTCTATTATTCTACCAATATTTCAAGGGGCAGTGGGGGGGGCCCATATCGCTTTTATTTGCTGGTCATGACATCTGCACTGCAATGCATCACTATCTAAAGCAGCTACACCCAGGAATGCACGTCCAGTTTGATGTATGTCCATAATCAAGTGTCTGTAGTGACAAAGCAGTCTATGCCTGAAGGTATAATTGCTCATGGAAGAATATCTGAGCCTTACTGCCACAGGCTGTGGAGATGTAAGAAATGCTCAGCAGTCCAGTAACATATTGGACAAGATGATCTTTCAAGGTCCCTTCCAATCCCTAATGTTCTGTGAAAGGGTCGAGCGACATCGATTTGGCTGAACTCATCAGAACCACGCTGTGACTGCATGTCTAGAACAGTTGTAGAGTCTATAAACTTATCTTAAATCTCTTGAGCGTTAGTGTCTGGCCCACAGCTCTACAAACAAAGAATTACTGTGTTTTGGAAAGTTTTTCCCACAGAGGAGGCTTTTTGGTCGTGAAAACATTGTAGGTGTCCAGTTTGGTTACGCTCAAGGCTTGCAGTTTTCAATTTGCATAGCAATTTTTATGCTCAAGCTATCCTGAATTAATTTGGAGAGTAAGACTTTGTACGGCGCTGTATCAAAGTTTGCTGCTGTTTTTAATTCAAATTACTGCTACCGTGTTTCCTTCAGTCGCTAATTTACCAAACGAATTAGAAGTCGAAGAAGAAAAGCTATCAAGTCTCCCGAGCGAGATCTGATCTTTCGGAGGAAATGCGTGCATAAGTTTTGTTCTTATTAAACACCGCTGAGCACCCAAAGATAATGAAAATTAGGCTACGTCTTCCTGATTTCAAACGTGTAACTCAGAGGCGAAGGGCACTTTGAGGACTCATCATGCACACACTGGAGCTGGGAGCTTGACATTAATCATATTTCTGAAGTCATGCTTCACGCTCGCTGTGCTGCTGCATTATTTGCATTAGGCAGTAAGCCTCGGTCATCAACAATTCTATCTGGAAATCTGGATTGTGAAGGGCTCGGGAACGGCTTGAAGACTTAACTCGTATACTGCAGCACTTAGATGCATTGGAAAGCTGTTAGTAACTGCTGGAAAGATTTGGAAATTTGCAGCAATTTTACTTTTCTTTCGCCTTTTTCTTCATAGTCACTTCCGTTTGATTGAAACTCATTACTTAGGAGTTTGAGACTTAGGGAATATTCTGTACGGTGATGCAAGCAGTAGGGTTACAGTCTGTCACCTTCCTGATGCTTTGAGAATCGTGGAGCATGTAGCTCTATGTGCTTTTACGCGCTCGGACGCTGATACCAAGAATCTGAGAAAGACTCAATGTGTGTGCCCCCTGTACTCAGCACTGGTGAGGCCTCATCTCAAGTACTGGGGTCAGTTTTGGGCACCTCAATACAAGGAGGACATCGAGGTGCTGGAGCAGATCCAGAGAAGAGCAATGAAGCTGGTGAAGGGCCTAGAGGACAGGTCTGATGAGGAGCATCTGAGGGAACTGGGGTTGTTTAGTTTGGCGAAAAGGAGTCTGAGGGGAGACCTTATCACTCTTTACAGCTACCTGAGAGCAGGTTGTAGAGAGTTGGGGGGGGTGTCAGTCTCCCAAGTCACTAACAGCAGGACAAGAAGAAACAGCCTCAAATTGTGCCAGGGAGTTTTAGATTGAACGTCAGGAAAGATTTCTTCCCTAACAGAGTGATCATGGATTGGAAGAGTCTGCCCAGGGAGGGGGTGGAGTCGCTGTCCCTGGAGGTGTTCAAAAAAATGAGTAGATGTGGCCCTAGGGAACAGGGCTTAGTTGGCATGGTGGGGTTGAGTTGATGGTTGGACTTGGTGATCTTGGCGGTCTATGATTTTAGAGATGCCTGCACAGAGCATTCTGCAAAACCAAATTTTAAAGTTTTCCTTTGGAATTAGGTCTGCTGAAGTCACACAATGCGTGCAGAGGGAAAGTTAATAAATTACAGCGTATTTGAATCCAAATATGATAGACAGTGGCTGAAGAAGCTATGAATGCCTGGAGGATCTTGCTCAGCACATTATCACAGAACACTAGGGATTGGAAGGGACCTCAAAAGATCATCTAGTCCAATCCTCCTGCCACAGCAGGATAACCTAGATCCAGTTGCACAATGCTGGGCATGTTGGAATCAGAAGTTCGGTGCATTTTTCAGACATGTGGAGGAGGAAAGTAACTTCAAAGTTCTCTACAAAGATTTCTGCAGAATGAAGCTGCCCCAAATGCATGACAGCTTAATAAGCAGGAAAATGTAGGAATCTGGAAGCTAACTACACTTTCCTCTGGTCCTGTATTGGAACAAACGCTTCAATGCGAAGCTTGCTGCCTTACTCTCAAGGCTCAGACAGCCAGAACCCAGCCTTGTAGGGCATTATACAGATCTACCTGTGCTGAAGCACCAAGAAGGGCTTTTGGAAAAAGCATTTCCTTAGTAGTTTCTACCTAGTAATTACAAAACCTCTTTCCAAATCTGGCTTTTCTGGTGCTGCGCTTAAGAGAAAAATGAGGAGTGATCCTATGTAGTTGAAACATACAAAGCCATGAGCCAGCAGTGTAGCCAAGAAGGCTAATGGCATCCTGCCCTGCATCAAAAATAGTGTGGCCAGCAGGACCAAAGTAGTAATCCTGCCCCTATAATCAGCCATAGTGAGGCCACACCTTGAGTATTGGGGCAAGTTTTGGGTACCACAGTATAGGAAGGACATTAAGGTCCTAGAGAGGGGGCAGAGAAGGGCAACGAAGCTGGTGAAGGGTCTAGACAAGTCTTGTGAGGAGGAGCTCAGGGTGCTGAGGCTGCTTAGCCTGGAGAAGAGGAGGCTGAGGTGAGACCTCATTGTTCTCTACAAACTACCTGAAGGGAGGTTGTAGTGAGGTGGGTGTTGGCCTCTTTTCCCTGAAGACTACTGATAGGGACAAGAGGAAATAGGGTCAAGTTGTGCCAGGGGAGGTTCAGAGTAGACATTAAGAAAAATGTCTTCGCAGAAATAGTGGGGAGGCCTGTTCCAAGGGCAGAGAGGTAGTGGAGGCACCATCCCTGGAGGTGTTCAAGAAGTGGGTAGACATGGTGTTTCAGGAGATGCTTTACTGGTCAGGGGTTGTAGGGCAGACTTGATATTCTTGAAGGTCTTTTCCAACCTTGATGATTCTGTGTGATTCCCTCCACATTTCCATGCCTGCATTTATGTTCCTGGCAGCAGCCACCAGCCCTCCTCATTAAGAAAAACCCATAAAAATGTAAATCAATTTGAGCAGATGAGACTGGAGCAGGACACCTGCCCACAGGCTCCAACCCCACATCTGGAGGAATAGATGTCATTATTAGCTTCCTATATTCCAACCGGGGCTTTTACTGGGGCAATGAAAGGCCGCGGCAAATGCTCAGCAAGTCATTTACAGGACAGTGCTGCTTTCCAAGCTTGAGTGAGCCTGTAGCAGCTCTCTGCAGGGTCACCAAACCTGGCAGAAGCTCAGCTGCTTATGCTAATATTCGAGGTCGCAGAAGGAATCCCGTGGGGAGGCTCCCACAACTCTATCCTATGATATCAACAGTGAAACAAGGCTGCCAGAGTGCATCAGCCAGAAGAGTGGCTGCTAGAATCATCATTTCTCTAATATTACATCAGTTTTAGTAAACTTGGTCTGTCTAATGTGTCCAGTGGGACTTTGCAGAGGTTAGATCCTTCTCACACACAACCGTGGCCTTGGGTTTTGCTGGCAAGTGCGGAAAAAACAGGACTAATACCGGAGTTTCTTAGCAGCCTCTGAAAAATGCAAGCAGATGCTGTACCAGATAAGGGTTGATATTAATATGATCAGCTGGGCAGGGAAAAATTTAATGAACAAGGGCAGTGTAGAGTCTGGCATCTGGGCAAGAACAATCTCAGGGACCTCCATAGGTTGCGGACTGACCTGCTGGAGAGCAGTGTAAGGGAAAGGGACCTGGGGGTCCTGGTGGGCAGCAGGATGACCATGAGCTAGCAATGGCACTTTGGGGCCAAGAAGGCCAGAAGCATCTTGGGGTGGATCAGAAGGGGGGTGATTAGCAGATCGAGAGAGGTTCTCCTCTCCCTCTACTCTGCCCTGCTGAGACCACATCTGGAATATTGTCTCCAATTCTGGGGCCCTCAGTTCAAGAAAGACACGGAGCAGCTGGACAGAGTCCATCACAGAGCCACAGAGATGATCAAGGGAGTGAAGCATTTCCGTGATGAGGAAAGGCTGAGGGGGCTGGGTCTCCTGAGCTTGGAGAAAAGGAGACTGAGGGGTGACCTCATTAATGTTGATAAATATGTGAGGGGTGGGTGTCAGGGGGATGGAGCCAGGCTCTGCTCAGTGGCATCTAATGTTAGGACAAGGGGCAATAGGTGTGAGCTGGAACATAGGAGGTTCCACATGAATATGAGAAGGAACTTCTTCATGGTGAAGGTGACAGAGCCCTGGAAGGGGCTGCCCTGGGGTGTTGTGGAGTCTCCTCTGGAGATGTTTAATACCCGCCTGGACATGTTCCTGTGCAGCTTGATGTAGGTGATCCTGCTGTGTCAGGGGGATTGGACTAGATGAGGTCCCTTCAAATCCTCTGATTTTCTGTGATTAACTTTACAAAGTTATAAATGTATTATAAATATATTGATGTAACTTTATAAGATTTATGTTCATAACTGTATATTATGTTCCTAAGTGCCGCCGCCTTGTCATCCAGTTGGTGTGCTACTGCTTTAAAATCCGCACTGTGTTTTAGTAGTGTGCAACTTAATCTTCAGCACATTATCCATAAGATTTAAACACAATGCATGCTCTCTTAATTTTGTTTATAGCTTCTGTGACATTTATACTTCTTTTCCCTTTTTCCTGCACTGATAAGTTCAAAATGCCCCCGAGCATTTTGCAGTTGATGCCTATGTGTTTGTTTCCATGGAATTACACATCTCGAGTTACAGGGAAATATATTTATCTGGAGACTTAATGGCTGTTTAGTTCTTCTTTATCTCGCAGATATCAATAAATTCAAATCTCTGTGTTTCCCTTTAACAAAAAAAAAAAAAGAAGAAATATTTCTCTTGCTGGTAATGAACATTATTAGTGGTGTTTTCAGACCCTCAATTTAATAGTCACCTCTCGTGTTTACAACTCTTTCTTCACAAGAACAAGGGCACAAAGCATCTCATGTAGGGACACTCCATGACAGATTGCTCCTTCGCTAATAGGGGCTCCAGATATACGACTGAAACATTTACATCAGAAATGAATTGCCTAGACCTAATTTTTTCCCACTTCAAAGCCTGAGGGTGACCAGATCAATTCACAAATACATCTCCCTTCTTTCATTTCCTTACTGTGTCACCATCATGTGAAACTTTTACAGGGTTAGATCAGAAAAAAATTAGGGAATTCTTACTTATAACAGAGTATAGAAGGGGGAAAGAAAGATGAAAGAGACTATGAAGAAACTGGGCAAAGTTCTCTCTGCTTAATAGATAGGAACCAGGTCAAACAAAGGAGGCAATTCATGTGCGTCTCGAAGATATTTTCTAGGGTTAGCAGAGATGCAGATTTGCTAGGCGCACAAGGAAAAGACGGATTTACTTTCTCCTGCTTGGGTGTACGCTGCAAGTCAGGATGGGGAGCAGCAACTCACAATCAGCTAAGGACAGCATCCCACCCTGAATGCCTGCAGAGATGCTCTTATTTATCAAGAGTTGAAATAACCTTGGAAAAACCCTCACCACCTCCAGCTTTTCTAAGTTATTATTGTCAGTGAGGCAGTGTGACAGGAGAAAGGGCCCGCAGAGGCAGGCGAGAGGCTGAAAACAAGAAAAATCACAATAAAGTGAAGCAGCAGATGAAAAAGAGGAATGTGTAGGGTCTCAGCTGTCTGTAATATGAAAGGCTGAGCTAAGGTCTTGCCCCACTACAGAGCTTTCCCACACAGACCCAGCAAAGGAGCTGTGGAGACCTAGAGTAATGCAAGAGAGCTGAATGACCCTGTGAGCCCCACTGTGAGTCAAGGGTGGCGTTAAAGGTAGAGATCTAAGACTGTAATTTTAGGCTTTGAATAGCTACTCTATCCAGAGCTAACCAAGCACAGCCATGCGCCTCTCATTTAGCTCATACCCAGTCTTTAATCAACACTGACTCGTGCCAGAGACATCAAAGTTCCAGATACAACAGGCTTCCGCTGGGTCACAGGTGCCACTCCAGTTCTTTGATACCACCTGTGAGAGGAATTCAATACTCAACTTTTTCTTTCTGGGGCCCCGAGGTCTAAGCATGAGGCTGAAGACTGTACTTCTACAAGAGGCTGAATTTTTCAACTTGGTTATCAATGGCTAAGGAGTCTATACAGTTTTTGGAGTGTTTTCACAGAATCACAGACTGTTAGGGATTGGAAGGGACCTCAAAAGATCATCCAGTCCAATCTCCTGCTACAGCAGGATGACCTAGATCAGGAACATGGCCAGGAGGGTTTTAAATGTCTCCAGAGAATGAGACTCCACAACCTCCTTGGGCAGCCCCTTCCAGTGCTCTGTTACTCTCACTGGGAAGAAGGTCCTTCTCATATTTACGTGGAACTTCCTATGTTCCAGCTCACACCCACTGCCCCTTGTCCTATCACTGGATGCCACTGAGCAGAGCCTGGTTCCATCCTCCTGACACCCACCCTTCATATATTTATCAATATTAATGAGGTCACCCCTCAGTCTCCTTTCTTCCAAGCTGAACAGACCCAGCTCCCTCAGCCTTTCCTCATCAGGAAGATGTTCCACTCCATCATCTTTGTGGCTCTGTGCTGCGCTCTCTCCAGCAGCTCTGCATCCTTCTAGAACTGAGGGGCCCAGAACTGCACGTAATATTTCAGGTGTGGTCTCCCCAGGGCAGAGTAGAGGGGGAGGAGATGCAGTTGGTCCTTTCTGTGTCAGTGGAGAGGGAACACTGCAGTACAGGCTACAGCAGGAGACACTAGCTGTACGCTGTTTCTGTGTCTAGTAAACCCAAAGAGCAAATAGCTTTTCAAAACTTTGTGTTTTGCCATGGGATTCATGCTGTGAGAACAGTGATAAGTTTGAAGAACCAGCAAGGTTATGTGTATATATATAAGAGCCAGCAGTGGCCAACAAATGGCATCTTGGCTTGTATTAGAAATACTGTGACCAGCAGGAGCAGGGAAGTGATTTTCCCCCTGTACCCAGCACTGGTGACACTGCACCTTGAGTACTGAGTCAAATTTTGGGCACCTCAATGCAATTAGAGACATCAAGGTGCTGGAGCAAGTGCAGAGGAGGGCAACAAAGCTGGTGAAGGGCCTGGAGAATAAATATTATGTGGAGAGATCGAGAGAGCTGGGGCTCTTTAGTTTAAAAGAAGAGGAGGCTGAGAGGAGATCTCATCACTCTCTACAACTACCTGAAGGGACATTGTGGAGAGGTTGCTGCTGGTCTCTTCTCACAAGCAATCAGTGATAGAACAAGAGGGAATGGGTTGAAACTATAACAGGGGAGGTTTAGATTGTATCTTAGAAAGAAGTTCTTTACTGAGAGAGTGGTCAGACACTGGAACGGGCTGCTCAGGTGGAGTCACCATCCCTGGAGTTTTTAAAGATCGCTTAGATGTGGTGTTGAGGGATCTGGTTTAAGGGTGAACTCTGCAGAGTAGGGTTGATGGTTGGACTTGGTGATCCCAAGGGTCTTATCCAACCAGAGTGCTTCTCATATATATATATACACATCATGTTCATGTATATAGCAGGCTTACTGTAAAAGAATTTCTTGTTAAAATATCTGGAGCATCGGTCTGTTTGCAAACATATTTTTCTACAAGGAAAATATGTTTGTTGCACGTTTTCTGCATAACCACTTCCACGTGGAAAACTGAATTGCGCTTCAAAGCTCATTCTGTTGGCTTAATTGCACCATTAATTGCATCCAAAATTTTGGCTGGAATAGTGATGTCAGGGAGGAGTCACTGATGCACAGCTCAGCAACGGCTGTGCTCGCAAATGCTGCAGGAATGGCACAGTCGTTCTTGGTATCGCTGCTTCTGTTGAGGAATCACGGAGGTGGTTAGCAGATCGAGAGAGGTTTTTCTGCCCCTTTACTCTGCCCTGGTAAGACCACATCTGGAGTGTTGTGTCTAGTTCTGGGCCACCCAGTTCAAGAAGGGCATGGAGCTGCTGGAAAGAGTCCAGTGCAGAGCCACAAAGATGATGAAGGGAGCGGAACATCTTCCTGATGAAGAAAGGCTGAGGGAGTTGGTCTCTTGAGCTTGGAAAACATGAGACTGAGGGGTGACCCCATTAATTTTATAAATATGTGAGCGGTGGGTGTCAGGAGGATGGAGCCACACTCTGCTCAGTGGCATCTAATGATAGGACAAGGGGCAATCCCTGATATTTTGTGATTCTGTGACTGAAAGAGACCTCAAAAGATCATCTAGTCCAATCCCCCTGCCACAGCAGGATTATCTAGATCGAGTCGCACAGGCACATATCCAGGAAAGTTTTAGATGTCTCAGAGAAGGAGACCAGGCAGCCCTTCAAACAAGATCAAGTGGGAAACCACTTTATTTTGGTGCAAGCAGCGGTTCTTCATGAGGCTCTGCCAACATTTCTCTACCAGCTAACCCCTATGTTCAGCGTAGACAAGACTTTGCAGTCGGTTCGTTTTTGTAGAGCTGTCTTACAATTCTGCATTGTAGTGGCATGTCTTGACTCTAATGACATTCTAGTTAAAAGCAAAAACATTCCCCCGCCGCCTGGTTTGATTTAGCACAGGAATCAGACACAGTTTGTTTAAAAAAGAACTTTTAATTGTAGCTCAAAATAGAGTGAAATGGCATAAAAACTGATGTCACGGTCCCAAAAATACAATTCTATTTTGAACATCTAAATGATTTCTTGTCTCATAAATGTTGAGATTATCATGAAAGTAAAGGAGAATCAGAAGAACCGTGGAGCTGCTCTTTTATCGATTGGGCATAAACTATCATTTGCTTAACAAAAAGATGCCCTCTAAACATAGGCTTGCTCTTCAAGTCGAGATACTGTTGCACACTTCGCTATAAAGGAGTTAGCAAACATTTTCCTTTTCATCCAAGTGCACTCAATCAGTGCAAGAAGGGTGTGAATGAATATGAATGAGAGTTGTCTGTGGAAAACACATCTGAGTCGAGCCTTTTCCGAAACATACCTGAGAATATGCAGAAGTCTACCAGCTATTTGTGCGCAGTTTAGGACCTGGAGAATCAATCTGATGAGGAGAGATTTAGAGAGTTGGGGCTGTTTAGGTTGAAGAAGAGGAGGCTGAGGGGAGACCTCATGCTCTTTACAACTACCTGAAAGGACACTGGAGAGATGTTGGTGCTGGTCTCTTCTCACAGGTCATTAGCAACAGAACCAGAGGGAAGGGTTTCAAGCTCCAACAGGGGAGGTTTAGACTAGACATCAGGAAGAAATTCTTCACGGAGACAGTGGTCAGGCACTGGAATGGGCTGCCCAGGGTGGTGGTTGAGTCCCCATCCCTGGGTGTGTTTAAAAGTCACTTAGATGTAGTGTTGGGGAATATGGTTTAGGAGTGAACCATAGGTGAAGGGTTGGTGGTTGGACTCGATGATCCCAAGGGTCTTTTCAAACCTGAATGATTCTATGATTCTATGAGTTGGAAGTCTCATAGCTTTTTCAGGGAGATAATAGGCCTGAAGAGCAGCACTAAGCTAGGAAGCCATCCGTATGGTAACAAAAAAACCCTAAAGTACTTATTTTCTATATAAAATCTGTATCTGTTCTCACCTCAGACAATGAATGCAGTCTCAAAGAGCAGTCCCTAATTTCCTGAAGGAGTCATTCAAATGGCTAAATACCCAACCGGTTTTGAAGTGAAACCAAAACAACAACAGTGTAACTGATTTCATTTAAAGTTCAGCTTCATCAGCGAGAGGAAGAACATCACAAACCCACTTTGTATAATATTAAACATACATTAGCAGAAATAGATCTACAAATCAAAGAGTTTATTGAAATCCACCTGTTGCTGCCATTATTAAAAAGGTCTTTGTAATAAATCTGTTATTTTTATTCCTGTTATAAAAGTGTTCAGGGAACGGTTTCCACAATCAGAAGAAATACCACTGATCCAGAGTCCTTCTTGCAATTTTCAGAAAGGCACCTTCTACCTTCAAGCTGGAAAATAATTTGTCAGGTTTGAAAGTAGTGTTCTAAATAGATTGTCAGTTACTACTCACAAATGTATTTCTAGCGAGCACACTCAGGATAGATACCCAGTGGGAACTGAGGGCTCTAAAGAGTTTTTGCTTTTCAAGTTTCCCCCTAAGTCGTGTGTTAGCAGCAACAGAGTCCAACCATTTCCAAATGATACTATCTTTGTTCTTCCCAAAGCCCAAACCTGCATGCTCAATTTCTCAAGCATTTTTTGAAATCATAACACTAGGGAAAGGCAGTATGTACAGCTGTTACAATAGGTAGCCTGTAGAAGCCGTATATGCCATATAGAGCACCTTTCTCAGCATCAGTGGCTGTGACTATGACATGACACAGAAATAAGTACTTTATTGGCATCACCAGCATCAGGATAAATTGGTCCTCACCTCATTGAATGTGGAATCCAGACAAGTACTTGGTTTACTTGGTAAGAGTTTAAGAAAGGAGCAGAAGATGCAGTAATCAGTTTGTGTCCTCTCCCTACCCCTTCTTTAGTATCTCTCAAAGTAACTTCATGTAGCTTCCAAGAAAAAAACAGAATGAAAAAGCATGTTGTCTTCCAGATTCTGGTTTGGTCGTACTTAGCTTTCTGGTGTAAAACTTTAAAGCAGCACAAGAGTTCCGTAGACTATTATTTAGTCTTGTACTTGCAAGTGCTCTAAATGTGATTGTTGCAGTGGTGCATACTGACCATAATTACGCCTCACCAGACTAAAAGACATGAATTTCCAAAGGCAAGGTAAAGATGTTGAATATTCAGGCTAGAGATTTTTTTTCTGAACCAAGAAGTTACAGATCCAAATGGCCCTTTTCTTTTCTGCTGAAAGAAACATTTTAATTGTTTGGTCATTGCAACTTCATTTGATTGAATGGACCGCTAAGTGGAAAGCTTCCACTTAGGTACAGCAGCCAAGTGCCTCATATCTTTTAAAGATGGCTAGAAGTAGTTGAAAAGTCCTTCTGCATGGTAGCAATGTATCCTTCTGGAAAGAAAGGTAGGACTAAAAGAATAAAAAGGAGCCACTGATTTCTAGAAAAATTATTAAAATTATTTCGTACATCCATGTAAAAATATCTTTTAATATCTAGTAGTTGCAATTATATGCATGAGAACTGTCCATAGGAAGTGCAGATTTGAAAATAATAAAGGTTTGAATTGCCATTGAATGTGTACTTTTCTAGTACAGCAAGGAGGCACAGCATAGTTGAGTGCTACAGTGTTTGAGGTATAGTATTTATTCCATAACACTATTAGAATTATGACAGGTATACTGAAAAGACAACCCTCAATTCCCTTCACTCTATAGGTGGTCTGATAAAGATCCACCTAGCTGGTAGCCAAACAGTTTAACACTTGCAGCTCTGCTTGGTTTTATAGTGCTAGCAGCTTCCTTTGCAGACGCTGTCGAGTAAATTATTATGCTAGTAAACCAGATTGGGCCACGGCACTATGGCATGCAACTGTCCAAATTATTTAATTGCTAGTACATTCATTAGCATAGGGTTGAGTCACGGGAACTACCACTCTTCCAAGAAACACCTGGGCACAGTTTGGAGGGTAAGGCAAGCCTGGGATGGTTCCCAATACACCACACAGACACAGCTAACAAGTTTTAGTGAGGAAAAAAGTTTAGCTATATGGATGTAAAACATGCTTTGTCACTTACCCTCAGGGCCAGACAGAGATCCAGGTTGCTTTTGATTTACTTTGTATAGGCATAGACACTGATCCGATTTGTCTTCTGACATTATTATGACTCACTCTATTGAAGCCAGAGATTTGTAGCAGATAGGTAAAAGCCAGAGAATCAACATACCTATTTGATGTGTATTCTGGAGAGTGAGGAGGCAGTTACCTCCTCTTTAGACTGACTTAAACAGTGAGACCTACATCCACTAATAACAGCACCTGGTATGTTCTGATTTCTTGTCTCCTTTAAATACCTGGAGATAAACTAATGCATTTCAGAATGTAAAAATTCAGACCGTGATTTTGATTTTTTCACTCTAACATCACAAGAGGTCATCAGATGCATTTTCCTTTTTATTTGCTGCTTCAGGATATCGAGGGGTTGTGTGTCAATTTCATTCATATACATTAGCCTTGTTCATTATCAGCATGGTGCAATCCAGTACTACGTTCTGCTCATGGCCAAACATGCACCCAACAGTCTGCATGCTTTATATGCCACGAATTGGGCCATCATTTCTCTGCCTGTCATATATTCTGCTCAGATCACGTAAGAGCTATCAGTACCTGTTTGTTTGGCATTCCCACACATACATTAGAAAGCAAACAAGTCATAGCCCCAGGATGTACAGTATGTATCCTTATTCTGAACCTGTGCTTTCCAGTATCTTTGACAATTCCTCCTTGGAAAGTAATTGTGTTGCTATCAGGGACAATTCCCTACTCTATTATATCAACAAATATGGCTATAGAATCATAGAATCATTTAGGTTGGAAAAGACCTTTAAGATCATTGTTAGGTTAATGGTTAGACAACCATTAACTCTGCCAAGCTCACTGCGAAACCATGTCCCAAAGCTTCATATCTACATGTCTTTTAAACACATTCAAGATTAGGAGATTCACTCACCTCTCTGGGCAGCCTGTTGCAAGGCCTGATAGCACTTCCAATAAAGAAGATTTTCTAATGTCCAAGTAAACTTCCCCTGGTACAACTTGAAGCCATTTCCCCTTGTCCTATCACTTGTTACTTGTGAGAAGAGACCAACATCCACCTCTCTACAACCTCCTTTCAGACAGTTGTAGACAGCAGTAAGGTCTACAGCCTCCCTTTCTCCAGTCTAAATAACTCCCACTCCTCCTAAGGCTTCTTCTCCAGAATCTTTGCCAACTTTATTGCCCTTCTTTGGACGTGCTCCAGCACCTCAATGTTTTTCTTGAAGTGCCCAAAACTTGTTAGCAAAAGTACTTTTTATGATCAGAAAAATGAAAACCAGAATATCAAAACCCCCAACTTTCTGTAATGTTAAGACAAAATCAAAATCTAATAGATACAGTGGAACTGGAACTATCCTTATACCTTTATTTTTGCTAGAAAGTCACGTACTGTTATTTTCCTAACCCAGCAAAAAGAAAAAAGAATCTTCACACAAGTTACACGCCACTCATTTAGGTTTCCTGAGCTTTTCTCCTCAATGCTACTGTTATGTGGCTATGATGCTCTCATCCCTGTTTATACATTTGTACGACTTGATGATCTATTTGGTTTTCCATTCATGTTGTTAGAACTACTCGGTTCCTTCTCAGACTCAGAAGCGCTGATGAGACAGCAAATTTACAGTGCCCTAAATAAATGGAGCCAGGAATTACATAGTCTTTTCCTCTTACAAAATCTTACCCCGAAATTACCTTCCTTTCACTCTCACAGACACATGTACAAAACCGTTCACAGGTAAATGTACTTACATAAGCTCAACGAGCTAAATCATGTGGCCCTTCAAGCACAACAAAATGCTGCTGTCTTATCAGCCTGTCTGTGCTGATTCCAGCAGGTATGCAGTCTTCCAGAGAGCTTTGTGTTACCTTCTTCTAGTGCTACTCCACAGACCATACCTATGCCCAGCAGTGCATAGGTATGTCCCTGGTCAAGGACATATATTTGAAATCTCAGAGAATAGTTACTTCCTTTCTCTGCCTGCCTTGGCTCTTTCCAGCACAACCCACGTGAAAACAGCTTATTTCTCCTACATGTGGCAGATATTTAAAGGCAAAAGAAGATCACACCCATCTAAACATATTTCTTCATCTCTCTGGTCCCCAGGACACTTGACAGCCCTCCACTGAAGGGCAAATCCACACCAAACAATTTCCCCCCCACCTTCTGAAATGTCTTTTATATATATATATACACACATATGCGTGTATATACACACACACACACACACACACACACACACAAAAATACATGTAACACTCAAATCCCACTTGAAGGATTGTTTTGTTGCACAAACAGTGGAACAGGAGCAGATACACTGTGGAACTAACCACGTGTGATTCAGTACCGTGTTCTGAGTTGGTTTTACTCTAGTCAGAACATACAACCAACATATAAAACTCTGAAAAATTTGGATGCCATAAATATTTAAAACCTCAGACTACCTTGTGAGCAATGGTTATTTTAAACAAGATAAAACTTCTTAATATCAGGAAAAAAGGTTTCAAGCTAAAGTTGAACATCATATCATCTTTATTTGATAGAAATAGGTACGTTTCTAGTGGAAGTGGTTAAGGTATTTGAGATTTTGTGTTGGTGTTGTCATGCCATTTTGAAACTTTCTCCGTATGTGAGAATCACAAAATTTAACACAATCGTAACTGAAACTCACATTTTTTTGAAGAGGAATTATTAAAAAACCAATACAGAAAACATTGTTATGCTTTACAGTACTGTAGTAAGGTTTACAAAGAATCCAAAAATTTTAAAATAAAGATACAGGCTTCTAAAGGATAGAGATTTTTTGATTAATCTGGTAAATTTCTTAAGAAGTAGGTTTGGTTTTCCATGACCAGAATGGAAAAACTAAGTCTCCAATAAGTTTCAAAATTGAAACACACAAATTCTGGGAAATGACAGAGCCTTAAAAAGGCTTTTTTTGGTAGGTAAACATTTTCTGGTTTTCTGAGCAAATAAAAATCCCCAGAATTTGATCATATGGCCTCACATTGCCCAGACTGGTTAACTGCCAAACTGGAATAATTTGTTCCACTGCCCTAATTACTACCATGCAAGCATATGTAGCCACTGATGGAAGCAGTAGGTTATCGTCCTCTAGGTTTATCAGAATGAGAGCAGAATGGGGCAGAACAGGAAGGTTAAGGCAGTTGAATCCTGCCTGAAGACTCTGCATCTGTCTCTGCCTCTGCTACAGAGATCCCATGCCATGGCAGTCCAGTAATTTCAACCAGACACTGAGTAGATGATGCTAAGTGTGTTCTTTACCTTTGCTTCCAAGCCTGGCACCACATGGCCTGATTACCAGAAACAACAGGACCAGACACTCCTAGTAAAGACAACATTAAGCGTTTGGGGAAATCTGGAATTATAAACTAACAAGCCAA
This sequence comes from Phoeniculus purpureus, assembly GCA_028565055.1. Classification (NCBI taxonomy): domain Eukaryota; kingdom Metazoa; phylum Chordata; class Aves; order Bucerotiformes; family Phoeniculidae; genus Phoeniculus; species Phoeniculus purpureus. The sequence goes on along the minus strand of JAOXOE010000405.1, from coordinate 26,902,895 downwards.
GATCAGTAAATCCCATTTTTTTGTAAATCAGTTTTCCACCAGAAATGTGTCTAATGCCACATTTTCTTAACCAGCTGCTGGAAATGCTCATGTATAGCAGCAGAAGCAACAGAGAGAAACTAATAAGAAAATTAACAATGCCTTGAATGAAAGATTGGAGGAACTGCAGTTCCTCGGATCTTCCTTCTTGCCCTTCTTGAAGATAGGAGTGAAACTGGCTTTCATCCAGTCTTCAGGAACTTCTCCCAGTCACTGTGACCCAGTGGTTCCGCAGTAACATTAACCATTGACTTGAGCACTCATAAGTGAGTCTTCTCAGGCAGTATGGACTTACATATGCTCAGCTTGTTGAAGTACCCCCTAACTTGTTCTTCTACTGAGGGTAACTCTTCCTTGCTCCAGATACTTGGAATATAAACTGCTTCCAAAGAATCGTACCTTGGCCTACTGCTGAATAGGTAATGCAAAGTATTACATCGTTAAAGCTAAAATCAACAAGGGTTTGGAATGTTCTCACTGCTGCAACTATACAGGAGCAGGGATCTCTAGGGAACCAGCCATTCCATCATGAGGTTTGCCAGCTACCATAGCTGTATGTCTTGAACAGGAAAAAGAAAGAAAAGAATACTGCTGTTCCTAGGTCTTATTTATTATATTGCTTCTGTGGTTGTTGCAACATCTATGAATTTTATTAGGGCTGAGAATCCTGCTGCTCTAAGCATAGATCATACTGTGGATTACTAGAAGTAAGCATATGTCATATATTCAGTGGCAAAAATACCTGCTCCAACAAATTCAGAGGTTAGAGGAGGAACGACAGATGTATCGAACTAAAACCAAGAGAAAGCAAGTCACATGAGAATTACAACAATCTTCATTTTCACAGGTATAAAAACAAATGAATAGGAACTAAGCTACTAAAAAAGTCGGAGAAAACATGAAGTTCAGGAGACATACAATGGAAAAAATTCCCTACAAGGGATGTCAGGTGAGATGGAATTAAGGAGAAAAAGGATCGTATGGCTCAGCGGACAAAGACAGTATTTGGTATGTATAAGACAAATATTTTTCATATATAAATTTACTTCTGTCTCACAGAGACCTTTCCTCTAATAATGATAGATAAATAAATGCCATGAAAAAGGCTGGGCAGAGAATGTATTTTATATAAGCTTCATACTCAGCATTCAGTCTAACATTTCCCCTGCAATTCATTCTTGTTTTCTCTTCCATTAATTTCTTGGTCACGTACTGTAAAGGCCATTGTCAGAGCCATGTTGACACTGGCAGCATTACAGCTATGAAACCAGAACTGTTATGGAAGTCAGGCTGATGGTCTCAGGAGCAGGAGGAACAAGGGGCTGCTTGCCGACTGCCGCATTCTGTCACCCCGATACAAAGTTCATTAAAGCCTCAGGGACAACCAGCCTTCTTGAAGCAGAGTTGTTTGTGACAATGAGAATTGTAGAAGTTGTGAGTAAAAGAGCATGAGACATTTCAGCTAGAAGAAAGGGCTACTAAACCAAACACACCTGTCTTTTTTGGTTTGTCCTGATGCTGCCATTTCCTTTTTTTCAGCATCTGTCTCAATATTCTCTTTCTTTAGAAACAAATACGCTTCTCCAGATCTTTTGCAATATTTGCTTACTTTCTAAAGTCTTTCTGTTTTTATATTCCAACTTGCAGGGAAGAACCTGCTAGAATTCTGCAGTCTTTTTTATAATTCTCCCGTTTCTTCTGTTCCTTCGCAGTACCCAGGTGTATTTTACCAATTCCTTTCATATTTTAGGAGTTAATGGCTCAAGTATTCATCCTACCCCATCTTAAATGGAAATCATGTGAACCATGTCTTCTCATCAAAACACCTGCTCTCTGCACCATAATGCAAAGAAAACGTCAAACAGGATATTGAACAACATTAAAAATAGGCTGTAAATATGCAATGCTAATTGATGTAGACAACATCCTTGAACACTGTGCTTAATTTTACCATTCTCGTCTAAAGAAAAGTACAGTGGAAAAACTTACAGCCCCAGAAAGGACAACATACTATGAGAAGCCTGTTAGTATACCTATTAGATTGTGGGAGTAATAGGTGCATTCATTTCAGAGAAGAGATGGAAAAAATGGACTGTGAGAGGTATATTATTAAAAGTAGTGAACAATGGCAATAAATTACAAATCATTTGTGCATCTTCACGTTCAGTTCAAGGACACAAATATATTCTGTGATGTTGAGAGAGTTTTACAACGAATTAGTAGAAACTTTGAAAATAATATACCCTTAATTGTGTCATTAATTAGCATAGATCAGTGGAGCAGTCAAGATGGCAGCTTTACTGTGCATACACCAGACAAGTGAAGAGCATCAGACAGCACTCGCCAGGAAAGCTGAGAGTCTAAAGAGAGAGAGAGAGCAGACAAAAGGCAGCCAAGGGAGTCAGCACACGCACAGACTAAATGCAGTTACCATCTGGGTCTGTTGAAGGGTAGCTTGAATGAACTAAGTGGGGAAAAAAGGGAGCAGGCACTGAAACAGGTGAAAGAGGGACCAGGCAAAGGAGAAAGAAAGTAAGCACAGGCATGGAGCAAAGCTGGTACACAGCATTTGTGAAGGAGGGAAGAGGGTCATTCGGCTCCAGGCAGCAAATGTCCAGCAATAGCTATATGAAGGTCACTGCTTTGGCTCCTTTGCAGCTGCTTCCACTGCCAGCAGTCTCTGCCTCTTCTCAGCCTTCCCCATGGCCAGTTTAGGAAGGGCACTGGTTTAGGGGACACCACCTGTGTCGCAGCATCCCTAGGATAAAACAGCCTCCCAGTCAGACTGGCGGGCACAGGCAACACCTTGGCAAAGGTGACCGTCCCGCCACAGCATTGTCTTGCTTTCTGTTTTGTATGCAAAACCTATGCATGGCTTACACTTCCACTTGTGTATATAACACATACTCCCCCAGTTCACCTCTGCAATTTATTGCATCTAGATGAAGGCATTTTATAAGGAAAAAAGGACTCCAGGTCAATGTAAGAATGAAAATACCATAGCAAGTGATAACACTGACACTAACAGTTGTCCCTGTGGTATTTTTTAATAATTAAAAAATGTTGAAGGATAAATGTGCGAAGGATAAAGATGAAGCTTGATATACTTAAAAAAGATGGGCTTTTTTAGGCAGGTATATACTTTATTCTCAGTGATGAAATGGTAAGAGGACAGTCTGAGAGTCGTTGCAAGAATAGTTTGCACATTAATCTGGACATTTATAATGACTTTGTTTAGGTTTTACAGATGGCCATGGAATCAGCAAAGCCCACCTCTGTGTCTGGCCAATGGTAAATGTAGTGCTTTATTTATTCTACACCATCTCTTCTAATATGACTCACTAAATCTTCTTTTCTATTTGTACTTCTCCTTCACACCAACAGTACTTTGATCACTTCATACAGTAAAATTTTTCATCACTATATTAGATGCTAAGTGAACTTCTTATGCATAGGATAAGGGACTTTGCATTCAGTAACTGATATCCTGAGCTCTTGTAGGAAGTATGTTAAGTCATCAGCTTTAAGAAAGGTATTTTGCTTTTATAGTAGTGTCAGTAGACAGTCCTACTTTACAAGCATTAATTTTATTTACATTGCAAGCAATTTGAACAACAAAATGGCAAACAAGTCCATTTGGTGATTGCCCCTTCTCTTCATCGGTATATTAATCTGTAATAGAGTAGAGAAGTCTGAGCAAAAAGGAGTAAAAGGGTTTTCAATTAACATACCTATGGCCATCTTGATAAGGATCCTGGAACAGTTATCAGCCTGTTTCCCTGTGGCTGTGCATCCACTTATTAATACCCATTAGCCTTTTCACAAAGCGATTTAGGATTACAAACAGTGGGGTAGGAAAGCATCCTGGGAATGCCCCTTGACACATTTCAGCCTAGCTAATAGTGTATTTAAGGTGCTTATCTGAAATTCGTACTGTGGAACTAATGCAGGGATTGAGGACCAGAGAAAGCGTTAGCATGCAGAAGCAAACTTACCATATGCTAGTATTTTGAATGACAACCAAGGAAAGGCTTCCATTTCAAAATAGTTAAGAAAGAAATGTGAAACATGATACTGAGCTGATCAATATTACATCATATGCTGTTTGATTGACCATGTGAATCTCTACCTTCAGACCATACAGAGGAAAACCTAACTCTCAAATCAGTTTTGGAATACATAGCCATGATCTGTGTGCATGAGCCACGTATCAGGACCACATCTGCAATGTCACATCACATTGACAGAGAAAAGGTTGTGATTTTGTCCTACAGGCATTGCTGGAAGAAAAGTGGGGCAAAACTTAGCAGTAGCCTTTGCATGAAGAGCCCAGTGTGATTCAGAGACCTACTTCCAACCACATCCTACAGCACTGTAAGCAGCAAACTGCTCTCAAACTACTTGTGAAGAACAGGAACATGTATTTCTGTACAGTTTCTTCATCTGTAGCCAGCTATCTTTACTTCTAATGGAGAAAGCATCAGTTAAAGAGAAAAAAAATACTACAAAATACTGTCTTTGTCTAAACCAAACACCTGACGTGCTATGAAATTACCAGGAAAACTACTGAAAAACTTGTGTTTGGACTGATTAAATTTACTGTGTGACTTGGTTTTCATTCAAAGACCACTTTTTGAAGCCCAAGATAAGAGCACTATAACCGGTACGAAGTCAAGAAAGGTAGCCAGAAGACCTGCATGCTTAAACAGGAAGCTGATGGGCTAACTGAAGAGTAAGAAAAAAAGTCTACAGGTTATGGAGGGAGAGGATGGCTGCTTGGGATGATTGTAAGGTTCTAGTAGGAGGATGTAGGGACGCAGCTAGGAAAGCCAAGTCCTCCTTGGAATTAAACCTTGCAAGAGAGGTCAAGGGCAACAGAAAGGGCTTCTTCAAATACATTGCAGGTAAAACTAACACTAGAGGCAATGTAGGCCCCCTGCTGAAAGAAGTGGATGCCCTGAAGACAGAGGATACAGAGAAAGCAGATATACTCAACACCTTCTTTGCCTCTGTCTATACTTCTGGGGGCTGTCCTGACATCAAGCCCCAGACTGATGAGGCCCCACAGGAAGTTGGGACGAAACAGGAATTTGCCCTGGTTGATGAGGACTGGGTTAGTGGTAAGTTGAGCAAACTGGATGTACATAAATCCATGGGCCCTAATGGGATGCACCCGCGTGTACTAAGGGAGACAGTAGAAGTCATTTCTAGGCCACCCTCCATCATCTTTGCTAAGTCATGGGGATCAGAAGAGGTGCCTGGGGACTGGAAATGTCACTCCAATCTTCAGAAAGGGTAAGAAGGAGGACCCAAGAAACTATAGACCGGTCAGCCTCACCTCCATCCCAGGAAACATGATGGAACAATTTATTCTTGATGCTGTTTCTAGGCACAGCAAGAATAAGAGGGTTATTAGGGACAGTCACCATGGGAAGTCATGCTTGACCCATCTTTTATGAGGGCATAATCAGGAGGATGGATGATGGCAAAGCAGTGGATGCGGTCTATCTTGACTTCAGTAAATCATTTGACAAGGTCTCCCACATCATCCTTGCAGCCAAACTGAGGCCGTGTGGACTGAACAATAGGGTAGTGAGGTGGATTGTGAACTGGCTGCAGGACACAAGCCAGAGAGTAGTGGTCAATAGGACACAGTCTAGGTGTAGACCTGTATCCAGTGGAGTCCCCCAAGGGTTGGTGCTGGGACCAGTACTATTCAATCCATTCACTAATGACTTGGATGAGGGATTAGGGTGCACTGTTAGCAAGTTTGCTGATGACACAAAGCTGGGAGGAGTGGCTGACACCCCAGCAGGCTGTGCTGCCATTCAGCAGGACCT
>JAOXOE010000405.1:26862101-26896916 GCA_028565055.1 Phoeniculus purpureus | reverse complement strand
TGTGAGCTGGAACAGAGGAGGTTCCACATCAATACGAGAAGGAACTTCTTCCCAGTGAGGGTGACAGAGCACTGGAACAGGCTGCTTAGGGAGGTTGTGGAGTCTCCTTCTCTGGAGATGTTTAAAACCCGCCTGGATGTGTTCCTGTGTGACTGGATCTTGCTGTGGCAGGGTGATTGAACTGGATGATCTCTGGAGGTCCCTTCCAATCCCTAATGTTCTGTGATTCTGTGAATCACACAATCTTGAAGGTTGAAAAAGATCTTCCAGATCACCAAATCCAACCATCTGCCCTACAACCATGAACCACTAAACCATTTCCTGAAATAAATAGTTGCTCAAGTCTACTTATACTGAAGTGGGGTCTGAAAGTCAGGGAAGCTGCCCAGGATTCTTATGGGCCACAGCAATCCATTTTGTGCAACAGCATTCAACCCAAACTCTGCAAAGCTGAAAACATCGCTGGCAACTGCCATGCTGTCCCCGATGGCCCTGAAGGACACTCTGTGTTTTACCTCAAAAAATTTACAGCTCATGGAGAGAAGAGGTAATTTAGAATAATATAGTATTTTTAATGTGGTGAGGAGTGAGGCCTTAGATATCCCAAGCTCGGCTGAGACTGCCTCCTCTGTATTCATCTTTCTGTTGCTTTAACCTTGTGCTGATGTTAGAGAGGAGACAGAAGCATCTCTGAGCTCAGAGCCAGATTCAGACGCCTTTCTTTTTCTTTTTTAAGAAACTGAAGAGTTGGGACTACTCTAACCCTAGAAGTCAGTCAAGCTTGAGGGTTAGTTTGCATTTCTAAACTGTTCCAAAACCTGCAGCAATCCGTCTGTGTGCTGTATCCATCCTGCCACTAACTGCTGCTGCCAGCAGGAGCATCACCTGCTTTAGCGTAAAAGTGATGCAAGCTCTGTAAGAAGAAGGATGTGATTTAGTCAATCAGCTGATACAGCTGAAAAGAGCAGGGAGATGACGAACATCAGGACTTTGTGGTGGTGGGGATTGGACTGGATGATCTTTCGAGGTCCCTTCCAATCCCTAATGTTCTGTGATTCTGTGACTTGAGATGGGGCTTGTGTATTTAAAAACTGTGCTGTGTTTTCCAGCTCTACCAGTGCCCAAACAACCAAGAAGGCAAACAGCACCCTGGCCTGCATCAGAAATAGTGTGGCCAGCAAGAGTAGGTAGGTGATTATCCACCGGTACTTGGCACTAGTGAGACCTCATATCAAATACTGGGGTTAGACCTTGAGGTGCTGAAGTGAGTCCAGAGAACAGCAACAAAGCCAGTGAAGGGCCTGGAGGGCAGGTCTGATGAGGAGGAGATGAGGAAACTGGGGTTGTTTAGCCTGGAGAAAAGGAGGCTGAGGGGAGACCTTATTGCTCTTTACAGCTGAGAGGAAGTTGTAGAGAGGTGGGGGTTGATCTCTTCTCCCAAGTCACCAGAGATAGAATAAGAGGAAATGGCCTGAAGTTGTGCCAGAGGTAGTTTAGATTGGACATGAGGACAAATTTCGTCCCTGACAGAGTGGTCAGGGATTGGAACAGGCTGCCCAGGGAGGGCGTGAAGTCACTGATCCTGGAGGTGTTCAAATGATGAGTAGCTGTGGCCCTAGGGAACAGGGTTTAGTGGGTAGTTGGACTTGATGGTCTTGCAGGTCTCTTCCAACTTTAATGTTTCTATGATTCTTCTAATGCTTTTCCAAGCCACACTGTTGGATGGTCCAGGAACATTGCTCTAAGCAGAGCAAGAAATGTGCCACTGCCAACCCCCCCAGAGCCTGCTGTTGGCTTGCATGTGTGCCAAAGCAGGAATGCATGGAAGACTCTACGCCAATCCCAGCTACGACATAGTGTAGCAATGCCTGGACATGTTCCTGTGTGACTTGATCTAGGTGATGCTGCTGTGGCAGGGGGCTTGGACTGGATGATCTTTCAATTTCGCTTCCAAGCCCTAATGTCCTGTGATTCTGTGAATGCCAAGGTTTTGGTACTGCCTCTGGCTGTAAGCACAGGGGACCATCCATGCTCTGTTACAGTCGTGAGCTGGTCGGGAGATGCATGTGTTAGCATGAGCTGTGAGACAATGTTGGGGCATGACATATTTTCTGTTATCTTGCCAAGACTGCATGATTTGATTAAAGCTGCATTTAACTTGCCTCTGTTTCCCATCCTTTTCAGCTTCCCCCAGCCCAGGAGTGGGCTTGAAACTCTGCTGCACCCCTGCTCCACTATAGACTGAGACAGAAGCACCGAATTATTAAAGCTGAGCTCAACAAGCCCAGCCCATGACCTAACATCACCACATTAGCCAGACCAGGGCACTAAGTGCTGCAGCCAGTCTGTCCTTAAACACCTCCAGGGATAGCAACTCCACCACTGCCCTGGGCAGCCCATTCCAGCATCTGAGCACCCTTTCTGTGAGGAAAGGCTTCCTCACATCCAACCTAACCCTCTCCTGGTGCAGCTTCAGGCCCTGCCCTCTTGTCCTGTGTCACTAGTTGCCTGGGAGAAGAGCCCGACCTCCACCTGACTACAACCTCCCTTCAGGGAGTTGTAGAGAGGGAGAAGGTCCCCACTGAGTCTCCCCTTCTCCAGGAGAAACACCCCTACGTCACTCAGCCTCTCCTCACCAGACTTGCCCTCCAGTCCCTTCCCCAGTCTTGTTGCTCCTCTGGATCCACTCAATCTCTTTCTTGAAGTGAGGGGTCCAGAACTGCCCCCAGTACTTGAGATGACCCCAGTGTCCAGTATGGGGGGGAGAATTAGGTCCAACACCACTTACTGCCAAAGACCAGGGCTGAAGTAGTCCAGCGTCACTCTAAGGCTCTCCTGAGAGTCTGTATGACTGAGTTTCCACAGCTCCTCCCTGGCTCCTCAGCTGTTCCCCTGGCAGTGAGAAAGCCTCAGAATTAAACACCATGAAAAAAGTGTTGTTGAAAATATTCAAGAGAAACTGCATTTTGAGAGGAAAATGCATTGGAAAATGTCAGCATTCTGTAAAAGAGGAAGGGGAAAAAAATATGGTGCTAATATATGTTGCTTCACTGTCAAAAACTGAGCAGCCCAAACCTGTCCTGAGCTGCCAGGAATTAAAAACTTCATTTTTTGGCTCGAATATTTTGGTATTCAAATTTTCTTCTGAAAATACCATATTCACTACAGAGAATGTAGGAAGCAATAGTCTGGGTTGGTCTTTTTTTGTTTCCTCTGTTGAAATCCACTTTTGCCTCCTCCCTCTGGAGAACAACCGCTCTTTCCACAGAAAGACACCTTGTGCTGAGACCAAGATGGCACCACTACAAGGACCATCCATAGGAAGAGCTGTTGTAAGTCTCCTTGCGACTCCAGGGAAGTATTTCTCAGGATTAGTGGGTCTGCATCTAGGTGATCCTGCTGTGGTGGGGGGATGGAGCACTGGAAGGGGCTGCCCAGGGGGGTTGTGGAGTCTCCTCCTCTGGAGATGTTTAAAACCCACCTGGCTGTGTTCCTGTGTGACTGGATCTAGGTAGTCCTGCTGTGGCAGGGGGATTGGACTGGATAATCTTTCAAGGTCCCTTCCACTCCCTGATGTTCTGTGATTCTATGAAGATCATGTGTTTGGAAGTTCAAATTATTGCTTGTGATCTATGAGTCTTCACATTGTTGGGGAGAAGGGATGTTTTGCGATGTGTTCCTGTGTGACTGGATCTACGTGATCCTGCTGTGGTGGGGGTATTGGACTAGATGATCTTTCAAGGTCCCTTCCAATCCCTAATGTTCTGTGACTCTGTGATCCTATGATTTCGCATCCTGACAGCTTCCAAAACAACGACAGGAGAGGGTATCACACCTTGACAGGGTCCTATGTGTGAAAGATGCATTCTGATCCCCTGTTCTGCCCTGGGGCAGTGGGCTCTGGGAGCTGCTGAGAGCCTTCTCCCCTGGGAGCCTCACCGACGCAAGGATTTACACATGTGAGGGAGAGCACAGTGGTGTTTCTGCATGGGAACACGCCTCCTGATGCTGCCTGCCCATGGGACAGCTTGATATGTCAGGAGGGTCTTAACCCCACTGTGGTCTTGCAACTTTACACTGGGCAGAGATGCTGCTGGTACTGCTTGGATTTTTTCAGCCAGGTGGGCAAGGCTTAGAGAAAACATCACCTGTGCCTGTGAACCTACTGCACATTAATCTTGAGGTAATCTCATCTAGAAGAGCTCTGCAGCGCCAGTGCTGAACTATGTCACAATCCTGCTCTGGTTGTCTTCATCAAGTAGTGAACAAGGGGCTTGTCAGAATGCTAAGTCAGCAGAATGCAAGAATTTAATCACAGAATCACAGAACATTAGGGATTGGAAGGGACCTTGAATTAAAACAAACCTACTGAACACTGGTGAGAGGTAGCTCATGGCAAACCTCTCTCCCTGTTTCCTCCTCCCTCCAACACTGTGTGTCTCACCCCAGCAGCTCCTGCTGAGGTCCCCCAGCCATAAATGTATGCTGGTTCTGCTGCTAAGCCCTATTCAACTCATGCCATATAGAAGTGAAGGCACAACTTTGTTGGAACAGGCTGTCCAGGGAGGCGATCGAGTTGCCATCCTTGGAGATGTTCAACAAACTGGCGCTTGGGAACATGGTTTAGTGGGCATGGTGGGGTTGGGTTGACTGTTGAACTTGATCTTGGGCGTTTCTTCCCACCTTAATAATTCTGTGATTCTATCTTTACTGCTAACCACCTGAATTCTTCTGGTGTTAGTTGTGCTGTGATTGGAAATGCCCAAAGGCTGCACACAAGCGCTAACACTTCAAAGCAAACCAGAATATTAGTTTATCACAGAAGCCAGCCATCCTTCAAAATTCTCCTCACGTGAACCTGACTACATCAAAAGGCTTTGTCAGAATTTTTCCTATGCTGCTCTCCAACAGGTCAGTCACCAATGTGTTCTGTCCTAGTACTTTCAGCCCAACACATTCTATGATTCTATGAAAGGACCCTTAGCAGGCAACAACCACCAAGTGCAACTTGGTCTAGGTGATCCTGCTGTGGCAGGGGGATTAGACTGGGTGATCTTTCAAGGTGCCTTCCAACTCCTAATGTTCTGTGATTCTGTGAAGTGGCAACTGATAAATACCTGCTTTTAGTGCTTCGCTCCTTCTCAATTCTGCAAACATCTCCTTATGGAAGGCACAAACCTGTTGTCCTTCCTTGACTTTCCCTGAAGGACGTATGGTCGCCCTGACATGTCAGTGGTCAGTACTTTGGAAAATGGGTTTGACTCCTCCTTCCCTCCCTGCAGGTGCCTGCTGAAGGTGGCTCTGGAGGACGCAGAGGCAGCGCTGGGTGTTTGCTGCGGTATTTCACTTGATGCTTACGGAAATACTTTGACTCTTGGGCTCAAAACAGAGATTTTGGATGTGAGTGACTGTCTGGAAGCAGAGCTGGGCAGTCTCTCTACAAACGAAATGTCTTGGAGCAAGAGAAAGGGTGGGCCGTGCCCTGTGCTCGTCTAGGCCGTCTAGGCCGCGTTTCCCGCCGCTGCTGCTCGTCTAGGCCGCGTTTCCCGCCGCTGCTTCGGGCCGCTGCCGTCCCACCGAGGGTGAGTTGAACGGGTGGGTTGCGGGGGGCAACTGAGCTGAGGCGAGCCTGGCCGGGCCAGGTAGGGCCGCGCCGCATCTCGGGGCCTGGAGCGGGGGGGCGATCGTGGGTTGGGAACTGGTCGGGCCGGGGTTGGGGCGGGGGGGGTGGTCCGAGTACGGGTGGAGGGTTAAAACTGCAAGAAAGTGCCCATTCAGTGCTCCCTGCACCTCGTTAGCCCGGGGCTGCGAGTTTTCAGCTCGGGATAGACCGAGGGCTGGAGCCCGGGCAGGGGCAGGATTTGCACCCGGCCCCGCTCAGCCCCTGCTGGGTTCTGACCCCCAGAATTCACCCCACTTCCAAGCTGTGGGGGTAATGGGCCGGGCAGAGGGATGGGGGCACCAGGATCGGGTGTGGGTAATTTTAAGTGTTGGTTGTGCTCAGGGTGCAGGAACTGTGAGGAAGGTGATGGAAGAGCTGGGAAATGCAGGAGCTGAGGGTCCCACTGTGGGATGTGATGAAGTGTTGGACCCTCGGATGGGAATCCAGCCCTTGGGATCACTGGTGTTGGGGACTGAGCCTGAGAAAAGGATCCTTAAGGCCCCTTCAGCCCCTTCTCTGGAGAGGTTTAAAACCCGCTTGGATATGTTCTTGTGTGGCTGGATCTAGGTGATCCTGCTGTGGCAAGGGATATTGGACTGGATGATCTTTCAAGGTCCCTCCCAATCTGTAATGTTCTGTGATTCTGTGAAGGAAAAAAGAGCGACAGTATTACAAAACAATGAATGGGCAACAGGCACCAGCACCCCACTGCTATCTGCAGATCCTGAATTCATGATCCTTCAATTCTTTGTAAATTGCAGAATCACAGAATGACCAGGGTTGGAAGAGACCTTAAAGATCATCCAGTGCAGCGTAGAGGGGAAGAACCCTCTCCCTCAACCGACTGTCACTGCTTCTTTTGCTGCAGTCCAGGACACTGTTGACTTTCTGGGCTGCAAGTGCACAGTGATGGCTCCTGTTCAACTTCTGATACACCCCCACCATGAAGTCCTTCTCCTCAGGGCTGTCCTCAATTCTTTCTTCTCCCAGTCACAGTATTCCCTTGACCCAGGTGCAGAACCTTACAGTTGCCCATGTTGAACTTCATGCAGCTTGCACAGCCCACTTCTTGAGCCTTGTCCCTCTGGATGGCCTCCCTACCCTCAGGTGAATGAAGGACCATTTCTGTTTCTACATCTAATGTGTTTTCAAAGAGCTACCCTATGTGTCCTCACATATTGTTTAATCTCTATTAATCTTCTGGTGTAAGTCTGCAAAATTCTTACTAGATTCTTACTTCCAGTCGCACAGGAACACATCCATGTGGGTTTTAAATGTCTCCAGAGAAGGAGACCACAACCTCCTTGGGCAGCCCATTCCAGTGCTGTCACCCTCACTGGGAAGAAGTTCCTTTTCATATTTATGTAGAACCTCCTATTTCCAGCTCACACCCATTGCCTCTTGTCCTATCATTAGATGCCACTGAGCAGAGCCTGACTCCATCCTCCTGACACCCACCCTTAACATATTTGTCAACATTAATGGGATCACCTCTCAGCCTCCTTTTTCCCAAGCTCAAGAGACCCGGCTCTCTCAGGCTTTCTTCATCAGGGAGCTGTTCTGCTTCCTTCATCATCTTTGTGGCTCTGCGCTGGACTCTCCAGAAGCTCTGTGTCTTTGAACTGAGAGGCCCAGAACTGGACAGTAGCATTATTACACAGTTACCTGCTTTCACAAGGAAAAAGAATCCTTCCCCTGTCTTCTTCCATTTGCTAGCAGCTTTTCAAAATGAAAACGCCAGAAGCTATCGCTAAACAGCATTAACATTTGCCTGGATGAGCTTTAATAATTTGAACAAAACCAAAAGGAAGTTCAAGGGTTATCACTCAACAGAAGACCCGGGCACTGCCTTCAGTCTCCAGTGCTCAGACCCATAAAGCAGAACTGCAAGAAAGCCTTGACGAACTTCTGTTTATCTCCCCCATTCATAGGTCATGCTTCTACTCTGGTTTACATGTGGTCATTAACAGGTAATAACATAAATACCCATATCCTCTTACCAAGCTGAGCTGTTCATCTGCTTTTCGTCTCCTGCAGGTTCAGCTGGCTGTGTGTACACAGTCGCAGGTGCAGAGGCAGGTTCTGACACTTCCTCTTCCATTTCATCCAAGGGAGGCAGGAACGAGCATTTCATGTCTCTGAAGTCCGTCTCATGTAGCTGCTCCTTGTCAGTTCCCAGAAGGATATGTGTGTGTATGTGAGGACACAGCTAGAGAAAGATGGTGCTTTGTGCTTTGTAACTTACGCAGTCTGCGTGCGTGGAGGCAGTCAAGGAGGCTTCAGGGCTCTTGATTGCTATGAGAAGCAGGAGAGGAATCATAGACACAGAACTGCAGGAGAGGAGTCATAGAATCATAGACACAGAACTCCTGGAGAGAGTCCTACACAGAGCCACAAAGACGATGAAGGCAGTGGAACATCTCTCTGATGAGGAAAGGCTGAGGGAGCTGAGTGTAAATAAAAGCACACTAAGCTGAAGGTTGTCGGACTGAGGAAACTCTTTCTTTCCCAGAAATGTGACATCTTATCTACATTAAACCAACATCTGGAATATTGTGTCTAGTACTGGGCTCCTCAGTTCCAGAAAGACACAGAACTGCTTGAGAGAGTCCAGTGCAGAGCAATGAAGATGATAAAGGGAGTGGAACATCTCCCTGATGAGGAAAGGCTGAGGAAGCTGGGTCTCTTGAGTGTGGAAAAAAGGAGACTGAGGGGTGACCTCATTAATATTGCTAAAGATGTGAAGGATGGGTGTCAGGAGGATGGAGCCAGGCTCTGATCAGTGGCATCTGATGTTAGTACAAGGGACAGTGGATGTGAGCTGGAACAGAGGAGGTTCCGCATCAGTGTAGGAAGGAACTTCTTCTCAGTGAGGGATTAAAACCCGCCTCAGTATGTTGTTGTGCGACTTGGTCTAGGTGATCCTGCTATGGCAGGGGTGTTGGACTAGACGATTTTTCAAGGTCCCTTCAAATCCCTAATGTTCTGTGATTCTGTGATGGAGCACTGGAAAGGGCTGCCCAGGGGGGTTGTGGAGTCTCCTTCTCTGGAGATGTTTAAAACTCACCTGGTCATGTTCCTATGCAACTTGGTCTAGGTGATCCTGCTGTGTCAGGGGGATTGGACTAGATGATCTTTTGAGGTACCTTCCAATCCCTAATGTTCTGTGATTCTGTGAACAGAGGGAAGCCTGGCACCTCTAGGGTGGCCACTTGTCTCTACCTTTGCTTGCTAAAGGCATGCTATCAAAATGAGAGCTGCTTATTGTCTAAAACAACTTAAAAGTAGCCAGAGGATTCCACCTGCCTTTGCCAATTTCTGTCATTAAATAATTTCTCATCTCCCGTTTCACACTGCATTTCCTGCTGGTGTCTAACAGATGCATACTGGCAGCTGAAGAAAGCAACTGTTGTGAAACGCCGGCACTGCCCGTGGGAGCAACAATCAGCAGCGAGCAGGACTAACTGGTGAGCCTGGGTGGGATGTTTGTTTTTGTTGTGATTGATCGTTTAGCATGAGAAAAATGCAGCGCTGGCAGAGCTGGCACTGCTTGCTAATTGGGCTGAACGTGCAGATTGGCTAAAGCACTTGTTTAGGCTTTGGGAGATCCAAGTTCAACTCCACCATCTGCTTGAAGCCCCAATTTCCTGCAGTCCTGGTTGAGCAGGTTCTGTTTTGAGTGGGGCTGGCAGGTGCAGAATCTCTCTCTGTCCCTGAAGCTGTTCTACTTTGCATACAAAGATTAAATATTTATTAGCAGTGATGGTCTCGTGTGTCCCGGCTCCCTAATCACGGCACCATAACGCTCCCTCTGGAGCAATTCATGTTCAAATGGAAAGTGTAAAGCAAGAACCACATCGAGGGGAGAGACTGCAGGAGCCTCACACCACTTTGTGAGGCTAAGACAGTCTCTTGGGGAAGGGGTGCATGCCCAGAGGGGTTGTGGAGTCTCCTCTGGAGATGTTTAAAACCCGCCTGGATATGTTCCTTGATCTAGGTAATCCTGCTCTGTTGGGAGGATTGGACTGGATGATCTTTCGAGGTCCCTTCCAATCCCTAGTGTTCTGTGATTCTGTGAACCAACCCGTGCAGAGGAAAGCAGGGCAGAATGGGGGTTTGCTTCACCCTGAATATGTGCCACGCCTGTGGCTTTTTGGGGTTTCCCTTTGGCTGTGAAGGCTTCTCCGGTGTCTGAGATATGCAAAGGACCAAGACAAGCATTTAAGAAACCTGAGCCTGCAGGGCAGATTTTAAATACTTTATACTAGATCCCTCAACTGGAAACTCTGGAGGATTTCATTAAATCAGAATAGCTGGAAACAAGAGCAGGGTACGCTTGGGTAAAGGAGTGCAACGCCCAGCAGAAGATTGGTGAGATATAGCTGCATACTTTTTCAACTTTTATCAATTCAGGTGAGATGCACCAAGGCATTTCTGAGGTCCAGACGCTGCCACAGCCAACACACAACATCAAAAATGAATCTTTCCTTCACAGCCTCAAAAAGTCATAGCGGGTGAATATATCACAGAATCACAGAACATTAGAGATTGGAAGAGACCTCAAAATATCTAGTCCAATACCCCTGCCACAGCAGAATCCCCTAGACCAAGTCGCACAGGAAGATGTCCAGGTGGATTTTAAACGTCTCCAGATAAGGAGACTCCACAACCTCCCTCAGGAGCCCCTTCCAGCGCTCTGTCACTGTCACTGGGAAGAAGTTCCTTCTGATATTTATATGGAACCTCCTCTGTTCCAGCTCGCATCCATTGCCCCTTGTCCTATCACTAGATGCCATTGAGCAGAGCCTGGCTCCATCCTCCTGCCACTCACCCTTCACATATTTATAGACATTAATGAAGTCACTCAGTCTCCTTCAAACTAAGGAGACCCAGCTCCCTCAGCCTTTCCTCATAAGGGAGGTGTTCCACTTCCTTCATCATCCTCGTTGCTCTATATTTCAGACACAAATATGTTTTAAGATTAAGAATGTTCTTTTAAATCTTTTCTCTTACGAGACTGACAAATAGTCTCTGTTTGGAAGGGATTTCTGAGATACAGACAGCTGTCTCCTAGGATCTGTCCTCCAAACACCAGCTTTTTTCACATAGCTCACCAAACCAGCCATTCATTAGTGACTGGGATGATCTTTCGAGGTTGCTTCCGATCCTTAATATTCTGTGATTCTGTGACTGGGATCAATCTGTGGTGACTTTGGGGCTGTAAGTTTGCAGATGACACCAAATTGTGTGAGACTGTTGATCTGCTCGAGGGCAGGAAGGCTCTGCAGAGGGTCTTAGACAAGTTGGATCGATGGGCCGAGACCAATTGTATGAGGGACAATAAGGCCAGGTGCCAGGTCTTGTGATTCAGTCACAACCACCCCAGGTAATGCTACAGGCTTGGGGATTAGTGGCTTGAAAGCTGCCCAGCGGAAAAGGACCTGAAGGTGCTGGCAGATAACTGGCTTTATATGAGCCAGTGGTGTGCCCAGGTGGTCAAGAAGGCCAACAGGATCCTGGCTTGGATCAGGAATAGTGTAGTCAGCAGTAGAAGGGAAGTTATGGTGCCCTTGTACTTGGTCCTTGTGAGGCCTCACCTTGAGTGCTGGGTTCAGTCTGGGCCTCTCACAATAGGAAAGACATTGAGATGCTGGAATGTGTTGAGAGCAGAGCTACCAAGCTTATGAGGGGTTTGGAGAACAGGTCGCATGAGGAGAGGCTGAAGGAGCTGGGCAGGTTTAGTTTGGAGAAGAGGAGGCTGAGGGGAGGCCTTGCTGCCCTCTACAACTGCCTGAAAGGAGGTTGTAGAGAAGTGGGTGTTGGCCTCTTCTCCTTAGGAGCTAAAGACAAACCTAGGGCTAATGGTCTGAAGTTGAGGCAGGGGAGGTTTGTATTGGATATTAGGAAGAAACTCTTGACAGAAAGAGTCGTTGGGCCCTGGCTGGTCAGGGGATTGGACTTGATGATCTTTTGAGGTCCCTTCCAATCCCTAAAGTTCTGTGATTCCCAGGGAGGTGGTTGAGTCACCATCCCTGGAGAAATTTAAGAACTGTGTAGCCATGGTGCTTCACGCCCTGCTCTAGTGGCAGGCATGCAGGGGGTCAGTTTGTGTTTGTTGACCAATCAGGTATTTAGGGGTTCAGGTATTTAGGGTTTTTGTTGCTGTGGGTCTGGTTTGACTTGGTGATCTAGGAGGTCCTTTCCAATCATGATTATTCAGTGATTCTGTGATTAACATCTGACAAAGCAAATGCTGCAGAAGAACATCTACAGCATAAAGTTGCTCAAAAAATAGCAGATAATTTCCTGTTGAGATGCTAATTTATAGAAGGGAAGGCCTTGGAAAAAACCCCAAATCTTTTAATTATGTTACAGTTTTTTTTTTTCTTGAGTCACCTAAGTAATTCTTCTGTCTTTAACTGAGAAAACGTGTGCTGTGCTCTACTGCCAGACCTTTTAGCACTAGCTAAAGGGTATTTCACACCAGCCCACATGTAAGATATAGCTTTTCTTCAGTCTGAAGTAAAGTATAAACAACCTCAGGAAGTTTGGAATATGTTATTAAAACTGTTATCCAGTGTCCTCGTCACAGGGTGTTTTGGCATCATGAGCCTCAGTGTACAAAGCCTGCTACGTAAGGCACTTGCTGGCTGGAGTCTGATCGGTCCCATGATCTCTCACCAGAAAATCCTGTCCTTTTTGTAGCTGCAGTATGAGAAGAGAGACAGTGAGCTGCTCTTCAGTTAGTGAATTGTCCACCTTGTATTTTCTCCTCTTCTAACACTCCTCTGTTTCTGGTTTTCAACCTCAGGCACTTCTGTGTTTCTCCATCCTGTGCTTTAGGCATCCCTGCACTCAACTATGGCCAGGCTGGCTTTGGGCACCTCCCTGAGGACAGCACAGCGATGTGTGTGCCCTCAGGCTCTGCTGCAGTCAGGGCAGAGGCCATGGCACCCCTGGGAGATGGCCATGAAAGTCGGCATTAAAAAAATGAAGGACACTGAAAAGGAGCCCCTTTGCTCCCCTGTTACAGGGCATGAGATGAGCCTTCCAAGGAAATGTCCTTCTTCAAACCCCATACACTGCCCAGTCACAGGCATGGTGCTGCATTCAGATTTGTCAGAGATTGAGAGTCAGTGTCTTTGCCTTTTACCTCCCATTCGACGTATAAAACTAAAGGATGTCACGTGAGGACCCTATATGTAGAGGATTCTGAAGATAAAACATCCGTCTTGGATAATGCTTTGAGGCCTTGTAGCTGTATTTCTTATAGCTAAGGAGATATAAGTACATATGGGTACAGGAAGACATGAAACTATGGAAACATCAATATGTGGTGAGGTTATCTGAAGTGTCCAGAAGTCCCAGAATCAGTCTGAACTCAGGGTCCCCCAGGGCTTCCTGCACTGTTTATCAGCCCATCAGGCAGTGCTGCTGCTGGTGCCACAGTGCCGGACCTCGTGGGGTGCCGTGTGTGGTCACAGGAGGAAGAGGAGGAAGATGGGGCCAAGCAACCCTTCAGAAATCTTTCTGTGGTTTCTAAAGCATCACCAATGCTTGACACGCTCGTGTAGGAGCAGCAGGAATGAAGATGTTGTGATAGTGCGTAGGGGTAAAGAAACCCGTGAGGGAACCAACCCCAAATACTTCATGGCTCTTCCTTATGCAGGGGTGTGTTTAATGGTCTGTTTAAGAGGCTGAAAGATGCTCTATCTGGATCTTTATTAACAGAGATGGAGAGATGATTGATGAATCCTTTAGGTTAAAAAAAACTGTTGTTTGGCTCATTCTCTGGCTCTGAATTTTGTATCCACTGAAAAATGCACGTCTAGCTCTACTTCTTTAATTATCTCAGTTGCTTTTGCTACTACCGCTACAAATTTCCTAGGAAACCACCTTGCAAAGCCTCGGTAGGAATTCAGACTTTTTTTGGGATCTGTTAAAGATCTGAGCTACAAACCTCACATCTTTATCAACATTAATAGGGGTCACCTCTCAGTCTCCTTTTTCCAACCTCAAGAGACCCAGCTCCCTCAGCCTTTTTTCATCAGGGAGATGCTCCACTCCCTTAATCATCTTTGTGGCTCTGCACTGGACTCTCTCCAGTAGTTCTGTGTCCTTTTGGAACTGAGTGGCCCAGAACTGGACACAATATTCCAGATGTGGTCTCACCGGGGCAGAGTAGAGAGGGAGGAGAACCTGTCTCAACCTACTAATCACAGCCCTTCTGACCAACCCCAGGATGCCACTGGCCTTCTTGGCCTCAAGGGTCCATTGCTGGCTCATGGCCATCCTGCTGGCCTTTAGGACCCCCAGGTCTCTTTCTCCTACACTGTTCTCCAACAAATCAGTCCTCCACCTGTATTGGTACCTGGGGTTGCTCTTGCCCAGATGCAGGAGTCTCAGCTGAGGACAGAGCGTCACTGATTCCTTACTATCTGCATGTTTGCTGTCAGAGGTTTCAGGCCATATTTACTGCCATGTGGTACCAGTGGGTTTCTGCAAGTAATTAGGGCCATAGCTTCTTGTCTCCTGCTTGCTAAAAGCAGTCAGGTCATTGCAGAAGATCCAACCACCAAACTGGAGTTTGCAACTCCAGCACCATTGCTTGGATACTTCATCTGCAGCAAATAAATCTTCCAAGGCTCTGACTTTCCTCATTAGACCAGAAGTAGACTTTTTAGCTTGAAATATTCTCTCAGATAGCCCAGAGATGGAGGTGGGGCAGCAGTAGGTGAAGTAAAAAACGAAGTTGGCCTGTTTTGTGCAGCACCGATTCTCCTTCCCAAAAGGTCCCACAACCCCTGGAGCTGCTCAGGGCATGGGGCCAGTCTCTGTGACGGCCGGGAAAGAGCAGAGGATCTGGCTTGACTCTCAAATTGCTGTTTACAGGGCAGATGGAGGAGAAGTGGATGTTTCACTTGAAATGTTATGGAAATCACTGAGAAATGATGCCTACAGAAAGCAGTTCTCAGAGACTATTTCTGTTCAGGACAGACAACCCATACAATGGAACCAACGATCCTGTATTTTTATTTCCTCTTATTTTATCGGTGTGAGGCTCATGAACCTAAAGAACAGTTTCGATTTTCCCCTCTTTACAACAACAGTTAAACCTGCTACTCAGTTGCTTGGCTAAGAGACTGATAGGATTAAAATCTAAAAATACGAAAGATAGAAACCAGATTGTGTTATCTAAACTATACATCCTCTCCTGTCGTGCTGGTTACTTGAGTTCACGCAGCGTAAACAGAACGAGTGAGCTCTGCTATTGACGTTTGGGCTGAGGTGTCTTAAAATTTCTTGTAGTTTTTATTTTTAACATAAACTAGCTCAGAGCAGCTTTCTGAGAGATCAGGTATGCGCATTTCGGAGCGCCTTCAGTTTGATTGATATAGTGCAGTACTCCTGATCGTATAAATATTTGAAGTTGGAAAAACCTCCGGGTTTTAATTCTGTTTTAAAAAAAAGCCAATGTAAGTTAACTTCCCATAACAGAAGAGTCCTTTCTCACACCCCCACACCTGTGTGCAGATCTTCTTCTCATATGTAAACGTCTGCCTTGAGTGATGGGCTTTGTGTGCCCGCTTGGCTCTTTCAAACCAACGGGAAGCCAGCAGGGACATGATCTGAAGCCAGCTGGTGTTGCACAGACCCCAGTTCCTGTGGAGAACACTGGATAAACAGAGGTAAAGGACTGCCTGTTTTATAGGCTTAATGTGTTTCAAGTGAATTCAGTCGCTCTTCTCACTCCTTACATAATCTGCAATCCCAGAGCAGCAGGTGTTGGGGTCTCTCAACCCCTGTATGCAATTCACAGAACCTCCTGTGTTCCAGCTGACACCCATTGCCCCTTGTCTTATCATTGGATGCCACTGAGCAGAGCCTGGATCTGTCCTCCTGACACCCACCCTTCACATATTTATAAACATTAATGATGTCACCTCTCAGTCTCCTTTTCTCTAAGCTCAAGAGACCCAGCTCCCTCAGCCTTTCCTCATCAGGGAGATGCTCCACTCATGGCTCTGCACTAGCCTCTCTCCAGCAGCTCTGCATCCTTCTGGAACTAAGCGGCCCAGAACTGGACACAAGATTCCAGATGTTGTCTGACCAGGGCAGAGTAGAGCGGCAGGAGAGCCTCTTTTGATCTGCTAACCACCTCCCTTCTGATCTACCCCAGGAAGCCGTTGGCCTCCTCAGCCACCAGGACCCATTGCTGGCTCATGGTCATCCTGCTGGCCACCAGGACCGCCAGGTCCCTTTCTCCTATGCTGCTCTCCAGCATGTCAGTCCCCTAACCTTCAAAGCAATGGAATGGGCTGCCCAGGGAGGTTGCAGTGTCTCCTTCTCTGGAGATGTTTAAAACCTGCCTGGACATGTTCGTCGGCAACTTGCTGTAGGTGATTCTGCTCTGGCAGGGGGATTGGACTAGATGATCTTTCGAGGTCCCTTCCAATCCCTAATGTTCTGTGATTCTGTGATCTTGTCAAGGAGGATGGAGCCAGGCTGTTCTCAGTGGCATCTAATGATAGGGCAAGGAGCAATGGGTGTGAGCTGGAACAGAGGAGGTTCTACATCAATATAGTAAGGAACTTTTTCATGGTGAGGGTGGCAGAGCACTCTAACGGGCTGCCCAGGAGGGTTGTGGAGTCCCTCTCTGGAGACTTTTAAAACCTGCCTGAATATGTTCCTGCATGACTCGATCTAGGAGTGAGACTCCACAACCTCAGTGGTCAGCCCCTTCCAGTGCTCTGTCACTCTCACCATGAAGAAGTTCCCTCTCATATTAATGTGGAATGTCCTCTAAGGGTGACTGTCAGCTTTAACTTCACCTTTTTGTTTCTGTTGGGCTTTAATTCTGGCTTCTACAGGTGGAACCAGTTGCTGCATTGTCTTGTTCCTGTCTGCCTGTAGCTTAGCCATGTATTTTAGGACTGCTTTCCTTTACAGGAAACAGGAAGCTGTGGAATGCAAATTATCGTGCCAGTAAAAATAATACTGCCTAACAAACCCCAAATGATTTATTATATGTAAAAAAGCAGATACACCAGAAAGAGTCCCTTGGACACAGTATTCGGTAAGTAACCGCCTTTATTTTTTCCACACTGCGTTATTTAAAATTAGGTGGGTATGTCCAGAGAGGTTGAGCTGAGTAGGTGGTTTTGGTTTTGCTATTCATTGATGATTTCTCAGCCACTGCTCCAAGCATGCACCAAATACCAACACATTTATTCTGGTCCAGTGTCCCTTCTGCCTCCAATGCAGTCAACCTGAAGCCTTTGCCCTGTATATCATAGGTCTGCCACAGATAGCACAAAGCCCAAGGAGGTCGTGGAGTCTCCTCCTCTGGAGACATTTAAAACTTGCCTGTGCAATTTGGTCTAGGTGATCCTACTGTAGCAGGGGGTTTGGACTGGATGATCTTTTGAGGTCCCTTCCAATCCCTAATGTTCTGTGATTCTGTGAAAGCAGGCAGCTACTTACCCTTTGGAACAGGTCACAGGTGACTGAAAAGCAAACCTGAACATTTCAGGCAGTCCTTATTCACTGGTGAGAAATCACTCCTCTTGAAATGGCAGGAAGCTAAGTCTTGCAGCATATTATACTGAGGACTGAGAACTTAATGAAGAGGGTGATGTAGAGTGTTCCTAATCACCTAGAAGGCAGTTGACTCTGGGGTAGACGCCAGCCTGCAAAACAAGGTTGTGGTCTAACCATGGCAAGGCAGAGCTTTGCAGGCACTCATTTCTCTCATTAACTTCACTTCCTCAGCCCTCTGCCTGCTACCTCTTCCTTCCCTGCCTCCCTGCACAAGTGGAGGAGAGGCAGCTCAGCTCATCAAATAGAAGATGAGCCAACTTGTGAATGTTTTCCAGTGGCAGAGGTGAAAATTGTAGAACACTACAGCGTACGGCCCCTTCAGTTTGGGCTGGGTGTGCAGCACGGTTATCATTCCTGAGTGCTTGCGGCGCTGAAGGCTCATGATAACGAGAGCGGTTTGCCGTTGGCAGCTCTCACATCAGCCTGCCTCCTGCTCCCCACCAGGATCCTGGAGAAGCGGTGCTGGTGACTTGGCAGTGCTGGCAGGTGATGGAAGGGGTCTGTGCCTGACTAGCCCACCAGCCGGGCGACTGTGCCTGGCAAACCCGTGTGTGTCACAATGTCTTCAAGGAAAGCAGGAAATTGGCTTGTAAATTATTCATCAATTCTGGATGGAATTAGCGGCTCACAGCTAATTTGTTTGCCCCATCCTCAACAGTGAGCAGTTACTCTGGTTTGTGCGTGGACTGCAGGAAGAAAATGAGGCTTTGCAACATTCGTAGCTGAGCTTTAGCCATGCAGAACAATTATAGAAAGTATTTTAGATAGACAGGTCCTTAGCGTGCAGGATGCGCAGTCTTCCCTTGGCAGATAAATCCCTTTCAAAGTGCAGCAATATGCTGACAGTGTTCTGGGAGAAACTTGCAGCAACATTATGAGAGTGACTTGAAGTCAGCACACAGGTATAAGAACTTCAGCCTGGGTTCCACAGGTCTGGGACCATCCCTAAGAGCCCTAAGGCCCTGGTTTGCATGCCAAAGAAATAAGGGGATGTGTGTGGTGCCACAACAGAAAAGGAATCAAGAAGTAGCTGTGTGTCCACTGACAAGCAAGGTGACCATCCTGCGCAGATCTCTGTGATTCTGTGATTCTTTTATGTGGTGGTTTCTAATAAAACATCAGTGAGAAAATAATGAGCCACTGCTATAGCAGATTGCCCTTCACGCTGACCAGCAGCATCAGGCAAGTACAGCTTCCCAAGAGAGCAGCTGATATCACAATTTTGATCCTCCTGGACATCTTTATGCTTTGAAAGAGGGGAAAAGCACGCGTTTGCCTGCTCTTTTCTCATGGATGCCTCACACCTATTAATTTCATTTGGTTGTTCTTCATATTCCAAAGTGAAAGCAATCTTCCTGAATCACAGAACATCAGGGATTGGAAGGGACCTCAAAAGATCATCCAGTCCAATCACCCTGACACAGCAGGATCACCTAGATTAAGTCACACAGGAACACATCCAGGTGGGTTTTAAACATCTCCAGAGAAGGGGACTCCACAACCCCCCTGGGCAGCCCCTTCCAGTGCTGTTACCCTCACTGGGAAGAAGTTCCTTCTCACATTGGTGTGGAACCTCTTATGTTCCAGCTCACACCCACTGCCCTTTGTCCTATCATTGGATGCCACTGAGCAGAGCCTGGCTCCATCCTTCTGACACCCATCCTTGACATATTTATCAACATTGATGAGGTCACCTCTCAGTCTCCTTTTTTCCAAGCTTCCTCAGCCCTTCCTCACCAGGGAGATGTTCCACTCCCTTCATCATCTTTGTGGCTCTGAGAGTGATTTGTTCTTGTCACGCACTGGGAAATGGTTCCTGCTGGCTGGTACGTTCTCTTCAGTTGAAAAGGAGCCCGAACCAGCAAAGCCTTGCACCTGTTAGTGATATTTGCTCAAATAATTGAGATACTGCACAGAAATCACTAACTGAGTGGAGATTGCAAAACTAGTTCTACCCTTATGAAACCACTCCTGAGCCTGAACAGCTAAAGGCAGAAACAGGTGTTAAGAGAAGAATAAAGTTAGGAAAGAAAAAACTTGAATGCCAGACCTTTACGTCAGAAAATACTAGAATAATTTAGGTTGGAAAAGACCCTTAAGATCATCAAGCCCAACCATATATCTTGTGAATTAAGGTCACAATTAGACCCACCACTGAATCATGTTTCCTAACACCACGTCTGTGTTGCTTTTTCCTTACATTTAAATTGAACCTCCTCTTTGTGCCCACTGCACCTTGCCCCATCACTGGGCATCACCACGAAGAGTCTGCTCCCATTCTCTTGACACTCACCCTTTAGATGTTTCAAAGAGTCACAAGTGAAAAACACACCATCAGGGCCAGTTTCTTGCATGCAGTGGACCCAAGTCAATATTTGAATGTTGCAAGAGTGAGCTCTGGACGCCTTCCAGATGCCATAGTGCTCCTCACTCCCATCCGGGAGCTCTACCTTTGTTTGGACAGGGCTGGCTCTGATTTTAATCAACGAGCTTTGGCTTATCTACTGGACTAGGAACATTTTCATAAGAGTGCCTGTGCAAAACCACCTTCAGTAACTGGCCTTCTCATTTTATCCACAAACAAAACGAGGCTTTTCTTAAACCGAAACCACAATGGTAGATACAGGCTTTCCGGTAGCCTGTGTGTAGTGCTACCAAGCCGTTCAGATTTGCTTCCCATCCGTTTGCAGTGTCCTCCTGGTCATTAAATGCAAACCCTTTGTTCAAAGCAAAGTGAGGAGGTGAAAATTTGGGTTTGCCCTTGACTAATCGTTTTGAATGGAAACAATGGAGGATCCTGTAGGCTTGGTGAAGGGGGTTTTATTTCCTTTTGGCCAAAACAGTGATTCATCTTGGCCTCTCTGCTTTGGCTGAGAGATCCTGCTGTGGCAGGAGGATTGGACTAGATGATCTTTTGAGGTCCCTTCCAATCCCTAATGATTCTATGATTCTGTGCCTGTAGAAAGATGACTCTGGTGCCATTGCGACTCAGAGGCTACAGTTAAAAACAGGAAAACCACCACAATTCAACTTTGATCTGACAGTCCTCAGCTGTTAGGCTAAGGTACTGCTTCAGAGGTCCAGTGTGGTAGAAAGGAGCACCTTTGCTATGAGGATGAGTTGTTGGACCTGGGGTTATTCACCCTAGGGAAGAGAAGACTCGGGAGTGACCTTATAGCTGCCTTCCAATACATTAAAGGAACCTACATGAAAGCTGCAGAGAGAGTTTTCCCAAGGGAATCTAGCGATAGGATAAGGGGAAATGGTTTGACACTGAAGAAGAGGAGATTTAGACTAGATCTTAGGAAGAATATGTTCCTGTGCAACTTGGACTAGGTGGTCCTGCTCTGGCAGGGGGATTGGACTAGATGATCTTTCAAGGTCCCTTCCAATCCCTAATGATTCTGTAATTCTGTGAAGAAGTTCTTCAGTGCAAGGGTGGAGAGACTCGGGAATAGATTGCCAGGGGAGTTTGTGGCTGACCCCTCCCTGGAGATGTTCAAGGCCAGGTTGGATGAGGCCATGAGCAGCCCAATCTAGTGAGCAGCCATGGCAGGGAGATTGGAGTAGATGATCTCTAAGATCCCTACCAACCTGAGCCATTCCATGAAATGAGTGGAAAGGAGGCTGTTTCCAGAGCAAGTCCTTGTTGATCACATCCCTGGCTACCTTGGTGTGAGACTGATAAAGAGTTTTTTCCTATGTTGCCTTAGGTTTAAGAGTTGAAACCCTGCATTTAGACATATTTCTGAGTCGTGTGGTTGGGTCCAGCTGTCTCTAGAACACAGAGAGCTAAGAATCCTTATTTTTAGCTAGAAAAGGCCTTTAATTGAAATTTTATTCAGTGTAAATCAGTCTCGCAGGAAAATCAGCTTTGACATGCTAACTTTCAGTGACTTTTTTCATCACAAAATATATCTCTTTCTCCCACAAGAATTTCATACTTGCAATTGGTGTTTCTTATTCTTGCTCTCAAAGGGACACATATGCTGCTTCATTAGTGCAATTCAACAGCACCACTGTATCACAGAATCACGGAACATTAGAGATTGGAAGGGAACTCGAAAGATCATCCAGTCCAAACCGAGATTCTAGTGCAAAGGTGCAGGATTTTTCCGTCTTGGTTTCCCGTGTTGCTTCTCGACATGGAAATCTTTACACCTAATACGTGTGTATGAAATGTGCTGCTATGGAAGATTCAGTTTGCTGAGAGGCATAGCCATTGATTTGAGACTCTTTTCCTCTGCCGTAGTCTCTTGCATTGTATTAATGCAAATCAAACCGCTTTCTTTCTGAAACAATAGCTTTCATGCACGTGTATGGCAATTTCATTACAGCTCCATGTCACGAAAGGTATAGCTTTACTTCAGAATTTCCGTTTCCATGCTTTGAGGTGGAGTTTTTTTTTTGCTATGAAGAGTTTAGCCCCAAGCAAATGTTTTTTGACCAAAGTTTTATGAATCCTAAATAGTTCTGGTTGCTTCAGACTGAAATACGATGAAGGGAGTAAAACACCTCCCTTATGAGGAAAGGCTGAGGGAGCTGGGTCTCTTTAGCTTGGAAAAAAGGAGACTGAGGGGTGACCTCATTAATATTGATAAATATATGAAGGGTGGGTGTCAGGAGGATGGAGCCAGGCTCTGCTCAGTGGCATCTAATGATAGGAAAAGGGGCAGTGGGTGTGAGCTGGAACAAAGAAGGTTCCATATCAATCTGAGAAGGAACTTCTTCATGGTGAGGGTCGCAGAGCACCGGAAGGGGCTGCCCAGAGATGTTGTAGTCTCCTTCTCTGGAGACATTTAAAATTCACACAGAGTCACAGACTCACATAACATTAAGGATTGGAAGGGGCCTTGAAAGATCATCTAGTCCAGAACTCCTGCCAAAGCAGCATCTTGCCTGGACATGTTCCTGTGTGACTTGGTCTAGGTGATCCTGCTGTGGTGGGAGGATTGAACTGGATGATCTTTTGAGGTCCCTTCCAATCACTAATGTTCTGTGACTCTCTGAATTTCAGTTCACGAGAGCACTGTTGCCAATGCTGGTAGCATCTGGTCCAGGTCTCCATCAGTGCAAAACTCCAAGGGCAGATGTCAGTATATGACCTTGGGTATGTGCTGGGCATTGCCTCAAGGAGACTAGTTTCTACATCTTCATGTAACTCCTACATTTCAAAACCTTTGTTTTCAGAGAGTATCCTTCAGGCCATTTAATGACTGCCAGTCTCTGAATCACTCCTTTCGTCTGACTCCAAAGTTTCCATGACACCAGCTTACGATGCCATAAGAATTACAGAAGCTGCCTTACGGATTCAATTATAGCCTAAGAGAAGAAAGGTGAGTAAGATGAAAACTTGCAGCAGTGAAAAGAAAAGCGTCTGTGTTGAAAAGGAATCCAGAATCATATACCTAGGAAAGGAGGAGTTCTACCTTAAATATTGTGAAAAAAGGGAAGAGCAGTTGCCTGAAAACATAACGAGGCTGCTGCGTATTCTCTTGAGTGTGTCACTTTGTACAGTGGCTCATTAGAGCTGAGATGATAATTTGCATGTCAAGCAAGCTGTCTTAATTTCCTTGTTCTTGCCTCCCTCCTAGAGTGTCTCTGCCTGTTGTGTGTATTAACAAACATGGTTGTCAACGAAGAAATCCCAGCCAACGCACAAGTTAATGACAGCTGTTAGTTGGGTTCTCCAACTTCACTGCCATGTCTGCTTGTAATGATAGCCAGTAGCACACGTACTCAAAACACAGAGTTAGGCTCAGGGAATCCGTGCAATGTGCTATAGCCCTCCTCACAGACAAATTAACTTGGAGTTCAGAGCATTTCAATCACAGAATCATAGAATCATTCAGGTTGGAAAAGACCCTTGGGATCATCAAGTCCAACCATCAACCCTACTCTACAAGTTCAGTCCTAACCCACATCCCCCAACACTACATTTAAGCAACATTTAAACTCATTCAGGGGTGGGGACTCAACCCCCACCCTGGGCAGCCCATTCTAGTGTCTGACCACTCTCTCCAGGAAGAATTTCTTCCTGATGTCCAGTCTAACCCTACCCTGTTGAAGCTTGATACCCTTCCCTCTGGTTCTGTTGCTAATGACCTGTGAGAAGAGACCAACACCAGGACCACTGCCTCTTTACGCTGTTCTAATAGCAGTCAGTGGTTTTGATGTACCCACATGCAGTCCCAGTGTAAGATGCTTACAAGCCACAGTCACGCAGTTCTGATTTTAATCAGTGTTGTCTTTTGTAGCATCATTCAGCAAAAACCTTAAATGCGCACTGGCTATAATGAATCTGTTTGGTTTCCTAGGCCATCAAAAATATGAATGAGAAAAAAGATTTTCTTCCTTTCTTCCACTTCCCCAGAGAGTAGAGTTTTGGAACTGGGGGAGAAACAGGTATTTCAGGATCTCCAGGTGGTACTGCTAGTGACTTTAGAAGGAAAAAGGGATCTGGGGATCCTGGTGGGCAGCAGAATGACCACGAGCTAGCAATGTGCTCTTGTGGCCAAAAAGGTCAATGGCATCCTGGGGTGGATCAGAATGGAGGTAGGTAGTAGATCCAGAGAGGTTCTCCTTCCCCTTCTACTCTGCCCTGCTGAGACCACAACTGGAATATTGTGTTCAGTTCTGGGCCACTCAGTTCCAGAAGGACACAGAGGTGCTGGAGAGAGTCCAGCGCAGAGCCACAGAGATGATGGAGGGAGTGGAGCACCTCCCTGATGAGGAAAGGCTAAGGGAGCTGGGTCTCTTGAGCTTGGAGAAACAGAGACTGAGGGGTGAACTCATTAATCTTGATAAATATGTGAAAGGTGGGTGTTAGGATGAAGTCAGGCTCTACTCAGTGGCATCCAATGGTAGGACAACAGGCAATTGGTGTGAGCTGGAATAGAGGAAGTTCCACGTAAATATCAGAAGGAACTTCTTCCGAGTGATAGTGACAGAGCCCTGGAAGGGGCTGCCCCGGGGTGTTGTGGAGTCTCCTTCTCTGGAGA
The DNA here is from genome assembly GCA_028565055.1 of Phoeniculus purpureus. Taxonomy (NCBI): domain Eukaryota; kingdom Metazoa; phylum Chordata; class Aves; order Bucerotiformes; family Phoeniculidae; genus Phoeniculus; species Phoeniculus purpureus. The sequence continues at coordinate 26,872,652 of JAOXOE010000405.1, read as the reverse complement.
CGTTTAAAACTCGCCTGGACATATTCCTGTGCAACTTGATCTAGGTGATTGTGTTGTGGCAGGAGGATTGGACTAGATGATCTTTTGAGGTCCTTTCCAATCCCTAATGTTCTGTGACTCTGTGAATCTGTGATTCATCACTTCTCAGAAGTACCCTCCTGTAGCAAGTACAAAAATACAAATGAATTTTTTACCACACTGAGGAGAAAAGACCTGTGTCAAGAGCAGTTTTAATTACCAGCACTATGTTGAATTCCTTAAATGAGGAAAACCTGAAAGGGAAAAAAGACAAACGAAAGGAAATTCAAAAGGGGAAAAAAAAGAGCCACAAAGGAAAGCAATGCTGTCGTCTCAGAAATAGAGTGTAAACTAGGTAACATCTTCTCATTTCAGGGTTCACTGGAGTTAATAATCTTGAATGTTCTGCTCAGTCCTGTATCTTCATGGTCACGTAGCAAACATCTAAGTAAGGCCTGTTGGCGTGAAGCAACATTAAAAAGCATTCTACACGCCAGTTCTACATTCCACCTCTCACAGCTCCAACACCTCAGTTATACTTCTGCTCTTTACACTGTGTGAGAGCCTTGGTCCACATGGGCTGAACTCTTTCAGCACAAAGCTTCTAACTGTATTAGAAGCAGCTTCTTACAGGTCAGTTTTTGGTTTAATTAAAACAGATGAAGCATTTGTGAATTTTGAGTGTTTGTCTGCACCATGCCAGTCTTCCGACAGACCTCTGCATCAGTGCTGCTCAGATTTGAAAGTGTCAAGCATGGAGTTCAGGTAAACATTTAAATACTCTGATTGAAAGTCACTGAGGACATATTTATTGAAAATTCACCTTCCAAGAGAGTAGCAGTGGCTTTTGTGGTGTCCAAGTACAGTTGTGTAGTTTTCTAATCCCAAATGATACCTATAAAGAGCCAGCCACCACTTTTCCCTTGATCTTCATTCAAAACCTTAATTGTTTACATATCTACGTTGGCACAGAGGTGCCTGCAGTGTTAGAATCATAGAATCATTCAGATTGGAAAAGATCCTTGGGATCATCAAGTCCAACCACCAACCCTACTCTACAAGTTCACCCCTAAACCACATCTCCCAACACTATATCTAAGCAGCTTTTAAACTTATCCAGGGATGGGGACTCAACCCCCACCCTGGGCAGCCCATTCCAGTGCCTGACCACTCTCTCTGAGAAGACTTTCTTCCTGATGTCCAATCTAAACCTACTCTGTTGGAGCTTGAAGTCCTTCCTTCTGGTTCTGTCACGAGCTACCTGTGAGAAGAGATCAGCACCAACATCTCTCCAATGGCCTTTCAGATAGTTGTAGAGAGCGATGAAGTCTCCCCTCAGCCTCCTCTTCCTCAAACTAAACAACCCCAACTTTCTCAATCTCTCCTCATAAGAGTCACTCTCCAGGCCCCTCACCTGCTTCATTCCCCTCCTCCGCACCTGCTCCAGCACCTCGATGTCTCCCTTGTCCTGAGGTGCCCAAAACTGGACCCAGTACTCAAGGTGCGGCCTCCCCAGTGCTGAGTGCAGGGGGACAATCACCTCTCTACTCCTGCTGGACATTCAGTTTCTAATACAGACCAGGATGCCCTTGGCCTTCTTGGCCACCTGGGCAAAACCTTAAGTTTTTACTTGTCTACACAGAGGTGCCTGCGCTGTTAGTCACCTGCAGATGTGTGTTTTATAGCACGTTGTAAATATTTTTCCTCTTGGATATCCTTTTGCTCCGCAGCAAGCGTCAACTCAACTGAATGAATTCCTCAGTGTCTTACCGGCCTCAGCCATTGAGAGCAAAGGCTCTTCCTCTGTCTTCGCCGATGCTTATGCATTGAGCATTGTTGCTGCATCTCTTTATTTCACAGATGGATTGCTAGGAAACGTGTGAAACTGCCTTGGGCACCAAGCAAGCAGAGGCACCGTGCCAGGATGTTAAAAGACTATTTCCAGCAACTGCAGCTGCAGCGTGCCTTGCTCCACGCTGAGCTCCACTCTTCCACCCTAACTGCCTCACTGCTCCTTTATCCAAGAAAGAGGGCACAGCTTAACTTAGGAGTAAGTTGGGGAATTGCAGTAGAAATGCAAAATGCAGTCTCCCTTACGCAGATTCTTTGCTCAGTGCTGAAGGTCTATGTATTCCCACATATGAAATGAGCCAGGGAAGTGCTTGCAACTGAGCTCTTTCATCGGATCCCTCCCTGTTCATGTGAAGTGTGGAGAATCACAGAATGTTAGGGATTGGAAGGGACCTCGAAGGGTCATCTAGTTTAATCCCCTTGCCAGAGCAGGATCACCTAGACCAAGTCACGCAGGAACATGTCCAGGCGGGTTTTAAACGTCTCCAGAGAAGGAGACTCCACAACCCCCCTGGCAGCCCGTTTCAGTGCTCTGTCACCCTGACTGTGAAGAAGTTCCTTCTCATATTGATGTGGAAGGCAAAGAGCAATGAATAAATACCAAAACTAATCAGGGACTGGATTGCCACTTAATTTTAAAAACTACTTTTCAGTTTTTATTTCTCCTTATTTAACTAGAGCTACAGCCCCCCAAAACTAATTCAAGAGGAGAAACTTAGAGTAGGAGAGCAGACGAGCCAGCTCAGCAACAAGCTGTAAGGGAAAGATCAAAATTACCATGGTATCTTGATGCCCTACAAGCCTGAGGCACCTTACAAGCAGCAGCAAGTAGTTCAAATTTGGCTGTAAATTAGGAGTGTGGGAGGCTGCCAAATCAGCTAGTAACAGGCTCCTGGAGGTGCAACAAACAGAACAGTAGGATAAAGGAAATCATTCAAAGTTGTATCTAAATGACAAAATTGCTAATCGTCTTTAAGCTTTTACAGATTTCTTGAGGAAACAGAAAAGGATATATCTGATGCCAGTAGAAAGGGCATCAATTCAATCTATATCTGTTCTAGTTAGAGACATCCCTGCTTGTTTGTAGTGGGGTTGGACTAGATGACTTTAAGAGGTCTCTTCCAACTAAATACATTCTGTGATTCTATCATTCTATATCAGTCTCCTTCTCTGGAGATGTTTAAAACCCACCTGGATATGTTCCTATGTGACTGGATCTGGGTGATCCTGCTGTGGCAGAGGGATTGGACTGGATGATCTTCCAAGGTCCCTTCCAATCCCTAATGTTCTGTGATTCTGTGATACTGCAATTCATGTCACCATTCTACATCTAGAATGGAAAAAAGCCAAGGGTGCACTGGAAGCAGATGGTATTCCCTCCAACTAGACTAATATTTACATTTTAAGCCACTTGATCTTGAAGAAACAAGTGGTGGGGGGGCACAGGGAAGCAGGAACAATGAGAGGAGCGCAGGGAAAACTGCCCTGGTAAGGAAGTTGGGTTACACAGGAATCACAGAATCACAGAACATTAGGGATTGGAAGGGACTTCGAAAGATCATCTAGTCCAATCCCCTTGCCAGAGCAGGAAGAAAAAAAGATCTTAATAAACTGGCAAATCCTGTTACAAGAGCAAGAGAGGGAGCCAATGGAACTGGAAATCAGTAATCAGAAAACTAATTAAATCACCACACTTTGTCTTTACACATTGCATAATTAATCTATGTCACAGATGTTCTAGAGTCGAGAGAGATTAGATGATCATATACATAATACGAACATCTGCAGCCTTGTGATATAGGCTGGAAGCCCTCGTGTTGTACAGTATTGATAACCCAGGTACTCACTGCTGAAGTTTTGGATCAAGATTCTCTCACTAACAGGTTATTTATTCCATTTTGATTTAAATTACAGAATGACAGAACAGTAGGGATTGGAAGGGACCTCAAAAAATCGTTCAGTCCAATCCCTCTTCCACAGCAGGATCTCCTAGATCCAGTCACACAGGAACATGTCCAGGTGGGCTTTAAATGTCTCCAGAGAAGGAGACTCCACAGCCCCCCCTGGGCAGCCTGATCCAGTGCTCTGTCATCCTCACTGGGAAGAAGTTCCTTCTGATATTTATATGGAACCTCCTATGTTCCAGCCCACACCCATTTCCCCTTAAAGATGAATATGTGTATATATATATAAGATACATCAACCATGCATCATAAACACTTCTCCTGAAAGAAAAGCAAATGGGACTTATTTCTTTGTGTGACTTCAAAGCAAAGATTGCATCTTAAAAGAGTTTGATGATAAATATATATATTATTAATTCTGGAAATGTTATACAGAATTAATCACAGGGATGGAGAAGTCTTCCCTCCAAAAGCTGGCTGCCTTTAAGCAGCTTTTCCCTTTGAAAATCTTGAGCTCTGGATGTGACAAAATCATTAGTTTGTATTTTAAAAGAATTACAAAGAACCCCAAAGAGAGAGACCCCCACTTCCCACCCACAAACTTTCTGGTGATAAAGAGCCTTTTCAGGCTGCATAATCCTCTTTACTGTTCTTAATTGGAGAACTGTGTTTGTCAAAAAAGTACAGAAGTCTTCAGTTGTTTGCTAGTGAGTCTGGCTCATGGGCTCCCAAGGGAAGAAAAGAACTATTTATTTTAACCGTTAAGCCTAAACGCAAACTGCACAATAAATCTGCCTATCCAAATACTACCCTATTTCATGTCACGTCAGGATGAGGCTTGCCTCGCTGTGTGAGGCTATTGTCGCCAATAAAAAAAGCAAACCCTATTAGGGAGCCCTGGAACCGGCTTCTAGGAGGTGCCAGGGTGAAGGACTGCCAACTGCACCTTCTCCCTCAGTGACCCCCAGCTTGCTGGGAGCCTGGAAATAACCTCGATTACCCAGCTCCATCTAGTGTTGGGGAAACAAATCACTCCTGAAAACCCTCATATCAGATGTCACCAGTTTTCCTCCTAGTTTCACAAGCTTTTGTGGAGCAGATGATGCTGGAATGGGTACCGGTGCCCACGTATGGATGAGCATGGCCCAAAGCACAGTCTCTTCTTTCTTCACTAGCAGAGTGGTCAGAGGTTGGAACAGGCTGCCCAGAGAGGTTGTGAATTCACTGTCCCTAGTGGTGCTCAAAAACCTAGTGATTCTCAAGATGTGGTGCTAGGAAACAGGATTTAGGGGCAGGGTGGGGTTGGGTTGATGGTCGGACTGGATGGTCTTGGAGGTCGCTTCCAACCTTAATGATTCCATGAGTCTAATTGGCTCCATAAAGGACACCTGCATATTACTTCTGAGTAATGTGAAGTCCTGAGAATTAAAGCTGGAACACGGATGAGTCTCACAACCAGGTGAAAGGACCAAGGCTGGCCAGGCACCTCCTGCCATAGTCAAGGTTCAGAGTGGATTGGCCTCTGCATTTGCCACCAAGAAGGACCTTCAGCTGTGCTGCTGGCTACAACCCAGCAGGCCCTGAGTGGTGTGGACACAGGCCAGGCCAGGCCTTGACACGAGGGACAACCAGGAGGGAAGGCCGGACTCATGAGGAGCTCTTGAGGGGCCTTAACAGCCCTGAGTGGCTGCCCCTGGGTCCTGAGTGGCTGCTCCTGGGCCCTGAGTGACTGTAGCTGTGCCCTGATTGGCTGCAGCTAGGCCCTGAGTGGCTCTCCTGGGCCCTGAAGGACTGTAGCTGGGCCCTGATTGGCTGCAGCTAGGCCCTGAGTGGCTCCCCTGGGCCCTGAGGGACTGTAGCTGGGCCCTGATTGGCTGCAGCGAGGCCCTGAGTGGCTCTCCTGGGCCCTGAAGGACTGTAGCTGGGCCCTGATTGGCTGCAGCTAGGCCCTGAGTGGCTCTCCTGGGCCCTGAGTGGCTCTCCTGGGCCCTGAGGGACTGTAGCTGGGCCCTGAGTGGCTGCAGCTAGGCCCTGAGTGGCTCCCCTGGGCCCTGAGGGACTGCAGCTGGGCCCTGAGGGGCTGCCCTTGGGCCCTGAAGGACTATAGCTGGACCCTGAGTGGCTGCACCTGGGCCACAAGGGGCTGCCCCTGGGCCCTGAGGGACTGTAGCTGGGCCCTGAGTGGCTGCAGCTAGGCCCTGAGGAGCTGCCCTAGTGCCCCTCTCAGTACAAAAGCAGGGCCCGTTCGCAGAGGCAGTTGGTTTGTGGAGAGATCTACCTGGCAGACTTTCCCTGTTTTTGGAAGGACCCTTGGCTGTTTCTCTGGCAGTTGGATCTCTCAGTGGCAGCAGGACAGACTGGACAGCAGGACAGGCTGAACTGGACTGAGGTAAGGAATTGGGTTATTTTTTTCCTGAGTGTTCTCTGCTGGGCTATGGCAGGATGTGGGTGGAGGTTGATTTCCCTGTTGTTGTGCCTTTAGGTTGATTTGCTTTCTGTTGTGCATGCAGTGAGTGGGTTTATTGCTCCATTTGGTTCCTCTGTTGCTGGTTGTGCTGTTGTGAAACTGCATCTGGAATATTGTGTCCAGTTCTGGGCCCCTCAGTTCCAGAAGGATGTAGAATTGCTTGAGAGAGTTCAGTGTAGAGCCACAAAGATGATGAAGGAAGTGGAACACCTCCCTGATGAGGGAAGGCTGAGGGAGCTGGGTCTCCTTGGATGTGTTCCTGTGTGACTTGATAGAGGTGATTCTGCTGTGGGAGGGCGATTGGAATGGATGATCTTTTTGCATCATTTCCAATTGCTCATGTTTTGTAGTTCATTTTTGTGCCCAGTAGAGATAGATACTGAAGCCTGCCTTTGTTTTTTGCTGAAGGCTGCATCTCATGTTAGGTTATGTAATTGGAAAAACAGCATGTTGAGGTTGGGTTGATGGTTGGACTGGATGATCTTGTAGCTGTCTTCCAACCTGATGATTCTATGATTCTTCCTTGACTGACAAACCCAAACTGGCTGCATTTTCATACTGAAAAGCTTAGTCTATCAGAGAGAGTTTTTGCTCCAGTCTGTGTGCTCTTGAATCTTAGGAAACTATTTCTGCAGGAGAAGGCAAAGCTAGCTCCCGTAAGAAATGTACTGATCCGGGCATGCTTAGCTTGTTAAGGAATTGGTATTTCCACTAGAAAATGTACCAGGATCAGACAAAAAATACCACTGCTTCACACTCAAGGAAGCCATCAGGAGGAAATGGTTTTGAAGCTCCTCAGGAATGTTCCAAGCTGTGACCTCCAAGAGGGAAATGCCTCTGGATTTCTAGACCACTGGCAAAGATGTAACCTGGTCTTACCTCCTTTAATTTCTGAAACCAAGGCTGGGCTTTAGAAAGCAAAACACACTGCTGCCCAGGGAGGTTGTGGAGTGTCTCTCCCTGGACACATTTAAAACCCACCTGGATGAGTTCCTGCGTGACTGTTATATAGAGGATCCTGCTCTGGCAGGGGGATTGGACTAGATGATCTTTTGAGGTCCCTTCCAATCTCTAATGTTCTGCGATTCTGTGTAGGAGAAAAAGTTGTCTTTGAGAATACCTAAGCCCAAAGATCTCGTTTCTGAAACTGCTGGTAACTTCTCTCTGCCCCCTTTCCCTGTCTCACAGGTGACTTCTTGTTGTATGGCACTAACAGAGCCCCGTAAAAACAAGAATCAGTTCAACTGTCAGTCACATTTCTCTGGTGTGACATGTTTCAGCTGTATCTCTTTAAGAAGAGATCGCTTAGGGAAAAAGAGAACCATGGCACATCCCTGTCAGTTCTCCAATCTGACCATTTTGAATAGCACCAACATAGTGTCACGTTGTTCATTTAAACTGCTTTATTTTCAAGAGTGAACCAACCAACTGTAAGGAGCTTCCAGCAAACGGTTGTAAAATTTAATTAAGATTCTTAATTTAAAGTGAGCTGCTTTTCTTTCTAGCCTGCTCAGAAATAAAGTTTCTTGCTTTTGTCTCTCCTTAACGCTTTTATACAGCTTCATTGGCCACACATTCCTGCCAAGTTTCCTGGGAGATTTGTTGTTTGGTCCTGCAGAGCAGAACTGTCCTTGCTCTGACTCTGCATATCTGCTAGGCATCAAGCTGGCTTCCTCCTGAATTGGCTGCAGATATTTCTTTCAAATCTTGCCTTCATACTGCAATGGGGTTACTTCACTGCATACAGAGATTACTCTTTTCCTGAGTCATCACCATAGCTGTAACTCCAGGACAACAGTTCTGTGCTCTTTGCTTCAGGGTATCTCCTGAGTGAAGGCCAAGTGCAGGATCTTGCACATGGGCTGGGGCAACGAGAGGTATTAATCCAGGCCAGGGGAACACCTGCTGGAGAAGTCCCTGGGGTTGCTAGTGGATCAAAAGCAGGACATGAGCCACCAATGTGCAGTTGGTGCCCAGAAGGCCAACTGCATCCTAGGCTGTATCAAAAGAAGTGTGGCCAGCAGACTTTCAGGGATTGGAAATTTGCTAGAAGGTGCTCTCAAGTCTTCTCTTCAGGCTGAAGAACCCCACCTCTCTAAGAGAGGGCTCTGTCAGAAGGTTGGGGAAGACTGCTCACAAGGGCAGGGAACAATAGGTCATGGACTCATGATTTGAAGCTGAATAAGGGTAGATTGAGGCTGGCCATGAGGAAAAAGCTCTTGAATCTGAGGGCTGTGTATCCCTGGAGTCTCTTTTAATCACCCTCAGCTAATCCCATCCATGCCTAAATAAAAGCAAGGTAGTATAAGCTGCTTAGGTTTACTCACTGGCCTATTCTTCCTCCTCTCAGCTTCCTTCAAATTCTCTGGAACGGACTGCCTAGAGAAGTGGGGGAGGTCCCATTCCTGGAGCCATTCAAGGTCGAGCTGGACGGGGCTTTGGGCAATCTGTTCTAGTTAGAGATGTCCCCGCTTGTTATAGCAGGGTTGGACTAGAGGACCTTTAGAGGTCTTTTCCAACTCAATACATTTTGTGATTCCATAATTCACGTAATCAGTAGAGAGATGGTTATGACAGAAAAAAGAGCCTGTACAAATCCCCACACTGCAGGAAGCCACAGTCTTGGGACACTGGTACAGAGGAGGAATTTCAGCAATGACTGCACGTGTGGTTTATTAGTTGTAGAGGTACTTGCCTGAGTTATTTTGAGGTGGAACAGGTATAGACCATCAACTCCTTAGCCTTCTGCTGACTTCCTAGGGTATCTGCCTGCCCTCATGTTGCTTAGGAAAGCCCAAAAAGGACAGGTCACTCCCTGAGACATAGCTGATCCATGCACTGGTTGATCTTGGGAGTGCTTTTGATGCATGGAGGAGAGACAGCACCAATTCTCAAACCCCAAGAGGTGTCAGGTGCCTCAACCTCATGTCCAGGGCTTCCATGCAGTATCACAGACCTGATAATGCAGGAGACTTTGGTCACAGCAGCAAGTTGTTCAGATCTCCAGCAATGTAACTGGATCAATGGCTCCTCCTTTACCTCACACTGTCCCTCCTTCACTATAGTCTTCTTTAATCAACCTCAGCTAATCCCATCCATGCCTAAATAAAAGCAAGGTAGTATAAGCTGCTTAGGTTTATTCACTGGCCTATTCTTCCTCCTCTCAGCTTACTTCAAATTGTCTCAACTCAAAGAAAATTCTCTTTAAGGTAATCCACAAAACACTTGTTGTTCCTTGGTAGTGTGTCTTTTGTAGGCTCCCAGAGTTAACAGTTTGCCTCTCAAAAGTAAAAACCAAAGAGGAACATGCTTCAGAAACATGACTCTGCAAGCCTTTTCTGTTTAGCAGAAAACATTTAGGATGATGAGACAAATAATTTCTGAAGTGTCTAATGCTATTCTTTTGGGTGAAGAACACAAATAGCAGATGTCAGCAGCTGGACTTGCAGTTAGCTTTAAACTGCCCTGCCCTGCATGAGCTTAAGTAATGCGCAGCTGAGGGACAGTCAGCATTACAAAGCTTTCCTAACTATTCTAACTTTCAGCAGAGATAAGCATCAGTGTACCCCTTTATCAAGCAAGCTACTGTAGGTATCATGAGACCTATTGACTCATGATCACTGGTAAAGTCACAAACCCACAGTCACATTTATCTCCAGCAAAACATTTTGCCATCTATGCTATCAAAATATAGCAGAAGCAAGAAGAAAATAATGTGCAGATCTTTATCAGTGTCTGGAATGGTCTGTAGTAATTACAGTTTGGTGAATACCAGACTGGGAAATGGCTCACACATCCTTAGGTTGTCAGGAGTTAACTTGCTTGCACAGAAGATGTGAGAGCATCAATTCAGCATGGATTGTGGTTGTTCTTAAGGATGAATTTCTGCAAACTTATAAACGATAGTGAAAAACAAAATGAAGGAGTAAATTTGAACCTTTTGAGAACATACCCACAAGATTTTAACTTTTCACTGTCTGTATATAACAAGGCAGTGGAACATCTCCTGAATGAGGAGAGGCTGAGGGAGCTGGGTCTCTTGAGCTTGGAGAAGACTGAGGGGTGACCTCACTAATGTTGAGAAATATGTGAAGGGTGAGTGTCAGGAGGATGGAGCCAGGCTCTGCTCAGTGCCGCCTAATGATAGGACAAGGGGCACCGGGTATAAGCTGGAACAGAAGAGGCTCTACATCAATATGAGGAGGAACTTCTTCCCAGTGAGGGTGACAGAGCCCTGGAAGGGGCTGCCCAGAGGTGTTGTGGAGTCTCCTTCTCTGGAGACATTTAAAACCTGCCTGGATATGTTCCTGT
>JAOXOE010000405.1:26824983-26853907 GCA_028565055.1 Phoeniculus purpureus | reverse complement strand
GGCTGCGGTGGGTACCGAGGCCGGTGGAGGACCCCGTCACGCGGCACATGGCCCCGCGGCTCCCCCGCGCCGGGCTCTGAGCGCTCTCGCTGAGCTGTGCCAGCGCGGGAGGTAAAATGCAGCTGAGTGGCTACTTCTTCTGGGGCTGCAGCGTTTTCTTAGCCTCGGGGTACAACGCCTTCGGTAAGAGCATGGAGACGACGGGCAAGAAGCAGTACCAGGTCCAGCACGGGGCGTGCAGCTACACCTTCCTGCTGCCTGAGATGGACAACTGCCGGGCGACCACCTCCTACGTGTCCAACTCCGTGCAGAGGGATGCACCTCTGGACTATGATGACTCCGTGCAGAGACTGCAGCTACTGGAGAGCATAATGGAAAACAACACTCAGTGGCTAATGAAGGTAGGAGAAGAGAATTCTTGTCTGAAAAGGTCTTACTTGCACCTAAACGTCCTACTACCAAGTTAATAGCTGTCTTTGTTGCATGTGGGTTTTTTCTTCTTACAGTTATTAAACTCTCAATAAGCATGATCTAAACTAAATTTCTGAATGAACTTTCAATCAAAAAGTGACTAGAAGGAGAGTGACAGTTTAGCAGAACCGATGCTGTAAAAGCTTGTTAACGTTTGAGTTGCCTGGGTAAGTAGCAGCTACATCCTGTGAGCAGGATGTGAGCAGGTCTAATGTATCTGATATAAAAGAACTAGTCACTAATTTATAAAATCCCACCAATTAGAACTGTTTTAGCTCTGTTTAAAGAATACGCAATGAGCTGAGGTGTGCATGGAAAACACTGTTTGAAACACGGTTCCAAGACTTGGAACTTTTCCTGTGGAAATTAATGTATGAAGCCCTGCTGATAAAGAACTGTAAATGAAAAGTGAAGACTCTGAGTCTGAAAAGTGAAGAGACTGAGTCTGACTGGTGATCAGTTAGCTGAGAGAAGTGACAGAATGTCAAGGAATTTCATTAGCGGACATCCTTTGCATCAATAACGCTTCCACTCACAGCAAAACACGCTCTGGAGAAGGTGTTGTAGATGCTGCCTAGCGTCTGTTGGTGTGACTCTGCTGCGAGTGAGAAGAAATGAGATGTCTGTTGCCAAAGTGGCAGCATCTGTAAAATTATACCCGAAACTGCAGAAAAAACTAGACTGCGTGGATTTTTAATACTGCTGGAGAATAAACCTGATCACTCTTCCACACTTGCATAGAAACTTACTGGATTCTAAGTGCTGTACGGTCCAACGGATTTTGATTTGATAAGCTTGGCACCAGGAGAAGGGTGATAAGTCTAACTTAATTGCACAGTAAATTTATGAGCGTTTATGTTTCATGCTAAGGGGCCAATCTCCTAAGCAGTGAATATTTTGAGGACTTAAATGAGCAGTTGACATAGTATCCCAAGAGAAGCATTAAAGATGTTTTCCATAAGCCCTTCTTTCACCATTCTTTACAAAAATAGCCTGTAAAATTCTGTAAAACGATTTTGCCTGAGGGTTCGCTTCTCTCATCACTTACAAAGTTACAGAACTAGAGTGACAAAGCCAAAGTAACCTGTGGGCTAATCTGTACTGGAGAAACAGAAATCAAACTTGAAAGCAGAAAGCACAATGCCTTCATCTACCTGAAAATGAACCTGGAAGCTTAAATCGCAAAGGTACATCCTTGAAGGCTGCACTGTGGGCCTCTACATCTGTCTCCATGGGCTTAGGATGCTTAAGTGAGACACCCAATTCCTCTCAGTTCAACAGCTTTGGGTTTTTTAATCTCACGAGCCAACAAACGTTTCTCTGCACATTTGCTCACCCTTCTGCCTGAGCCGTTCACAAGGCTCGCCGTTGTGGTGTTGAGACCAACATTAACATATGTGCAAGGCAGGATGAGAAACATGCCGTGCAGTGCAGTCTAATCCGTCCAGCTGCTAAGCAATTTCCCAGAATAAACAGCAGGATCACACACAGGACTCCGGTGCCGAATGTCACTGAAGCAGGCAGGCTGTGGGTTGTACGTAGCGTCAGGTAAGCAGGCAGCAGCAAGTAAATTTCAGCATGCTTTTTCTGCTTAACCCCTGGGAAATCTCTTACAAGAGGAACATCCGTGTCTCTGACTCAGTCTTTGGGGGGCCAAAAGGCGTGTTCTGCTTTGCGAGATGGAGAAATGCGTCTTGTATTTGAGGAAAGGTTTCCAGAGAAGATGCTTCAGAACAGCCGGGTTTTCTTTTCTAGCTCTCCCACAGCCAAGCATCCCCTGAAGTAACTGCTGTTTGCCTTTTCACCGCTTTCACACCTGCCCCTTATGTCATCTGTTTGGGTCACGAGAAGACTCTGACAGAAGTAGCTTTTCCTCAGGTTTGCTTTGCTAGGGACACCTGGTCTGCTAGTGAAGGCGAGAAGCGAACAATCGAACAATGGCCTTTAAAGCTGCTTGCAGCCTGCTTGGTCGGTTTTTTTAAGATCACTGGGGCACATCCTGGAATTTGTTTTCCAGCTCTTCAAATACAACGCTGGATGAGTCAGGGCAGTGCAAAAGGAGGCTGCCAGCTGAGTTCTTAGTCTCTGTTGAAAGTCCGGTTAATCGATGCTAGCTTGCAGCAGTTGCACAAGAACCTGCTTTAGGCTCAGAAGTGTCTTTCACCCATTGAAGAGGCTGAGCCTGCTTGGTTTGCAAGTTGTGTGAATGAACTGTCAAGCGCTGCTCCTGAGGCGCTGCACGTTCCTGAACAATTTTGCCCTCCTCCCCCACTGCTGCCTTTAGTCCGTCACCTAAAGGAAATGTTGTGCTTCTGAATGAACTCTGGGCTCTATGAATGGAGCAGCACGGGCAGCGTGCGCTTCGTCTGCCTCGCGGCAAACCCAGTGGGGAGACAACGAGTTCCGTGGGTCTGCGTTCTCCTCTGGTCTGCTCCAGCACGGAAAGCAGAAGACACTCCTACAGCTGCTACAGATTGCTGCTGTGTGGCAGTTGGTGCGATCTGAGCCACACTAATGCCTTAGGGCACTGCCGTGCTGGTCACAGATCAGACTGGGGGTGTCTTTTCCGAAGCAGATTACGCTGAGTGGCTCAGATGACACACCAGAGCAAACCACGGCTCACCTAATCCGGCGGTAAGCCAGTAAGTGATGCCGTGAAGCAGAGGCCAAAGCCCTAAATCGGCTCTGCAGCGGTATATCTGAAATAAAACGTCTTTGCTGTGGGATGAGTTTGCACGCTGCACTGCAGGAGTTTTTCCTAGCTCGCGTGGAGGACAGGAACGATCTCCACCGCTCTGGGAGGCTGACAGGCGCACTCGCACAGCGGTGGCGCAGGGCTGGGGGTTTTAAATTCAGCCGCGTGTCGGGTATCGGATTTGGAATCTTTGTTTAGAAAAACATTAGGCCTTCAGGTATTCCGAAAAGACAATCCCTAGAATTCCCCTAATTCCACAAACAAACACCTGTCTGAACCAAGGGCAAATTTACCGCTCGGGTCCTGGCGTTTCTGCTCAAGAAACCGCATCTTCTCGGGGCTTCAGCCGTCGCGGTAACTGACGGCTGATCAGACTGATTACGGTATGTGCCGTTTGTCTGTAGTTTATCAGCAGATCAAAATACCTGAAAACTAAAGTCTGTGCAAGGACTCAGCACTTAAAGCTAAGATCAGAACTTCATCCCGAACCGCTCCGGCAGACTGACAAGGAGGGGACCCGTTGCTGGTAGAGACGCAGTATCCTTGGATTCTATAAACTGAGAATGATTTTTCCTTGTCCTGATATCCTCGAAGCTAAAAACCTTTTGTCATTTTGAAGTGCGTTTCTTCCCCTAACACAGTAAAATCAGATGTTTTAAGATGCGTGGGAATGAATGCTTCTAATTGCTAATGAAGAAATAGCCCAGGAAAGGCTTCAACTATCGTACTTGTACTGAACTTTGTACCTGAAACGTGAAAAGATGCTCTGGCCTGCTGCAATCCTAAAACATCTGCAAGCAAGAATGAATGTGTTGTACGGTGTTGGGTTTGGAAGTACAGAAGAGATAGTTTTGCCTGTGGATCAAGAGCTGCATTCCTTTCTCAAGCAGTGCATCTGTTTTCACTTACAGGGGAGAGTGCTTGTTTCTGTCTATCAGCTTTGTATTTACTAAGCAAAACAGTACTGGCAGGACCCCGACTGAAGTACTCTTTAACCCTGGGATTAGTACAGGTAGCTGAGTGGAGCCTTGCTGCTCTTTTGAATCATATGGTTATGCACTACATCACGGTGAATATGGGCTGGAGGTGAATGTATGTGAAAGGATCTGCAGAGACACTTCTCTGTGTGTGTGTGTGTGTGTGTTTGAAAACTAGGTCACAGAGGCTGTTTCTGCATCACTCAGCAAACACAAGACTGGGGATACAGGTGTGAAACTGTACATCACCAACAAAGAAAACCAAGCGTTCTGATCTACCAGACAGCGTTGAAGCTTGCCGTCTCCAAAATGCTATCACTAATAATTGCGATGATCAGAGACGTGTTTGACTGAAGTAGTCTCTTTCGAGCATTCAAGACAGGTCTTATGTGCTTTGTTTTTAATGTAATCGTAAACTTAGTATCTGTGATGGGTCCAAACACCAAATTGTGAGGTAGTCTCCAGTAATTACTGATATCAGGGGTTTCGTTTTGCTTTTCTTCTTTCTCTTTAAGTGCACATATAGGAAATGAGCCTAGAGATGGTTAAAATTACGGTTCCCAGTCCCTTTGGTCTGCACGAACATTCCATGCAAAGCTAGACAACACAACTTTAGAGCACAACTTTTGCAGAAAGACTGGGGTTCAGAATGGTATTCCTCCTGCAGACAATTCCACTCCTTTTTTGCTCTTATGAGCAAATAAAGAAATCTACCTTTCCCCGTAATTTAGCAAAAGAGACAATTGCTTCAATTTGCTTGACTCAGAATGACAAGAAACAAGTTCTAGAATAGAACTTTGCCTATCAGATACACGGACCCGTATTGGCCTAGGTAACAGATGTCACATTTTGAAGGTTAGAAATGGTTATGATCAGTAACTGCGTTATACTGTCATTTTCAGAGACTCACAGAGTCACTAGGGATTGGAAGGGACCTCGAAAGATCATCCAGTCCAGTCCCCCTGCCACAGCAGGATCCCCTAGACCAACACAGGAACACACCCAGGCGGGTCTTAAATGTCTCCAGAGAAGGAGACTCCACAACCCCCCTGGGCAGCCCCTTCCAGTGCTCTGCCACCCTCACTGGGAACAAGTTCCTTCTGTGGCAGGGGGATTGGACTAGATCTTTCGAGGTCCCTTCCAATCCCTTATGATTCTACGATATTTACATGGAACCTCCTCTGTTCCAGCTCACACCCACTGCCCCTTGTCCTATCACCAGATGCCCCTGAGCAGAGCCTGGCTCCATCCTCCTGAAGCCCACCCTTCACACAGGAGGTGCCACAGCTCCTGCCCCCACTTTCTGCAGAACGGAGGGCACTGGTGAGTGTGGTGGGTGCCTCAGCCATGCAGGGATTCCCTGCCCCTTGGCAGCCCTGTGAGCTGAGCACGGTGCCTTGGTTTCACGGATGGGAAGGCTCAGAGCGCCCCAGTACTTTTTTCCCCTCCCCTGTCTCTTATCAGTTTATTTGTGATAGAGGGGACATGTGTGTCCGTGTTCCGCTTGTCCCGATCCCAGGGGTGCCTTGTATCCGCTAGGAACAAGCGACAGGCACAGCCAAGCCTTGGCTTTTTGGGGCAAGTACCTGGGGCTGTGCTAGTCGCACGCCATAAAGTCACCCGAGTGACTCCTCCCGTCGATGTCACTTCTGAATCGCTGGGACCTCAGCGTAGCCCAGCATCTCAGCTGAGGGCTTCCTTTTGGTCACAGCGATCCCCTGCAGCTACAGGCTTGGGGCAGGGTGGCTGGAGAGCAGTCTGGCAGAGAAGAACCTGGGGGTCTTCATTGACAGGAGGCTGAATGTGAGCCAGCAGGGTGCCCAGGTGGCCAAGAAGGTCAGTGGCATCCTGGCCTGGATTAGAAACTTTGCGTCCAGCAGGACCAGGGAGGTGATTGTCCCCCTGGACTCAGTACTGGAGAGGCCACACCTTGAGTACTGGGTCCAGTTTGGGGCATCTCAGTGCAAGGGAGGCATCGAGGGGCTGGAGCGAGGGCAGAGGAGGGCAACAGAGCTGGGGAAGGGCCTGGAGAATCAGTCTGATGAGACTGAGAGGTTGAGAGAGTTGGGGCTGTTCAGTCTGAGGAAGAGGAGGCTGAGGCAAGACCTCATCCATCTCTACAACTATATGAAAGGACATTGTAGAGATGCTGGTGCTGGGCTCTTCTCACAGGTCATTAGCGACAGAAGCAGAGGGAAGGGCTTGAAGTTCCAACAAGGGAGGGTTAGACTGGCCATCAGGAAGAAATTCTTCCTGGAGAGAGTGGTCAGGGTCTGGAACGGGCTGCCCAGGGTGGTGGTTGAGTCCCCATCCCTGGATGTGTTTGAAAGTCACTTAGATGTGGTGTTGGGGGATCTGGTTTAGGGGTGACCTTGCAGAGTAGGGCTGATGGTTGGACTTGATAATCCCGAGCGTCTTGTCCAACCTGAGTGATTCTGTGATCTTCTGCTTTTGGTAGGCACCTGAGCGTAAGGAGTGACAAGCACCGTAAGGCATCCAAATCGTGAGTTCGAGGTCTACATGAAGCACTCGACCAGGCACTTTGGAGGTAGGAAATGGGTGTTTTGTCTCACAGAGAACGTTCCAAGTGCTCCCTGCCTTCTTTAGCGTGTTGTCTACCACCTGCAGAACTCTGCTGCCTCTCTGGCAAGTTTTGATATTCGGAGCTTTCGAAAAGTAGGGAGTTGACTTTCCTAGGGAGGAATCTGCCTCTGCTGCCACACACCGAGGAGACAGCTCTGCTGGGTGTTCTGGTTGTAGAATCATAGAGTCATTAGGGACTGGAAGGGACCTTGAAAGATCATCCAGTCCAATCCCCCTGCCACAGCAGGATCACCTAGACCAAGTTGTATAGGAACATGTCCAGGTGGGTCTTAAACATCTCCAGTGAAGGAGACTCTACAATCCCCCTGGGAATTTTCGTTAAGAAAATAAGGAGCAGCCTGTGGAGAAGAGCTTGGGGCAGGAGATGGGTGAGATGAGCAGAGCCAAAGGCATTGGTGGGTACTGAGCAAGAGGTGTGGAGTGTCAGCAGGCAGGAGCAGGTGCCCAGCGATTCTTTGCAGCGGAAGCTGCTCCAGGAGCCGTCGGGTTGAAGCACGCACCGCCTGAGTGGGGAACCATTCGTCATTACTCAGGGGAGCAAGACAAATGAGAAATCAATTGAACATCAAACCATCGTTACTGATTGCCTGTGTTGAAAATAAATGACTCACCGGGCGCTCCGATTGATTCACATGTACGTGGCAAGTAGCTCCAGTCTTGATTTACGGACCTGTGCACCAGTCAGGCAGGAAAGTCTTGCTCCCACTCACTTTATTTGAGCAACAAACATCCTTTTCTCTGGGCACGGATTAAGCCAGCCCACTCACAAGCTTTTTCTTCCCTGCCCGACTGCTGACTTTGCCTTTAAGTGGTGTTCCTGGGCAACTTGGTCTAGGGGATCCTGCTGTGGCAGGGGGATTGGACCAGATGATCTTTCGAGGTCCCTTCCAGTCCCTAATGATGATTCATAGCTCCACTCACGTGGTGCTTTGAGGTTTTCTTTCGCTGTCATTTTATAGCAGAGGAGCTCGGAAGGGATGGGACCGGCTCTGTGCAAAGCGCTGGGCTCCGTGCCCAGCAGGGCAAGCAATGACCCCATCCTCAGAGAGCTGCACTCTCCAGTGTACCATGGATTTACAGTGAAACGGGGGGGGGAAGAGGATGTTTGGTGGCTTAGAGGTCACCAGTAACTCTCTGTGTGATGCTCAGTGGAGCACTCGGTGCCTGAAACCTGCCCGCCCTCTGGAGAAGCGAGCAGCTGCTCGCAGGGGTTGAAGGTAACTGTGCCTGCTCCGTGTTGCTGTGCCTCTGTTTACTCACCAGCCCGAGGAGGAGGTGTTGGACACCTGCCGCTGCTTTTCCGCAGCAGTCTGATAGGGTCGTCAAAACAGAAGGGAAACAAGGGGGTGTTGGCTGTAGGTGATGGGCAGGGACGTGTGTCCCGGTTTGCACAAGCAGTGGGTGGTACCGCAGTGGGGAAAGACCCAAGGAGAGCTGCTAGAACAGAGAGGTCTTCCCCAGCTGGTTTGGGAGAGGGCAGGTCTCTCATGGGGCCGGCCATGGTGAACACAAGGGGAAGAAGGGAGGCAAAGGAAGCGTGGTAGTTGTCTCAGTCTGCCTGCTGGGTAAGGCAGAAGAAGCCTCTCGCCAGCCCTGTGTGCCCCCAGCTGTGGCAGGGGCAATGACCAGCCAGCCCCTTCACTGCCCGAGCCACATCGTGGCTGTGGTTGCTGTCAGGCTGGGTGCTTTGGTCTGGGTGTCTCTGTGTGTCCTGGGGCCAGGCAGGGCAGCAGAGCCAGTCATCTGGAGAGAGCTGTCTCCAGTCACAAACTCCACAGTGCCACCAGACTTCTTGATCTTCCCAGGTCCCTTCCAATCCCTAATGATTCCACGATTCTTGGTCTGCCAGAAATCCCAAGGGAGATGGTGACCAGCAAACTGGGGCTGCAACAGCAAGAGGAAAAACCCAACAGCAAGGCAATAGCCATCTCCTGCAGTTATGAGCCACTAAGTAGACGAATCACAGTTCAGTTGCCATGAGGATGATTAAGGATGGAGCCTGAGTAGCTTTTAGCCAGATACAGCCCACAGGTGCTGCTATAGGATGAACTGGTTTGCACAGTTTATCTGACTAAGAAATGTTTCCCCCACGTTGTTCTTCAGCTGGATCATTTTTTATCACCCAGCGTTTTGCACCAGGGCTGAGACCGGTGGGTTGGGAGAGGCAGCACCGGAGACAGGAGCAGCAGGGGTGGGCAGCAGCCGCTTGCTCTCTGTAACAGTCCTGCCTCACTGCACAGCATCCCTTAGGTGGGGCTTGCACTGACACCAGCTACATGAGCCTGGCATAAAGGGTCTCTGGCCTCTGTGCACTGGGCTCCTTTGTGATTTGATGAGCTGGTGGCTTTGGCTGTGTTGGCTTGGCAAAGAATGGGCTAACAGTGCTGCCATGGCTGCCTCTTCTCTTTGGGCGACACCTGGCTATTTGCCGCCCTGCATTTCTTTTTGTTCAGGTCTTGTGTCAGTCTTCTTGAGGGAGCACTCACAATTGAGAAGAATAACCATAGAAGCACCTCCTGCTCTGGGTCCAAGCTGTGTCTGGAGAGCCTGAGCCTCCTACCAGTAGCCAGTGTGGCACGGACAAGTTACCTGCCTTTCTGTTGCCTGGTTCTGCACCAAAAGGGTTTGATAGGACAAGGGGCAGTCGGTGTCAGCCGGAACAGAGGAGGTGCCACATCAATATGAGAAGGAACTTCTTCACAGTGAGGGTGACTGAGTGCTGGAAGGGGCTGCCCAGGGGGGTTGTGGAGTCTCCTTCTTTGGAGACGTGTTAAAACCTGCCTGGCCATGTTCCTGTGCGACTTGGTCTAGGGGGTCCTGCTGTGGTGAGGGGGATTGGACTAGATGATCTTTTGAGGTCCCTTCCAATCCCTAATGATTCTATGAAAGCCTATAGAAGGTGGGTCTGAGTTCTCTGCCCAGCATCCAGAGCAGCACTTGTTCATCAAGTGATGAACCCTGTGTGTTCTGGTTCTCCAGCTGCAGAAGCCCAGGTGACAGCGAGCTCTGCTGAAGCCAGGTCTGGTTCCTCTCTTTGGTGTGCAGCTTCCCTTGCTCAGCAATGTTCCAGTGTGGTTTGGGTATGGTGAGGGAAAGCAGGGTTGAGGATTGGGAACTCTGGTTTCAAAACAGCTTTTATTGGAGCGGGAAAGGCAGCTCAGGAGTCCAGAAGAAGCCATCTGTGGTAAAAAGAAAGAGACGCTGAGGATGGTGCTGGGCAGACGGGAGCCATGGACAGAGACCAAACCCTGGAAGGATGTTGGCTGTGCTTGCGAATTCTTTTTTGTTGTTGTTGTTACTGCTCCAAAGTCCGTGACGTAAATCTGGGGAGAATTTGGCGTTCCCCATCCGAAAGACCTACGCTAGCAGCGAAGCACCTCTGTACGCATTGCTTCAGCGCTGGCTCTGCAGCGAGGTTGCAGGACCTCATTATTCATGATTTTATCTTGCTACCTGAAATACATAAATAGCCTCAAGGTGCCTCTGGTGGACCTCTTCCAGCTCTTTGATGTGCCAAAGGAAACTTCTGTACATACTCCCTCAACCTGTCCCCACTCCCTACCTAAGGTTTAATGTTTCTACTTGTTATGTTTACCTGTCTGCACTAGACCGAGGGCTCTCCGAGGCGGAGACCTTGCTGTCTCTCATGCCAAAGTACCTTGAAGGAGCTGTAATATCAGCAGCTATAAAATGGGATAGGAATTATCAAAGTCACATCAGCTAACACGGCTCATCTCATCAGGTTCCTCTGCGCCGGGCGAGCTCTCCACGGGGATGCCACCCGCTCCCTGACACCAGCTCGGCGTGAGCTGTGCCAGCAGTGTCAGCAGGCAGCCCCTGGTGGGAGGGCGTGTGGTGCCCTGCAAGCACATGCTATGCTATCCGTGTCTGTTGTGCCGAGCAGGGTGATTCAGCCCATGCCTGCCCATAGCCAGGCTCCTTGTGATGTCCCAGCAGCTGGGAGGCTTTTTGGAAAGCCTCAACCCAAGAGAGACGACATTGCCAGCAGCAGGACCCCACATCTCTGTTGGTTTAAACAATCAGGGCTACACCTCGGAACTCAAGAGCCTCAGAGTGCCCTGGATCCAAGTTTCCTTGGGTGAGACTGTGTCAGGGACAGCAAAGACATCCTTTCCTGCCCGCGTGAGCTGAGACAAGAAGCAGGCAGAGCCGAGCAACACACGGTGTTCTGCCCCTGCTCCTGCCTGGCTCCAGTAAGACCCTGGGGCTGAAGCCGCTGTCCCACGGCGTTTGTGTGAGCGAGCCACTGGGACCCACAGCCCGCGGTGCACTTGCAGCCACCTCTCTCTTGCCTTCCCTTCTTCAGAGCCAGTTTCTTTGTGCAGCCTGGGATGTATCAGGGAGAGCCCTTGTTTTTATAACCTCCTGTTACGGCTGGAGGTGAAGCCTCTGCAGTGACAGCTGAGGAGCAGACTTTGATCTAGTGCACAGATGTCTCCTCTGGGAATTCAGGCCTCTGAGTCTTACTTGCCCTGGGCAATAGTCAGGAGGATTTCCCTTAAATAAAGAGCCATCAAACGTTATCAGCTGTCCTGCTATTCCCCTGTCGCTGCCCTTTGAAGATGGCATCTGCCACAGAGAGGTCAGGCAGAGAAATCTCTGGGTGAAAGCTCAGTGTGCAGCCCAAAGCAGCACAGAACCGGGGGGATGTGTCTTGGGACTGGCCCAGCCCTGTAGCACCCACAGCGCCTCAGAAACTAGCAGTCATCTGGCCAAGTACCCAAGCCCAAGCTAATTCCCTGCTGAGCTCACAGCCTGTCCTGTCCTTCCTTCAGTTTGCATGGTGTGTGGGCTGGATGCCATCAGCAGGGTCTCATCAAGCACCAGGTGGGTTCCACACACCTAGGGGAGAAAACATACAGAACCTGATCAGCCCTGGCCAGCAGGTGAAGGGCAAACTGGGCTGGGGCTGCGACAGGCGTTCTGTCCTCTGCGTGGTCCCTGGAACCCCTGGGGTGAGCAGGGCCTGCATTTGAGTTGTGCAGCAACATCTCATCAGTGCAACATCCCCAAAATCAGAGGAGCAAGGACCGCTATAGAAGAGGGTCAGGATTAGGGACGGCAAAACTCCGTCAAGCTATAGAGCTGCTGCACAGAGAGAAATTGCTTTTCTTCTGCTTCTCTTAAGGGCTGAAGCACCCCCTGTATGCAGGGGAACTGCAGACCCCATGCTCAGCCGGGCTGCCTTGCCCAGTGCTGGCCCTGCGTCAGACCTCAGAAGCACCTGCAGTCTTGGTGACTCCTTTTGCACATCTGCCTCTGCAGACTGCTCAAGGCTCGTCCACGTTTCTCACAAACAGAGCTATTATTTCACTGACCCGGTCCTGCTCGTCACAGATGAATTGGGTGCTGTTCACTGCAGCTTGAAATGCTGCTTCGCTACTCTTAAAGCTTCCCATTCATTTTCTGTGCCGACGGGGTTCACAGCGGCAACTGTGCAGCTTTCATTGATACTCGATGCAGCAGCAGTGCCCTCAGCAAAGGCTTTTTTGTGCATGTGGCTCCAAACCTTTCAACCAGGCTATCATGGCAAGCCATAATGTCCCTTTTCTGCAGTGCCCCAAGCCACCTGCAGCCCCTGAAAGAGCGCATTGTTCCCCCAGTTCAAGAAACAACACTGGCAGTGTCCACACTGGCTGCAAGGGAGGGCTCTGGGCAATCTTTTTGCCCAGCCCTCATCCTTCACGGCCCCCCAACTCCTTTTTCTGAGGCTGAGCTTTGGCCCCACCACCGTTCAAAACTAAATGGGAGGATATGTGCAGGGTGGGGTATTTTAGTTGCTAAATGAGCCACCTGATGTGGGGCTGCTCTCCTGCGGTGGGAACCCTGCAGAGAGAGATTCCCGGGTGCTGGGGTTTTGTAGGTGCAGCCACAGGTTACTTCTTGCTGTAGCTGGAAAACCACTTGCCAGTGACCAGTGAGGGTGGGAGCGGGGGTGTCCTTTCTTCTTCATTTTCTTCTATTCAATAAAACAGGCACTCGTGTCGGGGGAAGATGCTGCACTGCCTTTTGCTGGGAGAAGAGGAGTCTGGCAGCTGAGCTCTGCTCAGAGACAGGACGATGCCTTTGTCTAGCGACTATTCTAAAGAGATGAAATAACAGGGCATGAAGGAAATGCTCTGCTTAGGAGAAAACCCTGCTAAGCCCAGCGTGTTGTTGTCCTGCTGCTTGTCTCTTGCAGGATGAGTTAAGGAAAGGTGGAAATGCCAGTGGATGCTTTTTGCTCGAGAAAAGGAAGACTTGCGCTCTCATCCGTACTGGCAGCCAGAGGAAACGTCTCTGCCCCAACAGATAAGTGATGGTTTGTTATGGGCATAGCCTTGCTGGCACTTGCCCGGTTCACCTACTGGAGAAAGGAGTTGTCACCCACAGCTCGGCGCTGTCAAGTGCCACCCAGCAGCGAGGCGCCTGCCCTTTGGCGTGGCTTGATACCAACCCGAGCTTGTTTCCATAAACAGAGCTGTGTTTTGAAGGGAATGGCAACGCTGGTTGAGAAAAACAGAGTAGTGCTTGAAGGAAGGTGGATTGTATGGTGAGAGCAAAGATGATTTCCCAGCTGGCGTGGTGCAGCCCCACGGGTTTTGTGGCCTCAGAAGAAGTGGCTGGTGGGTTGTTGTCCCACAGCCAGGGGGTACGGGGAGGTGGACACAATGCTTTGGATCGTGATTCTTCTCTCTGCCCCACGTTTTCTCTTTCCTCCTTGTGGCTCGCTCGGGGTGGGTGCAAAGCTGGAATCACTTCTGCGTCTCAGGCGGAAGAGCTCCTTGTTTGCCCAGCCCTTACAAATATTCCCCTCCTGTTTCTAAAGCCTGTGCCTGCATTGCTGTCCAGCTCTGCTCTGAAGCAGCTACTGACACTGAGCAGGCACAAGCCTGCTCCTCAGCGCAAGGTTCATGACTTGGGGACGTGGTGGTCCAGCAGCATCGCTGGCAGGGCTGCTGCTGGCAGGTAAGGATGAGGTTGTTCTGTGGGGTCCCAGATACTCTTCCTGCTAAACCCCCGTGAGAATAACCTGGCGCAGGACTAGCTCTCTGGATTCCCCTTTCCTGCTGTTCCACTCGAGGGCTGAGCCACTTGTTTATCTTGTGGGAGAAGTCCGCCGCAGTTCGTATTTGATCCTGGCTGAGGTAATTTCTCTCCCTCTCTGCAATATTCTATTGCAAGCACCTACAGTTGCTTCATGGAGGCAGTGCTCACGGTTGCTCAGTGCACAGTACGGGTGCTCTTGTCCCTGTCATCTCAAATACAAAGGTGCAGTCACCCTTCATTTGTGGGCTCAGTGACAGAGGTGCCAGAGTTAGCCCTGGGTGCCACTTCCAAGCCCATGCCCTTGGAAGCCCTGGTTGCCCAGGTGTGCAGCTACTACCTCTCCACCAAAGGCAGGTGTAGCACCAAACACTTCCAGAACATCTGCTGAGATGGCAACCCACAGCAGCAAGCTCGAGTTTTTAAAGGGCACGGTACCCAGTGCCTTCAGTTCCCGGGTGGTGAGTGTGTGGCACTCCTGATGTTCAGGCTGTAGCTGGACGGGAAAAGGCAGGGAGACAGATGACAGAGTGATCAGAGATGATCAGTGCTATCTGTGTGAGACGAGGCTGACTCAGGCAGAGGGCTCTGGGCTATGCTGGAGGTCCACAACGTGATGTGGAACGGAGGATGAATAGCAGCCGTTGCTCATAAGGCCAGCGTCAAGGGATGTTGGATGAAATCACCAGGCAGACAGTTTTTGAGGCACGGAGGAGGGAATATTTTTTTCACATAGCTGTAATTAATCGGTGGAACTCATTGCCACGGGATGCTTCAGGTGCTGTAAGTATATATTGGTTCAAAAAGCAATTAGGCAAATTAATGGGACAGCAGTCTATGGAGGCCTGTTAGAGCTGCTGCTGCTGCAGATGCAGCCTGTGGCTTGGGAAGTCCCCGGGCTACCGAGTGCTGGGGTTTGCAGGGTTGCCCCAGGCTCACCTCACTCTTCCCCCCATAACACCTGTGGGTAAGAGCCACAGAGGAGCTGTGGTGCGTCTTCTCTTCCCAGGGCTCTCCATGCTAGACTGGAAGTTCTCCTTTGTTAGGTTAATGGTTGGACCAGTGACCTTAAAAGGCTTTTCCAAACAGAACGCTGTCACGTCTGGAGAGCTGTGTTTTCGCCTTCCTCCTCCACCCCAATATCATGCTGGGGTGGAGGGGCTGCCTGACCAAAAGGCAGATCAAGCCACCAGAAATCCCGTGCTGACACAAAGTGCACAAGGCTGCAGGGGCAGCAGGACAGAGAGAGGAGTCAGGATGATGTTACGTGCCCAGTAGCCCCCCTGACCTCACATCCATGCACCCGAGCACCTTGTCCATCCCCCCAGCACGCTCTGGTTAACTGTGGGATGTCAATGTGCCACTGGCTGCAGGTGTAATGTCAAGGTGTTGCAAGGAAACAGCCCCCCTGTACATAGCGATGGAGATGGAGAGGGGCGGTCTGCAGGCTGTGATTAAATCCCAGTCCTTTTACACCTTAAATGCTTCAGTCCACAGCCAGTTCAGATCACTCAGCCCTGGAGAATTAGATAGCTCGATCAGACAGAGAGAAAAGCTGCACAGAAAAGGTTCTGTCACACCCCTGGGCTCTGGGTACAGGAATGCCAAGCTTGACTTCATGTTTGCTTAATGCAGCAGCTTGCTAGGCACTTCTAAGGCTAGCACAAAGCGCCGGAAAGAGATTTCATTTGTAGAGTTATGTAAAACAAGAGCCGTGATTTGTTTATTATATTAAAGACCACAGCCAGAGCTTTAGGATAAAAGGATATGAAATGAACGGCATGGGAACCCAAACAGCAGCGTTTTCTGCCTGGCAAAGAGAGAGGTGGGACGTGGATCGTGTCAGGTTGCCTCTTTGCACCTGCATGAGGTTGAGCAGTGCTAACGCTGGCCCTGGGTCTGCCCTACCCAAAGGTCTGCTGGTGCTTTGCAAGGAGCCAAAAGTTTGGGGTGGGCTTTTGCATGTGGCCATCCAGACTGGTTGTGCCGCACGAAGGGCACGGGAAACCCTATGGGGGGCTCATCACTGTGGCCGCAGTGGGCGTTCTTTGGGTCTCCAAAGGCTTGGGGTCACAACTATCTCGGTAAGGGGACAGTCAACAGATGTGAACTGCAGAGAACAAATGCAGGGTGACTCCAAGACTGTGCATTGCAAACTGCAGATTACACTTGGAAACTGGCCCTGGAAAACAACAGATGTGAGAGCAGCGCTTACGTGTGACGCAGCATTCCTGGGCTTCCATGGGCGTCAGTGAGCCCTGCTCTATAATCTAGTCTCTTACTCCTGGTTATCCTATTTTGATCACTTGGAAAAACTGTATTCACCCAAGAAAAATGTACTTGCCCCAAGGTGTGCAAACATGGGACTATTTACCAGGGCTCCGGAAGGGAGGCTGTGCTCAGCCCGCTCTCCTCCGGATAACAGGCGCTTGTTTTGCACAACTGAGAGAAGCTGTTGTAAGGACATACCAGAAGGATCTGCAAGGTGTAGGGGCATCTCCTGTGCCCTTCATTCATCTCTTGGGGAACATCCTACTGCTTCCTTCAGTGTTTCCTTGGTCTGTGTGTTTTCCTCTCTTTCTCTAGCGACGCTTGAGACACATGAGAGAGACTCATTTCATACAGTCTCTTCCCCTTGTTCTTCCCTTCTCACTCCAAGCACACGCCACAAAGCTCTCTCCTAGAATCATAGAATCAGTAGGGATTGGAAGGGACCTCGAAAGATCATCTAGTCCAACCCTCCTTTGCCTGTTTTCTGCTTTGAAGGAGGCCCCAGGGATTTTTCTCTGCAAAGAAACCACCCCTGGCAGGGCAGCGGGAACTCCTTGGGACGCAGAACCACATCATCGCTCCCCTGCTCTCTCCCTGAAGCTGAAGCTCTGCTCTAAGGCCTGAAAGTGAAGCAAAAGTCTCTGCAGCTCCCATCCCCAGCCAGATAGCTCAAAGTGGTGAGGCAAGGGAGAGGCTAATCTATTCAGGTCATTAAGATGTGGGCAGAACTGAGCCTGTCCTAACCATCCCCTTTGAAATCCTATATGCATATAATTCATCTTGTGCTCCAGTGGATCCTGCCTGAAACTGGAATTGCAGTTCTAACCATCTGCTTTTGCATTCAGGACTCTGCGGTAGTTTGCATAAATGGGTGGCTTTCATTTGTGTTTCCACTGTAGCTGCCCTGGAGTTGTAGGGGCTGGGCCACCCCCACACAGCTTTTGACAGGGGCAGCCTTACCGAGGGCATAAGGGGATGAAGCTCTCACCTAGAGCCCTCCGGGTGGTACCAGAAGGGATGTGCTCTGTAGCAAGGGATGAGGCAGCCCTGCAGTGCTACCTGCTCCGCTGCCCCCAAGTCCGTACCACCCTTACCATGCACAGTGGGGCCACAAAGGTTGATGATAGTCTGAGTCGGTCCACGAGGGACACCGAGAGCTGTCTGGAATATCTTTCAAAGCTAACTGGCTCTGTTTGTACAAGGGTTTGTTAGCTTTCCTTTATGAGTAATTTTGAAGGATCAGATTGTTCCCAGAACATGCTTTCCAGGCTGATCAGTTTGCCATTAGCCGTGACCTTCACCACAGCCACTTGTTGGCTCTCCTGGCCTGTTCCACATCAGGGTGGAAACTGTTTGTGGCAGGGTGTGGCAGGAAACTGCGGCAGGGTCCCGAACCCGTGTATCGCTCTGCAGCATCTACCACAGCCCTGCTCCCATCTTGATCTGGGGTCTTTGGATGTGACCACAACAGACAGCTCAGGAGAGGCAAGACGGGCCACGGGGAGGTTTCTGCTGTTGAGAGGCACCAGCTCTGCTTTGGCAAAGCAGATAAGGCTCTGGCATGCAAAGGCAGGACAGCAAGAGGCTTTCCTGACAGTGCTTATCCTTTCATTGTCACCCAACAAAGGAGTCCCTAGGAAAGACACTGCCTGGATGCCTGCAGGGGCTTTTGCACTGCTCTAACCAGCTTTAATTTTAGCAGCTTGGCAGATGGGTGGGTGGGTGTCTTCCCTGTCTCTTTTTGCAGCCGGGCTCTGGAAGCTCAGCTGGAGCTTGTGGCCTGGAGCCTGAACGCATGGCAGGCAAACACCAGCAAATGACAGGAAGGTTTGAACTGACTGAACACTTTCCCCAGCACTTAGAGCAGCTGAATTGATCTCAGCTCAAAGCTGGGGCTTTCTCTGTAAACAGTAAACAACAGATGCTGGACTTAAAAACAATCTCTCCTCTGTCCTCAGAGGATGCACAGCATCTTTTTAAGAGCAAAAACCTGTCCTGGGGGTTACAAAACACAGAGGAAAAGGAGGAAGGGGCTAAGAAACAGCCTCACCATGTTTAGTGCTGAACCTGTGGTGACCAGTGTCAGCCACCACATACCCAGAGAAAAGACCTAACACCTCGCATCTTTCCTGGCTGGATGTGTTCTCGTGCCACTTGGTCTAGGTGATCCTGCTGTGGCAGGGGGATTGGACTGGATGATCTTTCAAGGTCCCTTCCAATCCCTAATGACTCTATGATTCTACACTAAAAGAGCTGGCTGAGAAGCTGACTTCGGAGTTTGGTGGCCACAGAGAAAACCCAAAGCATCCAGTATTGTTTCTGACAGAGCAAACAGCGAAGGGTCATTCTGTCTTCAGGTTGTCCAGCTCTCCTCAGTGTCACTTGGAAGTTGACCAGCAGAGCTGAAACAACCCTTTGCCATTTCATCTGGGTGACCCACCTCAGGTGCTGGGAGGTGTTGGCCTCTCCCGAGCAGCTGCTCAACACCACACCAGCAGCACAGCAACTCCTGTGCCTGGCTGGGCTCAGTTTTAGCAGGTGGCTACCACGTGGCAGAGGCTGCTTTTACAGCTCTTTGTGCAGGTGCCTGTGCCAGGAGGGAGGGAGATCTATATGTAGAGTAGTTACAGGATCACTGTGTCCAGGTTGTCCACATCAGTGTATGGACCCTTGAGAGATGCTGCCTGAGTCCTGGCATCAGTATGGACCAGTGTAAACTTGTCAGAGGACAATAGATTTACTAGTATCTTCCTCCCTCTCCATCAGCCAGTGTGCAAACCCAGCCCTTGAGCAAGGAAAAGCCCAATTCCCCAGCGAACTGGAAGATGCTACAAACTATGCCCCCATGATGGAGATCTGGTGACTTTAGCAGTCAGAGAATCATCAAGGTTGGAAAAGTCTTTCAAGATCATCAAGTCTAACCATCCACCCTACAATCTCTAACCACTAAATCATCTCAAAAACACTGTGTCTGCCCTTTTCTTTGAAGGGATCTAGGGATGGTGCCTCCACCACACCCCCAGGCAGCCTGTTTCAATGGCTCATCACTCTTTCTGTGAAGAAGTTTTTCATAGTAGCCCATCTGAACGTCCCCAGGTGCAACTTGATCCCTTTTCCTCTTGTCTAGTCCTCTTGGCTAGTCAAGTCTTCCCATTGCTGAAAGAGGCTGATTTTCTCCTGCTTCCAAAATCGCTGCCTTTTAGCAAAACAAGTAGCTTTCATTCATCTCACTGCAGTGGTGGGAATGCCCTGTGCTCAGCTGTGCCATGTTACTGGGGGTATCTGGGTGGAAACAAAAGCACCAGTTCCCCTTGTACCTCTCCCTGCTTGCTCTGACTTTCATTCCCCAGGGCTGCAAGGCAAAATCCCTGGGCAGCAAAATCCATCTGTGCTTCCTTTTTTTGTTAGACACCATAGTGAGGTGCTGCAGAATTGCCTTTCAAATGAAGGGTTGTGTGAAACTGGCTGTCAGAAATCGTCCCATTGCTCCCACCTGTGTCCCAGATGCAGCTGCCAACGATTCACCTCGTTCCCTTTTCCTCGCGTTCTCTACCCCTTCTTATGCTTCCTGCACCGAGCTCGCTGGGTTTGTGTTGGTGTTCAGGTGGGAACTGAACCCTGCAGCAGTGTTCAGCTCAGATTTATGTCAAAAGGCATGGGGTCTGCAGTGCCAGAAAGTGGATGGGCCAGCGGTGGTTGAGCCTGCTTGCCATCACTGCTGGAGGTGGAGGAGATCCTCATCAGGACAGAGGGGCTCGGGAGCCACTGGACACTCACATGATGATTCCTCTGGATCAGTGCCTTGCTGCTACCAGCCCGTTGTGCTGGTGAGGATGATGGAAGGTCTTCACATGCAGCATGAACTGAGGTCACACTGAGCTTTTGGACAGTGAAGCCCTGTGTGCTGCCTCTTCCAAGCGTAACTGGGGAGTGCTTGGGGAGCGCAAGGCCATCATCTACAGGGCAGAAACAAAGCTTGCAAACCCCCTCAGGCCACGTCTGCACCGAGGCAGGCTTTGGCACGCTTAGCCCTGCGCCTTGCATGCTCTCACAGAGTCACCTTGTCTGTTGGCTGCCCTGCTGAGGCATGCAGGGCTTGATGTCCCCGGTGTCCAGCTCCCCTGGGGCCACTGACATGATGGGCTGGGCTTGCACAAGGGTACCTGAGTTTTCCCTTTCTCCAAAGGGTGCCCCAGGGGAGTTGGAAGTCCTGACCAGAGACTGGTGTGCAAGCAGGCTAGGTGGCTGGCGAGTCCTGACAGGTCTAGAGGCAAACCTCCTCCTTGGTGGCGTGAGCAGTGGTGTAATATGGGACCTGGGAAATGGAGCACCTCTGCACGTTTCAGAGGATGGCCAAGGAGGCTTTAAAGTTACAGAAGCACATCAGGGCTTCCATTAGCCTGAGTCAGGTAGTGCAGCTGAGGTCAAAGGCTGAATTACCCTTGGCCAAGGGTGCCATCTGTTTGCCTCAGGCCCAATAGGGTAGAAAAGAGATTTCTTTTGCTACTTCCCAGCATAAAATTGAACTGCAGTAGATACTCATTTGCTTTCTGAAGGCAAAGTGAATTATCAGGTTAGATCAGAAATCATATAAAAGATATTTGTGCTCATGACAGTGAGGTGAGACATGGCTAGGCTCTTAAAAGTTATCAGTCTCCTTAAAATCATTCAGCAGGCAAAGAGGGTCCAGCTTTTCTCGAGCTGCAGTCTCGTGTGCTCCTGGAAGCTTTCTGTAAGGCTTTGGTTGGTCACGTCACACTTCAGTGCCTGCATGTGGCAAGGCTCGCTCGTACTTCTGTTTAGTAATAATGTGGCTACCAAATATCACCTGTCACAGGCAGCTAAGCAATGTGACATTAGTGAGTCACCCCACATTCCTGGGAACACCTTGGCCACAGACACACTTTTGTGAGGGTACCACACCCTTTCCTGCAGGCTTTCACACACCTGGACTGAAAAGCATCTCAGTATTGTCGGCTTGAGAAAAGTGGTCCAATGGTAGCCATTATAGAATGGCTTGGCTACCATTATAGAAACCAGCTGGTGTATGACCCGCTTTGCATAATGTGCCGTTAAACATCTTAAGGGTGGTTGCCTGTGGACAGTGCCACTGAAAGAGCTGGGATGCAGAAAGCGTCTGCTCTGCAGTGGTGGAAAATGGAGACTACCACAATATGACACATGAGGAAGAGTGAGCTATGCTGTGTCGCCGTAGATAGATCCACTTGACTAGCTAAATGCAAAAATGGACTTAGGTTGGATGAGACATCTAGGCTTGCACAGAAACAGTGTGTTTGTGGGTTCGTTCAGTGATCCAGTACTGATTTTTTTCCCCCTCACATGGACATGTCATCTAAGTGCATTGCAAAGGATAAGATCATGTATTTGGTCTAGCTGGGATGGAGCTGATCCTCCCCATGACATCTCTCACAGTGCTGTGTTTGTGGCGGTAGCTGGAGGGGAGTTGATAACACACCAGTGTTTTGGCTGCTGCTGAGCAGGGCTCACACAGCACCAAGGCTGTGGGGTTTTTCTTTCTTAGCAGTCTCCCCATCAGTAGGCTGAGGGGTGGGCCAGCCAGCTAACCCAAACTGGCCAAAGGGATAGTCTACACCATGTGATGTCAGCCTAGATATAAAAGCGAGGGGAAAGAAGGAAAGGCAGGATGGGATGGGTGTTGATGGTGTTTGTCCTCTAGAGCATCACTACATGTACCAGGGCCCTGCTTCCCAGAACAGCAGCTAAACATAATCTGCTGATGGGAAGGAGAGAATAATATTTATTATTCACTCTTCCTTCTGCTTTATTAAACTGTCGTCGTCTTTACCTGCTGGCCTCTCTTTATATTTTTCTCTCCCCTGTCCATCCAAGAAGGGGGAAGAGAGAGAGCTGCTTTGGTGGGCACCTGGCCCCCAGCCAGGGCCAAACCACCACAGAGTGTTTTCACACTACTTGCTCTGAAGTTTACACTGGGGCTGCTGTTAGTGCAGATCTGGCTGACCCCTCTTCCCTTTTCAAATGACGTTGGACGTTACAAGCTGCGTGTTTGCATTTGGTTTCCAGCTCTCTGCAGTCCGTGACATTTGTCAACAGCTATAATTCAAAGTTACCCTGATAATCTGCATCCTGTGAATTTCCGAGATGTTTCCATTACCTGATTTGCTCATATCCTCACCTTTTTTTCAACCCTTTCCCACTTCTGTTTCCGCATTTGTTTATCTCCTCTGCTTGTAACACCTTCAAGAAGCTGTAAGCCGATTTCATGCCACCATACTTCTTTAGATGTGGGAGCATTTTAGGTAAACTAGTTTACAAAATGAATGTGATGGTATTAACCACCTCTATGGTGGGATAGTCCCTTCCACTGTGGGGAGCTGAGCACCCTTAACTCTGCCTGTTTCTGATGAGATGGAGACGGGCCACTGCCAATGCTTGCTTAGTGTGAACAAGACCTGGCAATGTCACTTCTCACAAGTGGGGTGTCACAAGGCTGCTTGTTTCCACAGTGCCTGTTTTCAACCACTGCCTGTGCAAGATGGGAGTGGCAGATGTTTTGCTACCAGATGTCTCTGCGTTCTGATTATTTCCCTGGAATTTCTGCTCTGACTGCACCACGAGACTGGGGTTTTATTTTACTGCTGCTTTCTCCCAGTATGGCTCCAACTGTTGTAGCAGCCAGGTCCCCAGGCTGCTTTGCATCCAGTTTGCTGTTATTCCATCATTTCAAAGGCTGGAGGGGTAACCAGAGGGAAGCAGAAATGCTTCCCATTTCCCAGGCTCTCAGGAGACTGTTGATCATGCAATCATAGAATCGTTAGGGATTGGAAGGAACCTCGAAAGATCATCCAGGCCAATCCCTGTACCACAGAAGGATCACCTAGACTGAGCAGCAGTGTTTCACTTAAGGACCAGGAGCTGCCAGAGCCCTGTTCCCTAGATAACCGAAAGAAACGATTACAAAGGAGGCTTTTCCACCCCAAAAACTGCGGGGCGTGCAGAAGCCTCTTCTTTCCTTTCCCAAACTCATTTCTGGCTGCTGAATCTCCCCAGGCTGACATCATCCTCTGCTAAGGATGAATCAGCGTGGCTGGGGAGCTCGCTTTTGCAATCTCTTAATGACAATTCGCCACAGCTTGTCCCCGTACCAGCTGGCCAGGGAAACAACGCTAGTGCCCAGTAAGCAAGAAGCGTGTTGAAACCTGTGACGGGCGCTGCAGCCGCGCACATGGCTGCGAGAACCGTGTGGCTCGGCTCCATCTAGCGGCACCGGCTTTGGAAAGGCCCGGGGGGCAGTGGCAGGGTCCATCCGGAGGGTTTGATGACAGCTTTTCTCTTTTGGGATCGATGCGTGCGCATCGCTCTGGATCTTTAGCCATGCGTGCACAAAGCGATGCACAAGGGCTGAAAGGATGCAGAATCCCCAAAGTCAGGCACAAAGCTGCTCTACATAGCCCCTTGTTCTCCTGCAGCCCTCCAGCTTTCTTCAGGGGGTGTTCTGCTCGAGTTGCTGCATCTTGGCTCGCTCAAAAGATGAGCTCTGGGACCACCGCTGGGTGTGCCTGGGCAGAACTTCGTGAGACAAGTCCTTAATCCCAAGCTAGGGTGCTCCCTGCTCCTAGAATCACAGAACATTAGGGATTGGGAGGGACCTCAACAGATCATCTAGAATATGGTAAATAATGATCTAAAAGAGGTGGTGAGGTGAGAAAGGAACTGAAGTGAGCATGATCCTAAGTAGCAGTTTGGTTCTGGAGTCTGTGTGGGGAACATCTGGGCTGGGTCTCAGCTCCAGCTCTGAGAGGGACCTGGCCAAGGTTCCTGAATACAGAATCAAATCACATTCTTTACTCCTGGCAGGGGATTAGCTGGACTTCAGCAAACCTTGGAAAGTCAGTTCAGCTCCAGAAGCCAGAATGGATAAGATCCACATCAACCTGTTGGCAGGTTGTAACACCTTTTTGAATTTGTACACTTCCTGTGGCAACTTAATGTAGCAGAATCACAAAGCACGAGTGACTCAAAGCAATGGAGAGATAATGTCAAATTCAGCAGGATTGTGAAAAGCCTATTTGCATTTGTCCATAGGGATGCTGGTTTTTAATATAGAGAGGTTCTAAAGTGAGGAGGATTTGTTTATAATAACATGGGGCTTATTAATGACATCCTCAAATAGGAATTTCTTGGACATACTATTCCATCTGGAGACTGGAGCGAGTAGCAGGGATTCCCACTCTGCACTTTGCTGAGCAGAGGCATGTTTTGAGCGGCTTCACAAGTCCTCAAGATCAACAAATCCATATGAAAGTAATGCTCAGCTTTTACATGCTGCAGAACCTTTCAACTTCAAAGTGCTTTGCACACATTAACTCATCTGAGATGCGTTCTGTCATGAAACTGTTATGCCTTTGTGTTTTTTTACCACACTATTATTATCTATATTAACCTTGTGCCCAGAGGCCCAGCTGAGCTCAGGGCTCTGCCATGCAGACATGGAATAAGAAAACAGCTTCTCTCTGGATGAGTTCACACTCTACCAAAGCAGCAATGGGTGGGAAAGGAGAGAGAGAGGCAGAGGAAAGTGAACTACACCTCGTGTCGCTCAGCCAGCAGCTTGTAGGTTACAGGCTTCCTGAGTGTGAGAAATCCCTTGGCTTCCCCGCCTTCTGTTAATGTCAAAGTTGGCAGGAAAGCCTGACAGCCATTTTGTCAGCATCCCAGAACAGGCTAAATCAGAGAAAATTGTATCTGACAGCCTCTCACCAGTCTTTTGCTTGGGTTGTTTCCTTCTGGTCCCTTAATCCTAAGTGTTATTCTCATTGAAGTAACCCTATACATCATATATATAGCGCACACACACACACACACACACACAGAGTTATAGTGTCTGTGACCTCAGCTGGATGGCTCACATGTGTAACCTACAGCACTACGTGTACATGCATGTGTGCTGAAGTGGAGATTATGTATGTCGAGTCTCATTCTCTGCTATAGATCACTGCTGTACCTGGACTGCAGTGTATTGAGAGCCTGGGCACAGAGCAGATGGGTGGTTTTGTGAAATCTGAAATGCTGCTAGAAAAGCTGTCTAGCAACTTAGCTAGTTCATTTGTTCATTGCTTTGAAGATACAAAAGAACAGGAAAGGAACAGTTGTTCTTACCAGCAGTACTTAGCATAAAGCAGTTGCCCATGCCACATCTCCACAGGACATTCAGAAGTGTGCATGTAGAGTGCTGTAGGGCTGTGCAGCCTGGGGCACCCAAGGAAGAGCCCCAAAGGACCTGCAGATAAAATTTGTTCACAACCCACATGGTGCAAGTAGTAGCTCAGGAGCCAATGGGTACAAGACAGGAGGTCCAGATATTGGCTATTAAACCATGTGCTTAGGTTTGGAGACTTGCTACCAGGACCATTGAAACAGTGGAATCATTAGCATCCCAAGAGTAATCCTGAGGATTAGGTAGGTCCCAGGAGTTTAGTACACACTGGCGACCTCTCAGTGGGGTTTGATGCTAACTTCTAGTTCTTGTAGCAGATCTCTGGAGGATGGCTATGGGGCACTATAGAAAGGCTGGCATTTGAAACCACCTTGTAGGCACTTTGTTCTTAAGAATAATTTCCAGTGTGTTTTAGCATATTAGCTGAACCTCTTCCACTGCTAATTCGTTCAGCTTATATTTTACCCTCCGCTCTTCTACCTTGTGCAAGGAGAGTCCAAGTTTTTTCTGGGCAGAGACCTGTTCTGCTTGAGGAACTGTAGGCACTGTCCTAATAAATAACCAGAATTAATTGCAAGATCATCTTCGTCAACCCTGTGGGAGGAATAATGCTAGTGGATGTTTTTATTCTGTTGTCAGTCTTCCAAAGTTTGCTTTGGATGTTCATGACAACCGAGGCATGTGCAATAGAACTTGCCTGTGCAATCTACCTCGGTGAGGAGCTCCACTCCTATGGCTGCTGTCTTTTCTGTGGCTTGACACCACTTTAAAAAACCTAATCTTCTGCTCTGGTGACTCAGATCCTTCTAACAGCTATCTGTTCCTCTGACCAGTGTGACACTGGCTTGTCAGTGGCATTCAGGAGCCGCAAATCCATGTTCTCTAGGATGCGCAGGAGCAAATAAATACATTTTGCTTCATTTGCACTTTGCCTTTATGTAATTTATTGCCTTTCAACATCTTGCCTGCACTTTTTAATTACTGCGAGTCTTCCATAATTTTTGTGAGTTAAAAAAGCCAACTATATGACAATCTTGATTGCCTAATAGTTGTAGTGAAATGTGGATGTGTGTAAGTAAGGATGATTGTTCTTTCTTGTTTGTTTTGGTACTATTCGCCTTTCAGATTTCTAGGTTATATAATTGTTCCCTTTGGCTTGTGATCAAGCCTTCAGATTAACGATGGCTCTGCTCTAGTGCACGGAGGAGTTGACATATGGCTAATCCACCTGACAGGCTCTGGAGCCGCATTCTGTAAAAGCATGTAGATGGGGGATGTTGCTGTTAAAATGGCGCTGTCACAGAATCATAGAATCATTAGGGATTGGAAGGGACCTCGAAAGATCGTCTAGTCCGATCCCCCCACCACAGCAGGATCACCTTGATAGGAAGGTATCCACTGTCAGTCATGTATTAAATGAAATCAAGGTCCCAATCTCCGTCTCTAAACTAGTGCTAAGGACATGAGTTCGGTGCTATTACTCCTCTTGCAGATGGTTTTGCAGGTATGTGGGAGCCTCACCTTCTGGCCACTGGGGTGATTGTCTAGCAGTTCTGAAAATCAGACATGCATAGACCCCAGACCTACCTTTGTTTTCCCCAAAGTAGTCATAATTGAAAAACAGCCTCTCAAGACCTTCTCTTAAGATGTATGTAGGACATGTGATATTTTGTGTCCTACCTCCTGAAAAATCTTATTGATAGGGTTTCCTCACCTCAGTTTATTACTTGTCATTGCTTATGTCTGTTGGCAGTGTATCTGGCAGACCTAACAGCTGGCTGTGACACCGAAGAGGCAGGCACTGAACGAACAGAAACGACAAGACCATAACCTTTAAGGGTGTAGAATTGAGGCAAAAGAACACTCAGCACTGTACGCTTATCTTAAGGCAACACTTAGGCGTAAGGATGAGACTAGGTTGTGCCCACAAGCATTTGCAGGAATGCAGGTCCAGGTCCACCCACACAGCCCACCAAGCAAGACTTTGTGTGGGTATAAGGTATGTGTGCCCATTAACAGCAATTTGCAAGGGAAAGACCTGGTAAACAGCTCCTTTGCCAGCTGTGGTTGGATCATTGACACAATGAGCTAGTAGAAAACAGAGCTCCTTAAAATTGCCTCTGAGATAGCGCAGGTGGTGCCCATTCAGATGGAGAAGGATGGTTTGGAATGTGTATTTGCATTCCCCTTTTCAGAGGGAAAATGCTTGCAGAGTTCAAAACACAAGTACTAAACAGCAATGCTTTTAGGATTTGGAAAGAGGATTATAAAAAGCAAAAGGCTTTGAGAAGGGCTGAGGAAAACAAAGATACAATTAGATTATCAGATCGCTTTTGGTAACAAAAAAAAGCCCCTGTCATAAAAGTGACAGGATGTATGAAACAACAACAGGGAAACACAGAGGTGCTGTGTTCCCTGTGGATACTGATCGGTTCATTGCTACCAAAACAAGACAGAAGCAAAGCTGTGCCGAAGTGATCCTGTGGCATAAGAAGAGAGAAGGGTAGGAAGAAATAAAAGCAGGAAGGGTTTGGCTTGCGGGTGACGCAGGTTGAGAAGCAGCATAAAGACTGAGGATATTCCAGGAAGAGATGAGGTGAAGGGTGTGTGTTTCTGGGGTGGAAAAGATGGGGAGAATGGGAGTCAATTCAGATCAGGCTTGAAGTCTGCAGATTAGCCATCATTAGATTTTATAGCTTAGTTCCTGCAGATGCTGAGAGTCAAGATAAGGGGTTGAGACATTACATTCAAATTGAGTTAGTTCACCTACTGTAAGCAGCAGCTCTATGCTACAAAGCCCCATGTGCTTTCATTTAGCTCATTATATCAGTTAAGTGGTTAAAGGAGGCAATGCATCCAAGGACATCTGAAGATGTTATTGAATCTCTTTGTTGCACCCACTTCAGTGTGGTCCTACCACTAAGATTTGGCAGCAATTCTTAGAATAGAACTGAATTTTAGAAGTTACGTAGCAAATTTGCAGGTCTGACAGCTGGGGGCAGAAGAAAGGCTGCCTTTGACTTCTTTGTCTAAGTTGGGTCTGGTGCTAGAACTAAAATGCTCGTCCTGAATGGATTTTTACTCTGTGGATTGATTCGCAGAAGGGGAAAACCTGGCTACTTTGCGCTTAGCAGGGGGCAAACTTTGCATCCTTCACAAATGCAGCCCCGCATAAATACCAGCAGGTTTTTTACACAAGTCACAGACTCACAGAGTGGCAGGGGTTGGAAGGGACCCCTGACCATCACCTAGTCCAGCCCTGCTGCTGGGGTAGGATCAGACAGGAACGTGTCCAGGTGGGTTTTGAATC
This sequence comes from Phoeniculus purpureus, assembly GCA_028565055.1. Taxonomy (NCBI): domain Eukaryota; kingdom Metazoa; phylum Chordata; class Aves; order Bucerotiformes; family Phoeniculidae; genus Phoeniculus; species Phoeniculus purpureus. The sequence goes on along the minus strand of JAOXOE010000405.1, from coordinate 26,825,315 downwards.
TCTCCAGAGAAGTGGCGGCTGCTCCGCTGACAGCAAAGACGGCTTCACCTTTTTCTCACGGAGGCGCTGGAGGATTTAACCCTTCCCAGGGCTTTTCTGCCCAGGGCTGTCCATCCCGGGCTGGGGCCGGCGGTGGGTTGCCCCTCGCACTGCGGGGACAGCAGCAGTGTCCCTCGGCGCCCGCTGGGGGGCGCCAGAGACCCCCGCTGCGGGAGAGGCTGAGGGGCCGGTGGCCGAAGCGGGGGGGGGGGCAGTGTACGGACGGGTCTGGGGGGGGAAATGGGGCCAACCTCCCCCCCTCATAGGACAACGAAGGCACTTTGAGGGCAGAT
>JAOXOE010000405.1:26732810-26824973 GCA_028565055.1 Phoeniculus purpureus | reverse complement strand
GTGTGGTGTCCGTGGCTTCGATCCCACAGCTGTGTGCGTGTGTCTGTAAATGGCTGCGGCCGAGGTAGCGACAGAGTCACGGGGAGGAGGAGGAGGAGGATGCAACCTAATAAAATCACAGTGTGTAAAAGCCAACATGATTGCGGTGTGATCCCGGGATTTCTTTTCAGATAAATAAAAGTATTAAAAATGGAAGTAGTGTTTCACTAATTTAACTGGGAGGCGCCTGGCACAAGCCGAGCATCTTTTGTGGCAGAGGATGCGATGAGGTCAGGACCAAGAGCACTTAAAAGTCTGGGTTAGGGATGTGTTGCAGCTCTTTGTAAGTTGCACAGCTGTGGAGCTCAGGGACGTGGTTTGGCTTGGCTGATAGTTGGACTCAGTGGTCTTTTTCAACCCGAATGGTTATATGATTCTGGGTGTGTGATGTGTATTTCTCTGGGGTTTTTAGATACCTGCTTAAGAACGTTGCTTTCATTACGTACGTTAAAAATGGCCATGCCTGCCCACTGACCTGCTTGAAGGTATCTACGGGAACTGTGTGTGAAACCTGACATTTGGTAGTAGGGAAAGATGAATGAGTCTTAGCTGGGTGTCACCTGCGAGACTTGGATCTCAGCTCTGTGACAAGGATCACGCAGCTTCTAAAGTAAAGCGTGGGCATGCACCACAGGCTGAGAACCAGTGCTTTTGGCTGCTTTTCCATTTTGTTTTATCCTTGATCTTCAAAACCAGACTAAAACTTCAGTTCTCTGCGAAGACATCCAGTCTTGGTTTGGAAACAGATAGCAAAGATGAAAAATCTCCGCCCAAGCTTCTAGCTCCTCTGGTTAATCACCCTGGAGACTGAACTCTGTCTGATTTCACAACAAATTTCTCTGGCTTGAGCCACTGGGGTTGTGTGTGTGTTTGTGTGTCTTTCTCAGCTGTGTAAACATTGCTCTAATAATTTTCAGTTTCTCCTTTAGGAGGATGTAACCAAGTCATCTCTTTGTGTTCCTTTCAATAGCCAGAACAGCTGGAGCTCCCCATAGGCCTCTCCCACAAAGCTTTTTTTTTTTGAGCTCTCACTTCTTCTTTGTGACAATTTCTGTCTCCTCCCCAGTTCTTAATCCAAGACCTGAGAAACAAGCTCCTCTTCTACTGGTTCTCCCCTCCCCTGGAGCACAGTCCAAACACAGGGATTGTACTCACTCGCTTTGCTTCCTCGGATGTGGCTGTAATCTCTTCATTTTGTGTTAACCCCAATTCGTTCAAGTCCTTTGTTTTCTAGAATTCGCTGTCATTTGTTTGAGTACTATAGTTACTGAGCTGAATTGACTTCTGATCGAGCCCTTTTACCCTTTGCCAGTCTCCCTGCCAGTCTCCACGTGTGTATTTTCCCACACGTATTATGTACCTGTCTGTTTCATAGAAGAGGGAGGGAAAGCCCCACCTTTATGAGTTGCATACCCAGAATGAAACCCTGCAGAAGCTTACTAGAAACTTCCCCAACAGATGCTATTTCTCCACTGTCTCTGTGGGTTTGCCAGATAGTCAGTTTTTAATCAGTTTGTCGTGCTTTTGTTGATATAGGGTGAGAGCTACTTTTTAAAGTAGATCACCCTGCAACGTTATGCCAAGCACTCTGCTGAAGTCATTACAATTTCTTGATTATCGTTAGCAATCAATCCTGCAGGCTCAGAGAATGCAATCGGGTTTATGAGGCAGTGGCTACTTTCCATATAATCGGGTAGACCAGCCCTACTTATGTTCCCATTCTTTCACTCTTTATTGATTGCATTGCACAGTTTTTGCTGTTATCTCGCCTTGCACTGAGGTTAACCCGTTCTCCTCTTCAGTGACTCTCAGTACAGTGCTCCAGTCTTCCAGCCTCTTTAAAGGGGACTCTTGGCATAATCAGAAGAGGTATGAAATTAGATACTACTGCAGCCTTCAAGTCTCATGAGGGTCTTGATGCCAAAGGCCAGGATAAACAACAGACAGTCATGACACTGATACTATTCTGTCAAACATCATAGGATTTCTTGACCTTCATAAATGCCTTGTGTCTCGAAATGTCCCTTTGACTTTTGTGTCCTTGTGAATTGTATGCTCTTTAAAACTGTAGTCTGTGACCAACAAATCCTGTGCTCTGCAGCAATGTGTTTTTCACAGTCATTCTTAGGGAATGTGTTTTATATTGACTGTGAAGAGTAGTTGAAGGACTGTCTGTGTCATCTCAGCAGGCTGTAATCTTTAACTGGGTTGTAAACAATTAATCTGACTAGGAGCAGACACAGTTATCAGAGCAAACAGCCATCTGTTCATAGCCACTGTACAAAGTAGTCTGAAAGATGCAGAGCAGGAGGGAGAATGAACAGATAAACTGGCCTCCAGAATGATCCTCCAAAGCACCTTATCGTTATTTCCAGTGAGAAAGGGATATGGATTGAACACTCAAATCGACTTTGTAAAGAGGAGCTTCATAATTTATTTCTTTCTGCTTGTCTCGATTCTTTGCTGTCAGAAGGGTGCCTTTTGCTAACCGGGACACTCACGCTTTGGTGTGCGCTGTTTCCCATTCCCAAACTCTTTGGATAGGTGCAGGCAACCATCTTGGGTTCTGTGACAGTTAAGTGTATTCATTAATACCTGCAGAAATAATTCAAGGGTTTTGGAAGACAGATGAAAAATGCAAAAGTTTATTTTAAAAAAGAGATATTTGGGGGTTTTAGAAACTTGAACGAATTGCACTGTTAAACTAGAGTCTCTAGAGTCTCCTGAGGTGTGCACCAGTGTGATGTGTATGAGGGGTGCCATCTTCTTCATGTTTTTTAGTGTCAAGTGTAGTAGAGTCTGCAGCAGGAGCTCAATCCTTGCTGATTGCTGGCAGCAATTTTGGTATTGATTGGAACAGAAAGTCACTTAGCCATTGTGTGTTCACAATGTGCCTGGTGAACAAGAGCAGGGCGCTCTGATTTCAATCACACTGGTGATATTTGGGTTTTTTGTTTAATTCTGTGATACACCCTGGGATTTCTCTGGTGTGCGTGAAAGGGAGAAGTGTTTTGTATGACAGGTGCTTTGTGAACTTAAAAGAATAAACTTGTTCTTCTGCTTTTCCTGTTATTCCAGTTCTAGCTTTAAGTCCTTCCTTGAAGCATAGGCTCAACAGCATTGTGGAGGCAGGACAGTGTGTTGACGTCGGACAGTTACATGTGCGTCAAAGCCCTAAAATGCAATATAAGCAATTAAGTGAAGCTCTTGGCTACATTTGTAGCTGCTCTCAATCTGTAGAACTACAGCTGTTTCCTCCAGTGGTGATGTCCCTTTGGTCTTGTGCCTGCACAGGTCCACTGCTGTCACTGTTCTGCCTGGTGATGGTCCTGCTCTGTCACTGGGTGCCAAGGTATTGTGCTGAAAAGTGCCCAGAGGTGCACAGTGAAGGGATAAGGGGCGAAAGGGATATGTTGCAACAAGGGAAGTTCCAGCAGGATATGGAAACAGTAATCTTCCCATGAGAGCAGCAGAGTACTGGAACCAGTGCCAGAGATCTGAAATCTCAATCCACGTTGAACCTTGAGTGGATGAGGCCAAGGATCTCAATACCTAATGTAAAGTTAGCCCTCTATGGAAGAGGTGTTTAGACTTGGTGGGCTCCACATATTCCTTTCAGCCACTGGAGACGTTTAAAACCCGCCTAGATATGTTCCTGTGAGATTTGGTCTAGCTGATCCTGGTGTGGCAGGGGGATTGGACTACGTGAGCTTTCGGGGTCCCTTCCAATCCCTAATGTTCTGTGATTCTGTGCAAATACATATTATTTTTTTCCAATTACTCCCCTGCAGTCATTAATACCCATTTCTCATAACAAAGTTCACCCTGTCTGTGTATGATAGAAGTATGTGTTTTCCCCTCAAGATGATTCAGAAGCATCCTTATGCTTTTTCTTGAAATTTACCTTTTTTCCTTCCAGGCTGCTCACTTTGGTGGCTCCATCTCAGAAGTAACTCAGATTTCCAAACTAATTGGATTCTTAAGCACATTCCCAGGTGTGGAGTGAAGCCTTACTCTGGCATACAGCTCTAGAGCAAAAGGCAATAATAACAGTTCTTAACAGGTGATTTGAACTCCTGGGCTTGTTCTTCAGTAATGTAAATCTCCCATGTGCTTCAACTTACAGTAGTTTAGGATTCAAAGTTTCTTTAAGGTACTGAAGCAATAGCTGAATTTCTGGCTTATGTACCTGATTTCACCACTGTTAGGAGCATAATCAGCAGGCATTCACTCTCCACGCAGCCAGCGTATTGAACTTGCAAGAGCTGCATGCAGTGTGTACTCAATCAATGTAAATCATTTAGCAGCCCACGTAATGGACATCTGGCTATTGGACTGAAAAGAATACTGGCTAATACAGGCAGATGAGTCACAAACAAGCTTTCCAATTATATATAAAATTATTATATCCACAAGAGACTCTGCAAGCTGAATAGACTTTAGCTTCCCAGTCACTAGAAGGGAAGATGAAATGTATTTCCATGTATTCTGGATATATTTATGGCATTTTGCTGCACTCAATAGTATTACTGACATAACCCAGCTCTAATCACTCTAGGGACTGGGCAATTATTTTCTTCTCACTGAGGGCTCGAGATGGTGAACATGTGTAAATAAATCTGTCTTGAAAGTCCATTTGAACTTTGCACCAGGGTTTAATAGTTGCAGAATCTTCCCTGCCTGAATCAGAAGCTAGGGAATCCTCCCTGTGTTGGAGGAGCAGTGTGCAGTTTTTGTGGAGGTCAGAGCCTTGGCTAGTAATTCAGCAGAGATTTCCTGGGATTAAACTATCAGTTAGAGCACGGTCCTCATTTAGACCACTGACATCAGAGCAGGGGTGTGTTGGCTCAGTATCAGCAGCTGCAAGGGATGTAGATGATGAGCTTTCTCCTTGCCAATGGATGTCAAATCCCCAAATCCTTTCACTCCTGTGCATGTTTTCCAGTCAGTAAATGCTATGAGCAGTGAACCACAAATCTGAGCTCAGTTTCTTTCCTTTCTCAAATAGCTCCCATATGAAAGGAGAGGAACCACTGTACCTTTACACTGAAAACAAGAGGAGGGATATGCAGTGCCACAACATCATGAGTCTGCAGGTAAAGTAAACATCTTAAAACTTCTTATCCGAAATGAGAACTCTCCTAAAACTTTTCCTCGCTGTCAAATATCCTACCTGGATTTTCCTCAGATTCTCCTTAAAATTTATTCTCTCGACTATGTTTTTCCACACACTCTCCAATGCTTGTTTGTGCTCCCATATCACCCATGACACGGGTACATCTTTGTGAGTGTGATCTCTTAGCTGATTCATTGCAGAGAACAGAATTGCTGTGGGTCAAGCTCATTGATCCTCACTGTTTGCCTGGGTGGTCTTGTTAAGCAGAATTTGGTTCTGTAAGTCCTAAAGAAATAGCAGATAATTTTTGTATGACACTTCTATTGCAGCTGTGCTTTGTTTTACTTTGGGGGACAACAATGTGTCAACTTTAAAGCAAAACACACTGATCAAGTGTTTTGAGTTAGCCTTGAAGAGCCTGGGAAATACTATCACTTATTTTAAAGCAAGAAGGTAAGAAAGGAAGAAGTATGTACTGGTATTCTGCATTTATTTTCAGTCTAGGACCTCCAAGTGCTTCACAATAGTAGAAAATTAGTGATCAATACCCACTCTTTTAAAAGTGGAATCCTGCTCACACATCAAAATGCAGTGGGTGTGAATCATAGAATCGTAGAAACATTATGACTGGAAAGGACCTCCAGGATTATCAAGTTCAGCCCTCACCCCAACATCTCCCTAACCACTAGACCATGGCCTCAAGTGCTCTGTCTAATAGATTTTTTAAACACATCCAGGCATGGTGACTCCACAACCTCCTTGGACAGCCTGTTCCAGTGCCCAACCACTCTCAGGAAAGAACTTCTTCATAAGATCCAATCTAAACCTCCCCTGATGCAACTTGAGGCCATTTCCCCTCGTCCTATCATTAGTAATTTGGGAGAAGAGACCAGCAGCGGCCTCGCTACAGCCTCCTTTTAGTTAGTTAGTTGTAGTTTAGTTAGTTAGTAGTTTAGGTAGTTGTAAAGAGCAACAAGGTCTCCTCTCGGCCTTCGCTAGACTAAATAACCCCAGTTCCCTCAGATGCTCCTCACAGGCCTGTTTGCCAGACCTCTCCCCCAGCCTCGTTGCTCTTCTCTGGACTTGATCCAGCACCTCAATGTCCTTCTGATACTGTGGTGCCCAAAACTGGACCCAGCACTCAAGGTGCAGCCCCACAAGTGCAGAGCACGGGGGCACCATCACCTCCCCGCTCCCGCAATGGGAGTTTTTGTGTGAGTTCGGTGAAGAGTGTAACGATGGTCTCTGTGACACCCCTGGATAAACCCCATTCCCAATGCTTTGCACGTGAAAATGTCTGCACGGCCCCCCCCAGGCCCTGAGGTGTTCAGCCTGTGGCTTGCTTTGATTGCTGTGGGGGTTTTCATTAGCTTTCTTTTTTCCAGTTTCCTCACACAGCCTCCCTCAGGCCTGGTGACCCCTGGGCTCCCCCAGGTGGAGCCATTTTGTGTGAGGGCGGGGAGGCCTTTTTGTGAGGGCAGGGAGGCCATTTTGTGGGTGCTGCTTTCCCTTGGGGCAGGGATCAATCGGACTGTGAATCAGATGGGGAGCCTGGGCTCAGTGTGGGCGATGTGTGCTGTGTGGAGCCAATTTAGGGCCTCTCCTGGCCTAGCTGAGGCTCTCAGGGCCCGGCTGAGGAAGGCCCAGCTGGGAGCAGGGGAGCCACGGGGAGGAGCGCAGGTCCTCCAGGCCAGCGGGGCCTGTCTTATCTCTCTTATAACGCTGCTAAAAAGGAGCAAAGCACCCTGTGAAGACTTGGTCTCCTCAGATTCAAGGATCTAACTACAGGTAAGAAAAAGGATAACAATTGGTCATGGATGTGAAAGGAGGAGGAATAAGAGAGCATGGATTATAGATCAAAGCTGTAATGTTTTGTAAGTGATTATGTCAGAATCTCCTCTGGGCCACAGATCTTTTACCTGCAGTTTATCCTTCCTTCCTGACTGGTGGATGAGGGTCTCTGTGCATAGTTCTGTTTCTCCCTTTGTTCTCTCTCTCTTCTTTTGTGCCTAAAAACCCTTGCTGCAGGTCATGGTGGTGTGAGCTAGCTGCTTATTTGCTGTACAGGGTCAGGAGGAAAGGGCCATGTCTGAACAGGCCGACAAGTGATTTATGTGACTCTCAGTAAATCCAGCACCCAGTTCAGTTGCTCTTCAGCACTAACAGAACTAATTTCTCAGTTATGTGGACAGAATTGTGATGAAAATCAGACTCAAAAATCACCCTTTGAAAACATAGAGGGTTTGTCCCTAGGACGTGATGTGTACTTAGCAGCAAAGAGAAGCCATCCTGGGCTGTTCCTGGCTACTGATCTTGGCTGGTTGTGGAAGTGGATCATACTGAGGTGATTCCAATACCTCTGTCCTGTCTTGCATTGTGCTACAGCTTCAAATAAATGAGGACATGAAACATTCAAGTCTTCAGGGAGCTGGTGAAGTTAAAGTACTCTAAAAATGGAGAAAGAAGTCTCTGGTAAGGCAATTGATTAGATTAACAATCTGGGCATGTTTCTTCATTCTCTTTCTAGGCAGGGAACAAAGAAAAGACTTAACACTGGTGTTCTAGAAAGAGTAATCTCAAGTGAGACAAACAAATCCTCCCAGACTCTATTGATGAGAGGAGGAGGGGAAGATTAATTGACAAACCATCATACAGGTGTTTATAGAGCAGTTAAGATGTATGTGTGAAGACTGTTCAACCCTTGAAGATTCAGTGGCTTTTGTAAAGAATAAATATGCTGATAGGTCAGTAGGAGATAACCTTCTCAATTTCTCTTCCTGTCAGAGTAAGCTGGTTTTACTCCTAAGAGTAAACTGCAAATTATCTCTCCAGCTGCAGTTCTTGGATGGTATTCTGTGCTAGGTCATTATTCCTACAGCATTTTTTCTCTAGAAATAAATAAGATGTGAGTCCTGGGATACACGACTGAAGTGTTCACATCTAAATCACAGTGTTTGTGGTGATTAATTTGGTCTTGTGTGTCTATGTGTTTGAGATTCCTGTTACTGCTGCCAGCTACTGCGGTATCTAAAAATGCAAATGGTTGGCAGGAGCTTTCAAGTATCGGACACTAAAGCAAAAGGATATTTATGGCCTTCTGTCTCTGAAGGCAGTAAAGGCCTTGAAGGAGCAATTTGTGTGGAGCCTTCAAATAAAAGATAATAGAGGAAAAGACTGGTTTACTTTCTGTGAGTGTGGGGGGAGGCAAAAGGAAGACTAGTGCTGGATTTTTAGCATCCTAAAGAGCAGCATAGTTGATAATGTCTCAGTGTTTTAAATCAGTCTGATACTCAATATGTACCAGCTAAGTAAGGAAAAAGATGGTATCTATTCTGAAGTAATTCTTCAAGTTTAAATTTTGGTGGATTTCTGCAAAGTAGTTACCCTACGTTCCTAGTCAATCTCTTTGACAGGTACTGTTATAGTACAGAATTAAAGTGAGCTTATATAATGGGGTTTGGAGGCTATATACCCTCTGTGGGACTCCTACCAGTATATTATAATAAATTTTTCCACTTGGCTTAACCTGTTACCCTGTGGGACTCCTACCATTAGAGAATGGGGTGGGCCCAGTTCCCTCACTGAGTTTCCATCTTACTCTACCTGCTCTTGTAGCTCCCTCTGCTAACATAACTGATAGTTAATTTAGTTCCAGGCCTTTTCCTTACTTAGATGGGCTTGTAAGGTTAACAAAAAGTGAAGGGAAAACTTCCTCATGTTATGCTGTTATCTCAATTATTAATCACCATCTTGAGATGTTTTATCATTTCTCTGCTGCTTTTTAAGGTCACTACTTAACTAAGATAAACCAACTTATTGAGTTAGATGTTCTGACAGCCAGATCATCCGTCTTGCAGCACTGAAAATTATTAGACGATGGGTCCAAATCTGGAAAAGTTGCTGAGATTAGTCGTGAAGATGAAGCACAATATAAATTACAGTAGTACAAGCCAAAGCGGAGTGAGATACAGAGAGCTAGGCTGGGCTCTGACATCAGGAGTGAAACTACCCACAATGCAAGTGAGCGGACTTGCTGAGAAAGCAGCAGTGTACCAAACACAGAATCACAGAACATTAGGGATTGGAAGGGACCTTGAAAGATCCTCTAGTCCAATCCCCCTCCCACAGCAGGATCACCTAGATCAAGTTGTGCAGGAAAATATCTAGGCAGGTTTTAAATGTCTCCAGAGAAGGAGACTCCACAACCCCCCTGGGCAGCCCGTTCCACTGCTCTGTCACCCTCACTGGGAAGGTCTTTCTCATACTTATGTGGAACCTTCTATGTTCCAGCTTGGACCAACTGTTCCTTGTCCTATCACTAGATGACACTGAGAAAAGCCTGGCTTCATCCTCCCAACACCCACCTTCACATATTTATAGAAATTGAGGCCACCCCTCAGTCCCCTCCAAGCTAAAGAGACCCAGCTCCAGTGCTTTGCTTCTTGCTCACAGTTTACCACTTCTTATTCAAGCACTACTCTTGTGCTTTTTCCTAGGACATCCATTTTAAAGAAATAAAAGCCTGACCCAGCTTTGGAGGGGTCTTAATCTTTAGCCATTTTTTCATTGCTTGCAAGTGCTATTTTTTTTGCGGATCTCTGATCATGCTACACTAGTTTCACAGATTGTGCAGCTGATCATGTATGGCCAACTCTACCTACTTTCAGTCCAAATATGACTGTTTAAATTACTCAGGGAATGATCTGCCTAGCAGTGATGTTTAGCTATTGTGAGATTCATACCAGCAGAACCCTGGCTGTATGGATCGCTCTGAAGGCACAGATAATTTCTGTGCTTTCTTACAGGCTCTGTTCCCCTCCTCACGCTTTCTGACTCACTCTGTCTTATTGATTTTGTTTATTGCCAGCTAGCAATTTTCACCTGTTGTATAAAGCTACATGTGGATTGTTTGAACCAGATTTTATGTCTTGGCTCATTTTTATGAGGTATCTGCTGCATAAAGTGCTTAGCAATTAAACTGAAAAGTGAAATAGAGAAGTTCTGGCATAAAGACATAATGTAAATGTTAATAGCTCTTATTTCAAAAGCAGTGTAGTCCTAAGCCATAGGAAGGAGTAGGTGTCACTTGGGATAACTGGATATATTACTCAGACTTGGGAAGAATTCTGAAACTGAGACATGTATTCAACTTAAAAGGCTAAATGCTGTGTGTGAGAAAGGACCTGGGTACGTGGAAGCTAAGCATTACACACCTGGCCCTTGGGGTGGAAACTTTTGCCTCTGAACATTCTTCCTGAATCACTGTGTAGATCAGCAAGTATTTTGCTGCATGTGTAGTTGCAACGTGCAAATAGGTGCCTATGGGATGGGCCTTTATAGAGTGCTGCAAATGAGTGATTTTTGTTTGAGATGCTGATGCAGCTCTTTCAGGATGGTGGTGATTGAACTGTATGCCTCTGGGGGCAGAGAATGCTGTCTTGTGTAAGTGGCTCCAGTATTCTTCAAGGCCTCATAGTCCTCTTGAAGAGTAATCTACAACATCCAGTTTGGGTGCTTTTGTGGCAATGCCATGTGGAATTAGGATTTGGTGTTGGAAGGGAAAAAGCAGGGCAGGCACTAATGGCTTACTTGTGATGTGTGACCTAGTTTAGCTGCTGCTGCTAAACAGGGGAAAATGCATTCAGGAATATTTCTTCCTCTTTGTCTCTAAATACATAAAACACACTAGGTATTTTTCTGCATGCTTTTTAAAAGAATCTCTGCAGCACTCTCTCCTTTGTAAGTATATAGGATTATGCATTAAGACAGAATTAATCCCTCATTACAAAACACAGGCTCAGCATTTGCCACGGCTTTGCTCTAAGAAAGGGATTCAGACATTGTGGTCTCCATCAAAGAACTGCAGATTCTTGGCAGAACCTTATTCCACTTGTTTCTGTGAGTGAAACAGTTAATAAATCAGTCATGCATTACTGCTGGATTAGCAATCACACCCCCAAATGCTAATAACTGCTCTCACTCTTTCTCCTGAAGATTACCCTTAAATCCTATCAAAGGACAGGATGCCTTTTGCCTCCCCTGGCATTAGCACTCTAGTGAACTACAGCCAAAGTCAATAGTGAAGTAACTCTCTGACATGGTGAAAGAGCTGTGTGCCTTAACCAGATCCACTGTTTCTTAAGATGCTTTTAGTTTCTCCGGTCAGTGCTGCCACCTTTTTTCCCCACTTTGTGTTGTTATTTTTTTACTACCACATAAACTGAAGCACAACAGAAGGACGTTTGCCACAATGAATCACTTGAGAATGTGTTGTGGGGTCACACAGGCTGGAGGAGTTTTGCAAGGCTGAAGAGCATGGATGAGCTGGAACAAAGAAAATGAGAAGGTAGGTAGTGAAGTTATTCCTTTCTTGTTAATTTAAGCAGATGAGCTTATTCACCTTTTGTCTGCAGCTGAATGTTATATTTAAAGCTGCCTGTTCCTCTTGGTCTGGAAGCAGAGAAACAGTACTGGAGACGGGCCATAAATTGGGGAGATGGTCTGGGCGCTCTCTTTGCCTGTAGTTTCTAAAGATAGTTGCTTAAAGTTGAAAGATGGGCATACAAAATATAACTCTGTTCTTGGTTTTGCAATGATCACTAATGTAATGGCTTGGTCCAGCAAGGACTCCTTACTTTATCTTGTAACTAATTTCCATCTGTTTTCGTTGTGTTTGTTCATTATCACTTGGATTAACTTACATGGGAGTATTTTATATGCAGAAAGCACACAAAAAGTAAGACTGTACTTATGTTGCTATAGGTATCATTTTTCAGGGATCAGATATTTTAAAAATAATTGGGCTACAAATCTACAATAGATAAACTAAACATTTTTTGGCAGAAATCTGTATTCCTATAGTTTCTTTGTATTTTTAGTGCATAGACTGTTCATGTTAATGTAGTCGTTAAGTATTTTTCTCAGTTTTATAATTTTTTGGCTAATCTGTTATTAGATTTAAAGGATGCTCTAGAGTTTTGAAATCTTCTTAATACACAGACAAAGATAACAGGATATAAACTGAAAGGTATAAACAGTATTTAAACTTTACCTTGTACACATGTCCAGTGATGCATGAATGTGTAAGTAATGTTTTCAAGTGCTTCCTAGTGAGTTTGCAACCACAGTATGTTTGCAGAGATGCACTTTCTGATGTGATGAGCGTGGTTTTCTTTTGGAGTGAACCGTTAGACAAATAAATGGGATAGCGTTCAGATCAGGACTCGCTGTGTCTAACTGTAAAACATCAAACCATTTCAGTCAGAACTATTTTCTTTAATTGTGGAATGAAGTCCTTACCAAAATTTCAGTTGTTAATGTTTCTTTTCTGAGGACTACGAGCAAAAATGGTTAAGGGTACACTCTGTGTGGGGCTGAAGTAAGACAGTAAAACCAGTGCAACAGGACAAAGAGGAGAGGTTAAATTTTTGAGCATGGAATTGAAAGAAAAAAATAATATATATTTTAGTTGAATGACAAAAGATGTGTGTGGGAGAGTAAAAATGCAATTAACAAAATCTGGGAGGCAGTCAGACTGAAACCAAACTTTGGGTTGTACCAAGTGCTCCCTTAAATGTGGGCGAGATGTTTTGTCTAGGTGGTCTCTCAAGAGCTAGGGTACCCCTATGCACAGGGGCATCGTAATTATGAGTATGTAAGGGACAGTGAGCTGCTTCACTCTTGCTCTGATAGTCAACCCCTCTCTCTGCAGCAGACCCTGTCCTGATTAAGGGCAGCTTCCTATCTGAATAGATGATAAGTAATGTTGTAGCACTGTGGTGGTCCCCAGCTAGTATTCACTGGGAAACAGGAAATCGTGTGCCCACAAAAACCACATGTGAAATACTGGGCCACATTGCCAAGCTGGAGAAAGATACAGACGCTTCCATATCACGATGTGTACTCCATTATGTTTCTTCATCTCCTACACCACGGCCTCAGGACACTAGAATCCTGAGGTATGACTAGGTTTTAAAGGTGCTACAGTAATATAAACTGCTTCTACCTCAAACCAGCCTGATTTTTCTTCAGTAGTGGTCTTATCTGCAATTATTACTGTAATTGGACTAGGATGGAAGCTGTGGTCCAGAAAAGCAACACTGAGCACAACTGTGCTGGAGAATGTTCAGGGCAGCTCTTTAGGTCCAAATGTTAAGACCACAGCCCTGCACTGTCTTTCTAAAACTGTCCCTTCTACTAACTGATTTTCTGAAGAGCTTCACTTGCTGACTCTTCTTGATAGAATCTCCTTTTTCTTGGCCCAGAAAGCCAAGACCAGCAGTTTCCACTTAATGCTGACTGCCTTCTGCCCTGGGAAGTCAGAGGCTGAAACCTTCTTCTGTGAGTATTACCCATCTTATGAGTGCTTGTGTGCTGATTTATATGAATAAACATGGGGACAAGACAACATGGTATGTCTATTATTGGGATAGTAGTTAGAGCTTATTTATGGCACTTTCTAATTATTGAAATTCTCTAGGACTAGTGTATGTCTTATGTCCCGGTAATATTTCAGTTAGCTATGTCCACAGAAGCTGATTTTTCCAGTTTTTCACCTTCACCTGTTATGAGTAGGGACCTGACAGCTTTGCTCTGCCAAATGAGAGCCTTACTGACTCCATACGTGCTGCTTCCTCTCTTTTTTGTATCTAGTCTAGATTTGACTGCTATCACACTGCCATAGCCAATGACTCCTCATAGGGCTGAGGTTAGACTCCTGAAGCAAATAAATTGTGTGGTCTCCTAAGTTACAGCAATCAAAATGATTTTTTTTTAACTGCAGTTGTTCTAAAGATCAGTGTGGCCTGTACCTGTCTAAGTGATGTTTGAGAGCTGAAAACTATGCTGTTGTTGTTACTCTTATTTCCTGTGTGCATCAGTAGCAGCCAGGAGCAGGATCGTAGTGCAGATGTGTCAGGATTTAACTTCATAGGCATGAGAATGGTGTCACCATTTTAAAAAAATGCACTGATCAACACATTTAGCGTACCTGCTTCTGCTTTTCCACACCCTGACAGAGCTTTGTGTCTCACTAGTTCTGGCTACTGCTGGTTATGTGCCAGAAGAAACCCCTCCCCCCATTTTAGCAGGGTTGAATACTGAAGGAAATTTGAACTCCTGAAAGCCTTTATTCACTGTAAATGGAAAGCATAATCTTGGCTGTCTAATTTTTGCTGGCAGGAGCAGGAATACAGTCAGATGACCTTCTTATCCCTGACAGTGAAGGTTATAAGAAGGACATTTTTGGAAGTGGTTCCTTCTTTCTTTACCCAAAGAATGACATTTCTTGTAGAAAAGGAGTTGCTTTGTTCAGTCTTCGTTGAGACTGAAAGATCTCATGAAGGTGGAAAAAAGGCCTTTTTCTCAATATTTTACCTTCAGGCTGTTAGCATGGGTCTGTGGCTGTATTTTAGCCACTGTTTCTATGGAAAATAGTGGCTGAGGTTGGCAAGACCGCTGAAAAGGGAATTCTTGTGAATACAATAACAACTATATAATTTTAATTTGGTATTGTTGCAGACTGTGGTGCGTCTCTTATGTGACAAACTTAAGTATTTGTAAAATGGTGGAACGTTCATGAAGATACTTGCAAATCCCAAAAGATTAGTTGTGGAAATCCATCTCTGTTGTTTGCTAATTATTTTCCATAAAGTTTTAGCCAACCCCTCAGCAAAAAAAAAGCAATGGATGAAAAATGTGCACGTAATTCAAACAGTCAATAGCTGGTATGTTTACATCAACAACCAGCATCTGTATGATGGGCCACCAAACCATTTGGCAAAAGCATACAGAGACAAAACCTGTTTCTTGACAGAGAGAAATATTTGTGAATTATTCCGAATTAGATTCGATCGCAATTAGTGTCAGAAGGTAAGTTGTATGCAGCCAGCTTCAGCACTGACACTTAATATCTAAAGAAGCTAAATTCACAGAATTGCAGAATAATCTTGGTTGGAAAAGACCTCCTAGATCGAGTCCGACCAGATCCACAACAACAAAAAACATAAATACCTGTTTGATCAACAAATGCAAAGTAACCACCTGCATGCCACTACAGCAGATCCTGAAGCATCACATGTATTCTTTTCTTAAATAACTGCAGGGATGGTGACTCAACCACCTCCCTGGGAAGGCCATTCCAGTGCTTCACCACTCTTTCTGTAAAGAATTTCTTCCTAGTATCCAGGCCAAATGTCCTCTGCCTCTACTTCAGAGCATTTCCCCTGGCTTTGTCATTAGTCACTACGGAGAAGAGACCAACACCCACCTCTCTACAACCTCCTTTCAGGTAGTGGTAGAGGGCAATGAGGTCCTGCCTCAGCCTCCTCTTCTCCAAACTAAACATGCCCAGCTCCCTCAGCCTCTCCTCATACCACTGGTTCTCTAAACCCATCATGTGCTTGGTAACTTTCCTCTGGACACATTCCAGCATCTCAATGTCTTTCCTATTATGAGGGGCCCAGAACTGAACACAGTACTCAAGGTGAGCCCTCACAAGGACTGAGTACAAGGGCATGAAAACTTCCCTTCTGCTTACCACGCTGTTCTTGATACAAGTCAGGATCCTGTTGGCCTTCTTGACCACCTGGGCACACTGCTGCTCAAATTAAGATGGCTGTCTACCAGCACCCCCAGGTCCTTTTCTGCTGGGCAGCTTTCAAGCCACTCATCCCTAAACCCGTAGCGTTGCCTGGGGTTGTTGTGACCAAAAATGCAGGACCCAGCACTTAACCTTATTGTACCTCACACAATAGGCCTTGGCCCACCAATCCAGCTTGTCCAAGTCCTTCTGTAGAGGGATTATAGAGAACTTCCCCTGGAAATTTGAAGATAATCAGCCTGTACTGGACATATATCATATAAAGAGAATGTATTTTTTTTAGTCAACCACATATAGCCATGGTGAGAAGATTCAGTCCAGTCAGCATTAAAAAACCGCAAAGTCGCATTTTCTGCTGTGGTGCAACTTGTCCATTTGCATACAAATGTGTGGTACTATACAGACTGAAGCATCGAAAGTGAAGCTCATTACTGAGCATGGCCCAACCAAAGGGACGCAGCGATCAGCAGAAAACAGATGTTTATTTTATTATCCATCTCTATGGAGCCAAAAACCAAAATAGCATATTGGATAACAGGGAGAGCGAATGAGACAATAGGCCCACTCAGGGGTGCAACAACAAAAACCCAACAGCAGAGAAACCATCGAAAAATACCAGAGAAATGCATAATTCAATTCATTACCCTAGTCCAATTTATCCTATTCCACTGTTGCTGGAAGTTCTGATTGCCAGACAGCCATGATGGTTCATCTGAGGTGTCTGTTCACTTGCAGATAGATTCCTGACTGAAAGTTACGTGCAGGAAGAGATACCAGATGGAATCTCTAACAGAACTTTTTGGAGCTCTTTAGACATCAAAAAAATCACAGGGCTGAAGTAATGTGTAAGAAATTATCCAGACCCTCTGTAGTGAATTGATTCTCACCTTCATTACAAAAAGCTTGATTCAAAGAGGCATCGGTTTCTGGCCTGAGGTCCTAGTGCCTATATTGATTACTGAATAGAAAGCAACTGTATGGTGCTATGACTTTTGTAGCTGATTTTGAACTAGAATCCTAGGAGGATTCTTTCTATAAGGACTCTGTGCTGGCTTTTTAGATGTCCAGGCTATTACAGAATCACAGAATTACCGAGGCTGGAGAAGACCTCTAAGATCATCAAGTCCAGCCTGTTGTCCCTGTCAGCCCCTTTATTCTGTTAGTAACTTCCAGTGGCTCATTCATCTTCATTTACTCACCTGTGCTAGTGTGACCAACGTCAAACCTCTATCTGTGAAATGGGCCATTTAAAAATGAAGTAAGTTCACAGTTCAGTAGGGCCAGCACATTTAGCAGGTCTGTTTTGGAGTGCAGTCATGTGAGTTGTTGGACTGTGCATTGTATTAACTTCTGTCAAGAGGCTCTGTGAGGAGGAGATCCAGTGAAAGAGCAAGGGCAAGGACCATGGCCTGAAAACACAGATTCTCTTTTTATAATTAAAAGTGTAGTATTCTTGACATTTCTGCAGACTCCTCTGAGTATTTTCACCTATTGGAAAGAAGGAGTTAGTCCATGTCTGAGGTGCTTACAGGCTGCAGTTTTGCTAGAAGTGTGTTTCATGTGTAAAGAAGGAGTCGAACAGACTGTACCTAAGCTTGGAAGAAAGGGTACATAGTTAGATGAAGTTTATTCTTTTAGCATCCAAAGACCTTTTAAAGGTAGTAGAAAGTTACAGCTAACTCAAATGAACATTGAATGAAGGCCTAAGCCAGTAACTCCTGTTCAGCGATACAGTCACTGAAAAACTCTAATCGAGTGTATAGAAACGCTCTTGGAAAGACTTCCAAGAATCATGTGGCACAGCCTGGCTCTTTATCCTAGATCCCTTAGCAGCATAACTGCTTTCATCTCTTTGCCTAGCTTTGCAATAGCCTGAAGCATCATAAAATCCCTCAACCCTATGCCCTTTGTTGTATTTAAGTGTATTCTTTGACAAACTGCCTGGAACAGACATACTTCAGCTAGCACTAAGTCTATCTAAATAGGAATGTTTTGTGGTTCTTTTGTTGCTGTTCTTGGTTTGTGTGGGAGGACGATATGTCTTGTTAATTTAAGATGTTTCTGAATTTTAGAGACTTTTTAGTGGTGCATTTACTGTTTGAAAGCATCTGGATTCTTTTATCTCCAAACTTGCCAAATGGAATTAATTCCACAAACCCTTTGGCATTTTCCAGAGTATGCGGCCAATCCTGACTTTTTAAAGTAACTCCATAGGGTTTTTTTGGTGTGCTGTCTGTCATCTTGTTCTCCAGGTATTTTTGGTATAGAATAAAAGCTTGAAAACATGTGCATAAAGTGGGCACATTTTAAAAAGAAAGCCCGAGTTTTTGAAGAAAAATGAGGTAAGAAACAAAGGCGTACCAGAACGTAGAGCTGCTGGGCATTTAGGATCAAATGGAGATCATCAGTTTCATGCTGTGGCATGCAAAGAAATCTCAGAATTCACTTGTGGCCAGTAATTGGGCACATGGAAATTGTTCCTGTGAAAATGAAAAATCATAAAATATTGCATTACCCATGCGGCAAACACTGCTGTTCTGTGCATGAGTTTTCTATGAAAATGGTTTTAATTTTGTTTGAATTGGCCTTTTTAGTAGGGGCTCCTGATTAAATAGGAAGGACCACATTCTGTCGAGTACTGTAAATAGAGAGTCCAAAGTGGCTAGAAAAGACTTCTCACATCAAAAGTAATGCAGATTACATACATAATAACTTGTGAACCACATAGCACATAACCTTTCAAAGCTTTGTTCTTCCATTTGTCTGTTTCTGTTGGTAATCTTAGGAAAGAACAGGGATGATAAGCAAGCCAATAATGCTCACTGAAGAGGGGCAGTAGGGGAAATCACTGCCTTTTTCACAATCTTTTCATACATTGGATTTGTGGCTGATGGCTACTTTTCCGGAGGGATAGGTATCTTTTATTATTGCTGGGCATGGAACAGGAACATTTCTGATGCAGCTTAGGAATATATGTGTACGTATCAGGTTTGTGCTCAGTGCTGCCTGGTACAGGTGAAGTACTGAACAGGTATAGGTGATAACCAAAGTCCTGACATTCTGCCCACAGTTCTCTTGCCTGCTGAGATATCTCCAGCAGTTAATCAGTGGAGATGACATGTGCTCCACAGTGACACTCTGCACTGCCAGCTTCCCAGCCAGGCAGAATAGCTCAGGTAAAGGAGGCCCTTCTCATAGTGTCTTTATTCTGTATGACTACTTGTGGTGGGGTGCTAGAACCTGGAAAATGAGTCCAATACCCACGTCTTAATTATCTTCCACACCCATCAGAGCAGAATGCTTTATTTGTTGCCAGCTAACCTAGAATTCCCCATAAGATAAAAGTGGAAGGATAATTATTTACATAAGCCGAATGCAGGCAGTGCAGTTATTAGGTACAGAGGCAAGCCAAAATAAACAAAAGCAAATCTTTATATCTACCTCTACTTCAGCTCATCGTCAACTAACAAGCAGTCAGAATACTTTGTTGTTTTATGGCTGGGATCCAGTTCTTGGACAAAATCTACTGCTTTGGATTTAAATGTCACTGAAAACCCCCTCTATTTTGGGGTTGTTTGTGTGTCATAATTGGACAAACTTTTACTGGATTTCTGTTGAGATTCAAGCATTCCCTCTTTCTTATCATGCTTTCGTGTAATTCATTGCTTTCTTAGAGGTTCTTTTGAATATCCTTGTACAGGCACACTGATTGCTTCTGTTCAGCTGGTGCCAACTGGTACTCTCGGGTCCCTCTCTGCCAGACTAGTCTGCAGCCACTCATCCCTCAGTTACATGTAAGAACAGAAAGATTTATTTCAATTACTAATTTTACTTTGTTCTTTCTTGCCATATGTAATTTCAGCTGCACCAGACAGACTGAATGTTAGTGAAACTATGCAAATAGGAGAAGAAAATAGCACCTATCTTGATGTTAGCCTGTGTATGTATTATTTTCCAATTTATTTGGACATATACATAAATTAATGCTTAAAAACTGTGTACAGTACAACACCATTGGTAGGGAAAAGAGACTTATGGAAAGCTCCTGCTCTGGTAGGGAGATTGGACTAGATGATCTTTCAAAGGTCCCTTCCAATCCCTAATGTTCTGTGATTCTGTGATTAGCGCTGCCTGTAACTTCTTTTGTTTTCAATGAAATGAACACTTTTTAACTTTCTTTGTTGCTCTTCTACAGACCATAGACCCAATTCTTAAATGTTGTGGAAAGCCTAACTCCATAGAGGTCTGTAGTAAATATCCCATTGACTCCACTGAAATACAGATTTTTACTCTGAATTCAGAAAGTGGTAAAGCACTACTAAACCACACATGCATATCCAAAATGTCAGTGGTTTCTTTTCGGGGATTGGCAAAAGTGCTGTTGCAAGATCATGGAGTATTAAACCAGTGTTTCCATCATCAGATATCCAGCAGAACCTTAGTTGGTATGCAGAGGAATGTTATTAAACACTCCACTTCCGAAACTTCTTAATATCAAATAGTGTACATTTTTACATGATACTTTGGGTTTTAAGTGCATTTGCCTGTTTGTAGTGCTTTGGAATTTACCTTTTATGAATATAAGAGATTCTTCTGCAATTGCTTAAAGGTGTCAGTATTGCTTTCTAGCATGGTTTCAGAGTATCACAGTTCTGTGTAGGAGCACAGTCTAGGACAACCGACTCTTGAAGGTCTCTGTCATGAGCTTCTCCCTTGTGCTTCTGACTTTGCTTCAGAAGAACTTTGTCTAGACATAGAAGTGGAAGAATCCTTGGTGTTAAGACTTCTCATAAAGACAGTTAACTGCAATTTTGTTTGACACCTTCTCCCTAGCAATGGACATAATTTTGTATAGATTACTGCTGAATTTATCTACTACTTACAAAGAGTCTGTAACTAATGACAACTCCAGCCTGTACTGGTCTGCCCAGGCGCTGAGCACCGTTGTAGTCACACAGACTGAAAGTGCCAGAGGAAATGTAGAGCTGAAATAGTGAAGCTGCATCCAAACAGTTTACTGAGAGATGAAATAGATGCAGATGCTCTGCGGCAAACACATTTAAGATTGTTGATGCTTTTTTCTTGTGTGTACTATGATTGTCCAAAGTTCTGGTCCTTCTTACAGATATGTTCAAAAGATTGCTTTTTGTAAATAACTCAGGTCGTAGACTATAGTGTTCATCTTGTAAATCCATTTAAATCCACATTTATATGGATTTTTATTACTCATTCACTGAATTAAAGAAGATTACTTCCTGCAGTGACTTAATACAGAGGGGAGACTCTCTAAAGGTGTAGTTCTCCTTACAGTCAAAAGATGGTAGTACAATTTCTATCCAGCAGGCCAGCAATATAGAGCATTATTTACACATCTATTGCCTGTGAGTATGGGAAGGGATATGACAAAAAAAGAATCACAGCATCATTTTGGGTAGAAGAGACATTTAAGGTCATAAGGTTCAACCATTGACCAAATACTGCCAGGTCATCACTAAATCATGTCACTCAGAATTACATTTATGTGTCTTTTAAATACTTCCAGGATTGGTGACTCCACCATGTCCCTGGGTAGCCTATTCTGAAATTTGGTAATCCTTTCAGTGAAGAAATTCTTCCTAATATCCAACTTAAACCTCCCCTGGTGCAACATGAGGCTGTTTCCTCATGAGAAAGAGAGAAGAGACCGACCTCCTTTCAGGTAGTTGTAGAGAGTAATAGCATTTTCCCTCAGCCTCCTTTTCTCCAGGGTAAGCACCCCAGTTCCCTCAGCTGCTTCTCATAGAGCTTGTGCTCTAGACCCTTCGTCAGCTTCCACAGAAGAGATCGCATCGAGGAGGTGTCTGTCGGGCAGTGGTAGTGACCAGAATTTTCTCTGGTAGGAACTAATTCTGAATGTGGCCATGATGGCCAGCTTTTATTTGCTCTAGCACAGCTATCAAGTCTTTAAAGGTAACAATTGGTGTAATCCAGTAAATTCAGTTAGGCCTAATGGTTAGTATGATGTTAATCTCTATTTTATAGTAAGGTGTAAACAGTTCACAGCAAGAAAATGGTGCTTCTGTGAGTACTAGAGTTTCCTTAATTTAAAAAGAAGTCATCAAGTTAGCTGTCCAAATAGCTAACAGAGATTTAAGACAGGAAATTACCTGGGAATTGTGAGCTCTTCCTATCATATTTTATTTTCTGGGAATACAAAGCAAATAAGGTGCTGATGCTAAAGAAAAGGAACTGCCTGCTTTTCTCACTAGTCACCAACGGGATTTCAATTTTATTTTGTCTGTAATGAATCCTGTTGGAGCAGTTGTTTGCTTGGTCATACTGCTGTTCGGAGCAGAACCTGGAAAACTTATTTCACGTGACGGCTACATGGTGTTCTTCAGTGGAGTAGAATAATTTAGGAGCTAGTATTCCTAACACAGAAATGTTTATATGATGCTTCGTCTGAGCTGAGAGAGCAGGAACACGGCTGCATGGAGTGTGTACAAAGATTGTGATGGGACAATTGTATCCTTGAAATAATACAGTAAGCAGCACTGAACACTGAGATGCTACTATGAATCTGCTTAGAAATGTGTCTAATAACTTCAGATTCTGTAATACAAGTACTCTGTTTTTAGATGTGTAATATCTACTTCATGAATTCCAGTTCTGTGCTGCAGTGCCTGTAAAATTTGTGTTTAGTCTGAACAGGTTAAATTTGGGTACTAGAATTAGGCATCTGGATGAGTAAATGAAGAGCCTTCAGGCTCACCATGGGAACAGCCAAAAGAAAATAGCAAACATGGGTTTTCAACCACATTTTCTTGCTTTCAGAAGCCGAGGTGTGGTTGAAAGACACACTGTTCTACCAAAGATTCCTTTATGAGCATCATTTACTGCAGCAGGACTGTATTTGGAGAAAGGTGTGACAGGTAGTAGTAGTTTTCAATAATCTGGCTTCAGATTGATGGGTATGATGAAATATATTGCCAAAAAAAGCTGTGCAGGTTGAGGCAGAAGCTGGTTTCTAGGGTGGACACGAGAGCATTGAACTGCAAATCCAAGGGCTTGGTTTTTTTTCAGGCTCATCTTGGGAGCAGGATGGAGTGTGCATCTCCTAGAGTCAAAAGATTTGTCCCAGGGACTCTGCTTATCTGAGATCCATCTAAATAAATATCAGTGTTATCTAAGGAAAATTATAGTATCAGACTGACACCTTTGATTCCTTCCCACCAAGACAGATCCCTCTCACTTCTAGCAGTCTAGGAACTCTCTGTGTATGGAAAAGAACTGCAAAATCCAATGATGATAAAAGATACTGCTAACACACATCATTGCAGCTCTTTTCTCCCTTTTCCATCAGTTTCTGTCTTAATTCATGGTAACTTCTACAGTGTTCTGGTTTTCTCTGGGAATTCACTTTTTCAGGCATGGCATGGTATATGGTTCCTAAAGTAGAACTAATAGTTGATTTGGACTGAAGTTCTGGAAAAGTTTGCTAGCAAGTGTTTTGAAAGTGTACTTTCATAATTTCCATTCCACTTGGAACCCCCCACACCCAGAAAGCTACTCAATCCATTCTAAGCTGGAGGTAAAGCCATAAAGACTTCTAACTAATATGTTAGTCACATCGGAATATAATTCTCCTGGTGGGTAATTTTGGTTTGTATGTTTTAACTTGTTTCCTGGTACTTAACAAACATAAAGACATGCCAAGCAAGCAGTGGTGTTTGTGGAAAGTTCCCTCTGGATGCCTCTGGAGCCTGAAGACATCCATTTCAGTTCAGAACTTCTAGGACATAAATGGTGTCACATCAGCGACAAAGTGTCTCCATGCTGACTTGATGAAGCAGAACAGAGAAAGGTAATTATTTCTTCATTTTTGAACTCCCTGGGCTGAAAGGGCTAAATGGAGAAGCTGTGAATGCTGGTTACGATAATGGTGTCAAGGTACTAAAACAGTGGAGGAAAGTGGACAAGGCAAGGACCAATTGTGCTACCAGCTTCTCATTTGTTTTCCAAGTAAAACTATGTTTTACTTCCCTTTCACAGACACATCCTCGTATGTGTATACCAACCCCTCCATTCCACCTGCCGTCTCTTACCTGCTAGCCTATACTAACTGTAAGCAAACAAAACCCTTTTATTTAATAATAAAGGCAGGATAGACCCCAGCAAACAGGACACTGCATGTTCTGTGTTCAAGAGACTTTTCCTAGGTATGATGTCATTAAAATGTGTCCAAGTGTAGTTGGACTGAATAATGGCAGAGGTCTTCCTTGTGACTCTGAATCAATAAGACAGATAAGAGGCTGTACTATGCCTCTTGGATGCAGTACTCTGGTCATGAGAGAAATTCAACAACTCTCTTTTCCAAACTTTTGACTTTTCAATTACATGATGTTAATGGTTGTGTGTCTGAGTTTCCTGCATTTTTGTATAAAGCGGAAGAGGCTTTCATCTTTCACTTCTGTGCTGATAGAACTCTGTAATTACAAATGGTCAATGACAAATTTTACTCTTCTCTTTGTCATTATCTTAATGCAGCTTTTGTGTTGTAGCTGTATAGACCCCTCTGCACCTACAAATCCGATCAAGATTTCTGAGTGACTTTCTTCTAAGTCTTTAGAGTATTTTGGATTGAAAAGGGAAATGTTATTATGCAGTCTTTCTGATTAGAAACGTATTGACTTACTACCCTGTAGAGCAAAGAAAATAATTGTGTCACAAGCAGACGATAGAACTGAGAGGCTGTTTAAGGTCCAAGACAGCTGTGCTGTGAACACAGACAACGCAGAGAGTTCTTGACATTCTGATATAATACTTGATGCAGTAAATGTGGGACCATTCCCAACTATTTCTTGGAAAAAAAAAAAAAAAATCTTATGAGCTGTACACTTGCATGGGAAAAAGAAGGTGGGCAATTTATCTTGACTGGGATGGACTGCTGAGTTCCTACATTGGCCTTTTGCAGGTCTTGTTTTTTTCCTACATCACTCATTCCTCTTAGGAATAAACAGACTTGTACTTAGGTACTCACAGGGTTTGTTTGAGGTGGAGCACCTTGTTTAGAGACTGTGTGCTTTGCATGTTGTGTTGTCATAACATGTAATTTAACAGAGCACTCTGCATTCCACTCTCCAGGTAGTTGAAGATCATCTCTGCTCCTCACCCTAGGGAGTGACTAGTTCATTGGCCATGTCATGCAATCATATCACAAAACCCTTGGGGACTGTCAGTGTTTAATGTGCCCTTAATGAAGCTTGCCAGATCAGTTTACCCTATTTGTCACTGTTTTCTGTGCTGGCTGCCAGTGCTTTGGCACCAATTTCTGCTTTTGAACAAGGAAAGAAATAGGCAAGTCCGCTGCTGGGAGTGTTAACTAAAATTGAAATCTATGAGAAACCCAGGCAGAAATCCACCTTTGATCTGTTTCCTCTGTGTTCTAGGCTAGGTGAAATCAGCTTAGTTTTAATTTCCACAGTGACTATTTCCTTGGCTGAACACAGGCAAGACCCATGCAGGGACTGAGGCCAGATCTAGGGTCTATCAACTCTCTAGGGTAGACCAGAGATCAGGAACCCTCAATCTGGAAAAGTCACAGTGGAATGCAGCCTTGTGCACAGCACTGTGCTTTATTAGTGACTATGCACAGAGCCAGATCATGTGTTTCTGCACTGAACTCCCCTGCATTTCTGGTTTATGAGTCAGTATGCAGATCCCTGCTGGCTCAGGTGGCCATGCTCCCATGGTATAAGCATGATCTTAAGCACCTAATGGCCATCTTAAACAGGCAGAAATGTAGATCTTCAGAACCAGCCACGTAACCCAGGTGTCTGGAGATGCTAAACAGCAGCAAGGGTTGAGCAATTGGACATATCTTTCATACCTAGTCACATCAGGACCAAGGACCATTGCAGAAGACGCTGTGCCTGCCCTTTCTGAAGCAGATAGTCAAGCAGCACTCTGAAAGCACTTGTTGAACCCCAGCTAAATAGCTCTTGCCATCAGGGACACAGAACCCTCTTCTATTCCTGACGAACAGCAGATTACTGAAGTAGAGATTGGACTTTAAAGGTTAGTGCCTGACTACTCATTCTGTTACTTAGTACCATTATGACAGCAATTTCAGGAGGGATCCTACTTTAGAATAACCTAAAAAGATATGATAAAGTAAGTGAGTGAATGTTGGTTAAACTTGCTTCTAGCTGCTAGCAGATTTGAGCCCAAATTTGTGATCTCTCGAGTACTGTAACTGCCTCTTCCCCAGTCGGCTTTTGTGAGAGAGAAAAGGTAACTCCACAGAATGGTTATATATGATTCCTAGCAAGAGATGGGCATTTTCCTGCAGTCCAGCTGAGGATACTAAGTTCATGGAGAGAGTTCAGGAACTTAGCATTTTGCAGTAGCTGAGTTAGGCAACTCTGTGCTAATGTGCTGGCTTTTGTGGGTGTCATTCCTGTGGATTGCTTAAGCACAGAACTCTTGGCATGGGGATCTGCAGACTGCAAGGCACCTTGTGGTTAGGCACCAACACCTCTGCCTTTGCCTCTTCACCACTCTGTCCCTCCCTTCACTTACTGCTAAGATTTATTTTGCCTCATCCAAAGCATGCCGATTCAAGTAGACAGAAAGAAGGACCTTTTCTTTACAATAGAAGTGGGACAAAACGGACAAAATAGAATGGGACAAAAGAGAGTGCAGTATCAAAATCATAGAATCATTAGAGATTGGAACCTTGAAAGATCATCTAGTCCAATCCCTCTGCCAGAGCAGTCAGTACCCTGGAAACAGAAGTAGCTCATCTATGTAAAAGTCCAGTATGGAGTTAAGTGGCGGGGGGGGTGCCAACTAGAGATTCTTTGGAAGTAAGTAATGTAAAATTTTACAAAGGGCTTCTATCGACACGTCTTTATCTCTGAGCAAAGCCATATGTAATATTGCATTGCTCCTATATATTTTTTCATAGGTTTGATGTAATGACATGGGGAAAAAACGTGGGAAATACGTATTAAGTGCTGCTGGAATGGGTGGATTCCATTTTAAGTAGCTGCTGGGAGTCTGCCTTTCTCAGCTGTATGGTAGGCTGCAGGGATGCTATCGTGTTCAGTGACATGCACCAAAAAGTGTCAGGTCATAACAGCTCAGCTGCATTTCTTTTCTATTTGCTGAGAGAACATTATTTCAGAGCTTGGTCTGTAAAGAGAAGCTTGGACTCCTGCAGTGAGCTATCTCCTAGCTGGAAGAAAACTCTAGCTAGTAACAGCACGTTTACGGGTTACAGCTGCATCTCTCTGTGCCCAAGCCCCGCTGTGTGCACAAATCTTTCTTTTGTTATCCTAACTGCCATCTCAGCAGTGTCTCAGCCAGGTCCCTTATGATCAGAAATCTGCCTAATGTGGAATCCCTGCCTAGCTAAAGGCAGAGGTTAAGGTAAAGAAGTGTTGCCACTGTGGGATGATTTTACTACTTGGAGTAGTAGAATTCAATCAATATTGCTCTAACAGCATACTATCATCTAGAGGAGTGCTTGTTCCAGACTAAAACTGTCTTCTAAATATGTGATACAAACAGTGCACTCCTCTACCACAACATAACTGTCTAGCTAAGGGACTATTTAAATGCATAGGTTCCTTACTAATGTCTTTTTACACCTCAGTTTCTAGCACTAACCTTGCTGCTTAAAGATATTAAAGATTTGAGGCACTTGGGGACAGTAATTAAGAATCCAGCTTTTACAGATGCTTTCCAACAGCTATATTTGAAAAGGGGACTAATCTTGTATTTTGAAGGGAGAGAGCTGAGCATCTGAGTTCACTTGGCCAATGCTACCAAGTAAGTGTAAGTGCTGTAGGTTACCTTATGGCAAGTACTCTGGTACTAGCGAGATGCCCACTCCTGAGTTTGGTGCCCAAATACTCCATCCTATGCTTGAAGAAGCCACAAGTGTCTATGAACTGGATGCACATAAAATACTGACAGAGATAAATAGAGAGGGATCCAATTTCATGCTGCTTCCATGCTGAGCTGGCTAAATGTTACTTAGGTCAGCCCAGAAGCCATCTAACCATGCTGGCTTTCACTGTGCTGTGCTTTTCTATGTTGAGCGAGTTGGCACATCTATGAAAAGTAATTGGGCCTTCTCATTCAATGTTAGTTATTTGCTTCATCTTATTTTTTTTTAAATAAGCTATTAATGTCATTGTTTTACCTTGATAGAACATTCATGTCTCAATTTGTCCCTGTCTTGTGCAATGTACTCTTTGAAGTTCAAGGTTTTACACAGCAAAAATGTCAGAACAACGTGAGTTTAAGTGACAGCTTAGCTCCTTGTAATGTGCGTGAGGCATCTTATCATTTCGATGCTTTTCTTTTGAATGCAATTCCTTTCCTAGGGCCATTAAATACATGTTTCACTAGACATTTATAGAATCATAGATTGTCTAATCATTATCTAATTTTGTATATAAGATCAATTCAGAAGTGTTTGTAGATTTTTTTTTTTTAATATTTCCGAATTTCAACTCTTTTCAGCTTCACAAAGCAAAAGATTGTCTGTAACACATTGTGGTTGGTATGTCTTGTGGATAAGAGAGCCATGGGATTCAAAAACAAAATATCAGGGAGGCTTGACTCCTGTGCAGTGTTTGACTAGGACTATTGCCCAGCAATATTTCTCAAACAGGAATCATTGATTTTGTGTAGACTTAAGAAAATAGCTTTAAGTCCTCGACCATTTCCCTTTTGATTTATATTACCAAAAAGGGAGCTATTTGCAGGGGTGGTTGCAGACAGGAGAGGGAAGGGAGGCATCTACCCATCCATTTCACAGGGGTCACAAAACATCTGTGACACGACTACCACTTCATGTCATTCCCAACCCATGCAGGTCTTCATCTGCTGACTTAGAAGGCAAAGCCCCTCACCCTGCCCAGCTCGCTCACTGGGGTCCCATTTTCCTGATTGGATCTGACAGCTCTGCTGTGCCCACCATGGCTGTGGGCAGGTTTGTCTCCTCTACACTGAGGGGGAAGTCATATGAACAGCAGTGTGTGCCTTTCCTGCTTCTGCTCCACTGCACGCTCTGCCTCATTGACTCATGCAGCTCCTTTCAGGCACTTCTTAAGTTTAAACATAGCGTGATTTTGCGACATAGAGTAAATGACCTTAAAGGTGATGTTTTGGTTTTGATAGGAGTAGATGTAAGTGGCATGTGGGCTTACATCACTAAGTGAGGGCCTGGCTGCTGGAAGTATAAACACAGAAAAAATGTCATTCTATAAGCTGCAGTATTGATTGTACAGTGAGGCATGATGCCAGATAAATGCTTCCCTTCCTCCTTGCTTCCCACAGATGCTAAATAATAGACCGTGTTTACTGGAATTTACAAATTACTTTGTCTTTGTGAGTGATGCAATGACGGTGCCCCCTGCACTCTCATTGAATTCATAATGCCACTTGGGGTTTTTTATCCTACATCGCTAATGCAATTTTTTTTCTTGCCTCCCAGACCGGTCAGCTCTAATTTTATAATGACAATGTCAGTGTTAGATTATTTTAAAAAAGAATCTAGGCCATATACATTATGTAAGGTTGCCATGGTAACCGTTTCTCCAAGGGGAAAGCTGACTGTCGGTGGTTTCCACAGAAACCACTCCCTGCTGAGACAGGTGCCTCTGAGGGAAGTGAAGGGAATATAAATGAGAGAGAAAAAAGACGTGCACAGATGTCATATGATCTCTGCGGCATCCTGCAACTCTTGCAAATTCAGCTGAGCCGTTCTGGGTTTATTTTTGGTTTGTTGTTTTTGATTGCATGACTGGCACCTTCTGTTGTCATGTAAACTGTCCACCCTTCCCTCACATGGAACTAGTTTTTCAGCTGGAGGTACGGCAATGCTCCACCTTGGCAGTGAACTGACCACTTCTGAAGCTAAACTCCAGTGCCCTGGGAACCACTGTGCGTGTGAGAATATAAATGGTAAATGAGCATTTCCCCCTTTGTTACTAACTTCATTTCCCCCCGGCTCCGAAAGAAGCCAGCAAAGGCAGACAGGTATGGAAATATTTCTCTCCAGAGAGGAACCAGAGGGGCATGAAACTCAGTTTGTCAGTTAACTTTTTTTTTTTTAGTTTAGAAGCATGCACTGTTAGAAAAGGGTATTCTGCAAGATCAGAACATGGTCAAAAAGAATTAACTGGAGTACAAGGACTTGTTAATTGAGGGGGCAAAAAAGGAGAATTTTCTTGAATGTACTTTAATGTCACTGAAATCCTTCTGCACTTTTTTCATGTTTAGTGTTGATTTGTTGAATGTTTTTCTTCAGAGGTGATAAAACCATGACACTCATTCAAGGCTTAGTGCAGCCATAACTACAGATTAACGCACTGGCTACTTCATCTTCATCCTGTCATCTCTCTGCTGCTTTATGGGGAGAGCAGGCTGACATGGTTATTAAATCTGGCAGCTGTGTTGTATGCACATGGGAAGCAAGTAGAGCACAGCATATAGAAAATTAGTAGCTTTCAGGTAACAGCCGCCTTTTCATTGCTGCGAGGCTTGAAAGGCGACCTCAAAAGCTCTTTCTCTTCTTTGTAATCACCAGTCGCTGGATCAGTGCGCAAGTATCACAAATACAGTTGCAAATGTAAGTATTCCTTGCCTGTGTGGTGCTTTCAGATTGCTAATTAGGGTTTCTACCTCAGTGTTCTGCTTGAAAAAGCAGAGAGATGAAAGCTGAAAACATCCTGACAGGAAAAGCTTCTCCGCAGTATTGTTCTGGCTTTCAGTGGAAGAGCTACTGAGGGAAAGGGATGCATGGAAGCTTTCTGGAACAAATAGTTTGCAGTTGTGTTTGTTGATTTTTTTTGAGGTGTCTCCTTGCCACTTTGTCTGTGAAGGGAGAAGTGAAGCAAGTGCAGAGTGCACCTCTAGAGTGATGGTTTTCTGCTTAGATAATATTAGATATACAGCAAGAAAGATGCTTCAGCAGTAACAGATGTCTTGCGAACACCCAGGAGAGAAATCTGCTATGGTATTTTTCACCTGGAATATTTTCTTTATAAAACTATAAATACAGACCTGGATTTCTTGTTAAGAACCTCGACAGTACCGTATTTTCAGAAGCACAAATAATCATCATAAGGTACCAGTAAGTCTGCATCTGGCCTGATAAGAACAATGAATATAGCACGGTGAGCAATGCATGTTTTTCACCCATCTCACTCCGTCTGTACATGGAGATGATCTTTATCTGCTACATGGTGTGAGGGCAGGATAGTGAGGTGGTGGGAAAGCAACAGATTTGAAGGTTTCTCAGTGTTGCGATGATGCTGTAAGGAAGAAAATAGGTATTTAACTGGTGTTTTTGGTCTCACAGCATTAAAAAACCCAGCATCTTGTTTTTCCTACTCCTTTTTAATGAAAATGTTCTGGAGTGTTATTGTCTTACTGAGTTTATGGCTACTGAATTCTTACTGTACTGTGAATGAAATCTGCTTGTTGAGAAGCACCTGTGACCATTACCAAATACAAACATCAGATAACTGCACAAGAAACGCAGGCTGTAGCTGGTTTGTATTACTGCATCAAGTTTCTCTCTGTATTCATAGGTTTTCTTATTTCTTAGGGACCATTGCAGTATACATTGGTTTTTATGATCTAAGTGAAAATGTCATTATCACAGTTAACAGGTGACTGACATTAAGTCAGGAGGAGGGTACATAGGTTGTTTTATTTGCTGCACATACAGGGTTAAATATATTCATGGTGTATTCCCCTGGATAATGCTCCTATAACACAGATATGTTTGGTTAATCTGTTGTTTATAAGCAATTTTTGCAAACATCTTCCAGTTGTTTAGGCAGAAACAGCTGTCTTCATTGTAGCAAGTTGGTTGTTTTGGAACATCTCCTTCCTATCTCTTCAAACACCCCCCACCACCACCACCTCCCCCCCCACCGTTAGAAATCCACAGCTTCCCTGAAACTTAGCTGTGAAAATAGCCATTTTTTCACAACAGCTGTGCAGCTAAGCTTCCCAAGACTGAGTGGCAGCCAGCCAACTGCTGAGACAAGTGGTGACCTTTCAGGACAATGTCTCTCACAAAAATGTCACAATACTAAAATGGCAGGCACTAAATGCCGAGTGCATGGGGACGGGTTGTCAGGCTTTCAGCTGAAGGCACTTAATCCACCACTTGCCTGGATTAAACACCGAAAGCTGCTGCCTAAATCTCTAAAATCTATAGAAATTACTTGTGCGTCCTGAATAATTTCTAAAGATCTTCTGGGAAGATCTGGGACATAGATGGAGAATTTCAGAGGTAGTTTATTTAAAAGCTGCTCTGCCAACTTCCTGACAAATGTCCAGAAAAATGTCTTCTTGCCTTTTTTTCTTTTGCACTTTGCACCGTTTACCGGTTTTTCTCTCAAAGATCGTATCTGCAATGTAAATGGCTCCTGATGAAGCCTGAGCAAAGATCACTGATGCATAGCATGCTGCTGATATTCTGATTGCTTGTGCAGTGACTTTTAAGGCATATGCTCACTGAATATTGAACGATCCCCTGCAGTTCCTGGTGCTGCAGCCATGAGTGGGAACCTCATTTGCTATTACATGCATCAATGCTTTGTAACCTTCTTTGAAGGCACTGAAGTATGGGCATTCCCATGATTGCTGATGTTTCAGCTTCTCAGATACTTTTATCGTTTGGTAAACAGATCAGAGACACTGTGATTGCCTGTCTTGTTGGTTTTCCTCCTACTACCTAAATATGTCTGCGAGATGTGGCATGGCCTGATCCTTTACCCTGGCCTGCAGGAAAGCCAGGGAGCATGCATGGTTGATCAGGGAACTAACTTGTTCACCCTATGGTTGACCTGACCTGGAGAATAAGAAAGGACACACTGGTGACTGCACCAGATTGGTCTTGTCTGGCCAGTTTGCAGCTGGCCACAATTCAAGAGAATTCTTAGTACTCCCCATGCAAAGCACATGTTGAACTGCCAACACGGGTGACCCCTACAAAGCAGTCAATGGCTAGATTTAATGGTGCCAAATCCATTGTTACTTTTCAAGATGCTGAAAAGGAATATAGTTCTTTCCAGTATTTCTTCTATTTTCCCTTCCCTTTTAAGTCAGAAGTTCGGTGTCACTCCAAGCTCTCTTTCTTACTACAAGCAAGCAATTTTTTTATAACTGTGTTTTCATTTTCTTCATTTCTGTCCCTTACACGCACACACACATCCCATTTTAAAACTGGGAACACATTCCATGACCACCTTCTATCTTCCGTGGTCACAGGAAAGACTAAGTCTCCATGTTGGTCTTATCTTTGCAACCAGTGTTCCATGACTGGTCCTTTTTTCTTGTAGGGAATTACACGAAGAATTATGAAGGTAGTGAGCTGTGTAAGGGTGAATTCCTTTAAACACCTTACAGGAATGAATCCTTCCTTCTTCCCTTCATTTCTTCCTTCCTGCTATCTTCAAATTTCTGTCTGCTTTGCCACAAACATTTCTGCGATCTGAGACTTACTTAGTAAGACTTAAAAATCTGTTTGGAAGAGTGCCATTATGCTGACCTACTGAGGAATAAAAAGGAAACAGAGGTACCAATTAAAGTAACTCTACACAGATACCTGGGCTGAGTTTTGGGTTTTGATCTTCAAACAGCAAAGCACATGTAAGCACACTCTGTTGAATCATCCTTGATAACATTAAAGGAAAAACAGAATAGGGAAGCTGATGTTTTCTCTGGCCTTTACTTGACGAAGCAAATTTGAGGAAAGTAACTGAATATATTCAGCAGCAGCTCTAGTTTATTTTAACTCAAATTATAGAGGGCTTGATTGTTTCCTAAGAATCTGTGCTAAATTATAAAATTATGAATTGGACCAGTGGCATCATAATTTTATTCTGCATTATTGTTCCTCTTCACTATTTCTGTAACATCTAGGAACATTTTTATTAGGACATCCCTGAGCTAGGTACTGTAAGAAACAGAAAGTAATTCTTGGCCCTAGGTTGCTTGCAAAATACTTTGTAAATCAAGCAAAACCCAATTATAACCCAGTTACAACCTTTCTGGTTTGCTTGGTTATCTGAATTCAGAACTACATATACCAGTAGTGTGTTATAACTGGTCTTCAGGATACAGTTTGCCTAGACTTGGGCTTGAAATTGCATGCAATTAAAACTACCAAATCATGTGAACTCACTGTGACCTCATTTCACAGTCTTCTTACTGATTCACTTGGAGCATCTCCCTTGGGCTGTTAATGTTTAGCTATAAAGTTAGTAAAGCAGATTAATTAAAATTAGCTCAACTGACCAAAACATGACTGTAATTACAAAATAGTTGTGGGCCACCAGTGAAGATTCCCCTTAAAATCGTTATGATGTTATTGTCAATTACTAAGTTAATAAGGCTAATGATAAACTAAATAATGAAGGTAACAATATTCATTATGAAGTTTACTGAGGCACATTTACCTGTGGTTATTTACAGGATCTAAATGTCAGTGTTAACTACTGACATGAAATAACAGCAACATGACACATGACAGTCAGACAGTAATTGACTCATCATGGATTGGGGCAAGGTAACTCTGGGGATTGTAACATGAGAATATTCATCTGTATTTGCTGTAAGACCAGTTTTTCCTACCCCTCTGCTCTTTACCTTTCACACCTCTGTTAACATCACCTGTTCTGCTACATTTGGTTTGAACAGTGTAGTGTAAAGGCATACAGTACCTTTTATGCCTGTAAACTAGGACTGAATCCGCCATCAGAATTCAATCAGGACAATTCTAGTTTACAAACCCATACACCACTATGTTCTGAAGGCATTTCATTTATTCAGTTTGCACATTCTTCAGATTGTCCTCCTTCAGGCAATGCTGTAGCACATGAATGCGAGGTATGAGCAAAGTAACTGCCATAACTAAGCAAAACTGAATAATTATTATTTATGGAGAACTTTACCACGGAACCACTGTGACTTCAAAGTGCCATTTTTATTAGGAGGTCATAACCCAAGTTGTTGTGCAGGAATAAAAAACGTAAAGGATTGCAGAGTTCCAAGTCGCTGGTCCAAGATACCATATTTGAATTTCCCAAGATTCTTAAGTTTCAGTTTGAAAAAAATACTTCACAATAATATCTCCTTCTGCATTGACACTGCCACTTGTCCTATTAAAAACTTAATGGTGGGCATTGGTGTTAGACAAAATGTAAATATATTCTGACAGCATCACTGTTGTCCCTTCCACAAAGAACTTGCAAGGATGTAAACAAATGCATGCTGCAAAACACGAAGGGCTACTGTACTCATCATAGAATCATAGAATCGTTAGGAATTGGAAGGGACCTTGAAAGATCATCTAGTCCAATCCTGCCACAGCAGGATTACCTCTTTTTCTTTTGCCTACAGGGAACAATTAATCAAACAGCCTGAACATTATTTGTAAGCATACATTTAGTCATAAATCCAGCTTGATCTGGAAGGATAAAGTGGTAGTTTATCGATCTGGTTAGCTAGTGATTTGAAAATACTCTGCAGAACTCATTTGGTCAGGAATATTGAGACAGGTACTTGGGTGTGGGGTTTTTTTTTTATGAGACAATAATATGATTCCCAAATGGATAAGCTAGAAAAGGTCAAAGACAAAACAATTTATCCCTGGGAGAGGTATGGATTACTGTTAGGAACATTCTGAAATTCTGTCCCAGCATTTGTGTATTTCAAAGCATTCCTAAAATTAATTTGATTTTAAAGACAGAAATCAGAAATAACCAAATCACTGCACCTTGTCTGTCTTGTAAAAAGAAGGGTAGTCTTAATTTAAAAGCATCAGTGCTTTTGACTCTCCTCTACGTATCTAGGGGAGTAATTCCAAAAAGTTAGATAATTTTTCTGTTCTATTTCCCCCTTCCCCTTTCATTCAGTGAGGCCTTTTTTAGAACTGAGAGGGCTTACAGGCTGAAAGTGAGCTCTCTGTTGAATGCATTGTAATGAACCAGCTCACATTCTTCTTTGGGTGGAAACAGGTTCACCGGAATGTATGTCCTTGGCTCTGTCTTGACAGAATGCAGAGGAGCTCCTCCTTCCTAGGTAGCAGGACTAGTTTTTTGAAGGAGGAGGTTGACACTGACTCCCTTGACATTCTGAGTGTTGCCCTACTTACGTATCAGAATCCATAGGTTCTTACAGCTTAGTTACTGCTGAGGGATCAGATAATTGCTATGTAAAAGTGAATCAGCGATGCTGAAAATTGATTAAAGAATTAGGTCAACTAAGACCCACATTATTTTAGCATGTTTGGAGTTCCCAGGGTAATACACACACCTTAGGCCAAGCCATAGCCATCCCACAAGTGAATGTACCATACTGCATATTCTTTTGGCAAAATTTTACTGCAAAGGGGCTTCCAACCACTAGTGTTCCTACAAGGTGGACTAGCCAAAGTACTGGTTTCTGAAATGAAGGCTGTACCATTTAAAATGGGAAACTGATAATTTTTTCGGCATGTTTTTTTAAGAGCACTCACAGAGTTAACATAGTCAAGCCTGTAACATGGACAGCTTTGTGCAGTGCTTTTAATGAACATTGTGCTATGGGCATTGGAGGCCTTCTAGCAATCAATAACTATTGATGAGAAAAGAAGTCGTTATTTTCATTGTAATTGTTAGGAGACACTGGTTCTGACCTTGATTGTACACACACCGAAATAATAATTGCAGCTAATTCCTTTTGTCCACAAATGTTAATTTCTTGATCAGCATCAGAGAGTGTAGGTAAGGGGGGACCACCATGCAAAACACCGTTACTTTTACTACTTGGGAAGTGTGAATTTATTCTCTAGGGACAACAAAATGCCACATCGTTGGCTTAGAGTAATGCTTTTTACAGTGTTGTTCCACCCTTAAAATTTCTTCTGGAAGGTTCTTCTTTATTCTTGAAGGTATGAGGGAATTTAGACACAAAGAGGACATCACCTGATTGTGAGTGTTGTGGAGGACAGAAAGCAGAAAGTTTTTTTTGAAGAAAACTACTTTATCCTTAGCCAACTAGCCTTAGGAGAAATTAGAACTGAGGTTATGCAGTTCTGATTTATGGAGCTGGGAAAAGATTGCTCAGATCCTTCATCAGCAGAGAGCCCACACTGTTCTAACACTATCATCTGGAAAGCCTTTTCCTGTAAATTTTCTTCCTCTCAGTTTGTCACTGGGAAAGTTTGAATGTGACAGAGTAACAAGTGGCACATCACTATGTCATTCTAGATAAGATGTCTTATCTAGATTACACCTAGATTATCTAGGTGATCCTGCTGGGGGTGGAGAGGCAGGGAGGGGATTAGGACTGGATGATCTTTCAAGGTCCCTTCCAATCTCTAATGTTCTGTGATTCTATGATCTTCTGTGCTTATGGTGAACTATTTAGATAAAGGTGCTTATAAACTGGTCTCAAGAGAGCTTTCAACTGAGTGGTTTAATCAGGTATGGAGACTGAAAGTAGGTGTAAGGCTGCCTGTCGCACTGTCAGTGCAAAGTTCCTGGTCAATAGGTTGCTGTCTCTTTACAGGACGGACTGTC
Organism: Phoeniculus purpureus; assembly: GCA_028565055.1. Taxonomy (NCBI): domain Eukaryota; kingdom Metazoa; phylum Chordata; class Aves; order Bucerotiformes; family Phoeniculidae; genus Phoeniculus; species Phoeniculus purpureus. The sequence continues at coordinate 26,787,640 of JAOXOE010000405.1, read as the reverse complement.
GGTGGGTATGTATACAAAGAAGTCCATAGTGGTTTGTTTATCTACTGATTCAGAATCGATGCTCAAATAGCACAACTTTTATGAAGCATGAATTGATAAACAATGCAGCTGGGGTGTGGATGGTACAAGGAACTCCATCCATCATTTTCCAAAAGGCACAATGAATGGCTTAATTGTTGCTGCAAACAATTGCTCGCCATTTTATTTGCTATGACAGAGTATGATCTCACTAAGAGACAACTCAGAGAAATTCAGTGACAGGGGAGTCTCTTTTTTGCATCCACTTGGCTTCATTCATTCAACAGATACCACTGGCTTTGTCTGAACTGTGCAGGCCTACCTGCACAGCCCACTTCTTGACCACCATGAGATCTTGAGCTGGCTAACATAGGAAATAGTATTAGTACAACATGCAATAATAAGAGCAGTACTTAATGCTCAGGAACTTCTGTAGGGCAATATGTAAATGTACTGTCTTCTGAGAGCTACACATGGGAATGCTTACCTTTATACCAGAGATTTTGCTTCAATGCCATGTGAATTTGATCTGTCCCCTTTTGTTGAACTGGATTTGATGCGTCTTCTTTAATATCTTCCTTTGCTGCAAGGTTTATATTTAAGGCCATCTCTACTGAAACCTTTTATGTAAATGTAACTGCAGCACTAATATCTCTAGAGGACTTGACAGAGTATTTGGGTTTTTTTCATTTGTTGGAACAAAATACCTTAATGAAGTTTCTATTTTTATCTCTTTACGTGTTATTAGTCTTCTCTTTGAATCATTATTTGAGGCTTGCTACATAGATGACAATAAGTCAGTCTTATGAATGGAGAAGAAAGGAAGATGTGGGTCATAGTTTGCTCTAAGTGACGTCTTCTAGAGGATTATTTATGGCCTGGAGAATAAATCTTATGAGAAGAGGTTGTTAGAGCTGAGGCTTTTTAGTTTGAGGAAGAGGAGGCTTAGGGTAGACCTTGTCGCTCTCTACAACTGTCTGAAAGGACACTGTAGAGATGTTGGTGTTCACCTCTTCTCACAGGTCATTAGCAACAGAACCAGAGGGAAGGGTTTCAGGCTTCAACAGGGTAGGTTTAGATTGGTCATCAGGAAAAAATTCTTCATGGAGAGAGTGGTCAGGCCCTGGAATGGGCTACACAGGGTGGTGGTTGAGTCACCATCCCTGGATGAGTTTAAAAGATGCTTGTAGTGTTGGGGGGATGTGGTTTAGGGGTGAACTAGTATAGTAGGGTTGATGGTTGGGCTTGATGATCCCAAGGGTCTTTTCCAACCTGAATGATTCTATGATTATTCCTTTGACCAAAAATTCTGCGTCTAAATCCAAATGTGTGTCATTCTTGTAAATTGTAGGTTTTGTAGTGGTTTGTAGATTGAAAAGAAAAACAGTTGTTATTTGACCCATGATCTGTTTCTACAATGAAGCTAGAAGTCTTTAATAGGTGTCCAAATCTCACACCACCAAAGCAGGATTTCCTCAAATATTACTAACCTTCAAGCAAAGAAGGCTGCATTAGATATTGCAAGAAGGCCAAGGGAGGTGATCTTTCCCTTATACGCCGCACTAGTGAGGCCACACCTGTAGTGCTGTGTCCAGTTTTAGACTTACCAGTATATGACAGAGAGTCATACTGGAGAATCTAGCAAAATCTAGCATGAAGATGATGAAGAGACAGGACCTTCCGTCCTGTGAGGAAAGACTGAGAGAGCTGGCACTGTTTAGCTTGGGAAAGAGAAGGCTTGGGGAGGATCTCAACATGTATAAGGAACCCGGAGGGTGTAAAGAGGACGAAGTCAAGCTCTTTTCAGTGGTACCCAGTGACAGAGCAGGAGACATTGGGCACAAACTGAAACACAGGAGGTGCCATCTGAACATCACGAAACAGTTTTTCACTGTGAGAGTGACTGAGCACTGTCAGAGTTTGCCCAGAGAGGGTGTAAGACCTCCACCTGACTAGACATGGTCCTGGGCAGCTGGCTTTAGATAGCCTTGCTTCTTCGACCAGATGACTTCTAAAGGATCCTTCTGCCTTGAGCCTTCTGTGGATTTGTGCTTCTGTGATTCTGTTAATGAGTGTCAAACAATAAGACTGAACATAAATATTTACAAAGATACTCTTATCAGTGCTATCTCAGCATAAAAAATTAAGGTATCAGTGGTGTGTTACACAAATACTAAGAAAGGACACAAATACAGTTGTCTCTCTTACCTGAAAAATGCATTTCCCAAAACACATCAGGAAACACGGTATCAGGATGCAGTGAAGTGAGTATACATATCCATGGCATTGAAAACAACTACACACCAGATGTTTTTAGTGGTTCTCAAGCAAAAGCAACTCAATTTTATCATGCAAAGCAAGCAGATTTTTCTTAGTCTTGCTCTCAGAAATAGCTCAGTGATTTTTTGCTGATTTTTTTTTTTTTAATGAGGCAAACATCTAGCATGAAAAGTTCTGCTTCAGCCACTGAAGGCTGTGAATCTATTAAATGCTGGAAGCTGGGTGATCTAATGGAGAAACATAAAACTACCATGTTTATGGACGATGCTATCAAAATGCACTAAATAAATATTAAATTGCTACGTTGGGCAGATGTCATGACATAAAGTACCTCCATGTAGCAAGGAGATTCCTAAGTATAGCTGTAACAGATATCTTAGCAAAAACCTGAATGGCAATTAAATCTGTTGAGGGTGGTATTAATATCTCTGTGGGTTCTTCCTCTTCTAAAAAGGCTTTGGAACTCACTCTAGAGGCTGAGATTACTGTGGATGAGGAAGGTAGTGAAAGGCAAAAGATTGGTCCTTACATTTTCAGTTTCACTTGCTACTGGGAAATTTAGCCTTTTCCCTGATTCAAAAGTTTAAAAAGTTTTCTAATCTTCAGACTATTTCCCTTACAGAGTGTCCTGTTGTTTTGAATTGTACACATTACTGCTCTTGAATCTCTTGGAACAATCAGGAGGTTCGTGTATGTTCCATTTTAGGCACTGCTATGTCTAGGGATGCAAGTGGGACTGACTGCAAGATAAGCTTCCTTCTGGCTGGCTCTTGCTTTTTGCTGTTGTTAACTTATCCGTAAAATAATCAAGAAATACAGCTTTAAAATAACCGCATTAGTCCAAGCAACTGCTTAGTTTTAGCAATTACATTACAATTATTGTTGCCTCCTTCTGTGAGGTCTTTTCTCTGAGCTTGAGCCAGAAATCAACCAAGGGCAAACAACAATCCTTCCAAAGCAGGAAGCCTTCTTTAAATGTGCCGCATCTCTGATCTTGACAAGCATGCAGAAAAGCACAGGCGAATGCACAGACATTTCCAAGGCCTGCTGTTCATCCAGACACTGAGTAGTATGCAATATTGCCTCACGGAAGATTTTGTTCCTTGCATGCAAATAGAATCACAGTGTGCAAGCTATAATTTAATCCCTGTCATAGACAGGCTCAACACAAAGGCCCTGCTAGAGCTCTGGGCTGCAGTCAGGCAGCTGTGACTTTTAGAAGAAATCAAGGAGTCCTTGCTCAAGAAATAAGACAGGATATTCATTACTTTTAGACCAGTAAGAAGACTGAATGTTGAAAGAAGTATGTGTTGGGTTTTTTTATAGCAGTTTGAAAAATAGAACAAAAAGCAGACCACGATGGAACTGATTTCATATTACTATAAAAATACAGTGGTGCTGCATCCAGGTTATAGAGACTTTAATTTTACTTAATTCTGTAAAACTTCAGAAAACCTCTACTAATTTTGACAGCAGTAGTATTACTTCTGCTTGTATAGTCTTCTTTCTTTACTTGCTTCACAAAGAGTGTACAATATCCCCAGACTTATTTGCTGGCCAGGTAGTACTTCAAAAGATTTTAAGTTCAGCCCCTACCAGTTAACACTTGCAAGAAATCTATCCAGACATTTTTGCTTACAAATAAAAACTATAATTTAGTGAGACTCATGTTGAGTAGAACAACCCAAATATCTTGTTTAATTCTCAGTCATGTCCTTTGTATTTCCATATTAATTACTCAGTAACTAGTATGAACTCAATAACAAATAGGTATTTCTGAAGCATTTTAGCATTCTATGAATTCTATTTCTTTACAAATCAGTGAGTGCATGGTGAACAGATTTCCATTCTTTCAGTAGGCATTGGTTTAGCAAGTTTGAATGTTATAGACCATAGAGAAATGTGCAATAGCATTGGTGCTTTAACTCCACAGCGAGCTATTTGTCTATAGACTTGTTTGTTGTTCATGCCTTTCATAAGACCCTTTGTATGCTCAGTCTGCTGATAGTGTCTGTAATCCACTTGTATCCAGGTTCTTACATTTGTGTTGGCTGGAAAATTATCTGGGAGTATTTTGACCCCTAGTTCAGTTTTCTTAGCCTGCTCTAAAATGGTATGACCTAATTAAAACCAGACATGGGGTTGTTTTAGTTCTGATTACATGACAGCTTTAGCCATATGCTACTTGGATCAGGGGACTTACACATATTAATTGGGCTCTCCTGCATTGCTAAAGCTTGTAATGTCTTTTGATATTAAGGTCTGCTTCCCTTCTCCTACTGCTCAGAATCCCTCTCTAACAGAGCTTTGCTTCAGGACTAGAGGAGCCCTATTTTTATGGGGGAATGGGTAATGACCACGAACCTGATCTGGAAACACCTGGAATTCATCAAAATTCCTTCTTTCTAGCTGTTATATGAGGATACTGAAAACTTAGACTGTTGTCTTTGCTTCCAAGCTTTTCTAAGTACACATCACCATCTTTTAAAAGCATTTGTTCATTCAAGTGAAAGATTCTGACCTTTGTGTCTCTGCAGCTCTATTTCAAGTCTTTAAATTATGTTTCCACATGCTTGCTAACTAGCACACTTTTTTCTGGGTGGAAACGGGGTGTACAAGTAAGCCTAGTATGGCATGTTTCTTGGTATCCCACTCACTTCGATTCAGAAAGCAGACAGATGACATAAAGCACATGGGTAGTCTCATTCAAGGAAAGCTAAACCACTGATCTGTGTTGCTAGAGGGGAGGGACGTCACATCAGCACCATAAGGAGCAGAGCAATCTGGATATTATTTAGGGTAAGTGTGTGTGTCTGAAGGGAGATAATTCCTTTTAGTTCCTGGATAAATCCATGGCTGACCTCATTGATGTGACAGTGAAATCAGCAGGAGTTCTCATATGCTTGAAAGGAAGACACATATTAAACCGCTTTCTTTGAACCAAGGTCACTGCATTACTAATTCTCCCTGTGATGGGCAAATGCATCATGGTCTCTGAGCAGCCGCTCCCCTAGCTGATGCAGATACTTGGTTCTGTGCCAAAGCAGCAAGTAGGATATTTACTGCTGAGTTCAAGATGAATAGGGTTTGTTCATCTTGAACAATGGGAGCAGGAGCCACTGCTATCTTGAGGTAAATCTTGTAATTAATCATATTTATTTGTTGTATAACAGCAAGGTCTTCACAAAAAAATTCTTTTGAATCTCTCTCTTGAGTTCTTCTGTGTGAGCACGGCCACCTCAGCCCACAGCTAAGTGAGAGGGACTGGGGAAGCGATACCTAAATAAGGGAGATGGCACGATTTTCCATACTCATTTGTCAGTTCCAAAGACACTGCTGGAAATGTTTTTACTCTTACCTGGGAAAGCATTCCTTGGAGACACATCACCTTGTAATTTGAAGTTAGGGTGTGTATGTGTTTGTTGCTGGTATCAGTGGCTCTTTTTGAAAGCACCTGATGCCCTGGATGTAGGTCTGCTCCAAAGCCGAAACATTCGTCTTTCTGAAAGATGTTTGTGAATACTAAAGCTGATGAAAGTAAAGGGGTCTTTCAGCAAAAGTGCTTGAATCACCCCCAAAAAACAGTGGAATTCAAACGTTGTGTCTAAATGAATTCACAGAATGTAACAGAGAAAAGCCTGTAGTGTAGTGTAGCACTGCTCAAAGTCATTTATAGCCAGCTCTGGTGTAGAAGCCCAGTTACAGCAGTATAGTCTCCAAGACAGGCTAAAATACTTGACCAAGTTTTCTATGACTTTAGCAGCACATAGGCTAGACATGATGTTTTAGAGATAGCTTTGATATTTCTTGCTATCCTGCAGTCCCAGTGTAGTCTAGACAAACCTTGAGGCTCAAAAACTCTCGGGCTACCAGACTGCCAGGTGAGATGGAAAAGGGAGTCATTTAGTCTGCAGGTAAGGTAGAACACACCTGAATGGCAAATGAAAGACATATGCAACGAGTAGTTGTGCTTGAAAGGTCTCCTCTGAGGCAGATGGGGGCTGTGAGCCATCTCTGACCAAGACACAAGACTCAAGAGAAAAAGAAAACTTGCAGAAATGGAACTGAAGCTTGTGGGTTTAATTTGCTCTACAACCCCAAATCTAATATTTATCCATTGCACATGCATTCTCAGAGGTAGCATGTCCAAAGTGTCTTAAGTGAGATCTTTGAAGCGCTGTAGATGTATGCACACAGTGCTGCTGTGAAATAGAGAAGACATCTAACTAGAACACCAGTGACAGTCAGATAGGATAGAAATAATACAACAGCTGTCAATGTCTATCAGCTACATAACTTTTGTTTCTTTCCACACAGCTTCTGATGCTGTGATGTTGGTGGGTTCTTTACAGATGCTTTTTTTTCCTATTTAGTCTGCTGCTTTTCCACTCCCATGAGGCAGAGAAGCAAGTCTCCGTGTGCAGTGTGGCGTTACTTACACTATTAAGTTCCAAGCAGGTATCTGTGTTTGATCTGATCCTTGGTGTGGCATTACTGACGAGCTTGCAGGAGACAGGACAAGCCTTGAAGAGATGCACATTTGAGATAAGGAGAGCTGGCAGATTAGGGGTAGATCCCAGCAACTAAGCAGCACTGCAGGAAGGAGTCTCTGTAAGCCTGACCTTTCTGTGTGGAGAGCCATGAAGAGTGAGGTGTGACAGCACTTTCACAAAGCCATCTGGAGCACAGGGATGTGTTCTGGAGTCAGATGTGGCCTCCAAGGGTTAGACACGGCCGTGCAGTATTTTCTGGCATTTGTTAGACCTCATGAGGCAGCATCAAAGGGTTAAATAGTTCCACAGTGTGTCACTTGCTTTCTAATTAGGAAATAGTCCAAGAGCACAAAGATCAAAATGCACATGGACTGGACTGGGACTAAGCCCTTGTTCCCACTGATGGCAGCCTCACTTGTCAGTGTGCTGCACTGGCACATGATCTCTGCCCCTTGCCATTTCTGCCATTTGTTTTCCCTTTTAAAATGAGAAATCAAACAACTAATTTATGGAGTTTCACTTCTTTTGTCACTATCCAAACCTTTCATTACTGGTGCTTGTGTGCTTTCTGGGAATAACTTGTGACCCACTTTATAACTGAAACCAAGCCAGTAAAACATGACAAAAATCTTCTCACTCCGCTCCATTCTGCAGCATCTGTGGCTACTGCTAGAGAGGCAGGGAAGGTCTCCTCCTAGCAGAGCCTCAGTGAGGGCTGGAGACTTTGTTGGACCCCAAAGGAGAAACAGCGGACAGGCAGAATGGCATCCAGCTGGGCCTGTGTTTTGAGAAGGGCAAAGATGCTAGGCTGAGGCCACAAAAAGGGAAATGTGAATACCAGATTTACCAAGAGAACAATCAGTGCTAGAATCCAGATGCACAGGTGGTAGTATGGAAGGGGACAGAGTCAAAATGTGTTACACATGGAGCCTGCAACCTAGGGAGTGGGCAAAGTTAAGTTTTGGTGATTCTTAAATTGAATATTTTCATATTTTCTTTGCTGCAGAAAAAGTAAATGGTTTTTTTGGTTGGTTTTGGGGTTTTTTTGGACATTAGAGTCTTTTTCTTACCCAGTCCTTTTCCTAGGTTTCCTAGGAAATCAAATTATTGCCGTGTTTTCATAAACATGCATTTAATTAAAATACTCACCTTCCTTTGGACATTTAGGTAACTTGCAGGAAATCAAGAAAAGGGTTTGGTGGGGCTTTCGTAAATCTGTTCAAGAGTGGATGGTTTCTGTGGGTAGTAGGTGCCGCGCCAGAATGGATGGTAATTTGTGGGGAAGACGGGCAGCTTTCTGCTTACAAAAAAGAAGGTGGTGATTCTTGTCTCCACCTCTTTGCCTCTCCTGTTTCCAGCCATATGTCTTTACTGCTTCCCTCTGCTGGCTCTTGCACTGGCAGGGAGATAAGTCATTAACGTGTCTGAAAAACATGTCCAACAAGACACATTTGGTCTGTGAACTTTCACACTGTTCCTGGAACACGGGTAAGGTGGGGAGCAGGCCTGTGCACCTGAGAGTGGTGGTGAAGCCCAGGGAGCAAGATGACCCTTATGGTGGAAGTAAACTGTTAAATCAGCTTGGCCATCTCACTTAGTCTGTGCCTGGGTTGGTACCGTTGGCAGAGCTGGTAACAGTTTTCCTGCATCGTACAAGGCTTAAGGACAAAGAGGCAGCTTCATTCTTGACATAATTCTACAAGTGGAGTCACAGGAGTTATATCCAGGGTGACTTTGTCTAAATTGTTCCATTTCAACAGAGTCCACTACATCAGCTCATTTATGCGCTCTCTTTTGTTTCTTTATTTGTGACTGCACTGAATTAGCATCTTAAATAAATTGCCATGGGAATCAGAGATGCCATAGATAACTTGCTTTCTCTTGTGCATTTACAAACAATCTTTTCATAGCAGTTTTTTCACAATCTCATGTCCAGTATTTGGGCACTTGATCTGTATCCATTAAGGGCATTTGAGGCCTATCATGTTCCGTAAAATTTCTGACAGTGTAAGATGCATAACCTGTGGCACGTGGTTGGTTGATAGAACATTTCTAGCATATAGAGTTTATATATGTGGATGAAACATCTTTCTTTCTGGAGTGACTTTTCACCTTTTTGTTGGTCCTCACTCTCATTCTGATATAAGATTTCTATATTTTGTGGTGCATGGATAGTAGAAAAGAAAGAAGAACAGATGATTTGATGAAGCAGGGTATTCTCTGCATAGAGGACAAGGTGGGGGGAAAAAGCTTTGTAGGAAGAGAGAAAAGACAGGCTTTGTGATGAAGAGAGCTGTGGGAGTGGATCAATAAGAAAGAGAAAACTCTGAAAAGGCCTTGAAGCTCAGGACAAGAAAGCATGGCTTTCATGGGGATGCAGGCAATGTATCTGGGGTATGGAACAAAAGATGACTTCAGTTCCTGAATTTTCTGTGGGGAACAGTGTAGGTGCATTGGGAATAGGATCCGGATCCAGGCTCAGTAATCAAAATAATTAATCAAATATCATGATCACAGTATTTGATTTTATATATATATATATATATATATATATATATATACACACACACACACACATACCAGTGCATCTGGGCAGAGACTTACATGTTAAAAATACTAGAAGAGAGCTTTGGTGAAATAACATTGTTAATGTGGATAGCACAGAGTTAAGTAAGCAGGAAATCTGGATAGGGGTATGGGCAGTGGCAGCTGATGGAGCCGTGCAGTTGCACTCAGATATCATTGAAGATTGTGCCTAGAGTATGTCTCACTGTGAAGAAAAGCTTGCAAACGTGAGTCCAGCACGTTGTGATGCACTGCTGCGTGCCAGAACTCACACACAGCCTGTCAGCACTGAAGTCTGAGATCTGCCCTTGTGAACAAGGTGCTAACTTCAGCATCTGCTGCTGCAGGAAGCTCAGCTCCTTTACCAAAGCACAGGGGGAGAGCAAGTGACTTGTGCCAAGACAATACAGTAATGAATGTAGTGTGGTTGGACTGCTTTAATTTGCCCCCAGAAAAGAATCTTGAAATTAGGAGCTGCCAAGGCATTTAATACAGTCTGCCTAAAGCTCAGGGTAAAATACAGGACTGGAGACAAGCAGAAAACTGAAAAATAGAAATGCACTCATATAAATCGTTGGCATAAAGATACTACAGGAACCTGCACATTAAAGTAGTAGAAGCTGGATATAACGAGAAGAAGGGTACCTTGGCAGCGTGAGATGAAGTGATAGGTGCCAAGAGAATTAACCAGAAAGGTCAGAGGAAAAACAGTGAAAGCCAAAAAGATGGCTTGGATTTCAAGGAGGATTTTAATAACTTTCAAGGCAGAAAATAGTTCAAAGAGGCTGAGGCTGAAGTACAAGTCATGATATTTATGCAGGGAGTTACAAGAGATACTATGAGACTAATTTTGGTGTCAGACAGGCCTCACAGCCAAAATAGAGGCAGAAGAAATTAGGACAGGGCTGCGATAAAATTGGCTCATCAGCTGTATGCGGGATATTCAATGAACTAGGAACAATTCAATGTGAATAACAAAGGTGACGAACTTGGGGAGATGGGGGGATCATAAATGGCTGAGGCAAGATCAGGAGGAGCTTAAATTTTCAGGAGTGTTCACACTATACCTCTTCTATCTTTGTTAAGATCAATGAACTGACAGAAGTATCTGCTGCTTTGCTACACTGCCTTTCCTTGAAATGATGTGGAGAGGGATGTGGGGACAGATGGGGTGGCATTGACTGTGGTGCTGAAGAGAGAGGAGACTCAATACCTGCGGTTTTGACAGCAGCAATTTGCTAGATCAGCCTGGCTGCCCCACAGAGCCCAACCCTAAGGTGCCTGTGTTGAGACTGCTCTTCTAGGGAGATCAGGACAAAAAGAACAAGAAGATGGAGGTGGAAAGAAGTAATAATCATAGAAAGATCAATGAAGGGTCAGGGTCAGGTCAAGAAGGTCAGAGTAAGACATTTGTGACAGAAGTGAGAAACCCCAGTGTCAGCAAATAAAATGGATTAGGAAAGATGAAAATAAGCAAAAGGAAGGAGAAAAGAAAAATCAGAGACTTTGCAAGGGAAACATCTTTACAGTGAATATGGGTGAAACTTAATTCACAGGGGTTTTGTTAGTTTGATTGACCTGAAAGGAACAATGCATCAGGAATTTCTGTGGGCTTTCTGAGAGTGTATGAATATGCATCACAGAGCTGCTTTTCCTGAAGTGGCTTATTGATTTTTTTTTTTTCCTTCTGCCTCAAGCATTTTACTGCCTAGCAGTAACCCATCAAGCACCAGCCCTTCCTACTCAGTCCCTCTTGTCTCCCTACTTAAGAATGAAACACAATATCTTGAACACCCAGAATGTGAAGGAGCTAATCATTGGCTCGCATTGTGGCTGGCGGGGCAGGCCCGCCTCTTTGGCTTGTGCTGACAAGCTGTTTATGTTTGTGCAAGGCCACCCTTTAACTCAGCCGCCTGATGGTCATAATGGGACCCACTGTGTGAGTGCTGCAGGGAGCTAAATCTTCCGATGAGAGGCACAGGCGGTTTGGGTCTGATACTGCTGCGTGGACTCTATGGAACACTAGTAAGTAGCCCTCTGTTTCCTTGTGGCTTTTCTCATAAGTCTAAGGCCATGTTTTAGCAAGGCAGGTAGACACTACCATTCAGAGAGGCAGCTATTAGAGTACTTTCTTCTGTCTGAAATAAAAGAGCAGCTGCTTTGTATGCAGTGTCATGACTACTCTATTTCAATCTCAAATGAGACCTTCCTGGGAGGCAAGCGGGAAGAAGTTAATAGGGACATAACCCATTTAAACTTGCCAGGTTATTTTTTTTTTAATGTGACTTCAATTAATCTGCATTTAGTTCTCGTTTTTTAGCTGCACCCCCAGTATTTCATCATCCAGTCGGGTTTCAAACAGCAGCAGTTTTTCCAAAGTCATAAGTAGTGTTGTGCATAAAAGTGTGAAAGGACTAGAAATGGGGTACTATAAAATAAATGCTCCCAAAAATGCCGATGGGTGCTGTCATATTCTAAGATACATGCCTAGCAGTAGAAAAAAGCTAAGTCATGCTCAGAGATTTCAGTTCTCTTTGCTGGCTCCTATTACAAAATATTCACAGCTCCACAAAACAAAATGCTGCAGACATGGAACAAGCTTGACTTCTTATGTCTTTAATATGTCCTTTCTAATAGTAAGGATTTTAAAGAAAACATTCTGGTTTTGGGCAGCTTCTTCAGTTTAAGCCTTCATCGCAAATATTGACGGACATTGCACCATTTCTTTTTCAACCCTTTACACCAGCAAAGAAAACTCAATGTTCCTGTCAGAGCTGCCTGCCATACAGAATTTCAGAATTAGTCTCCTCCTGTAGTTTTGGTGAGTCTGTGTCTAGATTTCTTGGGGAATCTGGGGAGCTCTTCCGTAGATCTCATTTTATAAAATAAGAAAATAAAGGTATTATGGATCGAGTGACTTTGCCATGACCACAGAGCAAAATAAGCATCAGCATTCAGCTGTGTATTACTGATGTCACTGTACTATAATATTTATTCTTCTTCCTTTCATTTATTTTACAAAATCCTATCAAACAATAGTAATTTCTAGGGAAGACTGTATGGACCTCACAGGTTTCAGATTGACTAAAAGAAATACCTCCTGATTTGGCCGCTCTGAGCTCAAAAATGGATGGAAACCCCAAGCAGACTAGGCTGTAGCAATCATTTTGGATCTTCCTCCTTTTGGCATGTCTGGAAACATCCCTTATGGCCCTATGACCGCACAAGGAGATTGTCAGGGTGGTCCGCTCTCCAGGGTGCTTGTTCTTCAGCTTCCCCTTGAACTGGAAATGCCAGGATGTCCAGAATATTCAGCTCAGGCTTTGAGTTCAAGACACCTGGGGGAAAACCAGAAGCTGCCACTGTAAATAAGCACGTTCATTATACCTCTTTTTAGAGTCACTGGAATAACTTCACTTCTAAGCTTCAATCAGGTCTTTGTCAGCCTTGAGTCATGCCAAAAAAGTTAAAAGCAAATCCAAAGCAAGGCCTGATGCCATTTTCTTTTTGGCTTGTCTAACTTGCTCTCTAGGGACGTACCAAATAGGAGGATGCCTCTGCCACTCTACTTGCCTTTTGGGGCTGCACACAACTGCTGCAGACAGCACTGATGCAGTCTGGAGACCTTTGGCTCAACTCTCCTGCTGATCAATAAGGCTTTTAAGAACTGTATCATTAAATGAACTGCACAGAGCCAGTCAAGCAGTATTATCTGTGGCTAAGAGACAGAAACTTTCAAATAAAACTGGCCAAATTATGGTCAGCTGCTGTACTTGGACTCACCTGGAATATTGTGTTCTGTTTTGGGCACCTCAGTACAAGAAGGACGTTGAAGTGCTGGAGCATGTCCAAAGAAGGGCAACAAAACCAGTAAAGGGCCTACAGAATAAGACTTACAATAAGTGACTGAGGAAACTGGGGTTGTTTAGTCTGGAGAAAATTAAGCTGAGAAAATGAGGGGTTATCACCCTCTACATTTACCTGAAAGGAGGTTGTAGAAAGTTGGTGGTTGGTCTCTTCTCCCAAGTCACTAGTGATGGGATGAGAGGAAATGGCCTCAAATTGTGCCAGGGTAGGTTGAGATTGGACATTACAAAATATTTATTCACTGAAAGACAGGTCAGATATCAGAACAGGATGCTCAGGGGGTTGGTAAAGACATTGTCCCTGGAGGTGTTCAAAGAACATGTAGATGTGGCCCTGAAAACACAGTTTAGTGGACATGATGGCGGTAGGTTGACAGTTAGACTTGATGATCTTGGAAATCTCTTCCAACCTTTATGATTCTATGATGCTCACAGTTGTTCAGATCTGAGACTGAGCTAATTCTACAGCAATACAGTGCATGAATGGTCATGTATGAACTAAAGCTTATTAGAGCAATAAGCTGCTTTGCTGCCAGGCTGTGAGCAGAAGCCAGAGGTTTTCAGTCACTCTCTCTAAGTAGCAGATAGATAACTAAGCCTTGATTAGTAAGATGCAAATGAAATTGGGTTTTGTCTGTGAAATAAGAAAACAAGATCTCAGAAGTAACAGTGAAAGCCGTGAGATGAAGATCAAACATAAATACATACCTAGGAGTTTTGGTTGTGCTCTGTCAGTACATAGTTAAAAGTAATCAATATGCTTGCCACATTATCTCTCCAGACTAAAGAAAGAACTCCTTTGTGCATCACAGCTTGCCACATGGCTCACTCTGTAGGGGCAGCCAGTTCCTGTGTGATTTACATTAGAGTAAACAGGCAGAAGATTAAAATTGATTAGCCTTCCTCCCAGAGATATTATTGTCAAGATGTATTCATAAGGCTTGCTAAAACAGGGTGCTGATTCAACATCCTTCAGACAAAAACCTGACTACTCTGAACTGCATATGCTATAATTGCACTTTCTGATTCTGAGATGGTAGGCACTTTGAAAAGTATTTAGTAATACTCATTAACTAAGCTTTCAGATAGCCTGGAAAGCAGATGAGTAGATCGACCACAATCTAACAAAAGAGGGAAATGACATCTGCAAGAAAGCTGGAAACAGAACTAAAATCTTCTAAGGGCTGTGTTTTTACTGCAATTGGTTTTCTTCCTCTGGCTCTGTAGATGTGCTGTACGCTGGTTGTGGGATCCCTTGCCAAGATCTGCCTGTGGCTGACTCTTCATTCTGCAGGCGCATCTGCAGTACAGCTTTGTTCCAGTTAATCAGCAGTTAATGGAAGGTATTATTTTGGGGCTGACTGAAACTCTGACCTCTTACCGTGATCCCTTATCAGTACTTCCCAGATATACTTATGGTTACTATATTATAAACCCTGTAATGTTGAATCTAATCTATTAGATTTCCCCTTCTGTGGCCTTGAGAAAGTCAGACTAGCTCCCAGAACTGATCAGTTGCTCAGGAAATAACAGCTTTCTAGTTCAAAAAGAATCTCAAGTTACTGGAGCTGTAATTTATGATACTGCGAGTGTCTGAATTCTCAGCGAAAGCAGGAGGCTTTAAGGGTGTTTTTCATCTCAGGATGTTGATTTATGAGCAGATGCTCTGCTGTTGTGTCCTATGCACGACACACAACAGTTAAAGTTATGATAAGAGGGAGTTTGTGAGTAAAATACCCTCCCAGCAGCTGTTTGAGTCTGACCATACAACTGAACTTCCAGGAACAGAAAAAACTCTCAGGGCCTGAAAGAAGCAGTGGCAGCCTTCTGCCACGTTTGGATAGGCTTCCTTGAAAAATCTCTCCCTGTCAGCACGCAGGTCTCCACAGAGACAAATGCTGGAATTTAAAAACAACCCCTTCTGAAGCTGCTTTGATAAGCTGTCCTCTCAAACTCTCCTCTCTTTGACTAATATCCCCCATGCTGATGTCCTTGACTTTCACATGTATCCGTGAAAACTTTTAAGATCTTTCACTGCGCATTTTGGATTAATTTTTCTTTCAGGTCCATTTTCCTAGTATTAGATCCTTTTCTAGATAAGGGATGTTGTTGCCACTGGAGTGGAAAATACTGTTTGGTTATAAAAAAGTGACAATGCTAAGCATGCAGCCTTTTCTATTAAAAATTAAAAAGCAGCAGTGTTGTAGTGCTTGGCTCAGCCTCCTAGCTGGCCAGCAATGCTTCTTCAGTAACCAGCACCAGTGGTGTGCAGGTACAACTGTCAGCTGTACTCTGCTCCTGTGCTGGGAAGGTGTTCCCTTGGACTCTATAGGCAATCCCTAAGCTTTCCTCTTGTTGGGATCAGTGGCTTACAGAACAGGCTTTCTGTGCTGCTACTTTGCTGTGCTAGTATGTAAAAGGCAGAGTCTTGCAAACCCTTTCAGGGTACCTACATATCTGGTATCAAATTAACTGCAGCATCCAGATGGGGCACCCAGATTCCTCTCTCTACCTTACTTCTCTCAGGCCCTGAAAGCAAATTGTTTTCCAGTATGTGCTGATGGAGGCAGGAAATATTACAGATGCCACTGCTCCGTCATCCATGAAGGAGCTTTTAAATATTTGTTTCCCTCTTTTTCGCCTGTGCAGCTGGGCAAAAGGTGTAAGAAAGCAGCAATTTAAGTTCATAGCATGAAACATCCCCAATGGAGTAGATACTTTGCTGTGTATTATAACAGCTGTTCTCAGCCTTTCTCTTTTATCACTCCTGGTTCACAGTGTGTGCAACTGGGAAGCACAGTACCCGTTAAGATTCAAAGACTGCAGTGCAGTTTTCCTTGTGAAATCAAATCATACTGGGGCTCACTTTCTTCCTGATATCTTCCTCCTTACACAGGATATTCAGTTGACACTAATGCTCCCTAAGATTTAGTATAACATCTTAATGTACCCTAATGTAGATTTGTTAGTTATAGTAATATCCTGGCATGGAATTCTGCGTGTCTTGACTCTGGCAAGACTCCCACTACAGCAATATGATGTAATTTCTGATTCTGACTGGGATTCTTAACTTCAGAGCAGTACCCCTGGCTTTCTATTCAAGTAACATTTGAATGCATGAAAGCAAGTTGATGGGTATTTGAGGAGGTTAATGCATGCACCGCAGTGGCTGAACTTAAGCACATTACAGTTTTCAGACATTCCCTTCATGAGACCAGTCATCTAAAGAAACCTGCCTCCTTCTCTCCATTTCCCCCATCATTGTCTCCCGACACACACTCTCCCCTGTCACTTTGAAATCTATGTGTGACACTCACTTCAGGACCCAGAGCCACGTCAGAACATTTCCTTGGTTCACAGTGGCTATCAGAAATATTATGTTGTAATACTGTAATACACAGATGGGAAAAAGCGAGCCAGGATTATGTTGGCTCTGCGTGCATAGAAGAGCATACAGGAGTGGGCAGATAAGATTGTCTTGTATATGTGTGTAGGTATGTAAATTAGAGTATTCTCAGTAGAGATATCTTGTATTTCCACCTGTCCCAAAGCTCTGCACATCCTCAGGCTCTTCATTCTGGCTTTTAGTGTCTCCTGCCCTGAGAGCCCTCAATCTTAAACCTGGTTTCCATCTCATGCTAATGTAGACCACCTGTAGTTCATCCCTGTCATCCATGCCTGCTCCACTGCCTCAAACACCCAGTTCAAAGCCCTTCATCTTTTTGCCATAGCTCCCACCCTAGAACTACCTTTTTTCCCAGGCCTTCCAGATCCCATCCTCCTGAACCTCTGTGCTCCATAATATTTAAGATGCTTGTTCCCCCTGCCTCACAGTCTTGAAAAGCTTGCCCAGAGACCTTTTCCTCCTACTCTGTCTCCCACACTACAGCCCAGTGTTTGCAGTCTGAGAAACGGGACTGTTTCTTCTTCCCTAGAGTCTCAGGTTCTTCAGTACAAAGGTCTCAACATGCCTTCTTTTTCCTGCTTCTCGTTGGACTTGAAGGCAGAAAAGTAGAACAGGTCTAGGGTAAGGCAGGCACATACTAGCCCTTTGTATGCCGTAAGAGTGGATAGCTCCAGGCAAGGTCATAGAAGGACTAAGCCAAGAAATATATTAAGTGTGGTATATTCTTTAGAAAATGTAGCCTTTTCTATTTCTCTTGGCAAACAAAGTGTCCAGTATTCAACACATATCTTGCAAAACAACTTCAGGCCCAGAGCTGTTTTAAATTGTTTGCTGTGATCCTTCATGTGCTCATGTCTTTGTGTGCCTGGTCACATGGTAACGTTTCTGGTTCTTGGATGAATGATGTTTTCAAACAAAAAGAGGGATTGGGACACATTACTTTTGGTTCAGAAATTTTCCTGAATGCAGCCATATGAAAATGTATGACATCAGTGTTTCCTGGACACTTGCTTTAGAAAGAAAGCTTACATGAATGAAAGTGTGAAAAGCAGGAATACTAGAGCGTTACGATTTTATAGGACCAGCGCTGGTGGTTAATTTCTGAACGCAGCAAACTATGATTCAGGGCGGTACAGACCAGAAGTGAGACTGACACAGACCTAATGTATCCCAGTGTTTAAGGGTCATGGTTGCCACAGAAGTGAAACTTAGATCTTGAAGATTACAGTCAGGGTGAGTGTGGGTCTTACCTGCTGTTTCACTGTATATTTTCCTGAGTGGCTTGAGCATGTGGCTTGCAGTCTGCTTTCTTCCTCTGCTCTGGCCCATAGTGCCTGTGTGTTTGTCAGCTGCAGCACTCAGGGCAACCCTGTGAGCTAATTCAACACATTCTCCTTGCAAAAAAATGATGCATTTTGTTATGGGTCAATTTTGTCTTAGGTAATGAACTGTATCTGCTCACTGACAGTCCAACAACAACCTCAGTGCAAGCTAGGACAAGGGGCAATGGCTGTAAGCTGGAACATAGGAGCTTTCCATATAAATATCAGAAGTAATTTCTTCACAGTGAGGGTGATGGAACACTGGAACAGGCTGCCCAGGGGGGTTGTGAAGTCTCCTTCTCTGGAGATGTTTAAAACCTGCCTGTATATGTTCCTGTGCAACTTGGTCTAGGTGATCCTGCTCTGGCAGGGGGATTAGACTGGATGATCTTTCAAGGTCCCTTCCAATCCCTAATGTTCCGTGATTCTGTAAGGACTGAGAGAGTACAGCCAGGTGGGAAAGGGAACCTTTGAAAACAGTCTAAGATTTGTATTTAGAAATTACATCCTTCCAATATTTGATCTTGATTAAAAGCACTGCAACATATGCATTGAGTGCTGTTTGCAAGGCTTGTGACTTACAGAGTAGAGAATATCCAGCCATTAGCTCCTGTACTGTGGGCTTCATGGTGGGAAACAGGGACCATCGTTCCAGCTCACTTAGAAGGGAAAAGTCTGTCTGCCTCTCACCAAAGAGCTCAGAATGAGATCATGTGCCCCAGGCAAGCTCATATCCCTGCAGTCACAGATGTTAGTGAGATTTGATGGGAAAAAGTGGCTTAGTGCTATGCTTATTCTCCCTTTTTTCCTGGGAACAGCCAGAGGCTACTGTGAGCTGGAGTGAAAACAGCAGCAGTCATGGAGCTTCTCTCAGTGATGACATCAAAGTCGTGATGCACTACGTTTCAGTCTGAGCTGTGTATTTTCTTTCTGTGGAGAAGTGGTGACACATTTAAACTTTGGATAAGATGATTCTTGGAGTCCCTCCTAACATTGTGTTCTATGATGCTATGATTTTACAGCAAAGCACAGACCAACTAACAGAGACAAGCTAAATGCATGCTTAGTGTCTGAACACAGACACCCAGGTATCCCATGTGCTGCCTTTAAAAATGCTGCTGGTAAAATGATTTATAAGATCACAACTAATGGATCTTTTAAAAATAGGTTATTGTCAGTGCCAAAACCCACATTATTTTCTTTCATCAACAGTAAGTGAACTGAAGATGTAGGTGATCCTGCTGTGGTGGGGGGATTGCACTGGATGATCTTTCAAGGTCCCTTCCAATCCCCGAAGTTCTGTGATTCTGTGAAGCTTTGCCTTGAACTCCAAGGGCAGGTTTGTCTGATAAACTGAATCAGACTTTTTTCAGTCCATGCAAAGCCTGCCAGCTTGTTTGCATCAGAAGATTCATCTAGGACTTAAACTATGACCAACTAAAAAGCTGCATAAAATTCTACAGCCAGTAATCTAGTGCTAAAATGAAAGGTGAACACAGAGCTGTGATGCACCCCTGGCTTGTTAATCTGTCTGCTTCTATTATTCAGGCAAAATCAAAACTTCAAATTAAATGGCAGGGTGCATCCTCCACCAAACCCAGACCTTTCACCTGTCACTTTCTGAGTATTTATACTGCAAAAGAGCAGGTTACTTTCGTGTATACCTTTGCAATTCAGCAATCACAGCAGAACCACACCCCAAGAGATGGGTGCAGAATCCTGACCAAGAGAGATGCATATTCTGCCACCTACCGTGCATAGCACCCTATCTATCACTGACTGAGGAACGGCATTTTTAACTTGCTTTAATGGACCGGCAATGAATTTTAAAGAAGCCTTTCAAGACTCTATGCACAAAGCTGCATATAATCAGTATAATCAATATCTAAGCTGCATCCTGCATCTCTCTTGTTTTACCCACAGTGTTAACACAGCTGATATTGATCAAAAATGAGGGTTGTTTTCCACTTACATGAAAAACAAGGGGGTTGTTTTGTAGCTGGCATTTGAAAACACCCTAGATGGAAGCTGCCATTTTTCTGAGACAACAAATTGTTTCTAGCAAGCTGTTTTCCCTATCTGATCTGCTCTTTGTTGTAGTCTTTCCCATATGAAGCTTTCTGCAGTGGATTTTCTCTGACCTTTAAACTGATTAATAACTTCCACCACCATTTCTCCACAGCTCTGTGCTAGGTAGGAACATGGTGCTTGACTGCCTCAAAGTTCACAGAGACAGAGTGGGCAACAAATGGCTCCTTGGTAATATCTAGGCAACACAGAGAGAACACACAGCTAGCTGCTTGGAGGCAGAAGCTCCTTATGAACAGTAGCATACTGGTGTCCCACACAGATGATATAGAAGAGAAAAGGAACACAATAGGAAAGAAGGGGGAAAAAGATGGTGAATAAGAATGATCCTCAGAGATGACAAAAGATCGTTTCAAATCAGTCTTCCAGTTTTGAATCTTACATTTTCTTGAACTTCTATGGAGTTGTTATTTGTGAAAGCAGCTTTTGCTGTAAGGGACTGGGGTGACTTTTTTTGAGAGAACAGATATATTGAAGAGTACCCAAGAGATCAGCGTGAATTAATGTGTTTTCTTCTCGGGGGGGGGAACAGTGTTCAGTCAGCACAAGCATCACAAATTGAGTGTGGCTATTTCCACCTAGCCTCCATTTCATCACCGTGTCTCTTGCAAAAAGAATCAGAGAGTTCTTGTTTCAAAGATAAGTCATTCAACTTGTCCTGTACTGATAGCACAGTGGAGAAGAAAGCCTGCATGTCCAGAAAACCACACAAAGGCAATACCCCACAAAAGAACTTCTGGCCTGGAAACAATTTCAAACCTGGAAGTTTGCTCTACCAGGAACAATACATTTGGTTTCATGAAAAATTATGATAAAGATATATAGTCAGTTCACTTCACTTGTTTATTAAGTGGGAGAAGAATAACTCAACAAACCTTGTTCACTGCTGTTTCAAAAACTATTATTTGTTTCCACTGGTGTCTGGGCGTTCCAAGTGTTTCACTGCTTCCTACCTTGCTGAGAACACAACACAAGAGGAAAAACGCTGGAATGCAGGGCAAAGATGTGCAACTGTGGTAGCAGCTGAGCAGTAGGGCACACGAAATCTGTCCTTGTGCAGCTCTTGTTTGTGTGGGGTGCTCTGGTGTCTAATAATAAAACTGAGCTCATGTGTAGCCTTTTACGTTAGATCACGGGATTGTATTTCACTCATCTGGAGGGCTGCCTGTTTTCACAAAAGCTGTAGGAATATAATGCCTTTGAGATTTCTAGCATTCTGTCTGATGTGACTGAAGTTACTCAATGGGTTATACAACTACTGGAAGGAATTGTGACAGCACAGGCAAAAGTACACGCAAAGAAAATTCATTCATCATTTTCTCGTTTGCTTCAACCTGATTAGAGAGTCTTGGGTTTTTAAAATTTTTGTCTTTTCATTTTTAATAATTCAGCTGCTTTTACATTAAACAGTCCAGTCACATCAATCCTGGATCCAGGAATCCAGGTACAAGATGAGCAGACAATGAGAACAACCCTGATTGTGCAACAGTGAAAACCTGAGCAAGTGGCAAGGCTCAGGGCTTTCAGGCAGAGTGTTTACAATGATGGTTTTATTTTGGCAAGGACACTGTACAGGTTCACCCTTTCTTCAGGGAAAGCTGCCTTGTTCAGATAGTCTCACTGTTCCAATGGAGTAAGATTACTCCCAGTAGAAAAGCTTGCCAAAGTCCTCTGGCAAAACTAAAGACTGAATAGATAAACTTGATGTTTTAAAGTAAAAGAATACGCAGGTAACAATAACTTTAGTTTTAAGAATTGCAAAACTTTTTCTATCCACCATAAAATTGGTTTCACTGGTTTTTGTTGGGAAATCAATGTTGTTCAAACTAGCTCAAAAGCCTTGAGGTATGTTAGAAATATGGATGACCCCTCAAGCCTCTGGTACTTCAATTTTTCAAGGCAGTACACCTTTAAGGAGCTGAAAATAGGGTCTACAAGTGACTTAAGAGCTTCAATTCATGAACTTCCATGGGGTGCTTTCAAAGCTGTGCTAGTTATACTTCTGATAAAATGTTTATTCTTGTAATTAATGGATCAAATCCCCTCAAAGGGTCTCTACCAAGTAACTATCTGCTGGCTCTGAGAGCTGCCTTATTAGAGAAAAAAAACCCCTCCCAAAACAAGAGATTTGCTTCCCACCTGGAAGCATTTAGAGGTTATAAGTGGATCAGCATCCACTTCCCTGCTTATAAAATCCAGGTTGTTCTAAATGACTTGTTAAAATTGTTAGAACTGTTTCCAAGTAACATGTTGGATTTTTTTCTCCCCCTTCTAGAGAGGTGGTTTGTGCTGCATTGGTTTGTATCCACACTGAGAGGGGTGGGGAATGACCCTGCTGCCCCCTTCGTAAGTGGTGTGTGGTGCTCCTGGGGCTGCCTGGGGGAGCAGTCAGCATCTGCAGGTGGGAGATGATCCCGGCAGGGGGCTGGCTGTTTATTTTCAAAGCTTTTGTACCTCAGGTTACTGGTAAGGCTAGTGCTTGGGGAGTTCTGCTACACTGGACTGTGTCTATTCTCGGGTTTGCTTGTAAATTTCAGTTTATGAAAACCAGATGGATGACTCTGTGCTATGCAACTTTGTATAGGGATGGGAGCTTCTGACATAAGAGCAGCTTTTACAGAAAACACTGAGCTAAGAAGATTCAGGCTCAAGCTAGATTGCTTCCTCCCTTCCCCCTCTTTTGTCTATTTTTACTGCATCATTGGTATGTGTCCAAGGAAAGTCGGCCATATCATTCGGAAATACGAGGGGATAAACTTTTAGCTGTTGGATCTTTTCAGTCTGAGAGCCTCCAGAGTAAACGAACTGGGAGAGAGAGAGAGAATTAAAAGGAGAGATTGCTTTAGGTGATCGGGGTTTGTTGTCAGCTCTGCCAACAGCCGTGCAAAATAACGAAGGAACTGCAGCGACTCTTTCCCACTGTCTTTCTAAATAACGTAAGTTACCCTTTCACGTTCATCTGTAACTGTCTGTGTGCTCTTCTGCTTTCGAGTATTCTGTAGGAGCAGTGGTTTTGCAAGGAGCGAGCTCTTGCCAGGAGCTCTGCAGTGCGAGTGAATCTCTTGCTTTCTTCCTCTTCTCTTCTCTGTGTGCGGGCGGTGGTGGGGAATCTGAGCAGTTTGACACCACCTTTCTTTGCCAGCCTGTGAGCCCCACTTTAGATGGGTGTTGAAGCCTTTAAACCTTGGCAGTGTTTGTGCAGAAATTTGTTTGCAGTTGGCAAAAGACAGTAGCGAGTGTGTGCAGGACCCGTGTGTGTCAGGCACGCCGCAAGAGCAGGCGTCGCAAAGAGGATTGTGTGATGCTGTGTAAACAGGGCTGGAGGTGACAAGGCAAAACAAATGGAAAACAAATGCTTCCTGCTCTTTAATATTTAGAATAAACACTTGACAGGGAGCCAAGGAGTTTGCCTATGAAAGAAATAGCATGCTTATTCAGAGCAAAATAATGACTTTATAAATTGGAGAGGACAGTGTCAAGGTCTAATGGAAGAGTTTTACTTTCACAGGCAGTTTTTTTGAGAAGCTGGGATTAATGTCACTGTATTCTGTTGTGCTTTTGTGGAGAGTAACTTGAGCCATTACCCGGTGTGTTGCTCTCTGTAGGTTACCTACACTGATTTTTACTTTTAGTAAACTAAAATGTTTACTATTTTTAAAATACAGTTTAGGGAGCCTGTCAGAGAGACTGATAGGCTTAATTGAAAAAGAAAGGATTCGAATGATAACGGGCCAGGTAACACACCAAGAGAACAACAAAAAATTCCCCTGAAGGCAAGCATTAATTCAGCCAAAATAAGGACATAAATGTTTCTTTATATAGGGACAAGCAAGAAAATAGCGGTGAAAGTACAGTGATGGAAGAACGTATTGCTTTGATAAGGATGTGGCATAAGAAAAGTTGCTTTCTGTTCCAGCCTTGAATTTTTTGTAATTGAGGATTACAACACAATTGAGACTTTCATTAATAATGGACTTATTACTTGGATAACAGTTCTGTGGCCAACTATTGTCATTTAATCATCAGACCTTTTATCTTAAAATTCCACTTTACTGCTCATGGTTTGCTAAAATATCAATAAACTTTTATTTATTTTAAAGCTACTCCCATAATTTTCTGAAATATGGACACATGATGTCCTAAGCCTGGAGTGGTTATAGAGAGAAGGTGCCAAGGAAGGTGCTCTGCCTGGTCTTGGCACTGCCCTGTCCTGCTAGAAAACAAAGCCAGCAGAAAGAGGAGGTTAGTCCCTGTTTCCAGGGAGTTTTTGTGGGGGGAATCATTTTGTTGGCTGCTAACAAAACAAAACAAGGCTTCTGTGCTGCTTCTATGATTTGGGCTTCATCCAAAAATGCTTACCTTAAACTAAAGTTTTCCTGAAACTTCTCAGCAAAACATTTGACAAAGTTGTGTTGTGAAGAAACTCTGTGGTCTGCTCTGGAACTGCAGTAGCCATACTTTGGCCATAAAGAACAGTTTGGAGTTTTCTTCATTGAGGGTTCATTTCAGTCTTTGAGATTCATCCTTTTTCATGAGAAATGGCTTGGATACACCTTCAATACATCATGGCTTTGCTTGGGGACAAGGCTAAACAGTACTTTGCCACTTCAAGGAGTGCCACTAACGCGTGCTTCTTGAAGGTCAGAAAGAAACATGGAGTGGGTTTTGTGGCAGTCAAGTCTCGATTAGATTATGTGTTTTCTGAGAAAGGGAAGAATTCAAATCATTAGAATATTTATTTCAGTCAACTGGGAAGAATCTTTTTGTTTTTCCCTGTAATTTGTAAAGGAAGGCAGCAAATGTACCACGACAGATACAGAATTAAAACTACATAATGTATATATATGTGCTTAATGACTGGGAATTTCCCCAGCCCATGATAGTATTCTATCCAGAAGGCTTGTTGTAGCCTAGAGGTCAGGTTGTTTACTGGAAAATCCCAGATAATTGATGCTTGAAGCCATCATAAAAACATGATGGGCTTGTGTTTGCCTGATGATGGAACTTCATTGGACTTGGTGATCTTGACGGTCTTTTCCAACCTAAACTAATCTGTGGTAACAAAACTAGGATTTGAACAGCTTATATAAACACAGTGATGCTCCTAATACCTTTGAGAAAAATGGAGGAATTAAATGAACTGAAAAGGCTTTGGATGTCCTTATGTAAAGAACCAAGTGTTGTGCGTCGCGATAGTGAAGCTAAAATACACTCATCTGGATAATGTATTAAACACACGCAGTTTAGCATAGACCAGTAATGTTGCGTCTAGAGACATGAACTATCTGCACAAAAACAAAGGCAGGTAGGTTATGATAAATCCTTGAGCCAAACGTGGAGTAGCTGGATTTGATCAGTTGGCATATTATCATATCGAAATTGAATGTGTCTGAGGATACAAGTGTAACTAGTTTGAAATACTTGTTTGTACAAAGCAGCAAACATGCTTATTGCTCCAAAGGTTAGTTTATACAGAACGATTTGTGATACAGTTGCATTGTAGAAAGGAGTAGTTCTTCAGATATAAACGGTACATTTAAGGACAGTGGAATGTTCAGTATTATAAAGAGCCACTAATTCCAAAAATACACTGAAAGTCTCTACCTTTTTTCCTATTTTTCAAGCCCTAAAAATTGTATCTGGGGATTCTGCCCATCCATATTTTGTAGGGTAGCATATATGAACTTGCTTTTTCAGCCAGCTGTCAGGGGCCATGTTGAAGTCCAGTGGTTGATGCTTCAGCCAAAACTAGATGTTTTTTCCAGAGACTGCAGGTTGTGGTTATGCTATTGCTGATATTTATGGATTATAAAGGAAAAAATAAAGGGAGTGGGTAGGTAGGGGGAAAGTTTAACTATGTAAAATGCACAACAGGAATTATTAAAGAAAAAAAGATTGAAACAAACTCAATGTTTATTGAAAGGAAAAGAACATGACTTAGCATTCCATAAATTAGATTTCACCTCTTTATGCCTGTTTTTTTAATATGATACTTTTTAAAGACACGTTTCTTCTGTTAGAGCTGCGCCTGCTCGTGTGTTTGTTGTATGACATGAAGGGATTGGAGGCAGTTCCCTGGTGTGCTGTAAGGTTTATACTGACATTTGCCTGTTATGGGAAGAGCTGACTCATTGCAAACACTCAGCAAATGCAATTTGGAAGAATTCCTGTTTTGTGAGGAGAAAAATCTTGCATGTTTTGTCATCCTCTTTATTTTCAATAAACTGGAATGAAGCTCACCTCCCACTCAGAAAAATCTGAGGTTGACCTTTGTTGACATAAAAATAGCATTTAATGACAAACTTTCTAAGTTAGTTATTTCTATGAATACCATGCTTTATTTCTGTTTTAAATAACTAAATAGTCATTGTATAAATCGTAACATTAAAGACATTCATCTCTGTTTTCTACCACAGGTCTCTAGACATTTTCTGTCACAGAGTCTGTAGATATATCTTGGCTTTGCAGGGCACCCTTACAGTTATTGGGGTGGTTTGTTGTGTTTGGATTTGGTGCTGCTTATTTTAAAAGGTGAATTTAGCAGGATCAGTGATGTAGTGTGATCACAGCAATAGCAGTTTGTAGGTGCAATAGCAAAAAGGGAAATAAATTGCATAATGTGTCACTTGAATGTGCAGTGTGGGGACAGCCAGGGGTACAGTCAGCTAAGAAGTCTGCTGACAACTAGGCAGCCTTCCCACTTGCCAGCTGAACTTTAGGGCAATAACTCAAGGGCACTATATAAAATAAAGATTTGAAGTGCAATTGGAATACAGTTCTTGGTGTGCTGAACAGATGGTGTGACAGGTACGTGTTGGCTGGCTCCATCCATCTAGGTTCTAGATAGCTGCAGTAGGGTTAAAAGTGTCACAGCTAAATTAAGAAGGATACTAATCAAAGGCATGTGAAAAATATTAGCAGCATGTATTCTAGCACTTCTTACATAAGCTTGGTGATCCCTGTAACACAAGCATCAAAATACATCCTGTACAGCTGGACTGCTGCAGTAGTTTGCAAACAAACTCTAGTTGGAATGGCAATGATGCTTCACTTATTAAGTCTAGGCTATAATAACTTTAAGATTATGCCTTGCCAGTAGGAGAAGAAAAATTACTTTAAAATGTATTGTAATCACAAAACATTAGGGATTGGAAGAGGGACCTGGAAAGATCACTTAGTCCAATGCCCCTGTCACAGCAGGATCACCTAGTTCAAGTCGCACGGGACCATGTATACCCTGAATGTCTGAACTCTGGAAGAACTCTAGACAACTCTGCTTTTTATGGTCAGCATTTTGTGTGAAAGTATTATTCATTCTTTCTCACTTTAAGGCCTTCTGAATATTTTCAGTCATCAGCCCATATAAGGTAGGCACCCTCTATAGAAGAAACGTGAAAACTGTAGTAGATGCAATTGCTTTTTATCAGGTTTTAAATGTATGAGTTGATGTTCGGCAAAATCCCCCTGCTCCTAATCCAGTATTGATTTATTCGTCTTAGTGTTATTAGTCTACCTAAACATATGTAGGATCAATTTCTTTCTGTGCTTTTGTCATATAAAGCTACTTGTTCTGTGCTACCACAGTCTTCTGTTCTTGATGATTTTCCTTCTTCAAGTTCTTGAAAAGGAGAATGACAGAACCCTCTTTTTCTGTTTTGATAGTGTTTTTAATGGGTGTAAACTGCTAGAGTTGAGGGTGTCCCTTAACTCATCATTTGAAAAATTATGATGTCTATAGTGATGGTTCAGAGAAAAAGGGCAAGTCTGCAAAAAAAAAAGTGCAATCTGCACTTTTTTATGTGCCTGCATGTTTTTGTGACCAAGTTTAGTACAACTTAGTTATTTGTGACCTGGAGAGTGTGTGGGATCTACCAGTGCATTTTGTGAAGCACTTGGGAGTTGATTTAGCAAGGAAAGAGCGTGGGCTGGATTATTCTAAGCTACTTAACTCTGACTGGTATAAAAACACCAAGATGCAAAGATGCTCCTGCGCCTTGTGCAGAGCAAAAAGCCCTCCAAAGTACCAATGGAGTCTTGAAGAAACCTACTTCACACAATTATTTGCAAAACAACAACAAAAAAAATTTGACTTGAACAATTCTGCTGGACTTGGGAATGCTCTTGAACAATAAGAACAGCACATGTGAATGTGTGTTTTCTGAGTATGTTATTATCTACAGTAGTCCTTGGAGTGACTCAGTATGTGTACGACGTTTAGCCCCAGCCATATTTGGCCCATGATCTGTATTGCTGGAGAACTTGCATGCTCTGTGAGAAACCCAGCTTCCAAACGGTCAGATGCCACCACGTTCAGTGATATCAAGTAACTTCAAGGTCACCCTGGCTCTTCTGAGAACAGCTGTATGTGGCAAATAGTACTGTAGATTAAGCTGCTTACAAGTTCTTCAGAAACATGTATCTTCCAAGTTCCTCCTCCTATATCAACCTGCAAGAATGAAAACTCAGGACTGAGGAACAAAGCCTTTTGCAGCACACACGACCAGCTCAAGAGGAAAGGTTTGCGCAGGTTTGGTTTGAGGTTTTTTAAACCTCTTCCAGTGAAGAAGCACTGTTCATTAGATAGCCCTCTACAACTTTCTCTCGTAATCCCTATATTGGTCAGAGTGTTAATGTAAACCTTCAGGGATTAACGCCCACAAGATAAGCTTCTGCTGCAGGTGTTTAGGGATTTTTGTTGTTGTCTTGAAGCAGATTTTATTTTATATTTAGATCTCAAGCAATTGAGGTCTAAATTATTGCGAAACCACCTCCCACTGCTTGGGTAATGAGGTACCCAAAAATCAGACAGAGCCACAGCGTAATTCATACCATCTGATTTTTGTTGACCTGTTCCTCTGAGACAGTACTGTGGTATGGGTTAGTGTTTGCTCCTGAATGGTGGTCTTTACCCGCTGAACAACCATCACTGTTTTCACCCCTGGGATGTGCTCTTGCAGAAGGTATGAGCTGCACACTCTGCAGACAACCTTTAAACGAGAACCAGGATAGCAATTGAGGCATTATTTCCGCATGCTCTATGGCACTGCATTTGATGTAATGCAAAGTACATCTAGAGAAACAAGATAAATATCACTCTTTAGAAAAAACAGAAAATATCACTAGAAGTATCTCTCTTTTTTCTTGTTTTTTTTCCTTGAAGATAAAGTAAATTTGGAAAGGTAGGATGAAGTGGGGACAAATGCTAGGTTAGTATTTAATTCACTGTAAAGGCCTCACTGCCTGTGGAGATGACTAGACAGTTTCCATTGTTCTGTGTCTCGTTTGCATGACGCAGAAATGGGTGTACATGCCAAAGGTACTCTATGCCACTGAGAGGCACTCTTCGTGAGCCAGTGTGTTTTAAGGCAGCTGTCTGGTGGATTCTTTACACCTGACATCCCTAAATAGCATGGCTCCCCAAAGTGATAAAACCAGCCCTGTGAAGCTATTATTGTCCACTAATTATGCCAAAAGGGAGTGGCTACTCAGCTCCTATGGTGTCTACACTGGGTCAAATAAAAAGTAAATCTAGCCTGATAATTTGGATGATGGTTAACAGTGGATAGCTACAAAAGAATGTAAGAGAGATCAGATATACCATGGCACTCTCTAGAATGCACTTGCATCTTAACAGGTTCTACTTTGCTCCTCTTTCGTTAGCTGTTGCTTCATTGGTTGTGATGTCACTTAAAGGACTGCTATTTGTGCAGGAGGATAGGTATGAAGGTCTTCTAAGAATGTAATTTTTGCACAAGTCTAACCTGCGACAGAGCTGAGTATTTGCTTACAAGCCTTGGGCACCTAGCTTGAACCCACCCTGCATGGCGGGAACCTGGATGAGATGTGTAAGAGAAAGCTTAAAGTTATTTTTGGAGTGAAGGATAAAAGTAGGCACCTTTTACTACTGATGATCCTCTGTGTTGGGTATAAAACCTTGTCCCTAAAGGAAAAGGTTTTAGGAAAACCTGGGCTGAGCCAGAGTAGCTGCTTGGTGGGCCACGAGGTCTGTGGAGATCCTGACTTCTGAGGGGTGGAATGGTGGGCTTTACAGTCAGATAACTGCATTATATTGTGGCCGTGGTGAAACTCTGCTGTGGAAACACACACTGGAAATTGATGCCTTTGAGTAGGTATGCCACAAGACATGGGGAGAACTTTATCTCTACTGTAGAATGCATTTGGCTTTTTCCCATAACAGCAGCTCTTTAAATAGGAGAGTTGGCAGGCAATCAGAAAACTAGTGTCCTTGCTGAGGACTGGAAAGATCTATTTGCTGGGTGAAGTTCAGCCATTGGGTATTTCCAAGTTTTGAACTGTTGGAGCTGCCTACTGCTAAGTCAGTGTGTCCCACTGAGTTTGAAGAAGGACCCAGCGTCGCAGCCAGCATGCTCAGGCTTTGAGTGCTTGGAGCTCCCTGCAGGAGCTGTAGATGGCTTTTAGTCAGTGTTGTTTGGTCAGTACAGCTCCTGTGCCTACAACCATTAAAACCTCACACAGCTCTTTTGCCAAGGTTGATCTGACATTGTTTCTCACTCTTGCTCATGCTGCCAGCCTACCTGCTGTACACAGCTATGTGTTTACTTACTGTGGAAGTCCAGTGTTGTGTGGCTGCCAACAGAAAGAGCCTGCCTGGGCAAACAGCTGCCTGCTGCTTAATGCTCGAGCGAGGTTTCCTCTGAACCAAAGGACGGCAGAAGTGTGTAGGCATATGGCTGTGTTTTTTGAAAGGCTTTTCAGTTCAGAAGAAGACTTTATCAGACATAGAAGGTAACACCACGGCTGGGCTCTGGGCAAGAAAATGAGGTGGGTACTGTACAAAAGCTGAAGTAAATACTGAGTTGCAGCAACCAGTATTTTATCTTTTTAACAGAAATTCTTTTAAATAATGCAAGTGCGGAGGATGTGAGCCCAAGTTCAGTCAGCTTGCAGGCTAGAGAGAAGTTTTTCCTTCCCCCTCCTTCTTAGTCCCTCTCCTGAGGTGTGTTTCTGGCAGAAGCCTGCTCAGGCACCCTGTCTGCTGTGTGCTGAGACAATGTGAATGCTTTTGCTTTCTACCTCTGTGGTTTGCTCTCTTTTTAATACTTAAAAGAAACAGCAGGCAGAATGTATGTAAAACATACTTTTTTCCTCGTGGTTTATTTTCCATGTGCTGTATCTCATTTCATGTGCAGGGACGTGGTGGCAGCACCATCCCTGGAGGTGTTCAAAAACAGGTAGAGTCTGTAAAGCAGATGGTTTAACTCAATAATCTTTAAGGTCTTTTCCAACCTTGATGATTCTGTGATTCTGGGAAGTGGAATTTTGGAAGTTGCAAGAAAAAAGAGTCCTGAAGGACTGTCAATCTCTAAGTTAAGTTAATTTTGTGAAGAAGACACATGGCAGTGGTGATTGCTGGCTGCTGCCTTCACTCTTGCTGATTTGAACTTTGTGCTGCTTCAACAAAATCCTACTGAAGTAAATGGAAACTGAAGCAGAGTAACTGTGTGTTGGTCAACAGATAACGTGTAACTAAGCTGCAGCACCTGGTGTGAGTCACCTCTCCTAAAGGGAGAGTTGCAGAACTGTGAGATGACTGGAAATGCAGAGTGGGGAAAAACCAGAGTGTCTCTGGAGCGAGCAGAGAGGAGGGTCTCTGAGCAGCTAAACATTGACCACACAGCTTGGTACCAAAACCACCGAGCATTTCCTCTTTGCTTTTACATTTGCTGCCATTGTTCAGCAACTCTCAAGAAAATGCCTTATATTTAACAGTACATAGAAAAGGCTGGAGATTTCTTTCTAAATAGATTCTTGCTCAATCTCCTGCTCAATACTGCCTGTCATCCTGTGCCCAGAGGATTCACAGTGATTAGTATGGCATCTCCACGGACCACTTTTATTTCAAGTAGCATTTTAGAGCAGATGTTTATGGAAGCAGCAGTGATTTGATGTGCAGTTTTAATTATTTGCCAGTTCAGCTTGGTTTTATTTGAGCCTGTGTACCCATAAAGGCTGAACGGAGATCTCTCAGCATTAACAAAACTGGCAGGCCCAGAAAGTCAAAAATGTGCAGCCATAAGGTTGATGTTAACAGCACTGGGTAGTTAATCAGGGTAGGGTTTTTTTTTCCTACACAGATTGCTGCTTTTAATGCCAAGTGCACAATTTAAAGCCTTTTACTTAGACCTGCAAAACATGTAGCCCTCAAATAAATACTTGGACCTACCTCACTGCAGGTGTTTTTTTTTAATACCTCACCTGAGAATTTTATTAAACATGGAAAGGGCCCTAAGTGACAGCTCTGAGACTGCCATTTAACTTGATATGTGACAGTTTAATCCTATTGTTTCCCTTGACATGCCCTTTTCCCCTTGTTTCTTATCCCTTCTCTTGTAAATCTCATTTGTGAGAATGTTAGCCATTTTGTTGGAGGTTCACAGACTCGCACTGTGAATACTCAAATTGGCCTTGTGTGAGCAGCATGTCCGCTGCTGCAAGTGAGCTGAAACTTTGTGTGCAAGGGCCTGACCTAAAATGAGGTCCTGAAGACCTCAGACATGCAAACAGATGTGAAACAGGTACCACATCTTAGTTGACTAATGAGCGTGTGATCACACAAAGTCTAACCTGCCAGTCTTGTCTCTAGCATGTGTGGGGCAGCCACCAGCAGGTTTCCTCTCTATCCAAAACCAGGACAGCTGGGAAAGAGGTCTATGAGGATGGAAGTAGGACTATTGCACCACCAAAGGGTGATCGAAAAGGGGTACTGTGGTGAAAGTTGTGGAGATAGGGGCAAAGAAAAGAGGGAATCAGGTGGCAGCCATAACTCTTCCCTTCCCTACAAATTGGTGTATAAGGCTGTAGTATGTTACACTCTCAAGAGGGCCACTCATTACAGGTGTTCTTTCAGCACCCAAAAGCTTCTAAAAGAAACCTCATTCCCAATATAAACATCTGACAGTGGTACTGAAGGTCAGCCTGTTGCTGTGCAGAAGAGATGCAGAGCTTGTTTCTGGTGACCGTAGTGCCTGGTCCTGCCACTCTACCCGGAAGAGTAACACAGAGAGAGGAAAAAGCAGTTTGCGTTTGGAACTGCCTGACTTGCAACATCAGTGCTGGAGACAGTCTGGGAACGTAGCCACATCAGCCAAAACAGGTCTGGCTGAGAAGGGAGCCCAGGCTGTTTCAGCCTGGCTGCAGCTATGCCACAAGAGCTGCAACCTTGGCAAGCTGAACTAGGCTTAAGCAGAAAGTGGGAGAAACTAGGATAAGGTGGCAGGGGCATAGGAGGATGAGTACAGGCGTTCTGGGAAGATCTCCATCAGCCCAGCTTTATATCTTGGGCAAGCTTTTCAAGTTCTTTGTCTCCCAGCCTATGGTCAGCCATGTGTCATGTCACAAGGTTTAGTGAGAAGTGTCTGCTCCGCTGGATCACAAGATGGGGGAGTGATTGTGCCTGCAGGCTGTGGCTACTGTGGAGGAACCAGGACCTAGCAGAGCTCCTTTCAGGGCAGACATGATGTCTAGCTAAAAGCTCACAGTGGGAGCAAGGCTTAGGCCTTCCTGACCAATATGAGCTACAGCCCCGACTGTTAGAGAATGTGGAGATATAGCTGGAAGTTGAACTTGCTCAGCAGTAGTTGCTGGGTCTATGTGGTTACATAGTGACTGTGGAGAATCACTGGGGTTCCACCCCCACTGTTGTCACATAAGGATGTCTAAGGCCATTTCTGATGGGAACATGGTCCCGCAATGACAGAGCTTGATTGTTTTGCCCTGCTTGCTTTCTTGGTGCCAGGGTCAAATTAAGGACTTGGAGCTGGGTGACAGCCCATCTTCTATATTTGTGTTCCTAAAGTAGCCCTTATTCCAAACATATAGGCTTTGGGTAATTGATTTCTGGCCCTTATCATCTTTCATTTTTCCATCAGCCTCAATTATTAGGACTATATTAGCTTGCCATTGAGTTTGACCTAACCCAATAATAATGGTTTTTCTGCTGACCTTACAATCTCTTCTATACAGCAGGCAGAATTAGCCAGAGTAGTCTCCCTTCAGTCAGTTTGGTAACCTACTCTTTATCACAGAATCACAGAACATTAGGGATTGGAAGGGACCTCGAAGGGTCATCCAGTCCAATTCCCCTGCCACAGCAGGATCACCTAGACCAGGTCACACAGGAGCATATCCAGGTGGGTTTTAAATGTCTGCAGAGACGGAGACTCCACAATCCCCCCTGGGCAGCCCCTTCCAGTGCTCTGTCACTCTCACTGGAAAGAAATTCCTTTTCATATTTATGTGGAACCTCCTCTGTTGCAGCTCACACCCATTGACCCTTGTTCTGTCACTAGACGACATTGAGAAGAGCCTGGCTCCATTCTCCTGACACCCAAAAGAAATCTGTAACTGACTGTGAACAATGGCATATGCTATGTATTTTGTTCTCCAGAACTTCCTGTACTAGTCAGCGGTGACACAGATAAGTCAGCAGCAATGAGGAGTGCAGCAGAAGTCTGAGGAAAGTAGCCTGCTTTTAAAAAAAACCCCACAAAACAAAGTCCCAAACCAATAGCAGGCACATAACAGCCCCCACTCCCATGTCCCAACTCCAAAGACATACACATATAATAAAGCTATTTGAAACAGGTAGTAACTGCTATGGGGGTAAAGGGCAAGACTGAGCTACAAATCTATTTCCTCTTCATGAGGGCGAAGAAGCCCACATACTGACACTCAACGTGTAAGAAGAAAAGTCTCAAGGAAAATGCTATGACTTTTGTCTCATTTTCCTTGCACAGTGCCACATTTTTGTTGAGGAAGCAGAATTATCTGCAGAACAGCAGCTCATTGTCAGCAGGTAGCTTCTCAGAGTCTATTGTAAGAGACCTGTGCTTTGAAGCAGTCTCGCCTTTGGAGCTCTTGATCCTTGAGAGAGTGGCTGCAGCTGCAACTCCTGCAGTCTCCTTTCGCCATGAGGTATGTTATAGGTTTGGTTCTGATTCGGGGGCTAGATAATCCTTACTACAGACCATAAATGGAAATAGTAGTAGTTTGACCACTACTTCTCATCGCATTGTAGCGTACATAAATGTCATACTTGAAACGAGCAAGGAAAAGGAAGCAAATAGACACAATCATGCAGATACTGCTTGAGAATCTTACACCTCGGCTCTGCAGGTGCCCACTCTGAATTTTCCCTTGGTTTTTGCTTTAAGTGTGTTTTTGTTCCAGTGGCAGAAACAAATGTCCTTGGATCTCCTTGTGGGAGTGAAATACGTTGCTTGTTCTTTGTCATAGGGGTTCTGTAGACAGTTTACAAAGAAAGCACCCCCCACCTCTCAAACATAAAAAAACATCCTTCCCAAAATGTGCTTGAAATATCTGGGGGTTTTTAGGACTGTGGAGATGCTTGCTGCTTCTGGCCCACTGAGTGTTGGAGCTGAACCAAAACATACCTCGTTCCCTCTCTTTGACAGAGTTCCGCGCAAATCAAGGGAATCAGAGGAACCATATGTTGGCACAAGTGCCCAAAACCTTAACACATACATGCACTGCCTGATCTCTTATTTCAGATTATGAATGGGATTACGACACGCTTTCACCCTGTGGGCATTACCCAGGGAAACCAGGCTGGACCTGCGTGATGCATAAAACCGACCTGTCCAAGTGATTGTCACAAGGAAAGTAAATGATGTACACAGAATCTATACTTTTAACAGGAATTGAAATTACATTTCAGTCATGCTAAGTGATTATTAATGCTATTTCACTCATCAGTCCAAGAATGAAGTAACAAATATTATATTCTGAGTCTCCCTCTCTGAAGATGTTTAAAACCTGCCTGGACATGTTCCTGTGCGACTGGATCTAGGTGATCCTGCTCTGGCAGGTGGATTGGACTGGATGATCTTTTGAGGCCACTTCCAATTCCTAATGGTCTGTGAAAAGCTGAGGACAGCATTTTAAACTTCTAGACTAGCTGTATCTGCCTTAATTAAGTCAGAGTAGCACAGACCGTATTTAAACCCCACAGTTTTTCCTCCTGATGCAAATAGACCTTTGTGTTCTTTTGTTTGTGGGAACATTTGTTAGCCTCGGTTAGCTGAAATACTTGCATGTGGTTTGTTTTCTTCCAAAAGAAAAGATGGCTCTATGTAGAGATACAAACACTACCCTGTCTGTAAAACCCACCAGCTGTTATATTGGAAGACAAAGCTAATTCTATGTTGCTTTACTTCAGTAGTGTCTGCATATCCACAAGCATCTTAACAACCTTCTCTGCGTAGCTCAAAAGTACCAGACACCAAATTTCTTTGTGTTTCCCTTGGCAATAGCCTGGCAAAATCAGATCTGTGAGTCTTAATTGTTCTTTTTTTAAACAAGTGACTAGGTAAATACAAAGGTGTATTCTCTTAGCTAGTGTTTCTAAAAAAAGTTGAACAGACTGTTAGCTTTGAGCCCTGTTTTCCCTCAAAATGATTTTACCTATTGCTGCCTTAAATGTTTGGCATGAGTCTGAGTTGGGCCAGATACGCAGCTCTGTAGTAGAAGACAGTGCAGCTGGTTTGTGTGTCAGTGGCACAGCTCGTTAAAGAGGTTCTTTGCTTCTGCTTCGAACATCTGGAGAGACAAAGAGTGTTTGTGGGGTCTTTTGTCATGGCTGAAAGTTGGATCGGCGTTCCAAGAAACACTCTGAATCCTGGAAAAATCAGTGCAGAATCATTAAGCTTTATCTCCTTTATAAACGAAAGTGCTTTTGTTTCCTCTGTGGCAACTGCCCTGGTAATGGTTGTTATGTAATATTTACTCTCTCCTTCGGCATGAAATCCTTTTTCCGATCTCCAAGTCACATTTGCATATGCATTTCTTAGCGGCATTGACATGCCAGATGCACAGCGGTAGCTGTCTCCGCCTGCTAATCCTGTAATAACATTCTGGTGACCAAATTCAATGGCCCTGCGCGGAGCCTCGGAACAGCTGATTGCTGAGTAGGGAGGAAAAAAAATAACCCAGCGAATCTCGTCGCAGCTCTCTGCTGCATCCCCATCCCACAATCCCTTGCAGCGTTTGCTGCAGTCTTTCTACACGGGCTGAGTGAGAAAAAGATGTGCTAAATAAAGATTGATTGGTTTGAATCCTGAAGGGGTCTCCCACTTGTAAGTGACCCAAGGGGAAAAAAACCCTCACGACGACTGCACTGGGCCTCCTCTTATTCTTCCATTCTTCTTTCCACCTGTCCTCTTCGTGGAATGGAGTGTCTTTCCTTAGAGCACAACATCACCCGTGCGTCTAAACATGACAATGCTGTGATAGGGATTCTTAAAGAGCTTTTCGCGTGAGGCTTGAAATACTAACAGATGATGGTTTGTTCGTTTGGATTACTGCGGAACTGCGTCTCCGTCCCTGCAAGGACTTTATCCTCAGCACTGCACTGATAAAGCTATTTTTCTACAAAGATGGGTAGGTCTGAAATGCTCAAGTTTGCTCAGTGTTGTTCCTGGTGGCTGCTGCTGGGTTACTCCTCCTGTTTTGGCCCTTGCTCGTTCATTATGCTTCTGCATGCTGTAGGAATGAAGAGGGTTGCTGTGTTTTAAACGAGGCACCAAGCTGATTGCAGGAGCGGGAGAGAAAGGAATGTAAATTCAGCTTATCAAGCCTTTTACACAAGCGGGCTGTGTGGCAGTTAGGATTCTTAATTTGTTCTGTGTGTTCTGTATCAGCTAATGTTGGGGCTGCTGCTGGAAGTGAATCTATCGTTCAGTCCTAAAGACTGCGGACAGGCAATATATCTGTTTTGAGGACTTTTAAACCCCAGTTCCCCCAGTCCTTTAAGCAACATTACTGAGGTTCCCCACCCTTTCTTACTGCTCTCAAGGCCTAACCGTTCCTTTGGAAGCGTTGCCATTGGAAACCTATTCATTCATAACACATGAATAGACCCTCTGGGTTGTGAATACCCTTGATAAGAAGAGGATGAACACGCTGCAAACAGTTCGTTCTCCTCAGGCTGCACTTTCAGGCTAGTTGCTGCTCTGGCTGGGTGGAGTTCAGTGATAGCAGTGTATCAGCAACAGAGAATTCTGCTCTTTTAGGAATAAATGCTGGGAACTGCCTGTTCTAAATTTTCCCACTGTCTTTTTCTCAGCAGGGATGTGGAAACTGATAGAGAATTTGATAACTCTTGAGGAATTCCGGAGCTCATTTGAAGATACTTGTAGAAAGGGTGCCCTTTCCTATTGTATGTCTCTGTTTACCTGAAACACCTCTTTCTGGAACTGCTGTTTGCTGTACCCTAACATTTTATTTTCCTTTTCTAATGCTGTAGGAAGTTCTTTGCATATGGGTGGGGCCACACCCTGCTTTTCTTCCTAAAGCATTGCTTGAGTAGCAGGGCAAAGCTTACCACTAGCTTAAAGAGCCGTTGTTTCCTCCTTTCTCTGCTGTGTACTATATTCTGAATGAAAATTGATAGTCGTATCTCCAAGCAAAAGGAGAAAGGACAGTATTGTTTGAGTCACTGAGAAGGTAACAGTCCTTGAGCCTCAAAGGGCTGACAAAGGGTGTGCATTTCAGAACCTCTTCTGCGCTTGATTTAGCAAACCTGAACTGGATTTCCAGTGTGTGCTTCTTAGAGATACATGGGTGGGGTTTTATCACTTGTTTGCTGCGATGTTTCAGAAATCTTTGGCTTTGCATGTTTATAGTTATGCTTCATAATTTATAGAGATGGCTCAGAAAAGACTATTACAAAAAGAAGGTTTTTCTTGTAAAAATAGTGTTACTTTGTGAAATCTCCCACTGCTAGTGCATCTGAAACTTACACTGTGGTAAATCAGATCAAATTCTATCTTTGACATTCAAAAGCATCGTCTAGAATCTCCAGCTTTTCCTCAAATACTCTTTGATTGTTCAGTTGCTTTCATCGAGTCTAAGGCTTAAGTCCTACTTCTTGTAGCTACATCACAGTCATCACAGTTGTATAAAAGGTAGGGTTTGCTCAGTAAAGCTGTGGAATCCTGGAAATTCCATAGTAAAAAAAAATGAAATTTAAAATGAAGTACTTGGGTAAGAAGTTGTTGCACCAGGTAGTAGCCAAAGCTTGACAACTACTGATGAAATTCTGTCTAAACCTGATTTATGTGAGCGCAGGGGATAAATGACAATCACGGCCCGCTGTGATCCAGACAAAACACCAGATATTAAAAGCACTTATTTCTGAATTGATAATGGTTTCTTTCACTGACGAAGCTTAAAGCATGAACATTGGAAAATTCAAGTGGCTGCAAGGAGCTCTGTGTGTGAAATGCTAAAAAGCACCTGACTTTGCAATGAGATCTGGGGAATGGAGAAGACTAAGATGAAGATCAGATGAAACCAATATGAAACGTTTAAGCTGCAGGGGTTTTCCTGGTGTGAGCACTATTTGCTGGTGTAGCTGTACTTGATGATGGAAAGTTGCAATTACAGAAAGTACTGTGCTGCTAGAGAAATTTCTTCTGTTAAATGACAAGATTGGGATTGCTGTTCTCAGAGGTCTTTTCCAGCCTCAGTAGTTCTGTGACTCTGTGTGATAGGCTGCATTCACTGGAGACATGTGCTTTCATGTCTTGAGGGGTTGTTCAATTGTCTGTACTTCAAAAAAACCTTGCTGTTCATAATGTGTCAGTGTCCAGTCTGAAAACTCTGCTTCTGATATAAATCTTAGTGTTTCTGTTATCTGCCCTGTTGATGTACCGGCTCTGAACCTTTGGGGAAGGAGCGTGTGAGACAAACACGGCTGCATCCGTGGTGGGATGAAACACATAGCTGAAGTTGTGTGTGTTACGCTGTCCAATGCGTGAATACCTTTACAGGTTTGATAGTCTCCTCTTTCAGCTCTGTTTTGCCATGTATTTTGGTTCTGCCGTTTTCACCTCACGCTTTATAAAAGTGAAGTGGCTTCCTAATTGGTCTCCTAAGGTTTATTGTGTGTGACTTACAGCATTTAAATAGGTACAGTTTCAGTTTATGTGGTACTCACATTTTATCTTACTGTGGGAAAAGAAATGGAAAAGGTGCAGCAAATTATCAGTCCTGAAATTTGCATTTTGGGGTCATGAACAAACACAGTACTGTAAGAGATATTATATTACATGAATTTTTAACCTTGCAGTTTCCCCTTTCTTACAAAGGAAAAGGAAACAAAGGACCTTCCTTAAGTGCTTTCCATCAACTTAAATGTTAGCTAGACAGTTGGGTATCTTAGGTGTGAGTAGTGCAGCTGTATTTGCTAGCATAGAGGTGATTCCCCAGGAATTTGTTATCAGTACAGTGTGATCCACATTCTCTGTCAATATCGTAGAAATAGTAGCTTGCTCAATGTAGTAAGTCAACCATACCTGTACAGCTATGCACAAAATACACAGCTGAGGAACAACTGTGTGAGTTCAACTCTGAGATTAGTGTGTTGTGCAGTTAGTAGAGGAAAAAGACCTGATATAATGCTCCCTATAAAACACTACAGGTCATGCAAATCATTGTGGAATTGAGTGACATTCGAAGGAGCACAGCCAGCCCCAAAGCAAAGGGCTTGGCTTTTCTGTCTTGGAAAGGCTGAACTGCCCTCAAACCAAATACCAAATTGTCTGAAATAGATGACTGAAAACTGGGGTAGAAAACATTTAGGGTAGAAGTTACTACCTCAGGAGCACAGCTGCAGGGAAGCTGGGCTTGCTGCTTACCCAGAAGAAGATCCCGTTTCGCTGTGCGTGGGGCAGCACCGGCAGAACTCGGTGATGCGCCAAAGATGCTGCAGTGGGCTCCCTGGGGAGCCTGTGCCTCCCAGCACTCCAGCCCTACAAATGCTGATGGAAAGGAGTTACTGCTGGGCCACCCTGCTTGTCAGGGTTTTTTTAGCTATCTTAGCCAGACAGTTTACCTTTCTCTGAGATTGTTTTCTCCCTTTTCCTCCCGTTTTCTCTTCCAACACAAGAATTCTGTTGGCTATGATCTGTACCTTCAGCTGAAAAGAAAGTAAGTTTTTTTTCCTTGCGCTGTGTTTCAGGGTGGGAGGAGTTCTAAGCCTGCTGGCATTCTTTGAACCTGCAATTTTAATTCTGTCAGTGAGTAGGGTTTTTTCCTTAACCTTTTAATTCATACTTTTAATGCCAGGCTTATAAAGAGTCTTAGGTTCTGGAAACATGATTTTTACTTTTCTGCCTAGAATGCCTGTGTTTGTTGAATTTGGATGTGCTTCACATAGCCTTCATCCTACATCTGCTAGTTCTCAGCAGTCAACTGCCTCTCTGCTCTATGTCTTTTGATGCGAGGCTTTTTGCTTCACTGACCTCCTCCCCGCATTGCTGATGTACAATGCAAGCTCTCCCTTCACAGCAGCTGGCTGGCTCTGGAGGTTCCTTCTCAAGTCGTCTGGAGGCCAAACCTACCGTAACTTTGGCAATACCAGCACTGAGAAGTAAAAATAGTGTCACATGAAGTATTTTCAAACTCTCGCCTAGGAAACAGCTGTTTGACTAGCTGGTGCAGTTCCAGTTCAAGCATTTTCTTCACAGAAGGAACAGGCTGCCCAGGTCGGTGGTGGAGACTGTCTGTGGAGGTGTTCAAAAAAAGGGTAGATGTGGTGTTTCAGGAGATGGTGTCATGGTTAAGGGTTGTAGGGTGGGTGGCTGGACTTGATCTTGCAGGATTTTTCCAACCTTGATTTTGCCAGCGATATTATAGATGTAAGAAATCCCATGTTTGTTAGCGCTGGCTGAATCCACTGGTGCAATAACGTTTTCATCGTGTGATTTCTTTAAAACCAGATGGTCCGTTAACTCTCTCAGTCCAGCAGCAACTCACCTTTCCACATATGGTTATGGGTGGCATTGTAGACTTGACTGACTGTTTACCAGACATTGTCATAATTGAGAAACCATTTCCGAAGTTTAATTCTTCATTGCTTTGGTTTTATATGAAACTATGGATTCCTCTGTGTGGATGAAATGTGGATCAACTAGTTGTTTGTTTGTTGTTTCATGCAGTTTGTAAGCCTTTTTTTTTTCCCTTTTCCCCACTCCATTCCAGCAGTGTGCAGGGTAGAAGGGAACAAGACCCGTATGTCAGTGGTCTAGGATGGCCAGTGAAGGCTCCAACATCCCAAGTCCTGTGGTCCGTCAGATTGACAAGCAGTTTCTGATTTGTAGCATATGCCTGGACCGTTACAAGAATCCCAAAGTACTTCCCTGCCTGCACACTTTCTGTGAGAGGTAAGTCCTTCCCTTATGCTTGCAACTAGGTATTTGTGTCCTGCACAGAGCTCTGCATCCTTTAGTGGACAGAGAACTTTTCTCTTTACTTACAAAAGTTATGTTAAGGCATAATACCGTCTAGGAAAGGTAGAGAGGGAGTGATGTATAAAACCCACTGTTATTCATGGTAGGCAGGGGATTGTTTGTAATGCATGCCCTTCATGCAATTATAAATATAAATTAATTAAACTAATGAGTACAGTGACAAGCGGGAAAGGTGATTGCAGTCTGAATTTGGACCTCAAATTAATAGT
Source organism: Phoeniculus purpureus (assembly GCA_028565055.1). Lineage (NCBI taxonomy): Eukaryota > Metazoa > Chordata > Aves > Bucerotiformes > Phoeniculidae > Phoeniculus > Phoeniculus purpureus. The sequence continues at coordinate 26,745,080 of JAOXOE010000405.1, read as the reverse complement.
CTCAAATTTATACTAAATATTCTTTAATTAGAAACAATAAAAGGATTTTTGTGATTTAGTAAGCAAAGGAATAATTACCCCATCCTGTAATGTCCAAGAGTGAGGCATGATATATAAATTATTAATAACTATTGATTAAGTGTCTTCATTATTTCGCAGCTGAGTTGACTGAAATGGAAACAATCTGAAAAGAGCTGTGATAAAACTGCCTTCTACTGCATTTAGATGAATAAACTGAATACACTTAGTGATATTTTAATGCATCAAATGGTGGAGAAATACAGCATGTACAGAAGTTATCTGAAGAATTGTTGGTTTGAGTTCTTGGTCTGCTGATGGGACACAGCTCTGTGGATTATGCGTTGAATGGCATGTGGATTATAATAAAGACTATTTTACGTGAACATTTAGTTCAGGAGATTTCCACCTCATAGTTACAAGTGTAGTGTGCATCTAATTTTGCACAGGGTACAAGAAAAAAATTGCAGGTCTGAGTGTGTCAGATGAAATTTGTCTTTTGTAGAAGAACAGGAAACACCAAGTTTACTGAAGTCAGCAATGAAACTCATTGAAGTCAGCCAAGTCAAGATTGTCACCACCATGTCTTAAGTTTCTTGACTTCACTTCATGTTTAAATCCTAAGGTCAGCTTTTGGTTTTCAGTGTAATCCTCTTACGCTGATCAGGTTACGGAGAGAGGCTGAAGAACTCTTCCAGTGTACTGCTGGTGTACAAAGCCTAAGCTCTCCTTTTACAGAGCCCTCGCTGGGGAGTCAGGAGGAAGGCTGCCAGGGGAGGATGAACAGCGGTGCGAGCAAAACCCTTGAAAATGCATAAAAGTGATGTAGCTGTATGAGGTTACACTTTCTTGGTTGACATCTCTGAGGGCTTTGGTGCAGCACTGCTCCCATTTTAGACTTCTTAAGAACTGCAGAGCTCCCTGTGCTTATGGGGCTGATCTGAATTGCTAAATGCAGTTGGATGTTGCACACCCAGCAGCTATAGATTTGATGTTACAGACCAAAAGTGCCATTTTCACCCTGAGAGCAATTAGACATTGGAATGGTCTTCCAAGGGAAGAGTTGGATTTCTTAACTGTAGAAAAGTTTTAAGGCTCAGATTGACAGAGTGCTGAGCCATCTCATTTAAACTGTGTTTCTTTAGCCTAAAGGGTTGGCTAGATGATCCTTGAAGTGCTTTCCAATCTACTCTACTGTGATACTGTGATTAACTGTCATCTCTCTACTTGTTGATCACAGAACCTTAATGTTCTGTGAAATTGGAGTCTCCTTCTTTGGAGACATTTAAAACCTGCCTGGATATGTTCCTGTGTGACTTGGTCTAGGTGATCCTACTCTGGCAGGGGGATTGGACTGGGTGATCTTTCAAGGTCCCTTCCAATCCCTAATGATTCCATGATTCTATGAAATTTAGGGTTTGGTTTTTTTAAAAGCAAATGAAAACCAGCAAAGACCCTCCAACTCCCTGCACACAACTCAAACACAAACAAAATATCCTCCAAAACTACTCTCCACATAAACTGTGATAACTCAGGACACGCTTCCCTATGCAGTAAAGAGAGCTCTGTTGGTTCTGGCTCACTGCCAAATAGCTTTCCTGATGGAAATAAAGTGAAAATTTTCCATTGGTTTCATTGAGAACAGGCTTTAGCTCTGAAACCCTAAACCCAAAATACAAGTTAATAAAGGAGATTCTACTGGAAAGACAAGGGTCAACCATTGGTTAGTGGGTAAAAGACACAAGCTCTGATACTCGATGCAATAACTTCATGTCTGTGAAACTTTATCTGATGATTTATCATTTCTCGTATGCTGTGAGCAGGATGCAGTAGATGTCTGCAAGCAAGGAACCCCTCTGCACGACTATCTCAAAGAAAGGCACATAACTCTTACAGTGATGTCAGCTTATTGTACCTTGTTGCATGTGGCAGAGGAAAAAAGGTTTAAAGGAAAAACTATTCCTATAACCACTTTCACTTCTGGAACCTGGTTAATTTACCTTTTGTTTTTAAGTAGGGGGTAGCACTATGTCAAACATTTCTTAAACCAACTGGATTTTTTTCCTCTGATGATACTTTGCTTCTCTCTTTCTCCTCTTCCACCTCCCTTTCCTATAGGTGCTTGCAGAACTACATTCCAGCCCACAGCTTAACCCTTTCTTGCCCCGTGTGCCGCCAGACGTCCATTCTGCCAGAGAAAGGGGTTTCTGCACTCCAGAACAACTTCTTTATCACCAACCTGATGGATGTCCTGCAGCGAACACCAGAAAACAGCATTGAAGAGTCTTCCATCTTGGAGACTGTCACCGCTGTTGCTGCAGGCAAACCGCTTTCCTGCCCCAATCATGATGGAAACGTAAGTGAGATGATGCTGCTTTCTACTGACTGGTCCAGTTTGTCACGGATAGTTTGCTCTGAAGCAAAGGGAATTGGAATAGCACTAGTTCTTTGATTTTTATGTGTCAACAGAAGACAAGTGATTCTAAAAACTACCTCAAATGCTCTTAGAATAGCAGCATAGTCAGGGTGTCACTTTGTCTTCTCATAAGCTTAGATAATACTGTCTTTTAGCACATTTGGTGAAAATTGTTGTCTTGCAAGTGCTGAACCTTTGGGATGAGAATCCATAGCTATTTATGTCCCTGTTAAGCAATACATAGCAGGAATTTTGTGAGCTTATCTGGCCTGCACACTGAGGGCAGTGCCCAAAGCTGCGTGAGCAAATTAACATGGAACCAAATACAAGTGCGTCCTAGCTCAGGACACTTTGGGTCAGCACAGGCTAGAAACAAGAAGCTTCTGTTTATCTCTGCAGTATTCTGTGCATCGTGTATCAGTCCTTGGAGGCTGTTCTGGGGTTTTTTCTCCACCTCCTTGTTGTTGGTTTTTTTTTTTTTTCCTCAGCATCAGCCCCCTCCCCATACACCCTCAAGTCAGGTCAGTGTGTTCACTGTCAAGTACCCCCAGCTGAGTAAGTGTTTCCAGGTTGGTACAAGAACAGCTCTAATTCTGCTCTCCCCAGCTTTCAGTGATAACCTGTCTGCCTTCGTGGTAGGCACATGAACTCCTGTTTCACAGCCAGCCTTATGCAAACATGGAAGCAGACTGTGCTGCAAAGCTGGATGGTGCTGTGTCACAAACTGAATGCTGTGCCTCTGTTTTTAAACAACTTTGTGGGTACTGTAATATTTCATACTCAGTTTAGGTATTGTGGTTGTACGGAATAATTGAGCTCACAGGCAGTGATCGCTCTTACAGAAGAACAGCTTGGTTCCCTCTCTACTGACCTGCTGGAATTAAGTGGACTTGTAGAACTGATTTGTTGTACACTTTGATTAATGAATAACTAGTATAATGGTTTTGATCTGTGCTATACCCATGTGTGTGTGCAGCGGTTACTGATTAATACGTTCCTCGTCTATATTTGCATTTTATTGGTGCTCCTTGAAACGAATCATATTTCTATTCTGATGGAGCAATCACAGAAAAAACTGTTTTGCCGTAGGAAATCCAGAAAAAAGTTAAACTGAAGATGTTACTTGTTTTGCATTTTACAGACTTGAAAATTCTTTGGGTGTGCTTACGAAAAAATGGTTTGGCTACAGTTAAAAATGTCACCTTTTACCTCTCTGAGGACTCCTTTCTAAGGAAAGGTGGATTTCTAAGTCCTTTAAACTTACTTGGCATTCCTTGAAACACAGCTTGCCTTCTGGGATCCTGAGTAGTGTGTGATGAAAATACCTTCCTACCTCAAACTGAGGTTTCAAGCTTTGTGGAGCTGGGAAATGAAAAGACAAAGTGCATGCATTAGCCTTTGTGATGGGAGGAGCTGAAATAAGATTTGTGGAGAGCTGTTTGGGTTTGGCCAGCTAGTTGCTGTTGCTGGTTGCCTGGGAGAAGACCTCAGTCCCTACCTGACTACAACTTTCCCTTCAGGTAGTTCTAGAGAGTGCTAAGGTTCCCTCTGAGTCTCCTCCAGGCTAAGTAACTCCAGCTCCCTCAGGCCCTCCTCATCAGACTTTACCTCTAGTCCCTTCACCAACCTCGTTGCTCTCCTCTGGACCTGATCCAGCACCTCAATACGTACGTGTGTGTGTGTGTTCTCTTCTCTCTGTGCATACTATCCTCCTGTCCCCCTTTGTCATGTCTTTGTTGTTTATGTTTTTATGAAAAAGAAAGTTAGCTTGTAGTATCTTAACATAAGAGATGGTTGCCTTGATTGCAGTATAAACAAAGCTTTCTCATAATCATCCAGTACAGAGCATAAATACAAGTTCTTGTTAAATCAGGGTAATATGATACAGAACTTTCAACCTAATAGAAGAGTCTTATCTTCTACTTACACATTAAAATAATATTGATTGGTTGGGTTTTTTCTTGGCTCTTGTTGCGTGGTTTGGAAACCTTGATCTGCAGTCGCTGAGGGGCAGGTGAAGGTCCGTTACTTCATAATGTGTAATGAGTGCTGTAGCCTCTTTGCAGTTGCCCATCTTGAAAAGGCCATGTTTAGGTGTTACTTGAATTCAAAGTGAGAGCCAGCCCAGAGTCTAGGATCCAGCTTTTACAGGTGCCACATGTTTTCTGCCTATAGAGCGTAACAAGAGAGCGTAGCCAATATTAAATTAAACGCTTGTAACACAAGAGCCTGCCTTATGTGTGACGAGCTTGTTCTCAAAAGATCACAGAATAGCTTGGCAGCTTGACAGGTTTAAGACCTTATCTAGAAAAACATTTCCTGATCTTGTGCATGTGTTGCTTATTACCTGTAAGGTTTTCTTAGATTAAAAAGAAATCTATCCTTGTTATTCTGAGGAAATGACTTCGTAAAATATCTTCTACACCTTGTTTTTTCTCCTCACCTCTGTACTTCCCACCATGTCACTTACTTGTGTATCCCCTTAAAGTGTAATCTGATTTTTTTTTTTTTCCTCTACTCTGCGGCATTCAGTGTGTCACTGAGGCTAAAGACAAAGTACAGGGTGTCTGATTTAGAATCTTAATGAGTATTAGAACTAACTAACTGAGCTCACTGCTGATGAAATCCCGTTCTGCCTCACAAGGAGCATTTAATAGAGTTAGGAAGCAGTAGCATGGCTGATACAGCCACATCTAAGTGGACTGTAAAGTCGTACAAGCTGGTTCACCTGTATGTAAACATGGTGGTTAAGTCACGATGTTCTCCCAAGCCTTTTTTTTAAAATGTGCTTAAAGCTTTCACATTTAGTGAAAGTTATGAGTAGGGAGAACAAAACCCAGCATTCCAAATTTTACTAGGTATTTTGGAAGTGCTCTCAGGGAGCACTTCCCTGAGAGCACTTCCTCTAGAAGTCAAAACATAGAAAGCCAAGATAGGTGCTTTTGCCATTCTAGCTTATATGATTCTCTGGCCCTTGAATAAAGAGGAAGAAAGTTGATTAAGCTAAACTTTAATATGCTAATGAGATGCCTGAGGGAGCTGAGTCTCTTAAGCTTGGAAAAAAGGAGACTGAGAGGTAACCTCATTCATGTTGATAAATATGTGAAGGGTGGGTATCAGGAGGATGGAACTAGGTTCTTCTCAGTGTCCTCTAATGATAGGACTAGGGACAATGGGTGTGAGCTGGAACAGAGGAGGTTCCACATCAATATGAGAAGGAACTTCTACCCAGTGAGGGTGACAGAGCCCTGGAACAGGCTGCCCAGGGGGGTTGTGGAGTCTCCTTCTCTGGAGATGTTTAAAACCCACCTGGACACGTTCCTGTGCAACTGGAGCTAGGTGATCCTGCTCTGACGGGGAAATTGGACTAGATGATCTTTCGAGGTCCCCTCCAACCCTTAATGTTCTATGATTCTGTCTTACATATGATGCTGCAAATATAATGGTGTTTATTATGAGGTGTTCAATAGGAAACAAATATTAAATTATTCAAATCATTGTGTCCAAAGATAAAAAGATTGAGTACGTAAAGAGCTTGTTATAAATATCCTGAACCAAAGCATTAAATTTTCAAGAGGCAGAAGGATGAACTTGTGACACTCATTTAAAAGAAATTAAATTCTTTTATCATATGAAAAAACTTAAGAGTTTCCTAACGAAATATTGGTCCTTTGGGTTTTTTCTGTTTGAATATTTTTGAATCCATTGGAAAGAATGTCAGTCCAAACCCTTGTTTAACTAATTTCGACTACACACTCTTAAGATTGTGTCAATTCTTAGTGCCTACCAAGGTAAATCTCAGGCCTCAGAGGATCTACTACGGTAAGACTGATAAATTCACCATGACTGGAGAAGTCTCGATGGGCACTGTTTTTGTTGTTTAGGGTGTCTGCTTTTTTCCTTGCTGCTGTATTTGATGTTACACAACTCAGTGTGGCTTTTAAATTTTGTCTGGAGTTGCTCACACACATGGACAACAAATGACTAAACCCTGGCTGCATGTGAATCCCATATCACGGATATTGAGATGAGAGGGAAGAATGGGAATAAGAAGGAAAGGAGCTTACCAGAGGCAGATCTCTAGTAATGCTAATAGCCACATGCAAACCATGGTTCTTACTTCCCCCTCCTAATTCACAAAATGTCTTGGAGCAGCCACCTATTTTGCATGGTGCTGTACAGTCCATTTGCTCATCTGAAAGCAGCTGGCTTTACACAACCATCTTATTTTCAGCCACTGTCTCCAGTACAACTTTATGCAAGAAGCATCAATGCAAGAAAGCTTCCAGTGTCTTGAAGTACATGCTGGAGCTTCCTTATATGCTTTTAATAAGCCTGAAGTGCTTCGTGCCCCAGGACTTCCTAGCTGTAAAGAAAAGTCTCATGCTGAATTTACATATATGTGCATTATTTTGACTAATGTGTAATTTTGGTTGGGCACAGCACTTTTCTGTTTCTTTCCCCTCATGAATATATTCAGAATTTAGCTCAGTTATTTCATGTAATGATCTTTTTAAAATCTCCAGACAGCATCTTACTGGGTTCGTTAACAGGTTGAAGCAATCTCCTTCTCTTTCAAGTGTAGATCAACACTCTTATTATAGTCTGAGACATGAGGTTTTGATGATTTTAAGGGATTAGTAATGAGATACAGAGATTTTTTCCCTGCAGCATTGGTTCATTTAGGGTGCTTTTCTGTGGCAAGTAAGCTGTTTGGTGAGCTCTGTCAAGTTCATGTTCTCTGTGCTGGCCTTGCTATGAAAAACAGCCTATGTTTGCACTTTCTTTGGCAGGTTCTCTGGGGAGACTATGGACCAAGGCAGTGAGGGGACTCCACTGTTTCTTCAGTGGTTTCATGGAGTAGTTGAGAGGTGCACCAAAGCTTACTACTACACAGTATAAAGATGATGTTAGGGCCAACCTTAAAGACCAGTGTTGTGTTTCCCCAGCTACTGTTCTGAGACTTTCTAATAGAATAAAATGCATTTAAACCACCATTTGGGTATAAAATATGTAAGAATAAGAGCCATCTTTTTTGTTGGCGTCTCAAAAAGGAGAAACTTTGCCTCAGAGCCTGGATAAGACCCAGTGAGGTGTGCTTTGGGTGATTTTATTGCTATGTTTGAATTCAGAGCTGTGGATTTTTCCAGGTGATGGAATTTTACTGCCAGTCCTGTGAGACAGCCATGTGCCGTGAGTGTACAGAGGGAGAACACGCAGAGCATCCTACGGTACCCCTCAAGGATGTAGTGGAGCAACATAAGGCTTCTCTTCAAGTCCAGTTAGATGCTGTCAACAAAAGGTATGGAGACTTGGATGATGATTTTCCATTTTCAGTTTTACCTCTGGCTTCCTGTGTTACCTTGGGTACATGGTTAGTGTGCTGGTGCCATGGACCTTTGCCTGGAAAACAGGGATATTGAGGCTAGCATAAGGGAAGAAAAAAATCCATGAAATGTGATGCACTGAGGGGTTAGTGAAAAGAGCAAATGATTTCTATCTGTCTTTCACGAAACAGAAGCTGTTAGAAATGTTTTATCTCCTTCAAAGAGAGATAAAATACTAAGGGGACAAGTACCAGCCAGTCATTAAGTAAGTAATACTGGATACTTAAAAGACTAAGACAACTGCTATGGTGATAGAAAGGCTAAAACAAAAGCTGGGGCATATCTAGTTATATCTTCACAGGTAGGTGTATCTGCATAAAGCAGGGGATTCAACACCTCACTGCTGGAAATGCCCAAAGTGCAATGCATTTCCACAAGGGAGGGTCTTGGCTTAGTCTTCTTCACCAAACCAAAATCACTGTGTGGTTATAAAAGGAATGAACTTACTGCTGGGAAATGACTGAGTTTAAAGACAGCCTGTGGATGAGATTGTTTTATCGAAAGAGATCAGGGCAAGGGCCAATGTTTAATGACATCTGAAACAGCAATCTTTGTAATTTAATCCCTCCCTCAGGCTTCCAGAGATCGACTCAGCACTCCATTTCATATCTGAAATCATACACCAGTTAACCAACCAAAAGGCTAGCATTGTAGATGACATTCATTCCACTTTTGATGAACTCCAGAAGACTTTAAATGTGCGAAAGAGCGTGCTGCTTATGGAACTGGAAGTGAATTACGGCCTTAAACACAAAGTAAGATGCGCGTTTTGTTTTAATGAAAAGCTATTAATGTAATTAGCCAGGTTTTACACATGATGCAGGATAACAGTTTGACAAATTGTGTCTGAGACGCAGAGGAAAAATTTGTTTTTCTGAAATCAAGTGCTGCAGAGCCTCACTTGTGGGTACCCAGCCTTATAAATGGAATTCAGACCCTGTGTGGGCAGGAAACCCTTTCTGCATGGTGTGTGAGGATCTAAAAGGGCCAACACATTAAGCAGGCATCTGCTAAAAGCCAACATTGCAGATGACAATAAGGGAACACCAAAGGAAATTCTGAAATCCTATGAAACCCCACTTTGAAGACAGAGGCTAAACAGTTTCTTCTGAGTTGCTGAGCAAGACTCAGTATTTTGATTTAAAGTACTGCTTTCTTTTTAATTGCCTGGTAATGTATTGCGTGTTAGATGTCATGAGTTGAAACACACAAAGATTGGAGGAACATCTCACTTTCCCAGGGGAATGCAGAGAGCAATAGATCCCAGACCTGTATTTACTCCTTTACTTCCTATCTGAATGATTGAGCCTTGGTGTTCCCCCTGTATTGTAGGCTGTGCTTCAGAGGAAGAAAACAAAACCCCATGCTTCTAAAGAGAGAAGCCTCTAGCCTGCTCGATAGGATTTGGTGTGGATTAGTAAGTCTGAATCAGGCAAATGAAGGAATTTAGTCCTTGTCTTTCTGGGTATCAGTTGTCCATTTTATAGAAAAGAAGTAAGTAGCCTTTTAAAAAAAAGCAGCATCAACAACTGAAATTTCAAGAGTGCCTGATAACACAGGCATCTTTGCACATTCTGCATGATTGCTGAGCTGCTTGATCATCTCCAGATGCATGAAGTAGAGGAGTGCTACATTCCTGCCTCTGGAACAGGCTTGAACACTGGGAATGTGTTGAACTGCTGGGTCTGTGAAAATGGAGGCATTCTAACACGTACACAAGATGTGTACTTTCAGGAACACAGGGAACCCAAAACCCTTGGACTACAAAATTTAGTCATTCCCAGAACTAAGCAGCAGCTGAGGAGCTTTCAGCATCAAAAATTTGGACTTAGATCCCAGGTTCATGTATCCAAGACGTCAAGAAAATTTACTTTCTTAGCAGCAAATATACTCAGGGTGTGTACAAATTTCACACAAAATGGAATGTGATGTTAAACCATCTTATTGTTGTTTTAAGGCATTTAAAAGAGTTTGAAAACTATTTTGGGCATTAGAGAAATACATTTTTACAAAGCTGCACATAAATATGTGAAGGGTGGGTGTCAGGAGGATGGAGCCAGGCTTTTTCTTCTCAGTGGCATCTGATGATAGGACAAAGGGCAGTGGGTGTGAGCTGGAACAGAGTAGGCTCCACATCAGTATGAGAAGGAACTTCCCAGTGAGGGTGACTGAGCACTGGAATGGGCTGCTCAGGGGGGTTGTAGAGTCTCCTTCTCTGGAGACACTTAAAACCTGCCTGGATATGTTCTTGTGTGACTTGATCTAGGTGATTCTGCGGTGGCAGGGGGAATTGGACTGGATGACCTTTCGAGATCCCTTCCAATCCCTAAAGTACTGTGATGCTGTGAAGCATTAGAAGAGGCATCTCCTCTGTTTGTATTAGAAAAGCAGTATTGGAATTGAATTTTACTTTTGAATGAACAGTATTCCTCCAAAGTAATTCAAAGACAAATAATACCTCATTCTCATCGGGTACTTTCAAAAATTAAAAACAGACTAAACTTCACTAAAAGAAAGTTGTTGATTCAGTTTCACTTGTCCAATGGACCAAAAGAGGTCTTATGTAAAACACTCCAAACACATTTAAGTATCAGTCATGGTAGGATTTAATATTTCCATCTCTGTAATTAAAGAAAAATGTACTGAGAAAAGAATGGTTTTAAAATGTAACTGCAAATTGTCTTCCTCCAGTTTGTGGTTTGCTTTCCCAAGCATATGGGGGCTTGGCATCCTGTGACTTTATTAGCTATGTTATCCATTTATGATCTTGGATCTAGACAAAGCAGATCAGAAATGCCTTGTATTGAATTCTAAGATGTTTATCAATACCTAGAGGAACAGATAAGTTGAAATTTACTTGAAATTTGTTCATTCTGTTTTGCCTGCAAAATATTTCTGTAATTTTCCTGCATGACTAACCCATTAGTCTGGATTAGGTGAAAAGCAGATGACTCTGTAAAATTCAGAGGAAAAATACCTGTAGAATGCAGTGACATTAAATGTCATGCCTCAGCAAGGTGAGAGTGTCTCATAGCCATCACAGAATCACGGAATCATCATGGCTGGAAAGGACCTCCAGGGTCATCGAGTCCAACCTTTATCCTATTATCTAACTGCTAGACCATATCCCTAAGCGTCACATCCACTCGTTCCTTAAATGCATCCAGGGACGGTGAGGTGTAACTCACATATCTGAACCTTGAGGTGCAACTTACATATCTGAACTCAAGTCAGTGAGACTGCTGGTGCTGGATGTCTAATTGAGAGTATGGTTTGATTTTACACATAAACCAATCCAAAAGGAAAGTAACAGATAAAAGCACAGTTCTCTGCTTCCTTGTCCCATTCCATATCTCCCACCACTACCCCTTAATTGCCATTACCAGTCCTCTAATTCCCTAGTGGCTCGCTTCTGGGAACTTAGAAAAGCAACAAAGAGCAAAATTAAAGGGTTCTTCCCCCCAACTGTATCTTCTTGAACTTGATTGTCACAAGATCAGGGTCACCTTGATCTTCACTACAAAGAGGAGACCAAGCACTTGGAGAATAAGGAAAGCAGACACATCTCTCAGAGATAGAAAGCCATTAAATGGGTGAGCCATAAAGTCAAACCACACCCTGAAACACAAGAGTTAGTGAGGACCTGCTCTGCAAGAACCAAAAGGCTTTAAAAAAGCATTTTAATTTGTGCTTCTCAAAAACGGAAGAGTATAAAAATACACAGCCACTCCAAAGGCACAGATTTCAGATGTATTATGAAGTAGTCTTAGTTGTCACGATGTCAGGTTACACTCCACACAGGCAGAAATGCTTACAGTTAGGAAGGGATGCCGCGAGTTCTGTAACACACGGTTTTCTGTCAGCGTGTGTGCTACTTCATCCTGAAACACAAGCAAAAGGAAATGAGCAAAAGGGTCCACTTCAAATACTAACAGAGCACTTGCTTACAAGGAATCAGAGAACCTTTGATATGACTTTCCCAAAGGCTACATCAAGGCTGAACCAGCATCCAGCTACTCACCTTTGCTACAATAACTTCCTTCTTCAGAATTTTCATAGCATAATACCGTCCAGTTGCCTTTTCTTTAACCAAAATGACTTTTCCAAAAGTGCCTTTTCCCAGTAGTTTAAGGTACTCAAACTCATTCATGGTCTGTTAATGATACAGATTCAAGGTTCAGAAACAGAAATTACTCCTCCATAAAATGAATACCTGTGCACTCCCAAAGATGATCAATCTAACTATGCAGGGTAAACCATAATCTTTCAGTTAGCAGGATGCTCTTTCATGCAACTAGACACCCAACTGTGCAAATACCATTCAACATACTACCATTAATCTACAGACTTTTTAACCACTTTATCAGTGCAGACATTCACTAAAAGGTACGTATTGCTCTGATTCCAGGAATTAAACCCACATCTTTCATCTGATGTTTCAAACTCTCT
>JAOXOE010000405.1:26700991-26732710 GCA_028565055.1 Phoeniculus purpureus | reverse complement strand
AGTACCTAACCACCCTCTCAGTAAAGAACTTCTTTCTAACATCCAATCTAAACCTCCCCTGACGCAACTTGAGGCCACTTCCCCTCGTCCTATCATCACTGACCTGAGAGAAGAGACCAACACCAGCCTTGCTACAGCCTCCTTTCAGGTAGTTGTAGAGGGCAACAAGGTCTCCTCTCAGATAAATAAATAAACCCAGTCTCTAGGTTTACTATAAAATCAATTGAATTGTTTTAAAATATTTACTTTACAGTGATGGTCAACATAATAAATCAGATGATCCATAGTAATATCTGTGCCCTAATTCCCCTTGGTAGGAAAAACTTACCTTATGTGTGACTGGGTTCTTTGGTTCGGGGTATTCATCAGTGGAGAGCGTGGCGAGTAGCTGGAATGTTTGGGCTTTCAAGACTGTTGTGAATTTTTCTGCTAAATTGTTGTAATTGAGGGATCTCTTTTTCCTATCCATTGCAGAACTGATTTTTTAAAGAGAAAAAAGTTATCCCCGTACCCAGCCTATATCTAACAATGTTAAGGTTAATACTGTTTTAAGGATTTAGTCTGAGGTTCAGAACTGAGCCTATAATAAAAACCTTTTCTCAGTCTTAAATATAGAGTAGCTATTTGCTACCCACCAAAATTTCAGGCTATTCAACCCAACTCTTCCTAGTGTTCAGAATTTATTCTTTAGTTTTGCTTTTCTGCCCACTGAAACTGAGGAATCGATTCAGCACTTCTGCTGGGGAGACTTTTATTTTCTTCCCTTATCTAGATCAGGAATTACGCTTTTCTTCGGGATGGATGTGCAGATCTTGAGCGTTTGTTCTTGTCTATCTCTGCAGAGGAGAAACCCAAGGTCTGTCTTGGCTCTGAAGAAACAGTTTGAAGAAGTTTCTTGCATCCTCCCTTACTAATGAGCCTGATGACCAAAATAGCTCTATCTCTGTGCACACAGCTCAGTTCCCAGTACCTATCTCATGCACTGTGACTGCTTAGAATTAGGGCAGAGTCCAAGCCTTCTACATGTGAGTTTGGTGGTTGGGTTTGCCCCACAGATAGGCAGGGCAATAATTTGGTCTAGTATGGCAGTAGTATGTGAAGCCTTGAGGACCCAAAACAGGGTATATGTTTTTGTGTACAAGTTGAAGTTCCAGGAACATGCAGGGAATCAGTGTGATACTTCTCTAAAATAAAACTTTAGTATAAAGCACTATAAACTTGGTTTCTACAAAGACCTTGAGATAAAAGCATGCTGCATCTCGCTAGGGTAGTTCTTGAAACATAATGCTAATCTGGTCTTGGCTAATGCACACAGGTCCTTCAGACACAGTTGGATACCTTACTTGAAGGACAAGAGAGCATTAAGAGTTGCAGCAACTTTACTGCCCAAGCCCTCAACCACGGCACTGAAACAGAAGTTCTGCTAGTGAAGAAGCAAATGAGCGACAAGCTGAATGAACTGGCTGAGAGGGATTTCCCATTGCAGCCCCGTGAAAACGATCAGTTGGACTTCATCGTGGAAACAGAAGGTCTGAAGAAGTCCATTCACAATTTGGGTACTATTTTAACCACCAACGCTGTTGCCTCTGAAACCGTTGCCACAGGTGAGGGACTGAGGCAGACAGTAATCGGACAGCCCATGTCTGTTACCATCACAACTAAGGACAAAGATGGGGAGCTCTGTAAATCTGGGAATGCTTACCTCACTGCTGAACTGAGCACACCCGATGGGAGCGTAGCAGATGGAGAAATACTTGACAATAAGAATGGCACGTACGAATTTTTGTATACTGTTCAGAAAGAAGGGGATTTCACTTTGTCACTGAGACTTTATGATCAACATATCAAGGGCAGCCCATTCAAACTTAAAGTGGTCAGATCGGCAGATGTGTCCCCTACCACTGAAGGGGTTAAGAGGCGTGTTAAATCTCCTGGCAGTGGTCACGTGAAGCAGAAAGCTGTGAAAAGACCTGCAAGCATGTACAGTACCGGCAAACGAAAAGAGAATCCCATTGAGGATGATTTGATCTTCAGAGTAGGTATGTGACTTGTCTGCTACCTATTGACATACTTAAAAATAGGTCAGGGAAACTTTCTGAAAGCAAAAACATCTAGAAGTTAATTTATGGGAAAGTTGTGTATAGAAAAACCTGATAATACCTTTAGGCGTCTTGCCTTTAGTTAATATGTACATTTCAAAGGCACCTACTTCAAAAAAACCTGTTTGCAGCTAATATTAAATTAGAAATTGGGTTGAGAAATGCATACATTTGATTCAGAATAAAACACTTTACCACCTCTTTTGTATCCTGTTGGGCATCATAAAACGAAAATATAATAAGATTGATGCTTCAGGTTAGGTTAAATGACTTCGTGAAACAGTTGCATGGCAAGAAGGGAAGTAGGAGGACTCCTCCTCCAAAACTAATGCCCTAAAGGTTCATCTAATTAATTAACATGGAACTATACAAGTTCAATCTTGTGGTTATATATAGTAGAGTCTCCTCCTCTGGAGACATTTAAAACCCGCCTGGATGTGTTCCTGTGTGACTTAGTCTAGGTGATCCTGCTCTGGCAGGGGGATAGATGATCTTTCGAGATCCCTTCCAATCCCTAATAATGATTCTATGATTCATTGTCTCAGCACAGGACAAAGTTATGATTTCCTTTATTTGCATTTCCCCCCCGCCCAATATCTAAACACGTTTGTTTCTTTATGTGGAGCCACGCTGTCTAACTCAGTGGACTTCTAATGCTTGGCTCAAATATAATGTCTTGATGTTGCTTACCGTGATTTTCTTTCAGATCTTTAAATACTCTTCTTTTAAGCTATACAATAATCATCATTTAAAAGTCTGTACCATGGGGTGTTCTGTTTTAGATCACATGCTTATGTATTTATTAAATACTTTTAATATTTACAATAAATTTATATAAAATTTATTTATTAAATACTTTTCACTTTGAACAGTCAAAGGAAGAATAAGTTAATTCTTAGTATGCACAGGTCAGGACTTTCTCGGTGTATTTTAGCAAGTTTGTCAACCAGTTGGCAAGGAGGCTTTCCCCATTGTAGCAGACAACGGATGGTTGTTAATCCTGCAGTGTTTTGAAGTTACTCTGTTGAAAATTCATCTGGACACCATTTGTCAGTTGGTAAATGCTGTCCATCCAATTCTAGTAAGTTCCTTGCTTTGATGGAAAGTGCATGTTATAATGTAATAGTTTTATTTCAGAAAAAGCATCTAACCATGTCAGCGTAATGACCCCAGAAATATAACAACTCAGAGGTTTTTTTTTCCACAGGGCTGTTCATATCCAGCTTTACTGTGGCTAAGGCTAAATTTTACGGTGACTGCTGAGTCCAAAGTTAGAAATATGATGCGTATAGTGATATGACTCTGGTTTGGGTTTTGGTGGTGGTGTTTGTATTCTTATTATTGTTTTAAACTATGACCTCCAACATGCCATAAATTATAGAAGTCTTAAGTGTTCCCCAAAAATCACAGTGCCCTTTCTGTTGTGATGCAGTTGTGACCATGTGCTTTATTTTGGCTTCTTCACCATGCTACACGCCCCCCCCCAAAAAAAAAATAAGAGGAAATAAAATAATTAGTACAAGAGCTACACATGTTTCAGAGCTTCTGCTTGAAAAAACCTCTTGGGAGAGCCCACATTTGAGGTGTATGGATTGCTATTCCATTAAAAAGCTGAGCTTAATACTTCATCAGTGGCTGTTCAGTTCTCAGCCACTCATTTCACAGAATGACCCTATGCAAGGATGTCCCTCTGGGCTTCTGTGGGCTCACACATGCATTGTCTGAAAGGTCTCTTAAGTCATTGCAGCTGTAGGTCTCTAGCTTTTTAAATTCTTCCAAAATATGGGAAATTAATGAAGACAGGTAGAACTTCTGACACTTAACAGGGGATTGCCTTCATGGATTTAAGAGTTTTTCTAACACAGCCGTGTGTCTCCATTTTGAACCAGTTATTGGATACCTCTGGTAAACCTGGCTAGATCTAGATTTGTTTTAAACTGGGCAAGACAGATCTTGTATTTGGCTTGCCAGAAGCTCACACAGCTGCGCAATGTTCCTATGGACATCCAAGTATACAGAGTATGCTATTGTACAGATGCTGATCTGTGGGCTTCTATGCAGAAGTAAATCTCCTCTAGCAGGAGATTGTTCTTGTGCTAGCGTTCAGATAACATTACTACAACATTAGCACAGTTAAGTGCTTTCTTTCCTGGGGAATTGCGTGTTGTATCTTTGGCCAATCATGTGTTATTCATGGCTTTAAAAATGGCATGTAGTTCTATTTAGAAGTTTTAAGTTCAAGCTATTGACAGCACATTTATACATTCAGGTAATTCATTATTTACAGGAACAGAATATTTCTTGTTTCTTCCTCTCCTCTTTCAATAATTTATATCCTCATCCTCTTCTATTTTCTGAACAGGCGCAATCTCTTAAGAATGTGTCTGTGCAGTTGCCTGTGTAGCATGTGCTTAGTTTATACAAATGAAAACAAAAACAATCTTAGGACACCCCAAAAATGATGGTTGCACAAGGTTTTTGCTACCTCTACAAGTGGAAGGAAGCACTAAAGTGAGAAGGAAGGATCTTTTATGTTAAATCCTGTTGTTGTGCCTTACACCCATGCTGAGCAGAGGTGAAGGGAGATGAGGAATGTGCACAGTGTCAACCTATTCCACCTTGCATGGTGAATCTCTATGTCCTCCAAAGGAGGGTTAGGAGCCATGGGTGGCATCAGTTAATTACTCTGTCCAGGACCCCATTTTGTGCTCTAGCTCTGCCTTGCTGTGCCATATGCCTTGCTATTTTTTCTTCTGGCACTTTTCATTACAGAGTTCTTTGACACCTTTTAGAAGTAGTGGTGCTATTTCCCACTTTAACAGCTTTTCATTTATTTATACTCGGGGTTGGCATCAGATACAGCCAGATGGAGAGCTGCTTTACTGCTAGGAAGATCAGTTTTCCTTTTCCTCAGACTGTGTTGAGTTGTCTGTTCAGTCATGTAACTGAGCATCTGAGTGTAGCTGGTACATTGAATAATTCACTCTGATGCAACCAAAAAAGTGCCTTTAACAGTACCTTCTGTCATGCTCCTTACTAGGTGTGAATGTCATCTTCTGGTCTGTTATCAGTGCTGAAAGCAAAGTGGTGCCTTCATATGAACTCCACATTAAAACTCATAAACAAGGGCTGTGTAATAACAGCTTTAGTGCAGTTTAAAGCAGGCTTAGGGGGAGGGAAGAGCTTCTGGATTGGGTGTTTCTTCTTTCATTTTCTCTGAAGGCTTCTGCCTGAAACACTGTTGGGTTGTCCTGTTTGAAAAGAACAGGGCTGTGAATAGGTACATATTTTGTGAGGTTTTAAAACAGGAGAAGATCTCATTGAAAAAGCATGCATTTTTACAGCTGCTTTTGGCCCTCTTGTATGGGTGCTTCAGAAGAATCTTCCCCCTGCAGCAAGCAGCATCTGCTTCTTTCCACCCCTTCTCAACATTTCCAGTAAGGTCTGGCCAATTTTGTAGCCAAATTGCAGTCTGGCTGAGAGCGCTGGAGAAGGAAGGGATGTGCACGTATAGTTGTTCTGTGTATTGCATGAGTATGATAAACGAAATGCAGAAGCCCCCTTTGAGACATTTGAATCCATTGTTCTTCATTCTCTGTTTCAGAACTCTGGCACAAACCCATTAACAAGCAGTAGGAAATAGCAAGATGTTTTAATTACATTTGTGTAGAAATAGGAAAACCTAGTACTGGGGAAATTGAATTTAGTTGTCCAGTTTATTAGCTCAGATCCCACTGAGGCTTCTCATGAACTCTGTGTGGATTTGTGATGGCCAGTGTGAAACTGGTCCAGGCCTACATTGCATAGGGTTGCAGTCATACCTGTATTGGACAGGGGCTGAAGAATCCTTCCCATCACATTGCTGGCAAAATCCCCAGCGTGAGTCTGATGTCCTGGTGACAGAGACTTGATCTTGGTTCAATTCTTGTCCTTCAGAGTTTTGGAGCTCTACTAGTCCAGCAAAGAACTGCTGCTGAGGTGCACCTATCCCTAGCATTTGTGGATACCGAGCTGTTAAGCAAGACTTGGAGGTGGCTTTGGCCAAGCTTTTAGGGACAGATGCTGTGTAAAGCAAGTTAATACAAATCAGCCCAGACTTCACTATGAACAGTGTAAGAGAGTATCTGCCAGAGTTCCTACTGAATTATTCATTCCTCTTTAAACATTACAAACATTGTGTGTCTTCACCCAACAGACTGCTTTTAAAATTCAGATTTGCAGGGAAGTTGATTAGAAATACTGAAATTTGTTCCACGATGAGCATGTGGCTTGTTAACAATCTGATCCGGTGCGATTTTACTACAAAGCCTTTTGTGTTTGAACCGTATCTGAGAGAGGACATCATGTCCTCGTAGCATGTAAGACATGATAAAATATCTTTTGGTGCTTTAAAGAAAAAGAAAATGAAGCTAGGGAACAAGAAAGCAACTCTGACGCCTTGTCTGTGCAGTGTGCGTGTAGACCTTTTCAACCTGTTTAGTTTTATCCTCTTGGTTTTTTTCAGTACCGCAGACAGAACAGCCCAAGAGATAACTGAAGTGTTGTAGGTAGGAATGAAATGGTACTTACACAACAGTTATGGCTGCTTGCAGCCTCTAAAGTCTCCCCATTAATGTGTGAGCTTTCTGCAGGGGGTTTGTCTCTCTGAATTCAGGGGCAGTGACATCGTTTTCCTTTGTGTTTTAGGAAGCCAGTAAATCTAGGTTAGCAAGCAGGGAGGTTATTATTCATATTAGTGAAACTTAGATAGCAAAACCAACTCCTCCTGTTACTATGAACGTTAAAATTGTACATTGTACAACAGTTTTGTCCAGATGGCCAACATTTACAGAGCAGATTCTTGGTGCAGTTACATGATGTAATTTTTGCCTTCTTTGTGATGAGATTCAATCAGGCCTCTATTGTGCAAGAATCAAAGACTGAAATTATGAAGCATCTGATTGTTTTGAGCTGCAAATGTGTACTCCTTTGTTGAAAGCATATCTTCAAAGCTGAATTAATTGGTTTGTGCAGGATACAATCAATAATGCCAGAAGGATTTAGACAGGACTAAGGCAAATCTGATTGTTTGTTATCTGTGTACAAAGATAATGTAAAAGGAGCTGTTCCACAGGCCACAGATGTGCTAATTACTTGGTTCAGCCATCCCTTTTTGAATACACTGCTGTCCTCTCCCGATCTCCAGCAACTTGACACAGAAGTGGCAGTAAAATATCTATATTTTTTCCTCCTCTGTGCCCCACAGTAGCTCAGGACAGGAAGACATCAAGGCTGGGCAAAGGAGACACAAAAGATGCAGGCTTTCATCTCCAAACCAGGCTGCTTTCAAAACACTGGAATGAGGACCCCACAACCATCCTCTGGTTCCAGCCCTGTGCATCTGAAATGTTGATGCCTCCCGAGGCTAAGGAGTAATGGCCATGGCTGACCAAAGCAAGGGTGCCTTGCAGTAATAGATTTGCTGTAAATTCTCTCAGGCAGATGCATGTATAAGGGAGGAACCTCTAATGACAGAAAAGAGTTTCAACACCACTATCTGAACTGCTGCCACTGCCTGTGCTTGGATTCAGATCTTCTCTGGCATTGTGAATTCTTCCAATCAGAAAGTTCAAAGTTATCTGTTTTCCTCTTGAACGTAAGCTAGGGGATAATCTGTGCTTCGCTAACCTCAGATTTCTTCTTCAGAGAAGTTTGTGCCACTGCAGAGGGGGCTGCATTAAGGCCTGTGTGCAAATTAGGCTCCAGGGTGCTCTGCACAAGAACATGGCATGGAGCTGAATGTCACCTGCACACTGTGCAAATAAATTACCATTTCTTAAACCTACTGTGCAATGTGACTGTGCATTCCTGGGTAATTTCTTCTGGTTTTCCTTGGGGACATGTTTACAAGATCCCACTGAAAAAATGCTTGAATTCTCTACATAGGTCTCTCTTCTCTTTAAAATTGAAATTCCTTGACTTCCAAGAACATGTTTCTAAGGGTAAAGAGCATACATTCCACAAAGTTTATGCTAGTCAGTTCCAGATGCTCTAGCTTATGCCTTCTTTTCTCTAACAAATGTTTTCCCTTTAGTCTCAGCAGTAAAATGAGAATGTTTCTCCCTTTACGTCCATTCTCTTTGGCTAAAAGGCAAAAAAGGAAACTTATCATAAGCATATGGTGGAAGAAAATGACTGCACGTGTTCCTTAGGCACTGCTCATTAAAACAGCGCACATTCACGTCTCGTGTGCACACTGTAGCTAGTATGTACCTCACTCTTCCAAAATTATGTATTCCCCTTGCAGCACAAAAAGTGAGAAGTATTTGCCTTGTTTAGAGGACAGATTGTAAGGGGTTCAAGAAAACAAGCCTTGAACAAAATGACATGCTTGCAGCACGAAATGCAGAGGAATGGATGTTACTTGTTAGCCCATGACAGGAAATGCATAACCCATAGCCGTCACCACAGCAGAAAGAAGGGCTGTTAAGAGCGTACACATCCTAGTGAAAGCTAATGCATGTCTTATATTTATCATCAGTCAGAACAATTTTAATGACTGAGCTCTAGGATGTTTTAGCATAAGATAAAATACCTTTTTTTCAGTTAAGACCATGTGTTGAAATAAATCATCTGATAAAGAACTTGTGAATGCTTGTAAAAATAATTCACCTGGAAACATGCCACTGCACCCAAGTCTTGGAAACAATAGCTTAGAGAGACTTTTTATTTTAAAATTCATTCATTATGAATAACCTTGGGGTCAAAGATTTACAACTGCAGTCTTGTCCAAGACCCCTGGGCCTCCTTTACAAACAAAGCAGGTATTTGGATACTGTTCTGTGCTCCAGGTGTAATTTGGACCAGCCATTTTAGGGCTGATCCTTATAAGACATTGATTTGCCATGTGACTCTTCTTGGAATGTCTCAGCACAAACATCTAAGTAATGAGGCACCAAAACTTAATGAACCTTTGTGAAAATTAGACATTTTACAGCTCCTTATCCCTTTAAGCCACTAGGGAAAAGACTTATAGTCACTACTGCGTTCATTCTAGGTAAAAATGGGACCTCTGTTGGTGCACACTTCTTTATTCGAACAACTAAGGTCTTTGCAGAAGCGTTCAGTGTCCAGGTGCTCATCTTCGTTGGCCCTCATGTTCCAATCACTCAAAACCAGTTCTTCATCTGTGTTTCCCTCCTAAGGGAATTTTTGAACTATGACTGAACTCGCTGTATGAGTGAACAGTAAAGTTTCCTGTTCTGAAATGGCCCCATCCAGAGTGATCGCCAATAATGTTTTATCTCAACTTTGTGACAATCCTTTGGTGCTTGGAATTTTGGATCCATTACCAAGATGGTTCTTTGAAGTTGTAGCAGCTGTAACAACTCTTCTCTACAGGTCTTCAATAGACATCAGGGATGTAATAAATTCATGTGTTTGGCATTCATGTCCTAACTGATTAGTCAAGTCTAACCTGATTTCTTATATGCTTTGTGTTCGCTTTTAGGCACCAAAGGAAGAAACAAAGGAGAATTTACAAATCTTCAAGGTGTAGCTGCATCTACAAATGGAAAAGTATTGATAGCAGACAGTAACAACCAATGTGTGCAGGTATAAGGATTCACCACTGGTAGCGTTTTTCTTCTCCCTGCTGCCACACCTCTGCCTTTTTTGTACTCCAGGAAAGACACACTTTGTACAGTTTAAGCAGGCGTAGAAAATAGAGAGGAAGCTCAACTTGTTACTCATCCACTGTCATTCAGTCTTCTTGACCTGCAGCTATATTTTTCTGATCTACACTGTATCTAGTGTAGATCTGAAAATCTACACAGACACACAGATTATTAGGGGTTGGAAAGGGCCTCCAGGGATCATTGAGTCCAACCCCTGGAGTGTATCAGAGTGTATTTCCCTTTCTTCTGATGTTTGCAATTAACGAAGAAAACAAGCAGTGCAATAGTCTGTAAAAACGCCTTTTTGTGAGTTTTACATTGTGAATTTATCACTCCGTGTGTCCATAAATCTAGAGCAAGGTGCCACATATATGATTTCTTCAGCAAAAACAACTACAAAAATAAACATGTAGATAGAACTTCCAAATGAACTTTAGTTTGCTTAAATGACTTTCCTGTCTAATATGACAGGTTCTTTGGCAGCACCTCTGACACCCTTGATTTCTTGGGTTCTGTAGCCTATGTGAAAATCAAACCGGATTTTCTTTTGCTTGCCACTTCTCTTTTTGGCTATTAACCATTTGTCATCACTCTTCAGGCTGCCCATGTGGTGGCAACAAACAAGGCAGCAGTGTGTGGCTTATTCTTTGGGATGTGGGAACTAGCAAGCCATATGCACTAAGAACTCATTTCCAGGCCTTTTCAAAGAGATGGATTCAAAGATTCATGAGCACCCTAACACTTTGTAACTAGCAGCCACTTCAGAGGGATTTCAGTGTCTTAATTACCTAACTTGGGCACACAACCGGTGCGCTGAATTTTTTATGGGTAAAACATCTCTCGGGAAATGGCCTTTACTTTATCTCTAAGTAAAACAATTAAATCTTGAAATCATCTTTTAGCTTCTGTTCCTGTCTTTTCTATGAACATAATGTTTGACTGTGGTTGAGTCACTCAGTGCCTCAGTCTCCTAATTTCTAATATGGGAACAAAATCACTTCCACCTGGAAGGGACATAGTGAAGTTTAATTCACTAACATTTGTAAAGCACTTTGAGATCACTGAAGAAACAGTGCAACGTACGTGCAGAAAACCTCTTTTGAAATTAAGTTTCAGGTGGAAGCTTATTCTTAAATCAGGCATTTCACTTTCAAATATGGACTATGTAAAAGTGTTTCATGTTCCTAGCTCTGTTCCTGACTCTAGTGTTCATTAAAGATTTGCTGAACCCTAAGCTCCAATAAATATTTGATGTCATTACACAGACTTCACTTAAATGTTTTCTGTTACAGATATTTTCCAACGATGGTCAGTTCAAAAGCCGTTTTGGCATACGAGGACGGTCTCCCGGCCAGTTGCAGCGGCCAACAGGAGTGGCTGTGCATCCCAGTGGTGACATCATTATTGCAGACTATGATAACAAATGGGTTAGCATATTCTCATCAGATGGAAAATTTAAGGTATGAGATGCTACATGAACTCTCCTGAACTTTCTCTGTCTTACACCACTACTGTGTATGTAGCCCTGTGTGTTTTTGTCCTCATAACTTCTGAGAAGAGCACACCTCTTATTTTCATAGCAACTCTGATCCTTTTCATAGGAGTGACATAAGAAGGCAGCAACTACACTACAATGATGCTTGCCAGCCTGCAATATGCGTTTTTCTTCACTTGATGCTGTTCTCTGAATGCGTGTTACCCAGTCTGGTGATGCATGCTAGAAATAGCTACGTAAGCAGAGGTCAGCAGTGCCCGCAGTTCAGTGAGCTAAGGGACCTGCACAGAGACTTTCTACCATAGTTACTTAGTCTAGAAATCTGTATTGGTGAGAAATTGCCTATTTGCTAGTTGCTAATTTTCTGGCAGCCTAATGACCAAAAAGCTCAGATCCTGAGCTGCTCATATACCAAAGCATGACCTTCGTTACCTTCCTTTAAGTAGTCTTTGTAAATTGAAAAGTAGTAGAGCAAACAGGCAATTGTTTGTGCACAGTCCTTGGTGACCTCCATCTGGGAAACAGACATGTCTAAGTGTATGCTTTGAAAGTATCCAGATCCTGCGTAGGCTTGAAACTAAAATACAACAATACTAACATGCAACACAAGTGTTTAAAAAAAAAACAGATTACTTGCATTTTCAGAGAGTATGTGATTTTTCTTTGTCAAGTAGTTTTGAAAATGTACGGCTACACAGGAAAACACTGGATTGGCTGAAGTTCTTGAATGAAATGAAGATGCTGAAACAAAACCAGAGAAAGATGTAATTTAGTTAAGAATCTGGGTTATCTGGGTAACCTGGCTGGGTCTCAAATAATTATTACCATATTTAATGTGAACGGGCTTGATCTGGATACAGAGCATGCAGAGATTGTTTTTCTGTCTTCTCCAGAAATGCTGTAAATCCAGCATTTTGAAATGTGTCAGCTCTGGAGGAAAAAGCCATGGCTCTGGAGAAGCCAGTGCTATACACTACCACCAGGGAAACAGGTATTGAAAAACATGAACCACTAAGGTAGTTCCTCTGATGTAGCACCTTGGTTTTGGTCAATGGTTTTGTTGATTGCAATAACTAGATAAAGTTGGCAATGTAGTGTGGTTAACACCAGTTAATGCTTTAGACTTTATAGTTCTTGAGACTAAACTGATTAATTGAGAAATTAAATGTCAATGGTGTAAGATGCTGGTTTTAGATTGAATGCGACATGATATGTTCATGAAAGAAAAATACACAAATGTCTGTAGAAGCACTTGATATGTGGAGGGCAAGCATGATAGTATAGCTGAAGAAAAGGGCATGGCTCTAACATGTCTAGCCTGTGGGAATCTGCGCAAAGTCTTGCCATGTCTTGTGTGCTGGCAGTGGTAACTCTTAGCGGTGCTTTGTCCGTTTACACTGTGCAATGCTTGATAGACTGCACAGAGATAAGAGAGAAAGGGATAATGCTGTTTTACTTCAAAGGACTGTGCCTGCAAGTCCTTCTATATGATCTCTGATGCAGACAGTCTGCTAGTTAACTCAGCATTCTCACGGGGCTGTTTTGAACTTAGTCTAACCATTTTTGTTACTGCTTCCTCCTTTCTGTATTCACTTACACTTACTCTCCCTCAGCAGCATTTTAATAGTCATGTGAGCCAGAAGGCAAATTTCCACTGGAGCCAAGCCCAGGCATCTCTCTGGTTACAGCAAGGAGCTGACTCACCTCAGCAGTTTACAGTGCCAGGCAGGAAAGTGGCACCTTCCTCAGCTGCTGGTAGCAACAGAGGCACAGCTCCATTTTCTCAGGGCTGTAAAACTTGCGTGATTCAGAGGTGGACAAACCGTGATCTAAGATTACACCAAAACACAAGTCTCTTAAAATGAAACACGCTACTGTTCTATGAATGATAAAGCCTCAGGTAGAGTCTTAGGTATTGAGGCTTTCCCAGAAATCTTCCATTTCACTTTCCAGTGCTGGCTTCCTCTATAAATTACCCTGAGATTGCTTAGGAACAGTGTTGGAGAGACATATTGCTAGGCTAAGGGAAGAAAATGGTGAAGCAGTAGTGTCAGCTTCTGCACCAGTGGTGGTGTTCAAACCTAGAAGAGGATCAAGAACCAAAAGAATCATTCTTGGCCCTCTGAGGAGACAAGTACTTTCTTTCTACTGGAACGGTTGTACCTGATACACCTTGTTTTCAGCAAAACAGGGATACAAGTCAAGATCAAGTTTAGATGAATGGGAAAACCATGAAACATTTTATTTGTCAGACTTGTTTTTCTTCTCTTATTAGAAGAGTTGAGAAAGGAGCTGCTTGGATGTTATTGCATCTTGAGGTAGGAGTAGTTCTGTGAAGCGTGGTTAAGTGGTCAGAGTGGCTTAGTTGAGTTAAGACAGTCACACGAATGGTAAATGCATTCATGTGTGACAAAGCTGTATCTCTGTATTAGGGAAGTTCTCAAACAGGAAAAAACGGTATCTTGAAAGTATGTACATTAAGTCTTGACAGTTGTGAAGCTTTCAGACAGCAACAAGATCGGTGGACTTAAAGCCCCAGCATGCCTACCGCTACAGTGGAAAAGTCTCATGAACTTTTATGTAGTCCAGCTGATTATTACTTGTTTTTTCCTTTATGAATACCCCACAGTAGAGGATTTTCCACCTGGGTAGGAAGACTTTATAACCACATACTTGAAAACCAGTCTAAATTCATGAGAGCCTGTAAAATAAGGGACATAATGTCCGTGACTGAATTCAATTAAGCACGTTATTTGTATTAAGGGTTCACATGATTCATTATAATTTATCCACTTCTAATGGCTGAAAAGTCTGAAAATAGTTCCATTCATATAATTAACAGGAGTGACAGGGTTTCAAAATGTTCTGTTTGAAATAACCAAACCTCTAATTCTAAGAAACCTTCTAAAATAAAAATATACAAAGCATATGTTCAGCCAGACCCTGTCATGTGTCATCAGGATATTTTGATCTAAACTGGAGGCAGAGTAAAAAGCGCTGCAAACTCTAGCTGAGCATAATTTATTGCTGCCTGAAAATTACACTTTAAATCCAGGCCCAAGAATCGTGATTTTTATAACTCTTCTCAGCACTGAGTGCCCATTAATGTAGGACATGAATTACTCTTTCTTTTTTACTCTGTGTGTTTATACGGGCAGGAAGACAGTGTACTCAAGAGTCTGAGCCATTTTTCCATAGGAATCCTGGGAGGATGAGGAGGAGGTGGTGCAACGCCCAAACAGACAAACACAAGGGCATCCCAAAGGAAAGAGGGAATATAATGTAATCATCTGATTTGCATTTTGTTTGTCTTTGCTGCTTTGTTGTTATGCAAACCTGAATGTATACTGTAGGTCTGCTCTCTCATCTTTCCCCTGGTGAATGCAATCTTTTTTAATAGTTTTCCCTGAAGATATTTTAGAGTGATTTAATTAAGACGAGGTTTTGCCTAAGTATTTATCAATTCATAACACCATAGCTACCTGAACATAAGACAGACTTTTGATCACATGGAGTGATCATAAGCACAGTCCTGAAGCTACAAGACTTACTCACTGGAATTTTCTTTACTTGAGATGTAGAAAGTTTGTGTAGTAATGCTGGTGACTTTACCAGACAGCTTCAGGGAACTTAGATGGCTTTATTTTGGGGTGGCTTCCATCTTTAACTGCAACCCCTCCCATGAGAATGTGGTGTGGAATAGGAGAATGGGGCTTATCTTAAGGGTAGCTGAGCTCCTTCAGATACTAACATGGTTGTTTGATTTTAAAACATCATGAAACTGATGGAAATTAGTTAGGTAATGAATCTTCTCCATACCCTGAGATCTGTTCCCACCTTGTTAGTCACAGATTATCAGAGCTTCAGCTACTCTTTACCACTTCCAGTAGGAAGAGGAGAGGGGCAGAGAAGTCAGAAGCACTGCTTGCTCTAGGTTATAGCCTGCTTTGAAGCTTTTTCCTCAACTTCTGCTTGCTCTGGCCTGGCTGGGATGCTGCTTACATCCCCTCCTTAGATCTTCTCCTTGTCAATCCTATTAAAGAATGTTTCTAACTTTTTCTGATGTCTTTTGACAGCTTTCTAGCCTTTCCAAATAATTCACTGTGGGAGATCTACCTCTTCTCTTTTCCCTTTGACAGAACAGAGCATATTGCATACATTCCCTATCCTGATTATGCTGGTAGATGGTTTTGGTAGTCACAAGGCCTGTTTAAAATGATGTAAATCATTGTATTTACCTAAGACAAGTCAGTTTTAGCTGACACTTCCTATGTCTAAACAGCAAGTGTAGGATCTCATGTAGATCTGGTGGAATATCTAGAGGGTAGCCTGAGCTTTAGCTCTGCTCAGATTCTTTCCAAGATCATTCAGAAGCTGCATGGTGTCTCATTCATCCAAGAAAAGCAACAGAGGACATCACAGCCTCCAAAGCTCTGACTCCTCTGATGTAGCAGGCAGTGGTACATCCCTAACCAGATAGTCACTGGACTCAGGAATGGTATGTAATGGGAGGCAGAAGTCCTTTGTGCCTGTCTGTCTATCCTGCCTGGATCCCAGTGCTCCTGTACAGCTCTGTGTGATGATTTCTGACATGCTGTAGTTTACAAAGACACACAAATCTGATCAGTTGTATGTTTGGATTCAGTTAATGCTGAGGTGGCAGATTTTCTACTCTAGAAAGGACATAGGGAAAGCAATCTTTATTTTCAGCTAAAATACAAATTATGAAGTAAACAGTAAGAGATTTTAAGAACAATCACTTCCTCTGGGAAACTTGATTACACAAATGCCTTTGTGTCCAGCTGTGTGCCTGTAATGAAATCCTTGAACTGTAGTTATTTCTGTCATGCCAACATATTTTCCTGTTTTCTGTTCTCTTTTAGACCAAAATTGGGTCTGGAAAGCTCATGGGCCCTAAAGGTGTTTCTGTGGATCGTAACGGACACATCATTGTAGTGGACAATAAAGCATGCTGTGTCTTCATCTTCCAGCCGAATGGGAAAATAGTCACCAGGTTTGGCAGCCGAGGAAATGGGGACAAGCAGTTTGCAGGTACACTTGATGGTAATATGTAAATCCCCTTTTCTTGCCTCTTCTGCTCACATTTGCATGATGTCTGAGCATGTTGAAGGTGCTATATCCTACTTGTTTTTCCTATGGGGGAAGGTTCTGCTACACATAAAGTTCTAGTTCACCATATAATTGGTCATGAAGAATGCAACATCTGTTCTGCAAATGTAGCTGTAACCAGATTTGTTTTATCTGCATCTCTGTGCCTGGAAGCAATTTAGATCAGTGACCCAAGAAAGACTGATCTTACTTAGAATTTTATAAATGCTTCTTAATGCCCACACTTGGCTCTTCAGAGTAGTCAACTCAAACGCCGCTTTGTGTTTCCAACCATCAGATATACATTCGCCAACGCACTGAGAGGTATCTTCCCCTAAGAAAATAAGCCTAATGGGATAGTGATAAGATTGAGATCAGGAAGGCACAGTTATGTAAACGGAAAATGCCGGTTTGTGGAAATTGCCACTTAGATTCAACCGACTGCTTTCACGTGGTGTCTTCAAGTAGAAAATGCAATTAAGTTTTAAAAAACCCACGCTTATACATTTCCAGTGAACAGCTGTTTTTTCAGATGCTAAATTACTTATACAGGCCATTTTTGCAGGTGTTGGGTGACTCTGAATAAGAAGTTATAGATTGGTCTGATGTTCTGACTGGTTCACAGCATAACAAAACGAGCATCAATAGTGTAACCGCTTTTATCTTAGTTGAGTTCTCTTTCCATCTTATGGCACAAGGACCACATCCATATGAGAGCTTTGGCTGTAACACACCAACTGTCATCAGTTTTCTCGGTGTATCCAGTCTTTAACTGTAAAACTTGTAAGAATAATTCCTGAAAATACTCTGTAAATATTCTGAAAATACTCTGAGTGCAAATACTCTGTAACAGTGCGTTTAAAAAAAATCTATCACCTTGTCTTGGTGGTAGGCTACACAGAACAGGTGAGTTGTCACCACTAGATGATCCGGCGGTGGCAGTGGCAGGGGGATTGGACTAGATGTTCTTTCGAGGTCCCTTCCTATCCCTAATGTTCTGTGACTCTGTGAATGCTTTGAGTGTAAAGGTTTTCACCCATCTGTTTAACCTGACATACCATGAAAATGAAATCTGACTTCTGATCTGTCGAATAACTCAAAGTAGCACTCAGTATTTTGATTCAGGAATTTGCTTGTTTTCAAGCTGCCATTTGTTTGCTGTTAAAGCTTGTCCACATAATTCAATACACAACGTAAAGTGGAAAATGCTAGTTTCCCGTGATAGTCCAAGTAACTTCTATTCACGCTATAACTTACCTGACCAAATGCTTGCAAAAAGTTAGCACACGAAGCACAGACAATTTCAATTAAGACTTTACCTGAACATTTTTGAGAGCTACTGAGTACATGTACTTTATGCCTAAGCTTTATGTTTTGTCCGATTGATAGGCACATAAGTATCTACATAGTGTCATCTGTACATGAGAAAGGAAGGAATGGGCAAAGCTTGTTGATAGCACCATCTGACAGCTGGCTGAATGCGATGCTATTTGTGCTTACAAAAAGGCATGCTGAGCTTTTTTAAAACATGAAATGAAATTACTCTTAATTTGAAATTGATATTCCCAGTTTGACTGTTCTTGCTGAGAAGACAAATGTCATACTCTGGCAGGCTGAATAGTATTTTCTTTAATTTCAGCAGCCTTTTTGATTTAGTGGTATTATGAATTTCGTTTTCTTTCTCTGCATTGCAGGTCCTCATTTTGCAGCTGTGAACAGCAACAATGAGATTATCGTTACAGATTTTCATAACCATTCTGTCAAGGTACTGTCAGTTAACGGGAACTTGGACATCTCTTTATTTTATGCTAATACTTTCTTGGGGAAAAGAAAGTATTGTTAAAAACAGGGAAATGTCAAGAAGGACACACAACTGCTGGAGAGAGTCCAGCGCAGGGTCACAAAGATGATGAAGGGAGCAGAACAACTCCCTTACAAGGAAAGGCTGAGGTAGCTGGGTCTCAGTAATGTTCACAAATATGTGAAGGGTGGGTGTCAGGAGGATGGAGCCAGGCTCTGCTCAGTGGCATTGAATGATAGGACAAGGGGTAGTGGGTGTGAGCTGGAACACAGGAGGTTCCACATCAATATGAGAAGGAGCTTCTTCCCAGTGAGGGTGACAGAGCACTGGAAGGAGCTGCCCAGGAGGGTTGCGGAGTCTCCTTCTCTGGAGACGTTTAAAACCTGCCTGGACATGTTCCTGTGCAACTTGATCTAGGTGATCCTGCTGTGGCAGGGGGATTGGATTAGATGATCTTTAGAGGTCCTTTCCAATCCTCTGTGAAATCATACTCTCTATATATGAGGTCTGGTGTAAGTACTGCACATTCAGAGATCTTTGCATGCAGCGCATTGCTTAATGGAAATAGAATCTCATGCCTTTGGTGCCACTATAGTGTTCTCTAATTTAATTTCTTAAACATAGGTAGCACCTAAGACAAATTATATCAACTTAGTTATTTTTATTAGCTCTCTGCCAAACCTGTTATTTACCCTATGGTCTTTCCTATTGTAAGTAGGTTGGCAACTCTTTAATTTCGCCGTAAAAGCTTCCCACATTTATAGTTGAATACAATGATACCAAAGTAAAGATACATGACAGTCTTTAATTCTATACCTATAAGCTTTAAGATTACTGAATTAATTTACAACCCAGTGCTCTTAACATCCGTGTAACACATTATCAGCGCGAGGTACTTTCTCACAGTACCTCCAGCGCGTGTCCTTATACCCACGGGGAGTCCTGACTCATGGCCTGTTAAACACCAAGAGTGGTGTATTTGTCACAGCAATAAACCAAAACAAGGATACATCTAGACATGTCACGTGTTAGACATATGAAGAACCTACAGGCCATTTCAGACATCATTCACCTGTGCGTGTTTGTTTTCAGGCTGTGACATTCCCTTTCAGTCAAACCCTTTCAGTCACTTTCTGTGCTCTTTTTTCCCTTCCTTCCACATGTAGCAGCAGCAGGACACAGGCAGCAGAATGCTGTCCTACCCTATGTGCACCAGTCCCTGAGTTTTCACCTAATGGTTGCCTATTTTGACTGAACACAAAGATGAGCCTTTAGTCCAGTCCTTCATTGTTCATAACTGACATGATGAATCTTAGCTATTCACCTGAAATAGAAAAATCACTGCGTGAACACAGACATTCTCACGTCCTGAGCAGCGATGAATCGTCTGCCTCTTGAACAGCAACCTTGCTCTTGTACCCTTTTGGCAGTATGAAGTAGCAACACATATGGTTTGGATTAAGGCAAAGAAATCTAGACTGCTGCCGGAATCCTAAAGCAGATTGTTTATGTGGTTTATCAGCAGGCGGTCTATGCCTCCATAAATTACCCCTCCACCAGCAGGGCTTACTGTGGCAACAAGAATGCCTGAAAAGAGTTATAAGGGCAAACTGAAATGGAAAAAAAACCAAGAGATGTAAGAGGTGTGGCATCTTAGCATATTTATAATTATAGCATTCCTAATGAGAACAGAGAGTTCCCCTCTGTCTCTGGTATGATTCAACAGGATAAAAATATGACTTGTTACCATTTGTTATGAACTGGAAGAGATCCTTGTATTTGGAAGGTTCTCTAAATCAGTGACAGATAATTGTTGACACTTGGAGGGTAATTTAACATCTGAATGATGCTTTTGTTAGATGGTGGGGAAAGAGCAGAGGGTAGATTTTGTTTTAAATAAACAAATTTCACTCTTAATGGGTCCCACAGCCTCTTCCTAAAACCAGTGTCTTTAATTAAACATCCTTGCTCAGCAACATTATTTTAGTTGTATATTAACCTTCAAGTGCGTTCCTTCCTTCAGGCATCTTCTGTGGAATAGCCTACTCATTGTGGGCTTCTTCTCTGGTCACTCATCATACCCATTTTAATCCAAGGAGAGAACAGTATATTTTTGCTTGTTTTTTTCTCATTAGCTGACTTTTCTCTACTTTCTTTACCATCTGAGGCACCAACCTGGGTGCTTCCTTCCCCAAATGTTTTTCCTTTGTTCACTGTGGGTGTTAAGAAATAGAATGAAAGAAGGTTTAGATTAGAAATTAGGGAGAAGTTCTTTGCTATGAGAGTGGTGAGACACTGCAATTGGATGCCCAGGACAGTTGTGGATGCTCCATCACTTGGATGTCCTTAAGACGAGACTAGGTGGCACTCTGAGCAACCTGGTCGAGGGAGAAGTGTAATTGGAGCAAGATGATCTTTGATGTCCCTTCCAACCAAACCATTCTATGACTTCTTTACATTTTCCACCTTGTTAGCACTTGGCACTTTCCAGGTCTTTGCACTTTCTTCTGCAACCCACTGAGTGCTGTCAGACCTTGTGCTACAGCTGGGCCTGGGTCCAAGATGGACCAAAATAGAGATGACTGTGGTACTGTGTAAGTGACACATCCTGTATCTGTCTTGGGCCCACTGTTTCATCCAGGTCACTGACACAATACTCATTCATCAGTTTCATCTTTCTGCTGTCTAAGCATGTTACCATCACAGAGAATTCAGTTGCTGGACTGTTTATAGAGACAGCAGCATGCTGTTGTTCTCAAAACATGTTAGATTATGAAAGTCAGATAAAAGCGCACCTGCTCACTTGTGTTTCTGTAGGACTGACTCCCGGTGCCAGCTCTGCACTCAGATCCTCTTAATTCAAAACGCACAAGCTGCAGAAGGGTTCCTGGATGATGAGCAGCTTTTCTCCCATCTTCGGTGGTGGGGGTGTGTGTGCGTGTGTGTTCCTGGGAGCTCTTAAACTTGTTAACAGGTGAACTGGTAGTAATAGGTGACTAATACTTGATACAAAGCCTTATTCGGGTTTTTGTTTTAACCTGTACAGGTATTTAACCAGGAGGGAGAATTCATACTGAAGTTTGGATCCAATGGAGAAGGAAACGGACAATTTAATGCACCAACTGGAGTAGCTGTAGATTCGAATGGAAATATTATTGTAGCCGATTGGGGGAACAGCCGAATACAGGTAGAGATTTGTGCATTTCAAAGGTGCTTGATTATGAAAGCTAATACATTGATAATGCTGGCCACTGAAGTCTTCAGGCTTCCCAAGAAGCAGGATAGCAACCTTAAGACAACATTAAGAGTGATTGTAGTTTCTGAAGCAGCCTTTTTGTATGTCTTGTTGCTGGCTTGTCCCCTTTTAGAAGCAGTGTTCTCAGATGGTGGACTCGGCAGGATGACTGCTAGCAACTCTGATGGTTCCTGTGACCAAGGCTTTTGTCTCCAAGTACTTCCCTAAAAGCTGTTTGATGACTTAGGTGACTTGGAAGCATTGCTGAGATGAAAGTAATTTACGATCACCACAGCAGAAAATTGGAGATGTGGTGAAAAACATGAAAAAGCAAATGATACATCGTGAGGCAAATTGAGCAGATTTTTATCACCTTTTTTAAATGTAGAGAAAATATTCAGCTTTGATGTTATCAGAGTTGCTCTCCTATCCTTCAACTGCTAATCATCAAGTTGTCTTTTTTCACCAAAGAACATTCAATATATTAAGTGTGTGTATTATTTTCACTGAATATAGAAACGAGAGAGCTGCTTATCAGTTGTTCTCAGGAATCACTGTTAACAGCATAAACAAATTCCTGCTTTTCTCTGTACGAGAAACTAAGAGTCACGCTAGCCAAGAGTAATATTTGTTAGGAAAACAAGGTGTTGGTTGAGTTCCTGATTGAGTTGGATTATTTTTAGAACAAGGAACAGTCAAGGGGGTCTTTTTAGTATTCATTGCACATTTAGATGTTACCAAAGAGCCTGGCAGCTTTAATTAGTTCTGTTGAATAAGAAAATACATTTGTATATAAATGTGTGTATGATGAGAATAATGGATCAGATTCTGTCGTCGTTTATTCTAGAGTATCTCAAATGTTCCATAAAGAAGAAGTTTAAAGGTATAATTGACAGCAGGCTTGTGTCCGCTATTGTTCTTTTTTTATTCATAACATTTTCTCTGTGCTTTCTCACCCTCCAAGGTTTTTGATGGAAGCGGATCGTTTTTATCCTACATTAACACCTCTGCTGACCCACTTTATGGTCCCCAAGGTCTGGCCCTTACTTCAGATGGCCATGTTGTAGTTGCAGACTCTGGAAATCACTGCTTCAAGGTCTATCGATACCTACAGTAGCAATGAGCTCCGGAGATGGCTAATCTTCCACCTTTAAGAAAAGACTGGTCCTAGAGATCCAGTGCAGGATATCTGCTAAGTTCGTTTATAATAATGAAAGAGTCTCCTATGGACTTCTCATGTTAATTTCCAAACTTACCTTGTTTACATAGGACTTGCACCTCTTGTGTTTCTCACTGAACTTGTAAGGGTTACTATACAAAATCCTCCTTAATCGAATTCATAAAGATAATGTGATATTAAACACAAACTGCAACTTGCAGAACTGGAATTCAGTCATTAGGCAAAAATGAGAGAAATCTGGGAGAAGTCCCCAAAGCTTTTAGAAGACGGCAAAGGGTAGTTCCTGCTCAGAGCTTCCAAATTCAAAGAAGTTCTACTGTTATGCATTATTTAACCCAGAGGCTGTCCTGGGAATCTTCTAGATCTCGTTATCATGTTAGGTATTCCACTTCTAACATTTCTCAGTCTTACTATCTATAACAAGTAGCTCCTTTTAGTATAAGGTTAAGTCTCACAAAATCCGTCTAGCTCTAACCATCAGACCTAACACAACTCAACGTTTAGCACTATGAGAATCAATGCAAATTCCCTACTCATGTGGGATTAATGAAGGATTGTTTCATGTGCTTGTTTTTCACTCTTCCTCTTGCTCAATATGCTGGAAAGACTTTACAGAGACCTGACATTTCTAAAGCTCTGGAAAAAATTGTAGCGATACGTTAATGAGAGACGAGTTTCTGTATAACAGCAGACCTTTTGACACCAAACTAGTTCATTAGGATTAGGGTTATTTCAATGTCAACTCGATTAACCTCATGTGTGCCACTCTTCTGTATGTGTTCATTGCCATGTCTCCTTAAGGCAACTCTTTGTATTAACCAATCGAATGAAATGCAGCATCACACAGGACAGAAAGCCAGAGAGGTACCCCTATGGAGGACCTACATTATACAACCAAAGGAACTGTAGTAAACAGAGGTTGTATAGGAGAGCCAAGGGTTACCAAAGCTATTTGTTTTTACGTGAGAAAAATATATGACAAATAAGAACGAATTTGAATCAATTCCTGAAGTCCTTCATCAAAGGGAATTTTGTTAGAGGATAAAATAAGGACTGTGAGATTTGTTCCGATTTGTTTGTATGTATGTATGTGTGCCTGTTTGAAACAAGAATAAAAACAAGTCAATGGATTTTACTTCAGCAAACTGGAAAATTATATATATACTGTCTGAAAAACATCCCTCCTTCTTCCTGATGAATTTAACTGGAAATGCTTACAATCACATGACTTGGTTCACGTTTTAATTCCTTTTTTTAAAAAAAGTGAACTTGTCTGTTTGAACGTAGCATTTGCTTTGATTTTTGAATCCAGTGGTCAAAGGATGAACTGCTACTGCATCCTAATGCAGGTAGAACAGCGCTCACTCTTAACCTCATTTGAGGAGCTGGTGAGCTCGTGGCCAATGCCTGCAGTGGCCTGGGAAGCACTGACACTTCTGATTTTTAGGGCCTTGAAAAAAAAGGGCGTTGGGGTCAGGAGCAGGGGAGTATTTTGAGCATGTTTGCAAAATGGAAAGAAGTCTTCATTAAACCGCTCGTTCTAAGTATTTGTCTTATTTCTAAAAGGTTAAGGTGGTTGTTTCAGTGACTTTGAAAAAACTCTAATGTTTCTTTTTTAAAAGATGCATTTGATTTGTAAAATTGCAGACTCCAGAATGCTTCTGTGTGGAGTTTGTCTGGGTTTTAATTACTGTTCCTTAAAGATGTTTCCTCTTCTTTCCCTTGTTTGTTTTTTTGCACATAGAGCAAATCTGCAAATTCCCATGTGAAGAAAATTTTCCTTATTTCAGCTGAATAAATATTTTGTGTGTAAGGCTTAAGGTTTGGACTAATGCAGCTATGAAACTGGTGGTAACATTGTTTTAGTTATAAAAAGCAAAATAATACAAAAAGAATAAAATATCCTCTGCTGGAGCTGAGTTTGTCCTAAAATTCTGAAGATGATAGTCACTACACAAGAAACTGTCCTATCAAAATTTAACAAAGTTGTAGATCCAATTTTGATGATCAAGGTCCCTTCCAATCCCTAATGTTCTGTGATTCTGATGATTGAGTGATTTCCTTCTAAGTGTCCTTATAGGCAACCTTCTAGCAAGTAAACAAGTCCTGACATTGGAATGCCCTTACATGGCTGATTTATCAATGAAGAAAAGGTATGTAGCATTTTAACTGTTAACAAAGTAAAGAGGTTGTACAGGTTCTCTGAGACTAGAGGAAAACTAGAAACATACTGTTGCTGTCAGTTACGGATTCTGTTAATCAAATCTAGTTCCTAATTTTCATAACAATGTTTTACTAAACTTCATGGTTTCCACTCAGGAAACTTGGCCAAGTCCTCAGGAACTCTGAGAAGCACATGAATCAGACCCTAACCTGTACATCAAAGCCTGTATGTGAGAGCGTACTATTCCAGGTACATGCTTTTCTTCAAAAGGTATGACTCAGCATTGTTTACAGGATTTTATGTAACGTACATCAGTGCATCCTGATGAAAGACAAAATTCTGCCACAACCAACCCGCTTACACAACTCAGCTATCAGCTGCTAGGGGTGATAGGGATTTTTTTTCCAGTAAGATTTAAATCTGTTGGGTTTTCAGACATTATCACCGGAGCAGCAGTGACTGCACCTGAGAAATGCCACTAATTTGGAGTTCCTTGTGATAGCAAATGCTGCCAGCTAGAATTTCAAATTCAGTGTCACAGGACATTCCCTTCCAAGGTCTGACCTGTCACTGGGAAACTCGGAAACACATTGCTTTTACGGTGTGCTTCTGAAGCCAGCTTAAGTGCTTGGCTTCCAACCCTTACAAAGAGCAACCAAAGCAGAAATTCTGTTCTAAAAAGCTGACAGATTGTTTTCTCACCCATTAAGTGAACATAAAAATTACACTACTTGATTTGCTGAGTTGTTCACATTTATTTAAGGCTTTATAAGTATAAGCTTTCTGCTGCCAGATTTCAGGTATAACCAAATGTTCCCTTGACTTGCCTGGAATGCTAATTGATTAGCAGCACAGCATGAATGGTGAAAGTATGTGCTTCATTTAACCTTCAACTCAAATGTAATCTCGGAAGGTTATCAGAACTTGTGTCATTTTGAGCGTTTTAGGACAAACTCACCAATTGTATTTTCATTTTCTTGCAAATTAAATAAAAGGATATGTTCAGATAAATCCAGTATAAACAGTAGGGGATTCTTACATCAACTAAACCAGCAGCAATGTGGCTCAAAAAGGAAAATGGTTTAGGTGAGCATTTGCCTAATACAGATGGAGAGTTATTTATTAGTAAATGCTCTTCTGTTCTCCAAAAGCTCGAGGGCTTTCAATTTTATGTCAATATTTTTTATAACTAAGGATCTAGTGTTGCCATAATGAGAACTACAAGTGCCCAATATGTTGTGCGAAATGACTTTCAGTTGCAGGTGACGGCTAGTTATGAAATCACAATGTGCACAGAAAATTGTCTTCAAGAATTGTGAGCAGCAGCTGGTTTTGGTCTGTTTGAGAAGAATGCACTAAAGATCATTGTGCTACAGATTGGGAAGGTTCCTAACGCATTGTGCTTTTTCTGATGAATGTACAGCACTTCAGTTGATGTTCGTGAGCAACACAGCCTTAACCCTGACACTTTCGCTTTGGCTTTATGACATGGGAATGTTCCCTGAGCTGCATAGTGACCAGTAGCCTCTGTTAGAAATCTCCACCAGTTGATATGCTGGAGCTTTTCAGTTCTAGGCATGAGTCTGTCTTTTTTTCTTGTTTTTTTTAAAAAAAAACACAAAGGTTTTGTACATTCCATCTTTGTAAGTCAATCTCATGTGTGTTGTGTACGCGTAAGCCTTGCACTCTCTTGACACTCATAATGAAATATTCTTCTCACTCGCAGTTTTTTTGTTGTTTTTGGGTTTTTTTTTCTAAGTCTCTGTAAGGCTAAATACAACCTTTATCTCCTTAAGGTCAAGGATGAAAGATGTGCATTGAAGTGTCTGTGAGCGTGTGTGTGCGTGTGTGTGCGCGTAGTTTTAGCTTCCCGTGTGCCATGGTATTCTTGATGCTTTAGCTGACAATTAAAACAAGCAATTACTCTGTCTTGTAAATGTAGGAAAACCAGAGTCAAATGTGTACTTTTATCACGCACAAAAGTTTCAAATAAAAATAAAGCTTGTTTCCTCTGTTATTTTTACGGTTGAAGATTTATTTTTCCTAGGTCTCATACTCACGCTCATAACACAGGAAGACAGGCATTTTTTTCCCAAAAGGAACCCCTAACAGCCCTGGTCACAAGCCAAGAACATTGTGGCTGTTTCAAGGGTGATCAGCTTTCATGTAGACACAGAGAGACTTTGGCCCTTCTTGGAAAGAAGATGGGGAATTGGAGCTTCCTTGTTTTCTTCCTTCCTTCTTCAGGTCAGTCATGAGAATTAATATTTTCATTGGTGGCAGTAAGATTGCCAGTAATAAGCTTTTCTGTTTGTATCATGCAAGTACGCAGTACCTTTCAGCTGTGCTGTGCTACAGCCTTTCAAAGGTCTGCTGAATACAACCAATTTCAGATTCTTACAGGAAAACTTGCCTTAGCAGTTCAAAGTGTCTCCTCTCTGTGAGAACACTTTTCCAGCTCATTTTGACTTTCTTTTAGGTAGTAAGTTTGTCTTGGTCATTGGTAAACTCTTTGAAACCGAATCCTTTATGAACTAAATGTGACTAGGAACTTATAGAGAGACAATCTTCCAAAGCATTCAAAGCATCATTTGGCTTGGAAATGATCTCCCTGGAGGCGACTACAGAGGTCAAACTAGTGATGTGTGTTTGCTTGGTGGCAGAAACGAGACAGCTGTAATACAGAGCGGTGACTCTTTCTTATGGAGCTTTCCCCAAAACTCAAAACGAATCAAAAGGCTTTATTTGCCTCCCAGCAAAAGCCCCACAACTTGAAGTAGATGAGTGTTGCCTTGACATGCAGTTTCAGAGCACCACTTCCTTCCCATGCAAAAAAAAAGCCCATGAAGAATGGAGAAAATGGTACAGGATATACTGGAAGCAGCAAGAAGATAAGCTGAGTGAGTAGGCAAGACTCACTTTAGTGCCCATTTCAAGATAGTCATCTTGAGATCTCTCTCTTGATCTCTATGTGAGTGCTAACAACTCGCATATCATTGTGTTCTAAAGCATTTCATTTTTCCTGAGGCTGAAGTTCTCTCTCACATCCAGCTGTGCCATTCGGCAGTTAACCATCCCCATACTTTTGCTGGCAGTTCACTTGATTTTGCACCAGACAAAACTATCCTGGTGAACTGGAACACACGATGTAACTTCTGTGGACAGATGTTCTTCCCAGGCCCCAGATGTGCTAGTGAAAGAGATACCCACTGCTTGCTGCTCACTGCTATCACCAGTTGAAGGCTGCCAACCCTCAGATGCGCTGGCTGAACCTGTTCTTTCAGTGAAATGCCTAGGCCCCAAAAAACTGGTATTTAAGATAGCCACCTCAACGAGTTGGCAGGCTCTGCTAGCAACGCTGTGGAAGCAGGAAGCGTAACAAAGAGTACCAGCTAACATTTCTCACCAAATTAGATATTTGTAAGATCATCTGCTTGCAGTCCAACCATTCATATGAGGGCAAAATGAGGCAGTGAATGCTACAGAAACTGGACTATGTGAGTTACTCCTGAATCATGTTGCTTCTTGATATCAACCCATGTCCCACTGCAGGGTGTCTGGACCTCTGAGGGGTTAGTATTGTCTTCTGTAGGTGAGCATCTCCTAGAGCTCTCCTTGTCCTCCATCCTGACACTCTACTGAAGCACCTTTTTGCCGTAAGTCATTCAAATGTTGTGGGAGGTAGCCACAGGACTCAGGTTTGCTGCTGCTTTTCTGGAAATAAAGGGATCTGCTATTCAACCTTAATTCTGAATTTCTGCTGAAAATACAGCTTGTGTAACTGGAGACTGCACCATGGCGCATCCATGCAAAAAGAAGAAAACTAGGACAAGTTTCATTCTCCTTCCTGCCTGCAGTTGCCATTTTGATGCCCTTTCAAATCAGAGTTTATGAGTGTAAGTCAATTACGGATATCTAAGAGCAAAGTGTCCTGGCCTGGCTTGGTTGCTGTGATTGCATTAAACTGCTGAAACCA
This sequence comes from Phoeniculus purpureus, assembly GCA_028565055.1. Taxonomy (NCBI): domain Eukaryota; kingdom Metazoa; phylum Chordata; class Aves; order Bucerotiformes; family Phoeniculidae; genus Phoeniculus; species Phoeniculus purpureus. Next base: position 26,703,996 of record JAOXOE010000405.1, on the reverse strand, counting down.
CAAACACCTTCTAGCTGTGGCTACAGGTGTGTACTCCGGCCACACGTATGCTCCATCTGGAGTGAGACTGGGTGTTTGCTGCCACTCTACTTCTCAGTATGATTACGAGATGGGAGCATTGCTGCCAATTCACCATTGCTAGCGAACAGAAGCCTCAAGCTACCTCAGAGAAAATATTGCTCCGAAAACCCTTCCTCCCTCTGCCTATTATTCCAGGAGCATGTTTGGCATTGACACCCACTTGGCTGCTCACACGTGTTGCTTGGAGAAAACCCACACCACAGCAGGTGCTTTGCAAATCTCGTAGCAGCCTTTTGCTTAGTGGTGGTTAAAAAAAGGAGCAGAGCTCAAATTTATTTCAGGCTGTGAAGGAACAGGAAGGGGCCTACATCCTCTGGGAGAGGAAGTCAGGAGGGAAACAACTGTTACAGAGGAGCATGGGGATGGACATACTCACTTGGAGGGCTGGCCAAAGGAAGGTAAAAGTAGAGTGACAGAATATGAGCCTTCGTAACAGATGAGGAGGTGTGCCAGTGGATTTCATCGCAGGGTTAGCAAGTTGAAAATGCAATGCATGAGGAAGTACGAAACAACAAGCAGCTTTGTGTTAGTATTAAGCTACAGATTAATAACGTGCTTTCTAATTTGCATTTCACTTTACAACATGACAACGAACAAGGTTTTCAGCAACGCCACATGTGCCCAAGTCCTTTGCTCCTGTGGGCAGAGAGGTTTTAATTTCTCCACACCCTGTCACTCCTGCAACAGGCTGGTTGTTTCACACCACCATTAGTGTGTGTTTTACAGAAACTCAGTGCACACGCCAGGGAGGGCTGGCACGGAGGCCTGCTGCCTCACCCTGGAGGCACAGGGTGTCCCACAGGCTCTCAGACCCACAGCTGGAGCCACACATCCAGCAACAAGGACTTTTTTAGCTTTTACTAACTAATCTAATCTAATCTAGACTTCCCCTGGAGCAACTTCAGGTCATTTCCTCTTGTCCTATCACTTGTTACTTGTGAGAAAAAAGCAACATCCTCCTCTCTACACCCTCCTTTCAGGTAATTGTAGACAGCTGCAAGTCAATTAAGTCTTCTTTTCTTCAGACTAGCCAGCCCCATCTCCCTCAGCTGCTCCTCACAAGGCCTGTTCTCCCTTCACCAACCCTGTTGCTGCTCTTGGCACCTACTCCAGCTCTTCAATGTCCTCTTTGTACTGAGGTGCCCAGAACTGCCTGATTTACTCAGCTAAGAAGCTGACAGATTGCTGTATATTCCCTCCTTGCCAAGGGTAACTGCCAAAGGCCACCTTAAACTGCTGAACGAACAGGTCACAGCGACACTGACTAGAGTGCTCTCCTCTGTGGAGAACCAGTCGCAGAATCGCAGAACATTAGGGATTTGAAGGGATCTCAAAAGATCATCCAGTTTAATCCCTCTGCCAGAGCAGGATCATCTAGATCCAGTCACATAGGAACATGTCCAGGTGGGTTTTAAACATCTCCAGAGAGGGAGACTCCACAACACCCCTGGGCAGCCTGTTCCAGTGCTCTGTCACCCTCACTGGGAAGAAGATCCTTCTGATATTTATATGGAACCTCCTCTGTTCCAGCTTACACCCACTGCCCCTTGTCCTATCATTAGATGCCACTGAGAAGAGCCTGGCTCCATCCTCCTGATACCCGCCCTCCACATATTTATAAACATTAATGAGATCAACTCTCAGTCTTTGTTTCTCCAAGCTAATATGCACACAGACACATTTGTACACATACATGGATATCAATATGGAATGTTTCCATACTATTTGGCTCCATGTTTCATTTCACACTATGCCTACTTATGTATTTGTTAATAAGTATGGGAAATTATTGAAGTGTTCCTTGGTTCTCTAACTTAAGGCTGTCTCTAAGATACCTGAGTTCAGTGTGATATGAATGATAAATCTGATGGAAGGAGGAAAGACACTTAAACCATAGAATCAGAAAACAGTACAGATTAGAATGGGCCTCTGGAGATCAGCTAGGCCAATTCCCCCTGACAGAGCAGGTTCTCCTAGAGCAGACGGCACAGCAATATGCCTAGGTGGTGCTGAATGTCTCTAGAGATGGAGACAGCACAATCTGGGCTGCTCTCTGGCCAGCCTGTGCCAGGGCTCTGTTACCATCACTATAGAAAGGATTTTTTTCTTATGTTCAAATGGAACCCCCTATGTTTTAGTTAAACCCGTTGCCCCTTGTCCTACCGCTGGGCACCACCAAGAAGAGCCATGGTCCCACCATCCCAACAATCAGCCCTTGGGTATTTAGAATCATAGATGCTAGATAGAATTCTAGATAGAATTCTTAGATACTTAATAGATACTTGGATACACATTTTTAGATATTTATAAGCATTGGTGAGATCTCTCCTCAGTCGCCTCCTCTCCAGGCTGAATAGTCTCAGCTAAGCTATCACAGCTTCTCCTCATAAGGAAGATGCTCTAGCACCCTGATCATTTTGGTGGCTCTGCACTGGAGTGTCTCCAGTAGCTCCCTACTCCTCTTGAACTGGGGAGACCAGAACTAGATACTGTATGCTAGATGAGGCCTCACAGGCACAGAGCAGAAAGGTAGCAGAACTTCCCTTGACCTACTGGCCAAACCTTTACTAATGCACTCATTAACTTCTTAATGTGAAATGAAATTTCACAAAGCTTTATGCAAAATATCTAAACATTTTCCAGAAATACTTTAGAACTGCAACTGGATTTTGAAGTAGTAACAGGGATTTTTATAGCATTCTAATAAACTAGCTATATATTTTTGACTATGCAAAATTATTACTATATTTTCGTATCTTGTTCTGTTTCAGTCTCGGCCATAATAGAATCATAGAATCATAGAGGTTGGAAGGGACCTCGAAAGATCATCTAGTCCAACCCCGCTGACAGAGCAGGGTCACCTAGAGTACATCACACAGGAAGGCATCCAGGCGGGTTTTGAATGTCTCCAGTGAAGGAGACTC
>JAOXOE010000405.1:26659041-26679406 GCA_028565055.1 Phoeniculus purpureus | reverse complement strand
CTGGGCTGCCCAGGGTGGGGGCTGAGTCCCCATCCCTGGATGAGTTTAAAAGTCACTGAGATGTGGTGCTGGGGGATGTGGTTTAGGGGTGACCTCGCAGAGTGAGGCTGATGGTTGGCCTTGACGATCCCAAGGGTCTTCTCCAACCTGACTGGCTCTGTGATTAAACCCCTCCAAGTGAAGCAGGGAGGGAGGGGAAGAGCCACCACAGCAGTGTCAGAGTTCATCCTACATGAAGGTGCTGTGCTCTGTTCCAGGGGCTTGTTAGCCTCGGGGTGAGCTCCGCAGCCTTTGCTGAGCAGTGGTGTGGAGCAGCAGCCTGCGAGGCTGGGACTCGTGTCAGCATCCCAGTCATAATCCATAGTCTCATCCAGATTAGAGAAGACCTTCAAGATCATCGAGTCCAAGCATCTCCCCTACGACCCCCACCCACTAACCCATCTCCTCATGTTTCAGCAAGTTCATCCCCCTCAGAAGAGGAGGCAGAGGTGCAGGTGAACAAGGTCTCCCCAACAAGATGCTCTGGATCCTCCTCTTCCTCTGTAACTCTGCTCTCGCACGACTCACCCCGTTCCCCATCCCGCTGTGGGTAGGGGCTCACGTCTTGCATCAAGAGCGGTGTGAGAGTTAGAGCAGCCTTGTGCGGAGCTTTCGGGGTGTCACAGGCACCCGGAGTGGGTGAGAGCTGAGCTACCGCTGCTGCCGGGGAGGCGAGGGGCAGTCCCTGTGCTGGGAAGGCTGCTGCTGCTCTGCTACCTGCAAACCCCGAGGGCTCCTTGTGTGCTGGGTGCTGGCGACTGAGCTGCCCTTGTTCTGCTCTTTAGGTTGGCCAGGGAGGAGTAAGAGCGACTCCCAGCTACAATCAGAGTCTCAACCTTCGCCTCTGGAAGGTTCCTTTGATGGAGGAAAGGGTCCTGAAGGAACAACAGTCTGGCTCTGCGGGACTTTTTCACCCGGATTTGTAGTTAAAAATCCTTCATCTGAGCCTTCCCCGGCGTGCGAGGGAAACAAACCTTCCCCCTAGCTGCGGAGGACGTGGTGCCAGCACCAGGCTGTCTCTCCGGGCTCCTGCTGGAGGAGAGCTGCGCCTCGTTAGCATCCCATTAATATGCGCATCAGGCGCAGCCTGTGTCTGAGCCCCAATCCACAAGCGAGGAAATCAAAGGCGAGTCCTTCGCACCTTTTGCCGGCTCCATCCTGGACTTCTATTTATCTTAAAACAACTTCCTCAAGAGAATTTCCTCTTCTGAAGGAAACGCTTTTCCCCGCACTTAGCGGGGGGACACAGCACTGGGGTTGTTTTCGGGGAGAAGCAGTCGCCGCTGGGAGGGACCTTCTTGAATTCGGACTTGTCTGGGGTGTGGGTTTAAGGCAAGTTCACTGTTAAGCTGAAGCATGAGGCTCGTAGAAGTTAAAAGCCAGAGTTTGTGCTCCGAACCAGTGCAGCTGGTGGCTCGGAGCCTGCTCTAGTTATCAGGTCTGATGCTGGTGAGACGCTGCTCCTTTGCCCGGCAGCTAGAGAAACACCCCGTGAACTTGGCCGGGTAAGAAGGAACATGCTTCCCCCTTCTTGCCTCCAAGGTACCTACCGGCGCTCCTGGAAATCAGAATCATTGAGGCTGGAAGAGCCCCCGGAGATCACAAAGTCCAGCCTGAGACCTAACATCACCCCATCGGCCAGACCAGGGCATTGAGACAGTGGTTGGGCGCTGGAAGAGGCTGCCCAGGGAGGTGCTGGACTCTCCATCCCTGGAGTGGTTTAAAAACCGAGTAGCTGGAGCCCTTGAGGCTGATGTCTAGACCTTAAGGAGCTGTTGGGCTGAGGGCTGGACTTGCTGACCCTGGAGGTCCTTTCTGGCCAGGACAGTTCTATGATTCTAAGTTACACCTTGATGCTCAGCAGCTCATGTCATAGAGGAGGGTTGAAGGTGGATGGATGGGCGATGCCTTGTTCATGCCAGCTGACAGCAGGGGTTTCAGTCATTGACCTGCACTTGACATACCAGAGGTGAAAATCCCTGAGAGACTTTTGGATCCTCAGCATTTTCAGCTTCCTCTGTGCTGGTGACTGATGCTGCTGTGGCCAGAGCTGTGCCCCCAGAATCTGCTCCTTTAGTGGCTCTCAGAGTGTCCGCAGTGCATCTCAGGGGGTGTGAAAGCTCGATCCCATAAAGTCATTTGCACTGAGCCTGCGGAGCTGGATTAGGGCTGAGAAGCTCTGGGATGTGTGAGGCATAGTGGAACGAGCAAATCATTCCTCGGTTTTAATCTTGGCCTTTGTTTATTCTGAGCAAATGAGATAACAGAGCTGCTGGAGAGAGCCCAGCACAGAGCCACAGGGATGATGGAAGGAGGGGAACATCTCCCTGCTGAGGAAAGGCTGAGGGAGCTGGGGCTCTGGAGCTGGGAGAAAAGGAGCCTGAGGGGAGACCCCATGAACGTTGATCAGTGTGTGAAGGGTGGGTGTCAGGAGGATGGAGCCAGGCTCTGCTCAGGGGCACCCACTGACAGGACAAGGGGCAGTGGATGTGAGCTGGAGCAGAGGAGGTTCCACATCAATATGAGAAGGACCTTCTCAGTGAGGGAAACATCTCCAGAGGAGACTCCACAACTCCGCCGGGCAGCCCGTTCCAATAAGCCTGTAGAGATACTTGGCAATGGCCAGGTTTTAGAGGTTTTACAGCTGACCAGTATGAAGCTGGCTTCCTACCCCTGTGAGTTTGCTTGTGGTGAAAGGGCACCCAAAGCCCAAAATGCTCTGAGCATCTGGGACAGGGGAATAAATAGAATAAGCAGGCAGAAATGGAACCTGCTGTAACAGCAGAGATTATTGCTCCAGCTGACAGCTGTAAACACACCCTCGGCATCTTTCGCTAGACCGGTTCTAACTCTGCAATGGCAGGAGCACTACTGCAGAGCAGAGCACTGCTAGGGATTTGCTGCCTTCTGACTTCACAGAGCACTGTGAGCTGGGACGAGGAGCTGGCAGCTCCAGTAGGTCTATGTGTTTATTAAGCTTCTGACCCAATGCTGATACCATTCGTCCCAGTCTGTCTGTCGAGAGTTAAAGTAGCTCTGCTGCTTAGAGTAGCAACTCTGCTTGTTTCTGGATGAAGAACTTTCTTCTGCTGGGTGCTGGCTAGTGACTCAAACCGAGCGGAGGAGTGTTGCAAGGGAAGAGATTGCGTTGCCCAGTGTGACTTCTTTCAAACGTCATGCTCCATGAAGGGTCACTCATGTGTCTGTGTGTTTCTGTTGGCTTGGGGAAGAACCTGCCACTGTGCAAACCTGGCTCTGGGGACGTGTGAGATCACCTTGCTTCGGCTTATTCTTTCCTGGTGTTCCTAGCGCTAACTCCCCGTCCTGCTCTCAGAGCTGCTCTTTGGAGATGCGTTACTCAGCTACATCAGAAAGTCCTCAAGGCTGTGAAAAGGATCTCTTCCGGAGGACAGTGGTCGTGGTCCTTGAGGAAGTGTTGCTGAAGGCGGTTCTGTTCTCCTATGACTGTTGTTCAGCTAACACCCACCCATCCACAGACAGGCTGCCCGCAGGTGATGCTGCTGGTCTGCCTTTCGGAGTGGCTTCTGACCTGGCCACATCTCTGATCATCAAGGGAAGGGATTGTGCTGCTAAAATCCTGCCCTGCTTGATTTTGGCTGGGCTGAAGTAAAGGATTTGCAAACTACCTGAACGTTGCTGATGGAAACACTGTCTCTCTCGAGTCGGTTATTTATGTAGATGCACTCCAGGTACTTTCATCTCCAGCCTGTGATTACATTTTTCCTGGATGATTTCGTTAACGAGGTAATAACTTGCTTTTCAAATGAAATAAAAACCCTTCAGTGTAAACACCCTTTCCATTTAATCTGGTGCAAAGAAAACTTGCACCTATCCTGTAAGAACAAACTCCTCCAGACCCACAGAGGAAGGGGTCCCACTGTGCAGGGGACATTCCACTGCTACAGCCCTGAGCAGACAAGCTAAGTAGAAGAATCAATCCCGGTGATTCTCAGTCTTTCCCACTTCTCCTCCTGCTTTACAAGATAGAGACGCTTGTTTGGTTATGGTGACAGTGGAAAGGTTAATTAGGAGTCAGTGGATCTCCCACACTGAAAACCTGTCCTGGATGGGCTCAGAACAGCTGGTGCTCGTCCTCATCAAGGCAGTCCTGGAACGCTGTGAGTAAGAAGGTCAGTTACAACTTGGAGATGTGACAGAGACTGCTGAGGTCTGGACTTTCAAGTACAAGCGTCCTAGCAGAAAGGAGACATCTACAGCTTGTATGGTGCTCGAGCAGAGAGGGAGTTGTTGCTGCTTGGGTCTTTCGGTGGGAATCCCTGATGAGGAGACGCTGAGGAAGCTGAGTCTCTTCAGCTTGGAGAAAAGCAGCCTAACGGGTGACCTCATTAATGTTGATCAATATGTGGAGGGTGGGTGTCAGGAGGATGGAGCCAGGCCACATATGTTCATTCGCAGAGGTACTGGTTGGCTGAGCCCAAGGCAGAATCTTCCTGGAGCTGGGGAGGGTCTTTTTCTGGTTATCTGAAGCTTCATACAGGTGCCATCTGAAGTCCCTGTCGCCACTGGCTGCCTCCAGCCTTGCTTATGCCACAACAGTCCATTAGTCACCCTTCCCGAAAGAAATGGTCTGGTAGTGACTAGTGAGACAAACACATTTCAAACATTCAGTGTTGTAAAGTGTGGGGTTAACGCATTAGTCATGACCGTGTGGATGTTCCGCACCCATGATGGTGCTTCCTACTCACCCGAGTGCTGCTGGAGCCGCTGCCGCGCCAGGATGTCCTAGGAAATGGCACGAGAGAGGCTTCTGCTCAGGCTTGGGTCTGGAGCACTCACATGGCTTGTAAATCAGATGTGCAGTGGTCTGTTCATGCTGTTGTTGAAGCAACAGTGACCTAGTGAAAGTCAAGAACTGCTCCAAGGGGAGCCAGTTGCCCTTTTAATCCCTCACACGTGGTAATTCACGCTTGGAAAAACACTCACGCTGATATTTTTAGGTTGCAGCAGGCAAGCAAATAGCTGCCCCACTGATTAGCTGCCCCACTGCCTGTTGTCGTTCAGTGACTGGGCAATCTGAACACAATTCATTCTGGGGGCAGTTAGCTGGGGCACAAGGTAGGGACAGCCCTTGCCCAAGGGGGTTGTGGAGTTTCCTGCTCTGGAGACGTTTAAAACCCACCTGAATGTGTTCCTGTGTGACTTGGGGCATCCTGCTTTTGGGGGAGATTGGGCTAGATGATCCGTTGAGGTCCCGTCCTGCTCCATCACCCTCACGTCCCTCCATCACAGCCACATCACGTCCCTCAGACACATATTTCACAGAATCACAGAACTTTAGGGATTGGAAGGCACCTCGAGAGATCACCCAGTCCAATCCCCCTGCCACAGCAGGATCCCCTAGATCCAGTCATTAGGGGTTGGAAGGGACCTTAAAAGATCATCCCGTCCAATCCTCCACCACAGCAGGATCCCCTAGATCCAGTCACACAGGAACATGTCTAGGAGGGTTTGAAATGTCGCCAGAGAAGGAGACTCCACAACCCCCCTGGGCAGCCCCTTCCAGTGCTCTGTCACCCTCACCATGAAGAAGGTTGTTCTCAGACTGGTGTGGAACCTCCTCTGTTCCAGCTCACACCCACTGCCCCTTGTCCTATCACTGGGTGCCCCTGAGCAGAGCCTGGCTCTCATAGAACAAAGTGACTGTATTAAACCTTTTGAGATGTAATAGCTTTGCTGAGACACAGGATATGAGTCCGTTAAGTCCCCTGTAATGTATTACCTGCAAACATATCATCTTCTAAAGGCTCTGTTTGGAACATTCATCCTAACACTCTTCCCTTCCCCTAGTCTATCCCTGTAGCAAATGCCGGTAATTCCAGCACCGTGACTCCACTTGCCATAACATTGAGGTAAAACAGAGCTTCTGGAGGTCACTGCTGACAAAAAGCTGGAAAGATCTGGTGTTCCCAAGGAATGTTTGAACGACCTTTTCTCTTCACGCTCTTCGTTTTGACAGAGGTTTCCCAATACGAGGGCTCATACAGTGTTTTAGCTGGCTGATTAGTAGATAGTCCAAGGCTTCTGGTTCTGTCGCTGTGTTTAAAAGTGCAAAAGCAATTCTATTCCCTGGAAGGGTTTTTCCAGCCAGCATTCTGCATCCAGAGACGGCTGGTAAAGGAACGAGGAAACTATTGGTGCTTTCCTTTAGCTGCCTCTCTGCTTCCAAGTTCTCCTCTTGTGTTTCTTGAGGGTTGTCCACCTCATCCCTTTGTTTTTCTCACATTCCCTGCTACCCACGCGATCTCTTCTCTAGTCCCCAACACATTGCATCAGCAGAGTAGATGCCACTATGCTGGAAATGGTGTGACCTAACTCCAGAGGGACAGAGAAGTGTGTCGTGTTGGTGCTGGTGATCCCGAAATGTTCGGTGACCTCATCTTTCGAGGTCCCTTCCAATCCCTAATGTTCTGTGAGTGTGTGATCAAGAGCAAAGTCTCCTCAGGTTTATTTGGTACATTACAGTGAGCTAAATCTGTGTGTTGTTACACCCTGAATTGCCGAGGGTGAGATGCATTTAGACGCCCTTTCCTTCTCTGTGGTGAGTTGCAAAGTCTTATTTCTACAAATACCTTAATGAATTGTGACTGCAAAGGATGGCTAGTAGCCATCTGTGCTCATTTGCCACATCTCTGCAGAGCACGATATTAAGCCGGTGTTTCCAAATGCTCCTTTCCAACACAGGTGTATTGTGACTCACTGCAGGGGATCCTGCTGTGGCGGGGGATTGGACGGGATGGTCTCTTGAGGTCCCTTCCCACCCCTAATGACTGGATCTAGGGGATCCTGCTGTGGCAGAGGGATTGGACTGGATGATCTTTGGAGGTCCCTTCCAGTCTCTAATGTTCTGTGATTCTGTGCTTCTCTGAATATTATCCTCACAATTCCATAGTTATCCTTGGCCTGAGCAACAAACCCAGCGTTTTCTGCTGTACTTAGCCAACATAACTCAATAATCACTTCTTTTTCACTATTATAATCTCACTTTGATGTAAATACTATTGTATCTATTACAGAGGGAATAGTTGGCCAGGAGGAATACCTGTTGCTCCAAAGCTTGCAACGTACTGGCACAACAAGTGGGGATGTGATGCTTCCTCTCCGAAGTGCCACCGGTTTTCCCTTGCTGAGAAACAGCTCGTTTTCTCTAACACAGCTGCTGTTGCAGCAAAGTGTTGTGTAAGAACCCAGGCTTTGTTCTTGACTCCTCTCCTGTTAGTCTGTCATTCAAATGGAGAAAAATTGGAGGGCAAAGTGCAAACGCGGGCCCTGATGGTAACAAATGAGGACCATTCATGTACAGCAAGACAGATGAGCAGGTTGCGAGTTCCACTCATCTGGAATAATTGATTTACATCAGTTCTGCAGAGCGTCAGGAAATTGCTATTTCAAATCAATTTGATCCAGTTACAAAGTACAAGACACTTTAGCTTATTTCAGCTGCGCTTTGTGAGGCCGATAGAAAGATATTTAATAAACGATGGATTGTTAAATTCACTCAATTGTGGAAGTACTCAATATCCAACTTCATTATACAGTGCAACCCACTCGGGTGCTGATTGGGCTGTAGATGGCCAAAGGACACCGGTGTTTGGCAACCGCATCCAACACAAGTCAACAGAGTGCGAAAGGTCACTTAATGAATTAAAGCATTTCTCTAAGATTATGGGAACTATTATCAGCTGAGCATCTGGCTCAATAGGTAGAGAAAATAATTAGCAGAGCTGCAGAATTAAGTAATTAAAGTCTCCTTCTCTGGAGATGTTTCAAACCCACCTGGCCATGTTCCTGTGCGACTTGGTCTAGGGGATCCTGCTGCAGCAGGGGGATTGGACTGGATGATCTTTGGAGGTCCCTTCCAGTCCCTAATGACTGGATCTAGGGGATCCTGCTGTGGCAAGGGGATGGGACTGGGTGATCTCTCGAGGTCCCTTCCAACCCCTAACGACTGGATCTGGGGGATCCTGCTGTGGCAGGGGGATTGGACTGGGTGATCTCTCGAGGTCCCTTCCAATCCCTGATGTTCTGTGATTCAGTGACAGTAGGAGGTGGACAAAACACAGCTCCTACCACAGACTCTCGTTACCATTAAACTGGCTGCTCTGCTGCACGACAGCTCTTTGAGCCTGTTTTCCTTCACTCTCTTGTGCTCAACTGCTTCCAGGTAGATTGAATGTTGGCAATAAATAATTCAGGGGAAATTCCTGACAACTCATAAAACAATATTTGTCTCATTATGTGAAACAGAAGGTCAAAGTTTGAAGTAAGATTTAAAAGGAGAGGTCAGCAATGACTTCCTACTCTCCTCTTCTAAAATCCCTAAAGCTTCTGAGTTTCCGCACTGTGTGCCAGCAGCACTAATAGCTAATAACTGCTTCTCCAAACGAGCTCTCCCTAGGAGAGTCTCATGGCTTTAGCTAGTCCCATATAGTCTCATATCTGTCAGGTAAGTAAGTAATGCTAACCCTCTGTAACGTAGAGCAAAGCCTAGTCTCTGAGAGGCTAGCAACGGGTTACGCAGGCACTGTGCAGCAGCAGGGGAAGAAATAAAAGGCTCAGTTCTCTGTCCTCGTGAGCCTTAGTTACCCCATGTTTCTCACACCCAGCGCCACCAGTTAGCCATGTGCTGCCTTTCAAAGCCTGGAGCCATCATTTGCTCCTCCACACACATCAGCCACCGCTGTTGGAACTGCAGCCTTTGCAGTACAGTGACCACAGCCCATTTGGTGAGCTGGATGGGTTCTGTGCAGCTCTGGTGGGGTTAGATCGGCCTCTGTCCCAACCACAACAAGAGGAAGCACTGAATGCTGCTCCCTCACCCGTGCTGATGTGTGTAGAGAGGCAGGAGATGCACACAAGCTGGCTGGAGTCTAATGAGATCAGACTAGATCTGATAACTCAGCCTCCTCTGCTCCCTTCCTGCCTTCAGTGGGAACAGAAGCCGCTGCTAACACTTAAACGAACTGGGCTAATGGGCTGTTTGCCACCCTTCCTGTAAGCCCACCTGAAGTTTTAGGTTTGCCTTAATGTAGTTTGGTTTGGGGTGAGAAATTGGGTTGGTTTTCATTCTATTCAGCTCATTCGTCTAGAATCTAGTGGACACTCATGATGGAGGGGGATGAGTTTTTCGCCTTTGAGCTGGATCACAACCAACCCAAATTAACTACAACAACAGAAAAGGACCTGACTGCAGCATCTCCTGGTCTGTTTGTCTGCGTGGGAAATTGGCTTTTGGAAGGCTGACCCAGGCAGAGGCAGCGCCCAGAGCTCATCTGCTGGGGTGACTTGAAGAAACTCTTGAGCTCGGTTGGTAGGAGCAGATAAAGAGATCTGAATAGTTCTGTAAATCTTGATGCCAGCTCTCTCTCTCTGTGTGCTGAGGGACTGTGTGAACTAGGTCTGGGGCGGGCGATTTGATGCACTTTCTTGCTCCCGTTTGCTGGGAGCTGAGCTCCGCTCTAATCCCTGTCTGTAGGTGGCACTGATCCTTCACTGTAACAGGGAGCTGCGGATCTCAGGAAATGGCAAAAGCTCCCCAAACCCCACAAAACAACCAGCTTCTCTCTTCCTTTAAACAAAAATAAAGCGTGTTTGTGGGGCAGTAAAGCTGGTGGCTACGGGAAGCGTGCGCAAGCCGATAGGTCTCACAGCACTGCCAGGCTGACGGAGGGTTCTTCCTGTCTTGTCTTTAATTCAGCCTACAGAGGTTGTCGCTGTGCAGCGTGAGTGTGCACGGGTTGGTGTCTTCCTTGCTGCTTGCAAGATCAGAGCATCCTGACGGGCACGGAGCTGCTGGAGAGAGCCCAGTGCAGAGCCACAGAGATGATGGGGGGAGGCAAGCATCTCCCTGCTGAGATGCTTCATGTACTTGGAGTCCGAAAGTGCTTTTTGCTTGTTTGCTAGTTGGATAATCCCTGGAGTGATGTAGTTCTGCTCGGAATGGAGCAGGATGTTGGATGCTGTGCCACAACCTGTCTGAATAGCTCTTCTGTTGCTAGTTAAAGCTCTTATAATTGGACTAAAGCGCCAGATTTCTCATTAGTAATGTCCATTGTGGCCAAACCAGACAGGGTTACGTCCAGCAATGGACTGAGGTATAACGCTGGAAATCACAGAATCCCTAATGGATTGGAAGGGACCTCCAAAGATCATCCAGTCCAGTCCCCTGCCACAGCAGGATCCCCTAGATCCAGTCACACAGGAACCACCCAGGAGGGTTTAAACATCTCCAGAGAAGGAGACTCCACAACCCTCTGGGCAGCCGCGTCCAGGGCTCTGGCACCCTCACCGTGAAGAAGGTCCTTCTCATATTTTATGTGGAACCTCCTCTGTTCCAGCTGACACCCATTGCCCCTTGTTCTATCACTAGATGACTAGATGATCTTTCAAGCTCCCTTCCCGTCCCTAATGACTGGATCTAGGGGATCCTGCTGTGGCAGGGGGATTGCGCTAGATGATCTTTCGAGGTCCCTTCCAATGCCCAATGTTCTGTGATTCCATAGTAAGAGTCACTAGGGAGAAGAAACAGGTAGGAACAGCGAAAAGACCCCCAAGGCAGCAACCCCTGTAGTATCATAACGAAGCCCATCTTGTCAGAGCTGCGTGGAACCCACAAGCAATGCAGAATCCACAATGAATATTGGAAGGACAGTGAGAAAGGTTTTCTTCTGTCTTGCTTGGGAGGTCTTCTGAGCCAAGGAGACTTGCAAGCACTGTTTGGGCCAACCCCAGCAGCTAAGCGGAGCTGGCAGCGAGGAAGCAGGAGCTAACAGTTTAATAACACCTAAGAGATGAGCTGCAGGTTGCGCCGTGGCCCATGTGGAAGTGTGAAGCAATGGAATAATAACCGTATTCCCAAGGGATGATTGCAGGGCAACGTGAAATCTAATGAAATGCTGTCACATTGCTCTGGTTTTCTTTTCAGAGCGTGGATGAGGCCAGGAAGTAATTAGATCACATCTGGATTTGTCCTCAAGTCAGTAGTGAAAACATCTCCTTTTAATCTGTGCATTTTGCGTCAAAGGCGGCCTCACCCTGTGTGGCTGCCAGCAGGATGCGGGGACAGCCTCGGCAGTAAGGAGAGAGGACTAGTCCCTGCCTGAGAAAGCGTGACCTCAGGTCCCATCATCCTGACACTCACCCTTAGAGGCATTTATACATATTTATGGGATCTCTCCTCAGTCTCCTCCTCTCCAGGCTAAGCAGCTCCGGCTCTCTCAGCTTCTCCCCATGAGGAAGATCATCTTAGTGGCTTTGCACTGGGCTCTCTCTAGTAGAGCTTTGTCCTTCTTGAACTGGAGAGCCCAGGGTGGGATACAGGACTCCAGATGTGGCCTCAGTAGAGCAGAGCAGATGGGGTGGCAAACCTCCTTCAGGGCACTGGCCACATTCTTAATGCATCCCAAGAGACCTTCTCAGGCACAAGGGCATGTTGCTAGTGTACAGTCAGCCTGTGGTCCACTAGAGCTCCTAGGTCCTATTCTGCAGAGCTGTTCTCCAGCAGATGAGTACCCAGTCTTTACCGGTGCACGTGGTTGTTCCTGCCCAGATGCAGCGCTCTGCACTTGCCTTTGTGGAAACTCATCACTTTTCTGTCTGTCCCACTGTGCAGCGTGTCACGGTCATGTTGGATGGCAGCACAGCCCTCTAGCGTGTCACCAGTTCCTCCCAGCTTGGTGTCATCACTCTGCTCCCTCATCCAGGTCGTTGATGCATATATTGGATAAGAACACACCTGGTACCAACCCCTGAGGAACAGCTCTAACCACAGGCCTCCAACTTGACTCCTCGCTGACCTCAACTCTCAGAGTTCTGTCCTTCAGCCCGTTCCCAGCCCAGCTCACTCTCAAAGCATCATTTTATTTCATTCACCAAAGGGCTCCCTTTTACCCGTCGGTTATGGCTGTTATTAACAGCCATTTAATTCGCAAGTCATTTCTTTTCCCCTGCAGCAATGGCAGCAAAGTCCTTTCGCAGCAGAGAAGGGAGCAGCTGAGTTGTGCCGTATGTTTGCACATCAGGCAAAGTCATGTGGAGACACAGTGCAGCGTGTTTCTATTCACAGGCAAGAATGGCTGCGGGAGCAGACCCTGAGCCTGTTGTGAGCTTTGCCGAGAGAGGGCAGTTGTGGAGTCTCCTTCTCTGGAGATGCCTAAAACCTGCCTGTGTGACTGGATCTGGGGGATCCTGCTGGGGCCGGGGGACTGGACTGGGTGATCCCTTGAGGTCCCTTCCAATCCCCAATGACTGGATCTATGTGATCCTGCTGTGGCAGGGGGATTGGACTAGATGGTCTCTTGAGGTCCCTTCCAATCCCTAATGTTCTGTGATTCTGTGAAAGAGAAGCACCAGACTCTGTGGGGGTTGAACTCTTTTTCTCCCAGTGTTCTATGAACTGAGCAGCAGTCTGCAAATACAGCAGAACTAGTGCTGGGTCTGGCGCTGTCTTGAAGAACTTCTGTCTTCAGAACTCCTGAGGTTTGAAGACATAGCAGGACATACCAGGAAGGTGGTGGTGTTGTTGGCAGCAGCAGATCTGCAGGGCTCCCAGGTTGCGGGCAACCCAAGGCTAAGTGGTGTCCCACAAACACCTGATGGTGTTAGCTGAGGGCCCCACCCAGCAGAGCCCAGGTGCAGCTGATGAACATAACGAGGCAGGACTTGCACAGGTTTCTGGGAAGCAGAGCACAGAAGGTTCTGGTGTTGGTAGCTGCTAACACTGTGCTGTTGGATGCAGCCCACCCCTCAACATAACTGTGAGTAGTGAGCTACAGATATACTTGTATAACCCACTAGTGCAACGATCTTTTGAGCTCCCTTCCAGTCCCTAATGGTCTGTGGTTCTGTCTTTGAGCACTGTATCCCCTGAAGCAGAGGGTCTGTCCTTCACTACCCAAATAGATCTTGGAGAAGAGAAGCAGAAGGGCCTTTGCTGGTGCATAGGGCAGACATGAATGATGGATTGGTGTTGAGGTTATTAATGGTGAAAAATGAGCAGGTATCTGAAGTTCGAGGGTTCTGTGGCCAGTATGTGACCCAGCAGCATGTGAAGAGTAGCTACCTCACTGTGTAGAAAGACTGATGGTGTTTGCAGAAATGTGTGTATACAGGCCTGTGTTTTCCCACTAGGCTTCTTCCCACGTAGAAGTCAGTCTACAAAGGCACTATCAGACCTCTAGTAAACTTGGCTTAGAAATGTCTAGAATGCCTGCAAAGAAAATGGCTCTTAGAGCAATAGGAAGGATCTCTGTAACAGGATGAGGACTCTAATGTGAGGCTTAAGCAAGACTTTGAATGATAGTTGTTAGGCAGTGTTATTTATATGTTAGTATATGGCGAAACAGAGGAGGTTCCACATCAGTGTGAGAAGGACCACCTTCTTGGTGAGGGTGCAGAGCCCTGGCTGGGGCTGCCCGGGGGGCTGTGGAGTCTCCTTCTCTGGCTGCCCAGAGGAGCTGTAGAGTCTCCTCCTCTGGAGAAGTTTCAAACTTGCCTGGACATGTTCCCGTGTGACTGGATCTAGGGGATCCTGCTGTGGCAGGAGGATGGGACTGGGTGATCTTTGGAGGTCCCTTCCAATCCCAAATGTTCTGTGGTATCATGTATAATGTCTTGCTCTATCAGTTGGAAGTGTGCAGTTATTTTGGTGAGAAAAAGTTAATGAGCCCCCCTAACTTTAAGGGAAAACCTTTGTGTACCTGTCTGAGCAAATGGGAGCCCTTGTTTGCAGCAAGCGACTGCTAAGCACATTTATGTGTTTCTTCATTTGACTGTATCTGCTAAGAGTTTGTGTTGTGAGCTCTGGTGCTTTAAAGAATTGGTTCCCAAGTGTGTTTTTTCTTCTGATTATGCTGAATTTCAGTGCTTAATTAGAAAAATTTCCCTTGAGAACAATGCAAATGTCTCATTAGCTCTTTCTTCTGATGGTGGACGCTCTCATCTGGAACCCAGAATCTGAAATTCATTAATAGTTTGATATTTAATTGCATACTGGCTAGTCAGTTTTTATCAGCTTGTGCATGGCTGTGGTCGTTAGTGTTGGGTGAGTTATTCATCAGTATTGTTGAGATTGTTTACTTGCAGTATTTGCTTACAAATAATTCCATTTCTGATGTTGGCCTCTCTTACTTGAGGCAAGAGGCTGCATCCAGTCCCAGATAATTACAGATGCGAACATGTGAAGTGTATTGGTTGCTGAAACCTAGACCTTGAGAACAAGTGACTTCGCTTACTGTTGTGGAAGTGAGGTACTGAGAAGAGAGAAGGATAACTCCTGCAACTCCAAATCCATACTCATTGAATTTTAGAAGCTTAAACAAGGCACGTGAGACAGGAGTCTCTTAGCTTGGGAGGGAGTGAAAAAACATGTGCTGGGGGGAATGAATCAGATCACACAGAAAATAATCCACCTGTGCAGTGGACCCAGTCTCTCCACCCCTACAAGAACAGGAGCACTGAGTGTCTTTATTCCAGACTGGAACGCTTGTACGGACTGTCGAGTTATGAAGCTGTACACAGAGATTAATCACATGTTCTTACATAACTGGCCCGAGCTGCTACCTACTTCCCCTCAAGGTGCTTAAAACTTCTAGAAAACAGTATGGATGTGTTTCTGTGTGACTTGGTCCAGGTGATCCTGCTGTGGCAGGGGGGCTGGACTGGATGGTCTCTTGAGGTCCCTTCCCAATCCTAAATGTTCTGTGATTATGATATCATTTACTTGTCCCCTTGCATAGAAGAAGGATAACCAGGTCCAGCCAAACTTGTGCTTTAATTGTCACAGCTACACTAACTCCACCTTGGATGTTCTTAGGCTTCACGTCTACTTCATTCCACAAAATACTACTCCTCTAAATACAGATTTTTTTCTGCATCAGATAATCCTAAGATCATTTTACTGAGTAAAATAAAATCAAACACTTATCTGAATGATTAAAAATAAAAGGAAATGTTACTAAAAGCTAAAACTTTGCTGCCATGAGAAGATGGGAGCAGCTGGTTTTAGCCCTGATGACACCAGGCAGAGGGAAAGCGCCGAGGGTGTGTAGCAGAGGCAGTTTTGCTGCTCTACGGGTCCACACCTCAGGCTTTCCAGACTAGCTGTCTATCAGAGAACAGGCTACGGTTTGAATTTGAATTACAGAGTGTTCAAGAGGCAGCTTTATAATCTTTGGATGTCCAGGATCTTTAGGGCAGCAGAGTAGCCTGTCCCTGTTCCATATGTCCTCCTCTGAAACTTTCCATGTGAGCACCACGGAACTGCAAGGACAGACACCTGCCAAGAAAAGACCTACTTAGGTGCACTTACTATCCCATGGCTGTAGGTGTTGCAGTAGATTCTGCACATTATCAGTCTAGGTTGGATTCAAGGATGCCTTGAGGGAACGTCATCTTTCTCTCCAGACCTGTGCACGAAGTAAGAATCTAAGTGCTGTAAGCACGAGTCGTTTAGCTGTAGCCACCAGAAATTAAATCTCGGTGTTAAAACAGTTGAGAACTTTTGCTTATGAAAAGGCAATGAGTAGAGGGAGTTTTTTTGAGGGTTTCTGAAATTAGCAGTAACTCTGCCTGTGACTGCCGACTGCAAGTGCAAATCTGTGGGACCTGCAGCTCCAACGCGCTGGGGTGCTGATGCAATAACCAAGGAGATGTCTCTTGTGAGCTTCTCTCAATGGCTTCTGAAAGAACAGCACCGTGTTTTCATACTGAAGAGACAAGAGATGATCTTAAAAGTGTGGTCTGTGTCAGGGTAGAGAGAAACATGGTGCGTTCACTGTTTAGAAGTTCTGTACCTCAGTGATTGGTTTTGCTTCCTTCTAAAGGCTGCCCAGCCAGACAAGGAGCACAAGTCGTGTTTTGTAACTGCAGTACTTTGCAGCCTACGAGACAGACTCAAAGACCGTTAGGGATTGGAAGGGACCTCCAGAGATCATCCAGTCCAATCCCCCTGCCGCAGCAGGATCCCCTAGACCAAGTGGCACAGGAACATGGCCAGGCGGGTTTTAATGACCTCCTCTTTTGGGTGAGGGTTAACCTGTGACACTCAACTGAGCAGAGCATTACTTACTAGATCAAGCAACTTGCTCATGTTCTTTTATCTTGGTGTATTACTAATAGCCCTGGCTCTGTTCAGAGGTCTCAAGCCACCTACTCTAAGGACGCTGCATGTTCTGCTGCACTTCCTGCTTCAAAAGCTGCTCTGTTTCTCCAGAAGCATCGCAGCATCTGAAGATGTCTGCACAACAATTGATAGATCTGAAGAAGCAGCTGGAAAAGGTCACAAGGCAGAAGTATAAGGGTGTTCCAGAAGCTGATTGTGGTGCCAACAGAAGGAGGCAGTCAAATCACTACTTTTTATTCTGTGATGGTTGACTTGTTGTGCAATAAATGTTAACACCCCCGAGATGGAGTGAGAGCTGGTGCTAGACTATAAGGTACTTAAAATTCTACCTTGAAGTGTCTAGAGGAATAAAAAATACCCAGACAAATAGAAAATCCAAATGCTTTCTGGCACTGAAGTATTTTCTAGAACCTGTTGTGTCAGTTAAATAAATAGGACGCGGCTCCCTCGTCTCGTTTTATATGTGGAAAATGAGCGGTGACATCGGCACAGTCTTTTATTACGGTCTCTTCCATCACGGCAGACTGCAGGGCTGACAAGAGAGGCAAATGGTGAGTGTTCTGCTCCAGTGATCCATCGTACACTTTCAGGTCTGCAACTGGAACAGAAACCACCATGTCTTCAGCTGTGACTCCTTCCCCCCAACCATCTAATTGAAACCTTCTGCATCTGTAAATAAATCATAAAAATCTCCTGGAGGCTTCCAACACTCCTTTGCCCTCTGTGGGGAAACATAAACATGAAAATGCGATGTTTCAGGGAGCTCGTAGGCTGCCTTGGAGAGGTGGTGCTAGCTCCTCTTACGCCCTTCTCGGGAGGTTTGCAAGCAGAAACAAGATCGTCTAGAGAGGGAGGTTGTTTGACTGGAGACAATGATGTGGGAGTGTTGCCAAAGTGGATGTTCAATTACATGGAGAAGGGGGTGAAGGAATAAAAAGAAGACTAAGTACAACTGGAACACAATACTCCTTCAGAGGACAAACGACACAAAATCTCTAAGTCTCAAGTGTTCTGCAAAAAGGAGAGATTTTAGGGGTTTTCGAAGACAAATGGTGCTGTTGCCAAACTAGGAATGAGTCCAGGTGATCGTAATTAAAACATGTTCTTACTTTAGCTCTTTCTTCAAATAATAGGCAACTGTAAAAGTAGCTGTCGGTGGTGTAGAGGTTCACTGTGGCTGTTACTTGAAATGAAATTAAATCACAGAATCATTCAGGTGGGAAAAGACCCCTGGGATCATCGAGTTCCTGTGAGACTGGGTCTAGGGGATCCTGCTGTGGCAGGGGGATGGGACTGGATGATCTTTGGAGGTCCTTTCCAACCCCTAATGACTGGATCTAGGGGATCCTGCTGTGGCAGGGGAATTGGACTGGATGATCTTTTGAGGTCCCTTCCCATCCCTGACTGTTCTGTGATTCTGTGGTCTCCCTACTGGCTTCCTTAATACGTGTGGTTGTTGCTTAAAGTGACTGGTTTATTCTCGTTCACTCCAGTTGTCCTCTACATACCAATTGTGCAACTAAACCAGAGCTGAAGATAATGAGGTGCCATTACACCTAGTAGTTTGAATTCAAATTAAACTGGTACTCCTAATTCATGGTTGATGTGTTCATGTGGTAAGAGAGGGGAGTATCAGGGCATCCTCTACGTGTCCTTTTGGCTCCAAAGCACTGATGTAGTTCCATGATTACAACCAGTACTTAATGCTGCACAGCAGCACAGTACATTAAGGGGATTTTATTGAGCTCAATTATAGATAAACTAATCAGCAGATAATAACAAGAAGGCAAGTGGATGTAGCCAAACCCTGCAACGCAAGCGCGCGTGCTGCAAATCAATTCAGCTTCAAGTTAAACACTGACAGACCAATCATTCAGCGATTAATAAAACACACACGAACTCACAATTAACTCACTGGCGAAACAATGTGCGGAATACGTTAACGCAGTTAAATTCGGATTTAATTCCCAGGGTGTAGTTGCGACTTGCCCTGTGAGTACACGTGGTTCTTGATGGCGTCCATTTGACTGGAGTAAGCAGCGTGCAGTTGTGCTGGTTAGAAGCATCACACAACCCTTCGGAGCGCAGCACTTGCGCTCGTATGCAGGCACACGTCTTGGCTGGTCTTTAGCAGCTGCAAAACAGCTTTGTTTTGTGATCTCCTTGCTGAAGTCCCTCTGCAGGCTCCTCAGAATTTGCCTCTTGTGAGCAAAATCCAGCCCCTTGCTGGAAGCAGCAGTTTTCTGTCTTTGTGCCATCTGCCATTAGAGCAAAGCAGTGGCCCAGAAGATGTCACCAGGTGCTTGCAATGCCCTAAACCATGTGGAACCACACGGTTCCTAGATGTAGAGTCAGTCAGTCAGTCTCTCACTCCAGCCTCAGATGAAGAGTATTCTGAATTTCCATGCCAAATTATTTCTTTAGCAGATACTACTAGTTTCCTGCAGTTTTGCTTCTTTAGTACCTTTGTATCTCAGCAGCCCTGGAGTTGGAAACTTGGACTCAAAACTGGTTGTTGGATTTGTAGAGGTTTCTTATCTGTGTGTTTCCATGAAGGGTGTCTTGCAAATCACAGTCATTCAGGTTGAGAAAGACCCCTGGGATCATCGAATCCAACCATCAACCCGACTCTGCAAGGTCACCCTTAAACCAGGTCTCCCAACACTACATCTAAGAGTCTTTTAAACGCATCCAGGGATGGGGACTCAGCCACCACCCTGGGCAGCCCAGTCCAGTGCCTGACCAGTCTCTCTGGAAAGAATTTCTTCCTGATGTCCAGTCTAGCCCTTCCCTCTGCTGTCGCTGATGACCTGTGAGAAGAGCCCAGCACCAGCATCTCTCCAGTGTCCTTTCAGATGGTTGTAGAGAACAATGAGGTCTCCCCTCAGCCTCCTCTTCCTCAGACTGAACAGCCCCAAGTCTCTCAGTTTCTCATCATCAGACCGATTCTCCAGCTTTTGATAAAGGACCTTATAAATGCAGGGACTAGAGAAACATGAGAGACCTATTGGGTACTGTGGCCCTTCACTCCCTCTCTTCCTTCTTCCACAAAGCTATTGGAGTCCATTGGCCCTTTGGAGCAGCGACCACAAGCCTTCCATTCTGCTTGTTTGTCCTTGGTCCGTCATTCGTTGACACTCTGTTGCTCGTTGTTCTCCTTGTGCTGAATAAGCTCCCCTCAGATGCGGCATCAGTTCCGCTTTGACGAAGGGCATCTGGAAGTGCTGCGCTTCACAAGGCACGAGAAGTAGCTGAAAAGCCACAGAGATCTGTGAGAACAGTCACCGTGTCCCAAAGGACACCAAACCGTCTGGTCTCCCTCATGCCTGTCCGTACGCTTCAGTGACTGGGAACTGAATTATCAGGTGCACTGTCAGCTGCCTTCTGCAGTGCTTCCAGCAGGTTGGATTCATCACACGAGTAGGTTGGCTCAGAGCTACACAGGTACTGTGCTGGTGTCCAGGTGGGAGAGTGAACACAACATCCTCTAACCCTGGCTAACCCTCTCCACAGCTGTCTGATACGAGTTTGCTGGAATAAGAGAACAATCACTTCTCTTGTGCCAATGTGTTCCTTAGAGCTTAAGAATCTGTGTGTTCTTAATGCTCGTCACATCTGTATGGAAGTTGGGAAGTGAGAAAGTCACTGAAAGGTAAAGGTTCCTCTTGGGCATTTTGTATATTGATAGCTGAGTCTGGGCAGAATTGTTCAGGTTGGAAAAGACCCCTGGGATCATCGAGTGCAACCATCAACTCTACCCTACAAGCTCACTCTTAAACCAGATCCACCAACACCACATCTAAGCAACTTTTAAACTCATCCAGGGATGGGGACTCAACCACTGCCGTGGGCCCTTCATGTCAAGAAGGACCTCAAGGTGCTGGAGTGTGTGCCCAACGAAGGGCAATGTGATTCATGGAAGGTCCAAAGCACATGCCCTCTGAGGAGCTGCTGAGGGAACTGAGGGTGTTTAGCCTAGAGTGATGGAGGCTCAAGTGAGACTCCATCACTCTTTCCAGTCTCTTTTCAGGTAGTGGTAGTGAGGATGAGAAGTTCCTTCTCACACTGATGTGGAACCTCCTCTGTTCCGGCTCACACCCACTGCTCCTTGTCCTGTCACTGGGTGCCCCTGAGCAGAGCCTGGCTCCATCCTCCTGACACTCACCC
>JAOXOE010000405.1:26635008-26658941 GCA_028565055.1 Phoeniculus purpureus | reverse complement strand
GCGGTAATGCCATGATGGCTCCCGACCCTCAGCAGCTGCCTCCCAGCTCCCCCAAGCTTTCAGGGAACCCCCAGATCACCCAGAAACCTTGAAAAAATAGTGTTTGGGGACCAGTGCTCTGGCTGCTGCATGTGAGTCTGTATTTAACCTTAATGATAACATCTTTCCATATTGAAAATACAGTGTGACTGAAAACTTTGGTGAGGATCCTAACATTCTTGCATTACTGTGGTATTTTGGGCCTTCTGCATTACATTGAGGGAACATATTTGACACTGGGACATATTCAAGAAGCCCATAATAGGCACCTGCCATTTGCTTTCCAGATACAACACTTTTCTTGCTTACAGTGAAAGAGTAGATGACTTGAATTATGCACTGTGGCTTTGACAGTAAACTCCACAGTAGACTTTATAGCTTAATTAGGGTCATGATGTTTTTATTTAAATAGAGCCCATATATCTGCATTTATTTCAGGTGGGATTTATCTCACCTAATTTTAAGTACAAAAATGTTGGCAACCTAGCCAAAGGGGTTCTCTGCAAAGTTAATGAAGAAGATCCAGCATCTCCAGAGCACAACAAAACTGAGTTTCATAATAGATAAGTTTTTATAGTATATAGGATGAATTGCTCTCTGAAGATTTTGAAGATTAGATAAACACTTATTACAAATCTTTATAGCATGTATCATGAGAAGTCCTAATTTCATTTTTGGAATATTGGAATGCACTTGGATATGCTACAAAACAACAGTCTCCAACACTATATAATGAATTTGACTGCAGTAGATGCTCGATACTTAAACCAGTTTTTATGTCTCTGTGCTACTTCTTCCAGATTCCTGCTGTGTGTTATGCTGCAGCAACATTTGGCCCTAATTCCTGGTGCCTGATTTTGAAAAAGCTTAATGTGCCACACTTCTCTCTTAGAATCACAGAATTGTTGTGGCTGGAAAAGACCTCTAAGATCATCAAGCCCAGCCTATGACCTGATATCATCACAACCAGCTAGACCATGGCACTAAGTGCTACATCCAGTCTGTCTTAAACACCTCCAGGGATGGGGACTCCACCACCTCCGTGGGTAGTCCATTACAATGTCTAATCACCCTTTCCATGAAGAAGAGCTTTCTATCATCCAACTTAACCCTCCCCTGACAACTTCAGGCCCTGTCCTCTCATTCTGTCACTAGTTGTCTGGGAGAAAAGCCTGACCCCCACCTGACTACCACTTCGCTTCAGGGAGTTGTGGAGAGTGATAATGTCCCCCTTGAGTCTTCTCTTCTCCAGTATAAACAACCCCAGGTCCCTCAGCCTCTCCTCATCGGACTTTCCCTCCTGTAACTTCCCCAGCCTTGTTCCTCTGGACCCACTCCAGCACCTCAATTTCTTTCTTGAAGCGAGTGGCTCAGAAATGCACCCCCTAATCAAGGGGAGGCCTCCCCAGTGTCCAGTACAAGGAGAGAACTACATCCCTAGTTCTGTTTGCCACGCTATTCCTGATACATGCAATTGGCCTCTCATGCCACCTGGGCACATTGCTGGCTCCTGTTCAGCTGTTTGTCAACCAGTACTGCCAGGTCCCTCTCTGCCAGGCTGCTCTCAAGCCACTCATCCTCCAGTCTGCAGTAGTGAAAGCAAAAGTGAACGTAGCATATCCAGAAAAATATTGAGCAAGTTTTTTCCAAAAATTTCTTCTGCCTGGAGAGCAAAATAGAAAAGTAAATTACATTTACAAAGCAATACAATGCCTAAATATTTGTTACTCTGAATGATCAGCTTCCTATATGTTCGATGTCAAGGCTGATACAAATATGAAGACCTCGTTTGGTGAAGTTCTGCTGCATTACAGCAAAAACTGAATAAACGAAAGGGAAACTATTTAATCTACTCGTTTGTAGCCTGAAGCCCACTGAGTCTGCATTGCAAAGAAACCCAAAGACGTCTTCATAAGCTTCTTAGTGATACACCTGCTTCCAAGAGAAAACACATGAATCCCTGAAAATTCAGTTGTTGCCTGGCAGTAGAGGTTGAAGGATATGCTCTATCTATCAAAAATGGCAAAAACCTACTTTGATTTGCAACTGCCTTTCCCATCAATGAGAAAGCAGCAGAGTGAGGGAAAAACTGATTTCTGATTATTCCGTATGGTTTTACAGTTTAAATTGTCTTCATATTGCAGCACAAAACTCTTAAAACATGTAAACAGGGGTTTGAACACAATCCCATTTCTTTTTCATTTTGACACAATTTCCTAAGCATTTCTTGGAAGAAAAATAATCTGTTAGCATCTGGCATTGAAAGAGTTGGAGTTTTTGCTGTTATTTTTGGTTATGATTTGTTTTGTTAAACACAGAAAGAATTTAATAAAACCTGACTCTGTTGTAGAAATGCCTGCTGGTATAAATATGAAAAAGTTGTGGCTGCAGTTTGAAACATCTTTAAAAATTTATATCTGATGCCTTCTACGAAATCATGTTGACTGCCTCCCAGGGAAGATCTGTGGATGACTATGCACTGCTTTAGAACAGGTGGGAATCTCAGTCTTTTAATGATAACAGATCTATGGAAGAGCTAGAGCTGTCTTCATCCAGAACTGCAAGTTGCTGTTTGCCTCTTCTTATATTTCTCTGGGGAGTATTACAAACAAAGAACAAATTTAAGATGCTCTAAAAATATTCCACTGCAATTAGCAAGCAATATATGCTGCTGCTATAAAAATGCCAAGATAACATTCTGATACCGCATTATCGTAACTCGTGCCTCATACAAGGAGGAAAAAAAGAAAAACGGCTGCAGTTTTTAATTAAAAATATTTTTTAACAGATAAGATAAAAATTATTAAATATTTATGCCCTAGGTGCATCAGGATTGTTTTCCTTTTTTGATTACTGCAAGTACAACTGACACATACTCAATAGTTGTTCCTAAATTAAGACCTCAGTGCCATGCACATGGTGACAGGCTCTGCTCTGGAACTCAGCCAATATAACATCCATCTATAAGAAGAGACGAAAGGATGATCTAGAAAACTACAGGCCTGTTAGTGTGTGACTTCAGTTCCAGTAAAACTGATGGAACAGAACATCCTGTGTTCCATTATGCAACACCTGCAGAATAACAAGGTGATCAGACCCAGGCAGCGTGGGTTTATGAAGGGCAGGTCCGGTTTAGCAAACCTCATCTCCTTCTATGACAGGGTAACCTGCTTGTTGGGTGAAGGAAAGGCTATGGGTGTTCTCTACCTTGACTTTAACAAGGCATTTCACACTGTTGCAAACAGCACTCTCCTAGAGAAATTGACTGCTCTTGGCTTGGATGGATACACTCTTCACTGGGTAAAAACCAGTTAGCTGGCTGAATCCGAAGAATTGTTGTCAATGGAGTTAAATCCTGTTAGACACCAGTCATGAGTGGTGTCCCCCAGGGCTGGGTACTGGGTCCACTCCTGTTTAACATCTTTATCAATGACTTGGATGAGGGGATAGGACACACCCTTAGTCAGTCTGCAGATGACCCCAAACTGGATGGAAGTGTTGATCTGCTTGAGGGCAGGGAGACTCTTCAGAGGGATCTGGACAGGCTGGATCGCTGGGCCAAGGCCAGTTATGTGAATTTCAGTAAGGCCAAATGCTGGGTCCTGCACTTCAGCCACGACAATCCCCAGCAGTGCTACAGGCTGGGGCAGGAGTGGATGGAGGACTGTCAGGCAGAAAGGGATCTGCAAGTGTTAATAGAAGGCTTGATTAACATGAGCCAGCAGTGTGTCCAGGTGGCCAAGAAGGCCAATGGCATCCTGGCCTGTATCAGGAATAGTGTTGCCAGCAGGAGCAGGTAGGTGATCATTCCCTCTACTCATCTTTTGTGAAGCCACATCTTGAGTACTGTGTCCAGTTTTGGGCCCCTCACTACAAGAGGGACATTGAAGGGCTGGAGAGGATACCAAGGTGGCTACCAAGCTACTAAAGGATTTAGAACCTGTTGTATGAGGAACAGCTGAAGGTTTTGAAACTGTTTAGCCTTGAGAAGAGTAGATTAAGGGGAGATCTTCTTGCTCTATACAACTACTTGAAAGGAGGTTGTAGAGAGGTGGCGGTTGGTCTGTTCTCCCTAGTGGCCGGTAATAGGACAAGGGAAAATGGCCTTAAGCTGCACCAAGGGAGGTTCAGGTTGGATGTCAAGAGGAATTTCTTTCTTGAAAGGATTGTCAGGCACTGGAACAGCCTACCTAGGAAGTCGGGTCCCCATACCTGGAAGTGTTTAACAGAAGGTGTTTAAGAGACGTTGTGTTAGGGGAAACGGTTTAGTGGTGATGACAGGGCTAGGAAAAGGTTGGATTTGATGATCTTGAAGGTGTCTTCCGGCTGAAACTGTTTTATGATTCTATGATTTATGTTTTGAGTGATGATAATACCATTTTAAAGAGAACAGGAATTGTTATTGAAGACAATGAACGTCTCTTCTTAATGTGCAGCAACAGTAAAGAAATAGTAAAAAGAAAGGTAATTCAAGAGTCTTCCATTGCTGTAAAGGAGACACGAAACAACTGGGAAAAAAAAAGAACTGTGCACTAGTCAACACTACGGAGAAATGGAATCTAACAGATCTCTGTCTGCAGCACAAGAATTCGGGGATACCCTGTGAAACTGAGCTGAAATAAAATTATAATTGATCTTTCTATATGAGTGCCTGGAGGATATCTGAGTGCAATAAGAATGCAAAGATCACCATATAGGACTCAGAGCTATTTGAGACGTTGACCAACTGTAAAATCTGCAATCAACTGTTAGAACACGTTTCTTCAGTTCAAGTTACCTTGAACAAAATTCTTAAGGAACAAATTATTTGAGACGAGCTTATACAATCTATTCACTTAAAAACTCACTGTCTTCTGTTCTGTCCTTGGGAAAGATTTCGTAATGCCACGTAGAGGCTGTAGTTGGTTCAGACACCGAGTAGGAAACAGAAACACAGATAGCAAACGGTATCTGTGACAAAACATGGCATGTGGATTTCCGTCTGATTTGGTTTTTATTGCTCCTGGTTAAAGCATTTTATTTTTGAGACCTACAAAAATGTGAAAATATATGTGAAAAAGAAGTTTTGGTTGTAGTTGCAGCAAAAAAAAAAAGTCAAAAAAGAAAAATGAAAACCAAGCCAAAAGCAAAGGACACTAATTGTTTAGACAGTAGATTCTGTCACCATGTGGAACTCCAGAACCATTCCACTTTGGTGTGGTCATTGCACAGGACCCTTTCTCCAATTACAGTTGCCTATTTTTGATCTTTGGTTTACCATTATACATAGAATTACTGATATATAAATGTATGCTTGTATTCATCTACGTTCTTTAGATCCTAGGTTCCCTTCAGAAACAAAACAAGGAAATGAGCATATTAGGATGTCAATAATCTTATCCTAAAGTTAATGTCTGAAAATGACAACTGAGTCAAATTGCTCCCCAAAGGAGCCCACCACAGTCTGGCTTGGATATAGGCATCAGAATTGTGGTGAGATGGATTTTGTCCATTGCTTCCAAGAAAAATTGAATTAAATTAAACACATGAAAGCCAAGCTGGCAAGCAAGTTCACAGAGGGAATTTAAAAAATAATTTTCCTCTTGCTTTAATTTTCTTCTAAAAGAAACTAATAGCAACAGAAAGCCATTAGTTAAGACATCGAAAATAAGACAGTTTGACACATATGGAAATAGGTCAATAATGCACAGCTAGATGAAAGTCTAAGCTGAAGAAAATATGGAATTTGGGATGCAGGCATTGTTATGAACTTGGGCTGTTCTTGTGCCTTTATTCGAGTTGCACACTTCTACTGCCTGGCAACAGAGAAATGGGACCTACACAATGTGTTCTCATGTTGGCATCAAAATTTTACAAAGAAGTATATTGCCTGTTTCACAGGCTAAGTCAATCTTTTGCATGATGCAATGACTGTTGAATTAACCACTCTTCTCTTTCCAAAGGTTTCCAGAGCTTTCCTTAACTTTACTGGCTATTTGAGAAAAGGTGAACATGCAATATATCCGTGAAAAAATAGTGGTGCTTGTGTTGCAATAATCTCCAATCTGGCATTTCTGACTCACTATTAAACATTTTTAGACAAGTCCTATATCTTCTCGTTCTTCTGCTGGGTTGCAGCAAATGTGTTTTAGATTTACTCCTTTTGCTTATCAGGAATAGCGTAGAAAGTCATAAGATTATTTGATGAAACTGGATTCACTGGATATTCGTTTTATATTATGCAACAATCCTTGTTCTTTGATAGGAGTCACAGTCTCTTCTAAGCACTCAGGACTATTAAAGTCCAAATTTTGAATGAAAGGATCAAAAGATGAAGTAGATATTGGCTTCCATGCTTAGCCATAGTGACATTCACTTTCTTGAGAAACATTTTAATTATTGGCACTGCTGATTTAGTCTGCAATGAAAACTAAAAAGGTCCTGTGATTTCAGTGGCATCTATCATTTTTGGCCTCCAATAAAAGTGATTTTCCCCTTTAGGGGAAGACAACTAGATGGATTATGCTGGGAACAGCTTGTATCATCAAACCATCTTGCCAAGCTAGTGGTACACAATGGAGATGGCAGATTTCCACACCATCAGTGAGGATAAGGAACTCTTTGTTCTCAACCAGTGGGAATCACTGGTTCAAGTCCAGTAAGCTATGGGCCAAAATGAAGGGAGTTTGGAAGAAGTACAGTGAATCAGCTTGTAAAATAAAAGAGAGGCAGCACCAAGTTTTTCTGACAATTTGACCTACTATTGAGCAGGTTAGTAGCACGTTCCTTTTTAACTTAACCTGAACAAAACCTTTGAATCTGCAAACTCTGAAGTAGATGATGCAAGTCTTAGCAGTTCATTCCAGTTGCATTTAATGTTACATAGACATTAGTGAAAAGTAGTGATGTCCAGTGATCCAAATAACTTATATTTCAAGTTCAGACAATTTTAATATAATTGTTATTTAGGTGGGTAAAAAAGGAAGTTGAAAAGCCAGAATCAGTAAACTATGATCTATTACTTTGTGTCTCTTTCGTGGTAAAAGAAGATGTGAGAATTTATCTAGCATGTGGATGAAATGCTATGAAATTTCATAGTCATGCAAGACATGGCTTGTATTTCTCACACAAAGCATTGAGTTAGAACCATGGCTTATATGTCTCATACAAAGCACTGGGATAGACATGTAAACCCAGACACCAACAAAACACAGTGTTTGAGACAATGTTCATGAGTGCATGAGTTCAAAAGAGTTAATCTAAACTTTTTTTTGTGGGTAGTTGACTTTTTGACCATGGAAAACAGCCAGGAGGGAAAATGAGCTAGAAAAAATAATAGGTATAAGGAATTTTCTTGCCTTTCAGCAAGAGTGACACTCGGAGGTGAATATTGGATTTCTAAAATGGCAAATTAAGGCCACTAGTCTACAGCTGCTTTTGAGAATTTATTCTGTCCTTAATTTGCCTTTCTTGTGTTTCTCACTTTGAAGACAAATTTCAAAAATAAGTCCCTAAATAAGTGTCTAGCCTAGGTTTTGAAAAATTAACAAGGATCTGGATTTATTGTGCTATTTCACTCCAGCAATTGCTATTTGTGCTGCTTATCCTGTCAAAAAAAGACAGCGGCAAAGGGTCATCAGTTCAAAGTAGACCATGACTTGTATTTACATTTATATGGCAGCTCTACACAGAGACACACATACACATACAAACATCCAGAGCACGGACTGCATAATCTTTTGTTGTTAGGATCATTATAGTCAAAGAGAAGACAAGGTAATACTTTATACAAGGAGGAACTCAGAGGAAAATGGACATTCTTGGTAAATAGCTGGGCATCCAAACTGCCCAGCTCAGCTACAGCTGTCTTAGCTTTTCACGTTAGCAAAACAGTTTGAAAGAGTAAAACATGGGCATGATTTCTTCCAAAGCCCATGCTTGTGAAACTGCCTTGTTTAGTCTATTCAGAAACCCTGTGTTCTTTGCTTACGTGCTTTGATCTAAGACTAGATGAAAAGGAGGCATTTTGGGTTCATTCAGACTGGTGCAGTTTTTCATTCAAAACTGCCACTGACTGAAGTAGAATTAAGATGTATTTTAGTGTAGTTTTCTTCTAATAAAGAATTTATTCTTTGTTTTCCCAGAATGAGCAGTGAAGTGAGATCCTGTAAAAGCCATGACTCTCTGCAGTACAAGGACATTATTATTTGCTTATTATACAACTGCAACTCATGGCACCAACTTTATTTAGATACTCTATGCACCTATATAACTCTATGTTCTGCTGTATAAGGCAAGAATATAACACATGCCAGCTACAAAGCAGAGATGCACCTGGATTTTTTCAAGACTGAAACCACTTGGTTGCAAGATTCATGGCACAATGAAAAAAAACCTCTTTGATATGTGACAAGTGCTCAGTATTTCACTGACCTTCAAGGCTGCCAAAAAACCTTTAGTCAGGATCTGCTCATCTTCCCACCACCACACGAGCTACATGGCTTCTTTAGAAATGCAACCCAAACTTCAGAGGTCCCCCTGGAAGAAAACATAATGAAAATATGTTACTACGAGACAGATGCAAAGTCCCACTCATCAGCGCTGACCACTTAACCAGACACCAAAGGGCATTAAAATTTAACAGATCCATCACATTCCCTGCTGCATTCCAAGGTTAAAATGATGTGACTTTTTTACTACTTTAGTTTATAGATAATATAAAACTTAGTATTGCAGTACACTAATTCATAAAAAGCCTCTCTTTTCTTTTGCAAAAAGGGAAAAATAAATGCTGCGTGCTATGTCAGCTGAAAAAAAAGTTTTGCTCAGTCAGTTGCAGTTTTTACTAGCACAAACACAGTAAACATAATAAATCCTTATAAAAATTAAAATTTCCTTGCTCTCTGAGCCATTGCAGTCCATTTGTTACTTCCCTTTTAATCTGTGAGTTATTCAGCTCCAATCTTTTTTTCCCCCATCAAATCAGGAGACTTCCTGCTCAGTGGATATATAATTATATTGCAGCATAGGACAACATAGCATAATGCCCTATAATATTTATGTAATATACATAACTGTATTCATTTAACCATCCAAATTAATATATACCAATTTACACTACATCATATTGCATTATATTTTATTTATTAGCAATGGAAACACTTGATTTGAGAATCAGGTGCAGACCCTCTTTAAATCCAAATAGAAATGGCAGTAAGAACAAAATCACTGAGGTTTGGCTAGCAAAAGTAGCCAAAGTCTTGGTCACGACAGGTACATATCAGAGCAGGTACATGTCTGCTCAGACTAGCATGCCAGTGCACATGCCATGTAAGTACAAGCACGGCATGGTACATAGTTGATAAGCCAGAGGGATGGGATGTCATCCAGAGGGACCTGGACCAGCTGGAGAGGTGGTCTCAGGATAACTTCATGTGGTTCAACAAGGCCAAGTGCCAGGTCATGCACCTGGGACAATCCTCACCATCAATACAGGCTAGGGGAAGAAGTGACAGAAAGCAGCCCTGAGGAAAAGGGTTTGAGGGTGCTGATGGATGAGAAGCTGGACATGAGCTGCATCAAAAGCAGTATGGCCAGCAGATAGAGAGTGGTGATTCTGCCACTCTGCTCTGCCCTGGTATGACCTCACTGGGAGTCCTGTGTTCAGCTCTGGAGCCTTCAATATAGGAAGTATGGACCTGATGGAGTGGGACTAGATGACCTTTGGAAGTCCCTTTGGCAATTCCGTGATTCTTTGGTCAGGTGTCCATCTCAGAGAGCCAGTTCATCTTGCAGAGTTCTTGGCTGGGCATGCTGTTTTCCACAGCTGCAGCAGGCAGATCCACAACGTGTGCAGCATCATGTCCACACATTTCTTTGTTGTTCACAGCGAAATGGATGCTCACTTCATTCAGGGGCAAGAGACACCTTTACATTCTTCTCCCAGGGTTTGTAATAAGGAACTATTTCAATATCCTGGTCCCCAAAGTAGATGTATTTACACTGTTTCTCCCTAGCCCACTATCTCTTGGAGTAAATCCTTATAATTTCCTGTAGTTTCAAGGTTGTAAAGCCAGACCATAACAACTTAATATGATATTTTGTGTAATATATACAATTTATTCCTGACTTAATGACTGCCTGGAACAGTCATGCACATTGTAAAATAGTCTTGATGAGGAAGGTGTTTAGCATGCAAGAACTCTTTTCTAGGTAAATAGCATTGGAAATTACTTTTTCTTTAGCTTCTAGTCTGAATTTGTTCAGTCTCCACTTTTTAAATACTGAAGTGTCTTATCTCTTTCTGCTGAGCTGAAGACCTCCCAGCTGTCACACTTCACTAAGTACAGTCTGATAAAGTTGACTACCCACTGTCTCTTTGTTGAGCTAAAGAGACTGAGGTCCCTGAACATAGAATTACTTTTCAGTAGTGTATTTAGTGTGGTCACTGATGATTTAAGAAGGGTTGAATGTGAAGACAAGTGGGCCATTTTCCTTAATGATGTGATGCTTACTGTGCTAATATGACAAAAGAGTTTTATCATAGCAGTACCACACTAGGAATACCTGGCAGTATGTAACTCAGAGCGCCCACACTGAGAGTGCTGGCACACCCGTGACCCACAGGAAATAATGCAATTCTTCAGCCAGCAGCCATGGTCTCTCTTTAGCATCATCATTTTCCTTCAGAATGACCTTCGATTATGCCCTTCATACCTTTTTTACTCTTTGTCAAAGAAAGCTTTCTTTGTACGAGTTCTGAGCCCGTATGGCTTTGCTTCAGCCAATACCCTTCAACTCAAAACTCTAACACCTCAATACTCCTGCCTGTAACTAGGAAGTCATCAGCTCAGACAGCTTCAGAGCGACCACTGTGAAATACAGCACTCTGACAGGAGCATAGCCGTGCAGAAATCACCTCTGCTTTACACCTGGGAGTAAAGAGTGCGATTGACTTTGTGTACTCGATAGCAATCAAGCTGTAACAAAGCAATAGCACACTCCAACTGGCGTAAGGAGTTGTAGCTATTAGCTGTGGATAATTTTCTTTTAGTTTTTTAGATAGTTCAGCTAACAATGTGTCATGCTTGATTTGGAAGAGGGTGCAGGCTGTTCAACTTTCTGCACTATCCCTTTTTAAGAAAATTAGCTCATTAACTTGTCATTGTTTCCAAGGAGAACTCTATGGAAGCTCAGTCCACAGAAGTGCTTTAGAATGCCCTCAAATCCCTGACCTGCAAGGCTTTTAGAAATGGTCATCATTCATGGAAAATTCTGTGAGTGGCTTTCAATTTCTTTCTGTTTAAGAGGTAAAAATAGCAAAGAAATTGTCCTAGTGAGAAATGACAGAGCTTTATGTCAAACTGCAACTTGAGAAGAGCTCTGAAATTTTACATTTTTAATGACCTAAAGAAAAAACAATTTTGGCTTACTTGTTAATTCAATGTTCTTTTCATGTTTGGATGTTTTCCCACAGCAGGTAGATTCACATCAGTGGGCATCTGTGGTATACATCTGTGAAACCAATATAATATGAAAGAGGCAGTAACAGAACAGAAATGTTCCTTTCCAGAAGAAGCATTTCCAAGGACAGCTTTTGCTGGTTCTGTGCTAGCCTCAAGTGGCAGCTGGTCTCTGCAATTCCTATTTCAGAGCTGAAGTTCATAGAATCACAGAATCATTAGGGATTGGAAGGGACCCTGAAAGAGCATCTAGTGCAACCCCCCTGCCACAGCAGTTCCTATTTCAGAACCTGTAACTTGGCTAAGAAGCCACAAATTCATCAGGAGAGGATGTGAGTCAAAAGGCAGACTTGGCCATGAAAAGCTGTCATTAAATAGGCTACTGTCAGGTAACTGCAAATTATGTGAATCAATTCCTTGTTAATTGATAACTTACTGACAACCTTGTCCACAGTTTTTGCATTCATGAGGTTAGCATAGTCACCTGTAATGCTAGAGGCTCTAAGATGAAGCTATACACGGAGAAAGTGTATAGGCAAATCCAGTTCATTTTAATAAAAGAAACATATGAAATATGATAAAGACATGCAAGGATTTAGGAACAGGTTCTAAGTATTGGAACAGTAGAATGATTTCTTACATGTACTTTATATCACAGTATCACCAAGGTTGGAAGAGACCTCATAGATCATCAAGTCCAACCCGTTACCACAGAGCTCAAGGCTAGACCATGGCACCAAGTGCCACTTCCAATCCTGCCTTGAACAGCTCCAGGGACGTGTCCTTTCTAAACTCCATGCAAATTGTGGGTAGAACTGAACACTAACCAAAGAACCAAAAGACATCTCACAAACGAAGTGAGATACATAAGAAAGGTTTTGAAAAGGAAAATTACAACTGTCTATGCTGGTCACGTGCTTTAATAACTCATTTGCCTTAGAAATAACTTAGAAGTCCAGATGACGTGATTGATAGTCCAGAGCTAAGACAAAATTTTCACACCTGGAGATGTAATCCAAAAAAAGCAGGATACTTCTGCAGCTTCATAATGACTTTCTAATAGTAACTTAGGAATCCAAAAGTAGTACAAGCTAATAAAACCTAAGCAACTGAAAAAGTATTGATTTGTTAAATTTACTTGAATAATACAGTTGCATTCTTTTACTTGCAAACTGCTTGTAGTTTTACAGGTAACAATCTGTCCTTGGTCTTGTTCTGTGCAAGACTGAAGGTTGGTGAAGGTGAGGATGAAAATGCATAAACTATGTCGTTTCAGGGAGTGAATCTGGATAATATAAGGATAATATCTATCCTGCAACACACTAAAGTATGCCACACCTTGGTGGGGAATTCCTTCTGCCTGATAAAATCTCCTGTTCCTAAAGGGGCAAACTGAAAACTTCTCCCTTTTCTTAGTTGACCTCCACAACATTCAAATGTTCAAAAAAGGTATTCTGCAAAACAGGGGCCATCTTCTCATCCATAGGCCTACAGTTACAAGCATATTATTTTCAACTAGTAAGTTTCATAACCTCTCTCCATTTTCCTGTACTCCAAGAGACAAGATTAAGTAACGAAACCCATTTAAACCTCCTGGAGTTGTCTGAATGCTGGATTATGTCAGCACCTGGATCAGCATGCAGCTGATGCTAAGACTTGAGTAAGGCAGGCTCATGTTTCTGACATTAAAGCAAGGAGAATTACTGCTGCCTGCCCTCCATAAGGTTTCCTACAGATAGGATAAGAAAGATGATGGACAAGGAAGATGCAAAAAGAAGGCAATAGTATAATTTTGTGAAATGTGATGAGAGTTTCTTTCATAGAGGACAACCGTAAGTTAACTTACAGGCAAAGACCTTTATTCCACCTCAGCAACCTCAGAGTTATTCCCCAAAGATTAAATATCATCATCCTGTGCTGATACATCAGTTATTTAAGACAACATGTTATATAGGATAATGTTGTGGGTATATATTTAGTGAAGCTGAAAACTAAGAAAAGCTGATTTCCCTACTGGAAAAGATTAATTGTCTGAGACACCTGTACAGATCCATTTTTAAGATTTACCTTTTTACTTTCATTTCCTGGAATATTGGGTTCATTAAACTTCAGAGGTGACACATGCTGTACCTTACTGTGGCTATAAAAATAAAGAAGCTATTCATAGATACTGCAGACATAACATACTGGGCCAGTATCCATCACAAGCAACTCCTGGGTCTTCCACAGTGTTATTTTCTCTTTGTTGATTATACTGCTTCACGGAGTCTTTTTTTTCCATTAAAATAAAAAATAATCTGAAATGTCATGCACTTTAAGTTCACCTGACAGCTTAGATACTGGAACAGACTAAAGGTGCAAGTAGCCTGCTGTGGAACAGACTGTAATGGATAATTAAGAAATTACTCCTAAAATTGTAGAACTAAATTGTTGGAGATCTGCAGACTTTCTGAGCCAGAGTCTACCTCTGGATCATCCTCTTTAATAGTCTCTGCTGGACACATCCTTCAGGAAGATGCTCATATTTTTTAAAGCCTATTTATCTTCATGGCATCCCTTGACGATGAGTTTCACATTTCATTTTGTGACTGAAGGGGCAAGGAAAGATTTTATTCTGTTTAATTTTTAGCTGATTGCCTAATAATTTTGCTGGGACCTCCCTAGTTCTTGTATTATGAGAAGCAGCAATAAAGTCTCTTTACCCTATTGCTTAAGATCCCAGACTAGTTACTAGAGGGAGATGCTTCAAGCATATCTATAGATAGACACAGGTGTCTAAAATATACATTCAGTGGATTACTTGATCTTCTGCTATGGTACAAAAATAGCAATTCATCCTTTATCAATATTTAATTTTCCTCTCACTGGGCTGTTGATACTCCTACTACTGCTACTACTATTGCTATTATTCTTATCACTAATATTTTTTCAATGCTATGCTAGTTAGTGGTCTCATCTGAGCAGGGAGAAAATCTCAGTACGCAGGACAATTTGATGGTCTTTAAAAGAGGTTTGACATGCAGTCCCTGAGCTAGCACAGCCTGAATAAAATGCAGAGTTAGAAGAGACCAGCAGCTTGCTATCATGGGAGAGCAAGGACCAAGTGTTGCCCGGGTCCAAGCTTTCTTCTTGAACTACAGAGAACACTCTTATCCTGGTACAGGTCTTTCAGACACTTGGCTTTTGTGTTTTGCTATTCCTATGATAGACACCTTATTGTATTATTTAGTAAATAGATTGCCTAGGAGGCTTTTGAAAATTCTCCCTGAAACTTACAAAATGCTTGTGGACATCTTGAAGTCTTTTCTACTTGTGATCACCTGCCTCTGCTTTGGTGTGCTCCAGCTATTTATTTTGATTCCTTCGGTTCCTGTTTTTCAGAGACCACACTCTCCTTTGGCAACCCTTGCTCTTGTCTAAGGCCCTTTGACTACCTTCTGTTTGCACTGGGGAATCTCTGGAGATGCTGAGAGCAGATGAGTGCCTTGCCCTTCTCCTCTACACATCTCAAAACACTTAACAAAGGGGGTCAGTATCATTATTTCCTTTTTTGCAGATAGGGAAAGTGAAATAAAGATAGGGCAAATGACTAGTGTCATTCACCAAGGAAGTCAATTGCATAGCCAATGCCAGATCTCGTAGACCCAGACGCTAGCTGTAGCTGATGAGCCCATGATGGCTGGGGGAATGTACGTCCCGAGGAACAGCACAGACATTGCAGTCAATGGCTACTGGATTTGCAAGGGGTTTTAGGGTTTTGATGTTTGGCATTCTTCCAAATTGGAATGCATTTGAAAGTTCTCCAAGGCAAAAAAAAAAAAATAGAAGGACCTACTTTCCTTCTGTTTTGAAATGTTTCATGTCGACAGAACTTTTTGTTTTAGTAGGGACTCTGAAAAGTTACCTTTGACTGCAGTGCATATAACTTTAAATAATGTAATAAAGGCAGGTGGAAAGGGGATAATTTCAAAACCAGTCACCCAAAATGCATGGTTAATTTAGATGTCCTGCCTCCTTCAGAAAAATCTCCATTGAGGGGTTTGAAAAAGAAAGTTGGGGCAAAATGAGCTGGTATTGTGCTTGGGTTTCAGTGGCACTCCACGTTATCATTAGCACATGATGCCACTGTGCCTTGTCACTTGGTCTTTAGTTGTTATTCTGAAGTATGGAGAAAAGTGTGAAACTGCAGAGTGGACAGGTGTAATTACAGACTCTTTGCTGCTCTCCTAGCAAGCTGGACTGACCAGAAGCATCAGAGCATTGCTTAATAGTAGTGGCTCTAGAGTCTACAGGGATTTCTCACTGCAGACTCTATGAGATGGGAACACGTGTGCATTCCGAGGTGCCAGTAGCTGCCAATATAAGTAGCACTTACAACATCCTAACTTAATTCCCACAAGGAGGGAGGACTACTAGCCTTCCAAAGTCACACACTGCTTACCCACAGCCATGCCTTTGCAGTGCAGTACCTGTTTCCTGTTAGCCTACCTTGTATTCATTACAATTCTGAGTTGGTTTGATGTATTAATGCAAACAAACCAATCTTTTTGCATTTCTTCTCTCAAACACAAGTGAAACTGAACTGAAGGAGTCTGCTTTATCTGGTTAATTTAGCTAGGGAGATATTACAATTCATAATAAAGAATCTCTAAGGGCATGTGATTTGGGTTAGTTTTCACTTGGCATTTATCCCTTTGTATACTCCAAATTTCGTTAGTATCTATAAATATAACAGCAGGTAGTTGGACCTTACAAAGATTTCTGTAGCCAGATCTAGAGAGACACAGAGTAATGGAATGGCAGAAACCCAGGATCTAAAATAAATGTAATCTGTCTGCAGCTAATGAGAAACAAAACAGCAGCTTCAAACTCTTCCAGAGGATGAAACCATCGCTTGAATATTTGATTGCATGAGGAATTGTATTGGAGACAGGTTTCAACATCTCTGAATGACTTATATTGAACTGTAGGCACTCACAGTCTGCTCACATAGTGTTATTTGTATTGCTCTAGCAACCAGAAAGCTCAGTTAACTCACAGACCTGCCACATCGATGCTGCTCAGACAGACCTTCTCCCAAACTGTTGCTTTTAGAAAAGGCATGTGAGAGGTGAGGGGAAGTGATAATCATTTGTATTGGGTGATGAAACAAGTTGATTGAAAGTTATTGGCCAGTTATAAAATAAGGATATATAATAAGGACTCTAGGTCTTTGTGTAGTATATGCTACCACTGCCTTCAGCACAGCACAGTATTTGTACTGAAAATCAGCTTATATTCTGTAATTCAGTCCTCTGTATAAACGGACCCTTCTCCTATCTCCCAGCATGGATACCGAGAAAGGCAAAAAACCCAAAACATTTTTCTCCTCAGCCTGTCCATTATGGAACAAGAAAATCACTAAAGTCAGTTGGATCTGGTGGACACTAAAGGGTAGCAACACCTATAGAAATACAGAATAGGAAAGCCAGGGGTAAGAGGAACCTCTTGTAGTAGTGGAAACTGTACTGTTTGACTGTAGAGGTCAGTTAGTATTAAGTGAATACCTATGCTATTTAATAACAATTATCTGAAACTTTGATTAACTGAAAAGCATACCTTCTTGGCTTGTAAACTGCAAAGGAGTTTACTTGTAGCAAGAGTAAGTGAAGGCAAAGTAACTGCTTTGGATGCAGATGTCTCCATTACAGGCATAAGAACTTGGTTAGATGAATCCCATTCAAACAGCCATACCCACAGCCTGGAACACTGTTTTTCCAAGCACTGTACAAGCACCACAAAAAAAAATCTCCATCCAAAAGCACATACAAAGATTGGACTAGACAAGAGAAGGAGATAAGAGAAGGAACTCTGGAGAAGGAAATGAAAACAAGACCATTGTTGGATATGATAAGGCCTCATGTATCTAAGGACAAATTCTTGTTCAGTTTGGAGGTATTTTGTAGATCACATCAAACAAAAGGGACAATTTGAAACTCAGTAATGAAGCAGCCTTGAGGATGCTTCAAACATTCTTCCCAAATGAGTTAAGCATTAAGAGTGAAAGTTTGGTGTTTCAGACTTAAAAACCTGTATTTTAATTACGGTCCATATGTTACTAGAAGAGATTACAGAGAGTATGGAAATGGGCTTGTGCAGTCTCTGAGCATAAACCTCCAGTTTTATTGACACCAATGTAAGAGCAATCGCTCTTAGCCTCTAATCAATGTTGTCAATGGAAGTAAATTCTGCGTTAAGTAGGAAGGAAGAGGAGATTTCTGGCTCAACTTCATTGCTTCATTTTATGTAACTGTGCTTTACTGACTTTGAGATATCCTTGTGGAGCTGGGCTACTGTCATTTGACCAATACCCTTTTTTTACAACGGAGATGAATTCATTTTGCAAGGCACCACGCAAACAGACCAGAAATACGATCTTTGACAAAGAAGTAAGAGATCACACAAACGCCTCACTAGGCATTGATTAACTGCTATTTGCATACATTATAATGAGGTTATGGCCATTAAGAACAGGTGAATTTTAGTGTGTGTATCTTAACTGAGCTTTTTGATGTCTTCATTTTGCTTTTCCATCCTTCATGATTATAATGCAAACAACTTCTTCCTTTTAAATAAAACAAATTTTAACAGATATTTCTCTGCGATCTCATTATGAGTATAGATGCAGAAATGTTGTCCACAGGCATGTCTGCTAAGTTCAGGTAAGCTCATTAAAGATTATTCCGTTAAGCTGGTCAGATTTTCATAAGTACATCTGAGAAAAACAATTTTAAGTGACGACATGATAATATGTGGATCTTCTGTGTCCTTCAGGACATGATTGAAGTATATAGAAGATCAAAGTTAATTGAGTGACCTATACTTAGAGTTCTTACTTCAATTAAAAGATATTCATATTTGCACTACAAAACCATTGAATTGTTTATGTTGGAAAAGATATTTAAGATCAAGTCCAACCTTTAACCCTGCCACTAAACCTTGCCCTCACACCTACATGTATTTTAAACCCCTCCAGGGACGATGACTCCATCGTTTCTCTAGGCAGCCTGTTCCAACCCTTGTCAACTCTTTCAATGAAGAATTTTTTCCTAGTGTCCAATCTAAACCTCCCCTGGCTCAAGCTGAGGCCATTTCCCAACCCCATTTCCCTCAGCCACTTATCATAAGACTTGGGCTCTATAAAACCTTCGTTGGTTTTATTACCCTTCTTTGGACGTGTGACTGAGGTCAGGGAATATAAAAATCACATTTACAGTATACGTTCTCTTTAATAACAATACTGATAATCACAGTGGAATTTTCAGAAGCAGTGGTGTTTACTATGCTCACAGAAATTAATATCTTACAAAAGGAGCTAGCCATGGGCTAATAGTGGAAGACATAATTTTCTGTCAAGAAAATCAAGATATCTATACACAAGCACAATATAATCTGTCTGTTGTCTACAGCAATATCATGAATTAATGTTGAGGTAACTTCAAATTGATTGGAGTCTAGTATTTTTGAAAAAGTGGGTCTCACTCCACTGCTCAAAAGCTACTGTTTTGCCTGACACCGAAAGACAATTTATCTTTCAGAAAGTAGACAAGGTGTTTATTAACTAAGCTCACTAATTAGTGGCCAGAAACATGAGTTGGTTAGGTAAATAGAAAAATACTTTAGGGTGCCCACAAAATCAAATCAAGATTTAAAAAAAGAAATTAAGAAATAAACTACATTTGCCCAGAGCCTTTGCCATTAAGCTGCTTTGTCATTAAATCTAAAGTCAGCCTCCAAATGCCAAAGTAGTACTTAAATGTAAGGAAAGTAAGAGGCTTAAAAAAAGGCAGAAAAGAGGTTTAGCTAATTATAATAACTTGAGATGTAAGCTCAGTTCTAAACCTTGCCCTTAAATCCAGGATCTAACACACCTGTGTCATCCACACAAGTTATTTTTCCTCTCTCCTTCATGTCTTCAGAGACCAGTATTTTAAAAGACCCAATTCTCCTGGTAGTTTAATGAAAGAGTAGAAAATTTGTCAACTGCACATAGCCAGGTATAATTTTCCTCCCACTTCCAAGTTCACCACACTGTAATATACAGTCTGAAAGGCAAACTCTATCATTGGGGCTCAGTAGCCACAGTGACCACTGTAAACAGAAAACATAAGAATTTCCATTGCTTCTGTTAATTATCCTTTAGAAAAGGGAAATCCTAAGTTAATCAATTCAACAAAATATGAAACCAGCCAAAAGATCTGTATTTTTTCCTTGTTTTTTTAAAAATACGAGAAGACTAAATTATGCAATTGTAAAGTTATAAAACCATAGGTTAGAAAACACCTTTAATCATTGAGTCCAATCATTAAC
This sequence comes from Phoeniculus purpureus, assembly GCA_028565055.1. Lineage (NCBI taxonomy): Eukaryota > Metazoa > Chordata > Aves > Bucerotiformes > Phoeniculidae > Phoeniculus > Phoeniculus purpureus. Next base: position 26,639,112 of record JAOXOE010000405.1, on the reverse strand, counting down.
CCACTGCTAGGTCACCACTAAACAACATACTTCAGCACCATGTCTACACATCTTTTGAATCATAGAATCATAAGGGATTGGATGGGACCTCAAAAGACCATCTAGTCCAATCCCCTGACACAGCAGGATCACCTAGATCAAGTTGCAAAGGAACACATCCAGGTGGGTTTTAAATGTGTCCAGAGAAGGAGAATCCACAACTCCCCTGGGAAGCCTGTTCCAGTGCCCCATCACACTCACTGTGAAGAAGTTCCTTCTGATATTTATATGGGACCTCCTATGTTCCAGCTTGCACCCATCGCCCCTTGTCCTATCACTAGATGACATTGAGAAGACCCTAGCTCCATCTTCCTGACACCCACCCTTCACATATTTATAGACATTAAGGAGGTCACCCCTCAGTCTCCTCCAAGCTAAAGAGACCCAGCTCCCTCAGGCTTTCCTCACAAGGGAGGTGTTCCATTTACTCCATCATCCTTGTTGCTCTACGCTGGACACCCTCCACCAGCTCTATGTCCTTCTTGAACTGAAAAGCCCAGAACTGGACACAATACTCCAGATATGGTCTCACCAGTGCAGAGTAGACGGGGAAAAGAACCTCTCTTGATCTCCACACGCTGGGGAAAGGCAGGACACTAGCCTGCACCACTTTTTGTACCTTCCCCTCTTCCGATGCAGCACAGGTGTGGAAGCAGCTGTGAATGCCCCTTACTGAATGGAGGCCAGAGCTACACTCAATTGCCTTCTGTACATAGTCTGATCTCCCTAAATTTCCCTTTTCTTTATTGTGAAGGGTCTTTTTTCTTGTAAATTTATTTTGTTTTGAAAAATTCTTAGAATTTGTGTTTACAGTTTATATTCCCTTCCTGTATTGGTGGGAGGGGAAACTAACAATTTATTCTGGAGGGTTGCACCTTTAACCCTCAAACCAGCACAGAGGCCATCAAGTTCAACTCACCTGCAGTGAAAAGGGACATTTTTACTTAGATCAAGCTGTTTAGATCTCCATCTAATCTGACCTGTAATGTTTTCAGGGATGGAACATCTGCCACCTCTCTGAGCAGCCAACCCAGGGTCACAAAGTCAAAATTCTGCTGGTGACACCAGGTGTTGATCTGCTAGGTCTTCATGTTTCTTCCCTCAACTTTCCCTGCAACTGGATGTGCAGAAGAGAACACTGTTTGTGCTCCTGATCAGTTGTCCAAAGTCTATTAACTGTTGCTATTGTGTTAAATTTTTATTCATATGTGACTTTTACCCACCACTGTTCTGTCCTGGCTGGAAACTGTTTTGATCAGAGAAATTAACTTTTAATGATGTTCTCCAGTCATAGGGAAGCCTGACATTTAATGAAACCCTTACAAATGGACCTAGTGTCATAAACACCTTAGGAATGTCTCATGAACAAATTTAGGAATGAAAAACTGTCCTCTAAGCTACTATTTCATAAAAATCTTGAAACCCAAAATTCACCTCCAGCTTTGTTCTCCTGAGCTCAGTTTCGACTTTCCTCTGAATCAGTCAGGTATTCCTATTTAAAATGAAATTGTATGTGAGGACCACTAGACCTGGTGTGGATGCAGCAGCACCTTCCTATCTCTCTCAAGCCCTGTTTGTCATCGTTCCCACTTCCAGGTTTAAAACCCATTCTAGAAAAAGAGGTAAAGCAGTTTCTGGTCTTGACACTGAGAAATCAGCACACAGAGATGTGCTCTAGAGATAATCAGCTTCACTGATTCAGAACAAAGATACCCGCAAAGATACCAATACACAACAATAGGCAATTAATCTAATTCAGAGAGAGCAGGTCCATCAATAGCTGTTAAACACCCAGTGCTCTTGCCAACTTTCCTAGTTTATGAAGTCTCTAGAGACGCCTTCAGTTACCTAAAGTTTTGTTCGGACTTCCTGTGTTCAGATATGATGTAGTTACATCACGATCACTGTTGCCCTGTGATGCTATGATTCTAGGTACCAGAGGAAACAGGGGTAAAAGTGAGGAAATCAGGAGTCAGACAGTCACCAGTAAGCTCAGCCTGTGTCTAAACTGACTGCAGACTAACTGTAGTTATTCTGGCTAAAGTGCTACCAGTGGAATTTTTTTGTTTCATCTTTTATATTGAAACTCTGGTACCTGATCCATGAGTTATTTATGGTTGGAATAAGGAAACCCTTTAAGAGACTGACTGCTTTGCCAAAGCTGGCTTTCACAGCATTTTTTTTTACATTTTTACTCTTTAATTTTACCCCTTGTTTAGCACTGCCTTTTATCGTGTGTTCTGATCAAAGCCAGTTGCTATTATTTTGGCAGCTCTTCACACACATCAGTGGGCTCTGGGTCTGCTGAATGCCCCTGCACATTGGTGACACTTGACATCCAGTGTGGAGAGCAGAGCCAGTGTCAGGCTATTTTCCAAAGGCCCGTTTCTCAGGCAGCTCCAGTTCTTTACTGATAGACAGGAGCACAGCTAGACAGAAAAAATCATCAAAATTCTTTTAGCAATTGCTTTAAACTATGCCTAGTTGTTTCAATATTTATTTGAAAAGTATCAGAAAATCAACAATAAATTGACTGTAAAATATCGGTTATGAAACTTACCAGCAGTTTTTATTACTTTATCTTCTTTACATTCTGATTTATTATCAGAGACTTACTTTTTACAATTTTTATGCAAAATTTTGTATTTTGTTTAAAAAATAAGCCTTAACTAGTTTTAAACTATCTTGTGTTTATAGAGAAAAAAACCTTTGCTCCTGAAATTGCCTTTGGAATTTTTTTTTCAATAATTCATGTTTCATTTATCTTTTAATTTTCCATTTTGAGACAAAAAGACAGTGGGGAATCAGTGAATTCCTTGCAAGTGTGCTTGTTGTTATGTACACCAACGCACACAAAGGTGACATCTCAAAAGCCAGCTAAAAGCCCGTTCCCAGCAGTAACCGAGACTTAATTGGAAAACGTTGGTTTTCAGATGCAGTTTTCTCATTCATTAGTGGGCAAATGTAGTAGAACCACATGCATTAGGAATTTAAAAGATGAGCTTGTGTAACAAGCCTTGCAGAACTGAGCTATTTATTCCAGCCTCTGCTGCATTTAGTGTCACGGCTTCTTTCCTCATGAGGTGAGGTTCAGTGACCACCACTGAGACTGCGTGGTAGGTGCAGCAAGGGAGCTGGTTCAGGATGTATGAGTGATGCGTGTGGGGATCGAAACAGAAAAGGTGAATGAGAGAAGAATGATGGATAGAGGACCTGGGATGTTTTATAATTAGAACTGCTTTGTAATTCTTAAGGCAAACCCATCAATTTTATATGTTCTGATCATCCTCTTAATCCTTCTCTAGACCTTAATAAGCTTTATACTGCGTTTCAATTACCGGCATACACAACCACTTTGTAGCAACGTCTCCTCAGTAATGCAGGAGCATTAAAAACAGAGTAAAAAATGTTTAAAATGGCAGGTCCTGAGAAATTATTTTGCATCCCCTCTTTCAGAGACAACATACATTTTGTTTGGCCTTAATAAGTCTCCTCTGAATGATTTTCATTCAAGAGAAAGAAGGGGAAGATGGATAGCATAGCCTGGGGTTCTGTGATCGATAGTACAGAGATTATTCCAGTGGCACCTAGGAGCTACTCAGCCTGCCTGTCCTGATCTCCCTCTCAACCCAGCTGAGAAGACCATCAGACTGCTCTAGAGGCATCTCTGTCTGCACACCTTGCTTTTGTTTCTGTGGGACAATGTCTTGTCACAAACTTCTGTCTGGATGTGGCTGAGGTGGACACCAACAGGTTGTGCAAAAAGCCAAAGGATGCTCCTGCTCTGTGGCACTCCTGACTCCTACAGAAACAAAACAGAGCTGGCAAATCAAACATGCCAGGGTTTTTGAGTGGCAGCATCATGCTTACACCGGTATTTTTTCCTGAATGCTATCTCAAGGAAAAGAATAGAGACTGAAACACAACCATTGAATACCACGTTGTTCTTGCATTTGATGTGGTGTATTGGGACCATGGTGACGGTCTGGAAGGGGCTGGAAGACATGGCCTATGAGGAGAGGCTGAGGGAGCTGGGGCTGTTTAGTCTGGAAAAGAGAAGACTGA